>CM044886.1:11152043-11874543 GCA_024500025.1 Syzygium aromaticum
AGTCCGAATATGATTATTCAGTTACACAGATCGTGGTCTAGTTCGATTTTCGACAAGGGGTGATCGGTTCCCACCTTAAAATTAGGAATCGGACCCCTAGTTCTCGAGTGGGTCCATGAATCGGATGGAATAAATTTTCTTTTTTGGTCCTACATATTCACAAGCTTCACTACCAAAGGCTAAGAGATTATCTAGTAACTTTAGCGTGGCTTTTATGCCATCGTATGTTCATGAGTAATAGTAGAGGCACTAAGACCCGTGTACTCGATAAGATCTTTAAATAATGTGGCAAATGATAAGTGGCTATAATTGACCCATTTAAATACCTAATGAAAATATGTCGCATCATTTGGAAAATCCATTTAATATATGAATCTATGTATCTCCTACATTATTCATAAGTTGATAGTGAATTGAAGTGCTATGTCAATTGTCAACCCTTAAGTAAACGAAACCATAGGATAAGATGTCATTGTAATTGAAAGTTCAGTAGCTCAACCCAATTTTTTTCGTATGTCACCTATGCAACATATTTGAGGAATGTGGACCCAGCACTAGAGAAAATAAAGAAAAATATGGGATGATTTTGCAAATCAATCTAGAGTAATAACTGATAGGTGCAATTTCATCTGTAAAAATGTAAAGCTAGATTGCAAACTTGTGAGTCACAAGTTATGATTTTAGAAGTAGAGTAGGTAAAGTGATAAATACTGGTAGAGATTTTATTCTTTCCAAAGTATGCTAACCATAATGTAAGTTCCACAATCATCCAAAAGACCTCAATGGAAAACCTTAACCCTAACCATCCTAATTAACTTGTCTTCAGCCGCCGCATTCTTCGGTTATCGCAGTCGTTATTGGGTGTGTTTTTAATTATAATAATAAAAATTAATTTATATATATATTTTCGAGTGAATGGGTCCACACTTACAACTAGAAACCGGACCAATACTCACCGGTTATAATTTTTAGGAACTAGAAACCCCAAAACCGGCCGATTCAGGTGGTTCTTGATTTGATTGGTTCATTTTGCTCACCCCCAGTTCCTACTTGAAAGTTGGGAACCAGACTACACAGTAACAATTTCAAAAAATTCGAAATCGAGAACAAAGCAATTTCTAGAGTTGGCCCGATCCAATTCCCAAATCTACCTATGACCCATACTCACCCCTAGTTCTACCAATTTCTGATGAGCCATCTACTCAAGAGGACTAGCAAGGGGTCAGTCGGGCTTATTCTGAATTGCCCATCATAAAAAAGAAGAAGAGGATTTCCTACTTTAAGGGATCTCAAGTGCTTTTTTCTTTTTGCTTAATTATTTATTTGGTAAATATAATGTATGTGGACAAATATGTAAATACATAATTTTATTTTATCCCCTCACATGTTTCAATATTAAAATTTAATTATTTTTTTATTGTATGGCAACTTTCCTAAAAAGATTTCAGATCTTAAAATGTTTTTTCTCGTTTTCGTTTCACATACATTTATATGAGTTCTTTCTACTGTGTATTTCTATTATTAATTTCTTTCAATTTTCAATACTTCAAATATTTTGTTATAAAAAGATTTTGCTTAAGACTCTATTGATAGAATGCTACTTTTTATCTTTTGTTTACTCTAAATCTTGTGGGGGACATATTGGGTTAATACAACGAAAAACCCCAAACTGGTACACTTGTGACAAATTTACTCCAAACTATTTTTTTAACCACAAAAATCCTAAACTGGTACATCTATGACAATTTTACCCCGAACTATTTTTTTTACCATAAAAAACACCACACTGGTATACCTGTGACAATTTTACCCTCGAACTAAGTTTTTGGCTACCAAAAACTCCGAACTGGTACATCTGTGACAAATTTACCCTCCGTTAGTTTCTTTTAAATTTTATTTTCAAATTGCTAAGTTTAATAACACGTGGTAATTGACATGTGTACCGGTTTTAGGTTTTACCCCTCTGTCTATCATAAGTTTACCAATTTGTGATTTTTTGTGATATTAATATAATTTAACGGACACTAACAGAGGATAAATTTGTCACAAATGTACTAGTTTAGGATTTTTAGTGGTCAAAAAATTAGTTCGAAGGTAAAATTATCACAAGTGTACTAGTTTAGGGTTTTTCATGGTATTAACCATACGTTTTATCTAAAAAGTCATAAATCTATTGTACTTTTTCCAAGTTATTCATAAACTTTTCAATTTTGCCAATTGAGTTTTAAAACTTATAGTGTTTTGCCAATTGAGTCCATCGGGCCAAAATCTTGTCAATTTTGACCGGAAATCACTGACGTGGAAGCTTACCGTCTTACATGGCGCGGCCAGCACTGACGTAAATAATTTTTATTAATATTTTAATATTTTCCAAATTTTTACAATAATTGGATTGAAGAAAACGTATTACAAGATTGGTTGAGATAAATTATTTAATCAAAGATGCTAATGACAAAGATACCATGACAATAAGGAACAAAGAATCTGTGTTATCTTAAATGGATGTAAAGTTATAAGTTCATACATTTTATGAGATTTATACCATATGTTATATTTGGGTAAAATTTATTTGGTACTTGACATGATTCAGGCAGGAGTCGGAGATTCTCATCCTAACTCATGCGATGTCCCTAGGAGTTCATCTTTTAAGGATTGTTTGGGGAGTCCAGTTAATAATGCAGTGTACAATTAAGGGCATTATCACCGACATTTCTCTCTAGAGATTTAATCTGTGCCACTTTATTGTCGACACTTTAATTTTGACTACCATTACATAAGAAAATTAGGTATCCACCCAGCTCTAAACAAAAACATAATTAGCTTAGTTCATATTTATATTACCATGGACCCTCGCAAGCAAGATCGCAAGGGCTTCATGAAGATGTGATAGAGAAAATCTGATCAGATAATGGCAGTTCAAAATGGGTTGTTATCTCTTCAAAAGGAACGTGTGGACTTCTCTATAAATAGAGAATTCTCACTCAACAGAAAGAGAGAGAAACTAGAGAAGTGAGCGAAGTCTCTGTCCAATGTGTCCATCGCTTGGTGTACTGATCCGGTGTCGCACCCACAGCCCATGTCGTCCTCAGTCAGTTTTGTGCAAGATTAGTGCAATTTTATTAAACTTTACATGGTTTTTTAGCTTTATTACATAGTTCTTTAAATTGCACTGTCGACACCCAAATTTTTCCGACTGATAAAGTTAGAAGATTTGAGATTTGAGGTCCCGAAGTCTCGTTTATTGACAAAATAATTATTGGCCAAGTGTCCAGGCATCTTTCGATTCTAATCTTTTTTCTAGACATTAGATTTAGGGACATGTAGATTAGAGACCTCGGATACCATTACATGAGTTTCAACCTAGGAAGCGGATGGATCATTTAGAGCACCATGGCACGGTAGGATTTGACTCAAGAGTCACTCGGCGCGACCTTTCAAAACCCGGTTTGTCTAGAAATGAAAATTCCACCTTGGTCCCATGCATCTTCTTCTTGTTTTCCTCTCTTGTATGGTTCCTCTAATTGCTTGCACTGATGATTCAGTCCAAAGCCTCCATATAAAATGCCCTAACATAGCCGGACTCGAAGCTCCTCCTCCAGGTATGAACTTGCAATGTTGATCCTAACTCAGACATGTTAGATGCTGGGAACACCAAAGAAGATACAGAAAAGCGAAACTGCCCCTTGCGACTGAGTAGCTGTGTAATTGGGCATCTCCAACTCCAAATTCATCTTGGCTGCAATTTCATTTAGAATAGACTTACAAGGCAATTTTTTGCAAGTCTATTTGTAAATGAATATGCAGCCAAGATGAATTTGGATGCCCAATTACAGTCGCAAGGGGCAGTTTCAGTCTTTGTAATCTTCCAGAGAGGTTGGTCGAAGCAAAAGGGAGGCTGAACAATCTGCGCGTGCTGCCATTCACTCCATAGTCTCCATGTATGGTATGCCATTTTCCATGCTTGATTTTCAAGATATGCATATTTCTATCCGTTCAACTGACAGTTGATAGCGAGTCTTTTTTCGAAGACGATCGAGTCAAGTTCAAACTCTGTGCTGCATATTGTGAGGCCAAGGAGCCATGTCTGGCTCGAGGCATGCCCAGACATAATGAACAGAGGCTGTAGCATCCTCCGCGGTTTTGTTGATCCCCTTGTTCTTTAGAGTACCGAACAAACAGCCTGTTAATAAAAATTCTGCTATCCAATCTGGAAATGAGCGATTCTTACGGACAAGCATGCATTACATGCATTTGGACTAGGCATAAGTGGGGACAGCAAACGTTGACACTTAGCCCAGCGGCTGCTCAAAGTCACTGCAAAATGAGTCGAAAAGGGAGGTTGATGATTTTATTGAGCAGCTTTCTATCGGAAAGAAGTAAAAGATATTCCAACGATCAGGGAGGAAAAAGTGTCTCTTGAGATGCAAAATATCATTGGTGTGCACACTAATTAAAACTCATGTACCGCATATAAGAAACAAAGGAACAAAGTTCAAAAAGACAGATAGCCATCTTATACTATTGACAAGAACTCAGCATTTCAAAGTTTAAATGGTCAATAATAAGAGGATCTTAAAAGTACAGAGTGGAACCTACCGAGGATCAACAGGCTTGCTCTTACTTTGCTTTTGACCAGACTTTGCAGCGGCAACGGGCTGCTTGTTCGCCAAATTACACGCTGGAGAGGAAAAAATGCCGATAGATAAAGAGTTTCATGTTCATACAATGCTTTCGACTCACAATTTCTTATGTTTTACTCCTTGCAGCAGTACTACTGCCTCTTCCATCTCTTAAAAATTCACGAGCCTTGATTACTGAAGCAACGAGAACTAATGATCAATGCCCATATAAGCAAACCAATCTCTTCTCTCCAATTTTTAAGAGCTCAATCCGGTGGGATTGGTCATTTTCTTCGACCATAAAAGCCTGTGCAGCAGATTTCCCAGTTTCAGGAGACTCGTGTACCGGTCGGTGGAACATTTGTAGCAAACCATGAATTGGTCAATATCTGCAAAGAATATATCGGGCTAGTACGCAGTCTTTGTGTTCGGTTTTGTAATCAGAAAGTCATCCATTGCATACACTAAAGAAGTAATTGTTAGTGGTCTGGCTTAGGAATCAATCAAGATTGATACTCTAATATTAGTTGTGGATTAGGTTGTGTCAGAATATCGATCTTCACTATACTTAGATAGTTATAATGTCTTGCTAGAGACCGCTTATGACTTGTGAGCCAAAAAGAGTTTTGAGCACACTGCTAATGTTTAGTAAACCTACAGGGTTGCACACAAAAAGCGAACTGAATTAATATTTTCTGTGCGCCGGAATCTACTTAAAATAAGAAGTAAATTTTAATTTATTCTCCTATTCAACTTATCTACGCGGTCGTGCGCATTATGAGATAACGATTAAAGGTGGACGATTTGGCGGGCCCAAATTGTCTAGCCCACTTCTTTTAATTCCGCTAGATAATGAGGTTGTATAAATAAATAGAGAATCGTTCTCTGTCTAGGGTTTTTGTTTTTCGACAGAGTATCGAAAATCAAAAAGCATTAAAGAAAAAGAACTCCACGATCTTTAGCTAGCACTTGGATCGTCGGAGACTTCTGTTCGCGTGTGTGGATACCGGTAGAGGCGCAACACTTGGGGCGCTAATCCAGACACAATTAACTACTAATTTTCGTTCGATTTGCAAAATGTACGTACCGAACTTTTATTTCGATTTTAATATACACATGGATCCTGTCTAGGATTTTATATTCCGCTGCGTTGTTTTTCGTTGATGAACCCTACAGTAATATGTGTAGGGCATAGATCAGTTCATGCATTGAATGGTTGCATCATTTCGATTCGCGCCGATGGTATACTAGCATTGGACCCTATATTCGTGGCCGGACCATATTTCAATTCAATAATGGCGTGATGGGTTAATTTCACCTTTCTTTCCATTGGAAAAAGGATCCACAGAAATCGATCCAATGAAAATTCACCGTCGCAATGCATGCCATGCATTCAATTTTGTACGGTATATACATTGAACAAGTCTACACGATCGGATGGTGCACAGACATGAAAATTATGTTGGCCATACGTTAAGACCATATTCCTCTTCTAAGTATCTACTTTGCTCGATCAATTTACATTTCGATATTTTGATCTATACTACATTTCGATAATAGCGAAAGATGCGCGCTGTCGTTTTTACAAACATCAATTTTGTTTACATTTTTATTACCAAATGTAATTCGGTGGAATAACTCCGATCGATTTTTTTAATAGTGTCAATGGGCAGATCTTAATTGACTTTTCACTTAATCGAAAAATCGCAGCTCACCCACCGTGACATTTTTCATTCAAGAAAAGCATATTCTTTCGTGATATGTAAGTTGACATGTAGACTCACATAAATTATCCTAGTATAGCACCGCAGGCCGACCAATTTTAAAAGAGATAAGTTCATTAAAATTCCTAAAACTTATTATAAAAGTGCAGTTGAGTGTTAAAACTTTTAGAAAGTGCAATTAACAGAAATACTTTAGACCAATTTGACAAGTTTTATGACTTAATTGCACTTTTTGAAAGTTTTAGGACTCAATTGCATTTCGCGACAAGTTTCATAACTTATTTGCACTTTTTGAAAATTTTAAAACTCAATAGCACTTTCATGATAAATATTGACACTTTCGATGTAATTTTAAAATTTATAAAAGAGATTTACCGCGTTATTATAGTCACCATTTTGATCTTTGTCCTCGACCCGCATAATTTGGGCCCGAGGCCCAACAAAAGAAGCCCATTGGGCTCGATCTTCTTCTCCACTTCCAAATCTGTCATCCCTTTTTCTTCACATATACTCCAAATACCCAAAATCCTCCGCCGCTCGCGGCTGAGAATTTTCCTCCGTCGCCAATGGCGGCCGTCCTCATCCGCTGCGCCGTCTTCTCCCTCCCTCCTCGCCCCGCGAGAGCCACCGCGTCTCCGCCGCAGCCTCGTCTCGCCGCCGCCGCCTCCGCCGCCGCTCGCAAACCCTTGAAGCTCGCGAAGCGAAGGAACCACCTCCGCCCCAAGATCCTCAGGACCCTCGCTAAACCCTACTCCCCTCCCGTCCGAGCTCCCGAGGAACCCCCGTCGGACGCCGTCGTTCCGGCCCCGTCCCCCGAGACCCTAAACGGCCTCTTCGAAGCGGAGTCTCCGGCGGAAGAAGCTTCTCCGGTCTTGGAGAGCGTGGGCGTTGGCCCCGAGCACGGCGGCGTCGCCAGGAAGTTCTCGGCCAGGTCTGTGATAAAGTTCGGCGCTTATTTGGTCGTGGTTTTTCTGTTCCAGACGATTTGTGCTGTTTGGGTGTTCGGTAGCAATGGCTCCGATTCTGCTGGTGAAAGTGAGGAGAGGACTTTGGTGAATGGCGAGGGGAGGGCGGTGTCGGGAAGGTTCTCGTCGAGGACGAGGAATGTGGTTTATTTGGATGAGTCTGACTTGGAGAACAGGATCGAGGAGATAAGGTCGATGGCTAGGGAGGCGAGGAGGCGCGAGAAAAGGGGACCGAAGAGGGATGATACCGGGGATGGTGAGAACGGTGATGGCAACGATGATGATGATGGTGAGGCGATTGCTGAGAGCAGGACGGCCATGATCGAGAAGGAGATTGGTTCTCGGTTGGATAAGCTGCAAAAGAAGTTGGGCCCTGTTCGGAAATCACCAGGTCTAAGTAAAAGAGTGCCGCTCGAGGGAGCTAGTAGTTTGATGTTCAAGAAAAAGTTAAAGTTTAGAAGCCCTTTGGTGGAGAAACCCAGTGCTAATCCGAAGGGGTTTCAGGGGTTACAAGACAATGGTAAAACAAAGAAGAAAAGCAGTAGTGAAGTCAGTGGGGAAGGGCAAACTGGAGTTCTTAACCACGGTGTTATGGAATCATCAAATGGAGAAAAGTGGGATGAATTGGTTGACGGTAAGGGACGTGACGATCTTTGCAATATTTTTAAACGAGACGGTGATGAAACCATGGTTTTCAAAGAGATGCAGGATGATTTGCATAATGATGGGGTAGGCGAAGGGCAATCTTTTCCTCGAGTGGATGAAGAAGTTGGACATACTCGAAGCAGAACTGGTAAGGTAACTCTTTTCAGTTGATATAAGATTTGCGTTCAAGATGCTTGCTCGATGTGGAAGCCATGTGCTATGATAGGTAGTTTTCCTTAATCACATGCGAATCCTGACTTTCTGAAATCAGGAGTTTAGAAGATGGAGTATTACAAGTTTGAATGATCAACGTAATATACCAGTCTGTTCCATATAATTGAAAGTTATTTATACATTTTTTAGGCATTGTCGAGGAGGCTAGTGAGAAAAGGAATTCAATTGGAGGAGCAAACTTGAGAGCAACTGGAAATTCCAGATTGCAGAGTTCTCGAAGCTTTGGGGATGAAAAGCAGCAGGAGGTTACAAAAAGGTCCACTGGTCGAGATGTAAAAAGTATCAATGGCACATTGAAGCGTGAAGAAATTAAAGCCATATCAATGAGCAAGAGAGTCGAGGATAAGCAATCAGATAAAATTCAAGAGTTTTGGTGGTTGAAGCTTCCTTGTGTATTTGTACGTTCTTAACATTCGCTCACATTTGCCATTGACTTAGATATTGTAGCGGCCACTTAGGGACTTGCAGCTGTTAACTTGTATAGCTAGGTGATTGCTTGCTGTTCTTGTGGTCATAGCATGCCGAAGAGTTGCTGACTATCCTAACTTACCCATTTGATGCCAGCTCTTTTGCTTCCTGTTTTTCATTAATCTTACCATAATTCCGTGCTCATTTCAACTCACCACTGATTTTCTCCCTCTCTCGAACAGATTGACCTTCCTTTTAGGTTGCACAGCACTACAGATATTTCCATGAAGAATTTCAATAATGTGAAACACTGTTTAATTTTATTATACATTCAGCTCTTCTTTGTGATGCTTCTCCTGAATGATATCTGCTATGTGAAGAAATTGATATGAGAACGTTGTCATTTTTAGTCGGATCTGTTTATATCGGGCTAAGTAGTTTTAGCTTGTTTACTGCCCTCTAATAGAGTATAAACAAAGATATACGTTACTTTTGCCTTCCGACATCATCTTAACTCACAAGTACTTAGCTTTTATTACATTTTAATGCTGTCGGTTTTCTATACCAAAATTTTGTCAGGGTTTCCATTTGCACTCCTGACATGCAATTCATTCAATTTAAATTGTGGTGTAGAAGAATATTCATTTAGGACTTGAAACGTACTTTTCTCGGAGTATTATTAATCATGAATGAATCGACATTTAAGAAATAATGGCTTTATGGAAGCTGAAGGTAAATTTACATTGCAAAACATTCCTTCTGGTACTGGTGCTCTTTTATGACATTTGTTTGCCGGTCATGATACGATTTACTATTCTTGAAGAACACAACAGCAAAACTTTTTTTTGGCGTTTTAACTTCTAGCACTCCCCAACTAATGTTAGTATAATTTCAGGCTATTCTTATGCGTAGAGGCTCTGATTTGGAAGAACCAGGTGGATTCTTTACCTTAAAGACTGCTCCAGAAGACAGTGATGCTTCTTCCTTCACAGTTGCCTTCGAGGACCGTGTTGATGCAAACAATTTCTGCTTTTTGCTGGAGTCCTTCTTTGAGGAGCTGGGTGATTTCAGTGCTGACATCGTACCTCTATTGAGAAAAGTAAGAATCTCAACTTTCCTGAAAAGTACTGATGCTCTTATATACGTGATTGGCGAGAATTTCTAGCTTTAATACAACTATATGAGGTTCAGAATAAGTTCGTGGAGAGATTGAATCTCTCTAATGTCATATTAACTCTCTTATGTCGGTATTGTTGAATTGAGCTAGCTATCCTTCTGAATGACAAAAAGTCAATGCTACCGTTCCAGGGTGTGTTGAGTATTAAAACTGATCTTTGTAAACTTGAGGATTGGAATTTTGAACATCTGCAGGAACTTCAAGAGGCCATGAAAGAAAAGACCATGCAAATGGTGGTTGTAAGGAAGGGGCAGCTTAAGCTTTATGCTGGACAGCCATTTTCTGATGTTGAGCTGGCCTTGCAGTCTTTGGTTGAAGAAAGCCTGTCAGAGTGAATTTAAGTACATAGACAATTGGACACAGATATTTTCCCAATCCACCATTGAGCATTTCTGAACCATAGCTTCCCATTCCGAGATTTTTGTCTCTTCTGCTGATTGTGAATTTGCTAGATGGCCGAGCGCTCCTTCACCAATAATCTTTCCTTCAGCTGGTCGTGCTTTTGAATTTTGGAAACCCAAAGGGTCCGAGCACAGGGCAAGCCTTGTCTGGGGCAACTTGATTTTGAATATTCAAAAGCACGTATCAGTATCAGCGAAGGAGAGATTATTGGGCAAGGAGATCTCAGCCATCTTGCAAATTCACTCCGGTTCAGCAATGCTCAATGATGGATTGAGAAAATCACTGTGTCCAATTTGGATTTGGCAAGGTGACTTGCAGCATCGGCATGATATGGTTTCGTAGGTATGGCCTGGTTCTAGTTACTGGATATTTTCAGTTTTGGGTTTCGCGTGTACACCGGTTGAAATTCAACAAATTCAGTTGAGTAGCAATTTTTGGATTTAAAAGTTGCTCAAATTGTCCAAAAAAAAGGAAAGTTTCTAAAACTTAGGACTGCTGGAATAATCATGGAGTTTGGATATTGACCGGGCGTCACGGTTGCGACCAGCATGAGTGGCCTGGTCATGGCCATGACCAGTTACAGCCATGTCGGCCTGGACTAGGTCGTCGGATAAAAAGAGAGAGAGAGAGAACTATCAGTACCATGAGGGAGCTAACTGGGAATGGCAACAGGGATGCATCCAGCGACTCGAGTTAGCGCTGAAGGAATGATAAAAAGCATAGAAGTCGGAAATTGCAGCTTCTCCGGCGTGGGTAGTGGCTTCGACAATCCTGCTTCCTTTCCTTTAGCGTTGTCCTGTTGACAGACAATGCACGCACGCACATACAGCTTCATTGTTTTCCTCCATGTTCGCCTATCCTTCCTAAGCAAATCCAGTAATGGAGTCACCCGTTTAAAGTAGATTTTGATAAAACTTTATGCTTAGTCTAAGAAACATCGCGGCTCACTGACTTTACTTGCACCAGCCGATCCTGGATAGCTGCCTCCTTCCGCTCATCACTGACTGTACTCGCATCGGCCGATCCCAGATAGCCACCTCCATCTTCCGCTCATCCATCTTTACAGTGTTTGCCGACCATATGACCGAGGAACTTGCTCTCTTTCGCCTCGCTTATTTTTCTTCATACGCAGAATGCTCAATCACTTGAGACATAAGCAACCGCAGATGCAACAATTCACTATAGGCCACGATATCTAAGTACACTACCGGAAACTTGCCGAGATGATGAGTGAATGTGTCATTTGTTGAGTTACAGAATGTGGTGGGAACATTGGTTAAACCGAAAGGCTTTGCAAGAAATTCGCACGAACCATACCAAGTGGCCATCATCATAGTCTTCGACTCCTCCGGTTCTGCGATTCTCACTTGCCAAATAACCTGAACACGAGTCCAGCTTCGAAAGTACACGAGTGGAACCAGATACTTGTTCGTTATTGTCACCTTGTTCAATCCCTTGTGACTAACACCGATGCAGCGATCCGTCTTGCTTTTGCGTCGAATGAAATAGGAGCTCCATCATTTTTGGACGGGCCTAAGTAAGAAGAGCCTTTAGCTATAAGGTCCCGCCTGGATCGACTGAATCAAACCGTGTTCATCCAGGTCGAAAGATATTTTAGTACTAGTTTAGGATAATATAATTGGATTCTTTAGAACCAGTAAGGTGGGAAATTTTCCAATTAGTGCTTGCCAATAAAGTATGTGCGTATATATGTGCGTGTGTGTGTGTGTGTGTGTGTGTGTGTGGGGGGGGGGGGGGGGGGAAAGAGCAGTTGTCTAAAAAGTCCTAAACATATTGTATTTTTGCCAATTCAGTCATAAATCTTTTCACTTTTTGCCAATTGAATTTTAAATATTTTCACTTCTTAGCAATTGAGTCCATTCAGACAATTTTGGCTGGAAATTGTTGACGTGGACATTAGCTAGCCTACGTGGCGCTAACATGGACAGTTTTTAATAATATTTTAATATTTTTTCTAATTTTGAGATTATTTTTTCTTTTCCTTTATCTTTTCTTTCTTTTTTTTTCCTCCACTTCTTCCTAGAAAAAGGAAAAAACAGGAAAAAGAATTGAAAAGAAAAATAAAAATAAAAATATTATTAAAATTATTTACGTCAGCACCATGTAGGCTGCCCAGCATCTACGTCAGCACCACGTAAGCTGCCTAGCATCTACGTCAGCAATTCAAGGTCAAATTAGCCAAATGGACTCAATTAGCAAGAATAGAAAAAGTTTATGATTCAATTGGCAAAATTAAAAAGTTTAAAACTAAATTAGCAAAAACACAATAGGTTTAAGAACTTTTTTGACAATTTTTCCGTGTATATTTATAATTGGGTTTTTGAGCATTAATGATGTGGCAGGTTTTGTGCATTAGTGTTTGCCATTTAAATATATATTATTATTATTATCTTCTTCTATTTATGAGTCGATTTTTTTAGCATTAATGATGTGGGAGGTTTGTGCATATTCATGTTTGCCATTAGGATATATTCTTATTGTTATCATAATTATTGTATAAAATGTGAATTTTTGTAATTAATGTAGGTTATGAGATTTATTACCTTACAAGTTGCACCTTTCATGCTAGCCGCTATCCCGGATCTAGTTCATGCATCTTGATGGTAGTCAAATATCTTCAAGGTTCTTTAATCTTTAATAAAAATTTGGTTAACCAATGGCCATGAAATTGCTAAATAAAAAACCTTAGATTTCACGCCACATAGAAAGGACATCTAGTAACTACTAAGCGAAATCAAGCAAAACCGATGACTGTTTTGATGAAGGCCAGCCACCACGACCTTAAGGACGGGCCGAGGAGGCTGATCGTGAGGCTCAGGACACCGAGGAGCAGCCACTGACCACTGGAACAGCTACTGGAAGCACCGACCAGCAAAACTGGCGTGGGAGCCGATGATGGAATCGAGGAGGAGATCGAGCCGGTTTGTCGCCTTTCGATGATGCTCCGGCGTGGATGAACTTGAGATCGAGCCAGTTTGAGGTTTATGGCGCACTCAGGCTTTGGGAAGGGCCATCCTAGCATATTGGATCGATCCCAGATGGATGTCGAAATGGGAAAAAGTCGCAAACTTCGCAGTAATAACTTCTGTTTCGAAACATGTTGCAGCTTGCGGAGAAGGCTAACGACGCCTTCGAGTGCTGATAGGGAGGTAAAGAATCAAAATGCAGCAGAGGAGGTCTTCGACGGGCCGGCCAAAGTGGAACGGACGGTTCGGATTTCTCCAACCGCATGACTGTTGACTCCCGTGAGCTCCCGTCCATCCATATTTGCTGTCTGCTTTTCATTTGGTTATTCTCGTGCCTATAAGTTAAGTTGAATCATAAATAGAATGCAATTTGTTTTAGCGCACACTTTCAGATGCTTCTTGCCTCTTCAAGCGCTCTCGTGACCTCTCGTTCATTTTCTATGAACTTCTGCAAATTATATGCATCTGATTCGGCAAACAATCTACGTATGAAATTGATGACAGCCACATACTACCATGAAAAAAAGAAATCATTTTCATTGTGTTAATACAGTAGTAAAGTATTTACAGCAAATTAGGTACAAATTCTCCATTTTGGCATCAAATATGAATCTAGTTTATATCTGTCGGACTCATTTATTGACCACCTAGAAATATGTTCATCTATGACACGAACGTCAAAATCAATAAAAACCCATATTTATATACCGAAAATAGATTATAGCAATATATTAGATTTATAAACAAAATATTAATTCACTAGTTGTACCTCATTTTTCCCATGTTTCAAATCAATAGACAAGTTCGAATCTTAGTGGGTTAGAATTTAAATCCTTAGTTCCTTTTCGGACTATACTTAAAGTAAAAACATGATTGCGAGTATAGTAGAAAGATGTTATGTTGTAAGCTTTTATTTGAATTTTGATGTGTATGCTCATGATGAATTGAATGTTGATTTCATTAGATCATTGTGGTAACTCCTACTAACATATCTGACTTTTCTCCAATTTTCATTCGTGCTGAAATTTTTTGAATATGTCATCGGAAATTGGAATGTGCCTACACAACTTAGTCTCTTTGTTGCAGGCTGTTATCTAATTAATTAGGGCAGTGCGTCTAGTTCTATCAATTTCAAAGGGGAATGTCCCCAGTCCACTCGCTATATTATCTCTCGCCACTGCCGTTCTATCAATAATTGTTGGAGAATTAGGTAGTTCTGCTCTCTACTTCTTTTGAAGATGCAACATACCTTAGCTTCAAATGCTGACAAATAATCCTTCTGTGTCTTTAAAGGTAGAAGACGAAGTCGAGTAAATTTCTTAAGATTTTACATAGTTGCAGCAGCTGCAGTGATGCTTTTATCTACCGCCTGTCTTGTCAAGGGTGAATTAAAATTGGAGTTAAGGCATTTTCTCCTTTCACAGCTCCAATAAATTATCAACAAATTCTTTCTCTTGCTTTTCTCTCTGCCTCACTTCTTTTAAACCTTCCAGTTGATTTCCATGGAGAAGGGAAAAAAGCCAGTTGTAAGCTCTTAACATCAAACTTATAAGAGAGAAACGGTCCTAGAAAGAAAAATAGAATAACAGAAGAGTAGACAGGGGAAACCAATGAAATTAAGAACAGAAAATTGGTAAAGTTTGGTTAAGAACTCATGAGGGACGAAGACAAGTACCTTCTGGTTGCTCTATGGTTTCTGTTAGATGGTGCATATTTTTGGGAGATACACAGAGACGGACCGAAGTGGTGGCCAGCGGTCGGTCGCCCCGTCGCCCCCACCACCCCTCTTCAAAGTTTAGCTTGTGAATTTTTTTGTATGCATATTTTACAAGAAAGAATTTAAGCATAAGTCTCTCTCTCTCTCTCTCAACCTAATTCTTGTGTCCATCATCAAGGGGACTTGAAGAAAACTTTGTTAAAGAAAAATGATTTGATAACGAGCTCCTTAACTAATTTAGCTTTTTGATGGAAACAGATCCATGTGTAGTTTGAATGAACTAGTGTAGGAAGATGACATTATTGGTGAGAAGAAGATTTTGTGCTCAAATGAGGGTTAATGTCATTGACAAACTCGTGGATCTTGTGTACAATCTACAGAGTTCATTTTCCTGACTTGTTGTTACATACTTTGAGATCACTTTTCCTCACAACAAAAAGAAACCAAAATTCGTTTCAGATCATTTTAGTTATGGCTTGTAGAAATGATAATCTTCTATGTGTGCGCACGAGAAAAGCTATTAGGACTAGGTGTTCATTGATACTACCAGCAAAACTCTCGTAGTTGTGTTAGATATATTGTATGAATTGTATACACTGCTTTTTTCTTTGCATTGTCTTGGTTTCCATCCATAGTAATCTTGCAATTTGGTTAAGCCAAAAAATGGAAGTTGAATGGTGCATTTGTTCAATTTATGTCTTTACTCATGATTCTATGTCCCGTAGATACAATTAATGGATGCCTGTAGTCTTCGTTCTCATGGCTCCATTCCCATGTAGGACATCCTTAATGTCCACGTCCAAGTAAAGAAGTTTGAATTTCTTGAAGCTGCAAGTGTTCTCCTAGGTGAGCTGCGTTTTCCTTTGCCTCTTCATCTAGTCCAAGTTGGTGAATATATGGTATTGTACTCACTAAATGTTTGCTTCAAATTTCGTGGGCCCGCTGGTCCAGATGTTTGCTGTCAAAACAACGGTATCACTCATTAGCAACGTGTCTCCACCCAAGAGAAGTTCATAAGGGGGTGATGTCAATTTGCTCTCGATTCGGCTTAAACAAGCAAGTTCGGCTTTCCTTGTGTGTGCCAAGTAGCATGTCGTCTATGTGTATGGCTCATAAGGCATTACAAACAGCAAGAGGCCAGGACTTTGCTTTGTGAGTAAGCTGTACAATAGATTTGTTGATGCTCTTAATTTGAAGATTCTTGGTTTACAGTGCTTGACTCTCTGTATCAATTTGGTGACCCTCGGACGTCAATTAGAGAAATTAGTTTTCTTTGAAGCAATTTTGGCAAACGCAGAACATAAATTCACATGGAGATGTTGGTACTGTTCATTGCAGACGCCCCTTTCTCTCTCGTTCTTGGCGATTTTGGAACTGTTCACCCGGCTGGACTCTCTGCGATTCTGGGTGCTCCGCCGAACCTTTTCCTCCAGCTTTTGGAGGCTATGATCGCCAGGTACCCCACCCAAACATACTCTCACGAATCTTTGGTTGGTGCCCTCTTCTGGCCTGTCGAGTAGATCTGGGTTTCCTGACTTCTGGTGCTGGTGTTGCTGTGAGTTGCCCTTGATTCGAAATCTTGTTTTGCTGGTCCACGACTGGTTGTCCCACTACCGTATCCTTACTGGTAGGTCGATTTCTGTACGTCTGGCCCTTGGGTTGAGTAGGGAGAACAACATACATGGCTGAACCTGTCAACTATCGCTCGGCGCTTCCTTTGATGAAGCCACCTGGTGCTCCAAACATAGCTAATCAAGCTAAGCAAGATAAGCCAGTGAAGGAGTTTCCCCTGAATGTCTCCAATGACAAGGCTGGGCCTTCCCAAGCCAATTCTCGAGCCACTTCCCCTGTGCAAGTCGGAAAGCAGAACAATCCACCCTCTTCTATCGATAGGGTGACTGATACTGTTACGAACCCGCATCTTTAGCGGAAGAACTCTCGGGGACGAAGCCGACAAAGAAACTCGTCCAGTGTGCCTCATAAGGCTACGGAACAGCCTAGACAAAGCAATAGCCGGGGACCAAAAGTGGTGATAAAACCCCTCTGGGACTCGACCCTACAAACAAAACAGCAATCTTGGGCCGCCATTGTTAAATCAACTGAGAAGGGCTTTTCCTTGTCATATATTCCTCCCACAGTTGTTGATGGGAGACTAAGGTAGCGAATGATAACCATTCTGTTCCGGAACGAGTTCCTGAACCAGAAATAGATTTTTCTATTTCTGGTTCCTGGATGAGTTTCTGAGAAAAAAAACCCGTTTGATAACGATCAAAAATTTCTATTTCTAGAACAGAAACCCGTTTGATAACTGTATAAAATTTCTATTTCCCGAAACAAAAACCTGTTTGATAAACAACATAAAATTCTATTTCCAGGAACAGAAATCCATTTTTTTAAAAATGGAATAAAAATAATAAAAAAATCTGAAAAATTCATAAAAATCTTTAAAAAATTCAGAAAATCCCAAAAAATTGAAAAATTCCAGAAAAATCATCAACATGTCGAGAAAATAAAAAAAATTCTGATTTTGCGAAAATAGGAAATTTGATGAATTTTTTCCCAAAAAAAATCAAAAAATCAAAAATTTCAAAACTTCACATAATTGTTTAGAATACCTGTAGCCACCCACTTTAAGTGAAATTTAAATTTTTTTAAATTTCCAAAAAAAATCAAAAATTGCAAAACTTCACAAAATAGTTTAGAGTACATATAGCCACCCACTTTGAGTGAAATTTAAATTTTTTGAGGTACCCAATAAAATTAAAAATTGAAAATTAAAAAAATTTCAAAATTTCACAAAATGGCTTAAAATACCTGTGGCCACCCATTTTTGGAGTAAATTATAATTTTTTTGAGATGCCCAAAAAAAATTTAAAAAAAGTAAAAATTACAAAACTTTATAGAATGACTTAGAATACACGTGGCCAACCATTGCAAGAGAAATTTAATTTTTTTGAGATTTCCAAAAAAATTAAAAAATTTAGAAATTTCAAAACTTCATAGAATGGCTTATAGAAATGGCTGGCCATAAGTATTTTAAACCATTCTGTGAAGTTTTGATGTTTTTAATTTTTTTCGACACTTAAAAAAATTTAAATTTCGCTCAAAGCGGGTTGCCACAAATTGTGAAGTTTAGAAATTAAATTTTACATTGGATTCGTAACGTTACGTACGCCCGCACACAAATTCCAGTCAAATTAATGCAAATGGCGAAGCACTGAAATGGGTCTTCAACATTCAACCACCATTGTTCTCGATATTTGCTCTCAATATTTGTCAGTATGCATCGTTCCTCATAATATCGCAAAAGCTTATGGAGAAAAGTAAACCAAGCACATCACATTACAAGAGCCAATATCAGAGATCCCAAAATATCACATCACATTACAAGAGTCAACATAAAAAATCCTCAAATACAAAATAATAGAAATACATTAGAAAAGTCGGAAACACATTTTCATGGAATCTCCGCCATATTATTATCAATTGCCAATTGATTGGCAATTCTTTTCCTAAGCATGTTGATCTCGATATCCTCCTCTGTCGATGTATCGTCAATAACTTCATCTTGTGCACTTCCAAACGAGTACTCTGAATCACCATATTGGGAAAAGTTCTTATCCATTTTGTCTTGATCACGGATGTAATTATAAATAGCACAACATGCAATTACAATATGTTCAGCAATTTGATCATCCAAGGACAGTAAAATGACACGTGACTAACAAATTCTACACTTGGAGTAGCATATATTTGGTAAGATCTTCAGCCTCTTCTGCAAATTATTTATGTAATAATGCTTGATCCATCAAAACCACAGACTATATGAACCATCTACACATAGCATGATTTCTTCCCCCCTCTTCCATGTACAACTAACAGCCAGCAAAAAGATATTGCTGAAAATATCCCACTGCTGAGCGCCACCCCATCATCTCAGCACTATTTGTTCCAAATCTGCCTTATATAAAGTCAAATGTCTCATGGCCCTTGTTATAAGGCCTTGTTTGAATACGCTAGAGAACACTTTGAACATGTCTAACAGCCTATTTTAATTTCTAAATTTGAAAACTACTTTTGTATAGAAGCCTGCTTCGGGAAGCACAAAACAAATTATTTCGTTAATATCTCTCAAACATACTTTAGTTAAAAAAAAAGGCAGAAACTGTTGTCCCTTTAACTCTTGGAAACACTCTCAAACAATTGTTAAGAAGATTGACAACCAAAGCATCAAAATCCACAAGACCTAAAGTACGGCACATACCCTAAGCAATCTACCACAAAAGTTGGAGATCCCGGTTATTTATTTGTCCCTAGCAATTTAGAGATCCCAAAATCAGGTCCCTAATTGTGTTGTGCTATCTAACTCTGGGTACCCCATTTAGAAAAGTAAATTCCTTAAATCCCTGACTAACTACAATCGTAAACGTGGTTCCGTGGTACAAAACGGCGTGAGGCCATCATCCGGAAGTTACTAAACAATCCTCATGTTCGCTAACTATGAAAGCACAACCGATTAAATAGTTTCACTTATCTCGATACGTGCTTCATGATGAATAGATTGAAGAACAATGCAATGAATCCACATAGATACTCTGCGAGCTTAAAAATCAGGCACACGACATTTTTCTGCTATTGCTTGCAACAACCATTTCGACAAGTTAACCATTTCTACGACATGGGGTATAATTTTGCCTGACAATTCATCACGGGTCACTTGATACTACACAACCCCATAAACGGTCAACTGATCAAGGGCCAAGCAATTTCTCGACAGATTTCAAACTAACAACTTGTTCTTGAAAATAGCTTGCAAAAGGAAGAAGCGTTTTGAATCAGCAAATTGGCGACACGGAACAGCTAATAGAACAAGATATCAACCCGCCCATCATATAACTTCCCTCGAAACCTATCAATGTCTGGACTTCTTTTTCCACCCATCCTGAGCACCAGAATCAAAATCTAAAGCGGCATCGATCGATCCCGGAACCGAAATCAACTGGACGAAGCCCGCATTCTTGCTCGAGAGCGGCCTCGCGCAAGGCCGGCGAGCTCGACTGCCGGCCACGGCGAGGTCGCTGGGCCTCGCCCCAGACCTGGGGGAGGCCGAGCGGCCTTGCCGTGGCCGGCGGTCGAGCTCGCCGTCGCCCAGATCTGGGCAACCGCAAGCTCGACTGCCGGCCCTGCGCGAGGCCGGCGGTGGAGCTCGCCGTCGCCCAGATCTGGGTGACGGCGAGCTCGACTACCGGCCACGGCGAGGTCGCTGGGCCTCGCCCCAGACCTGGGGGAGGCCGAGCGGCCTTGCCGTGGCCGGCGGTCGAGCTCGCCGTCGCCCAGATCTGGGCGACCGCGAGCTCGACTGCCGGCCCTGCGCGAGGCCGGCGGTGCTGAGCTCGCCGTCGCCCAGATCTGGGCGACGGTGAGCTCGACCGCCGGCCACAGCGAGGCCGAAGCTGACCTCCCCCCATTACGCCGACTTCCAAATCCAGAAAAGAGAGAGATGAGAGGAGATTTGCGCAGATCGGAGCTTACATGGAGCAGGAGCGAGCGGCCTTGGCTTCCTCTTGGTCGAAGCGAGTGAACGAGCAGCCAGCTTCCTCTGGACGGCGACAGAGAGAGTAGACGAGAGAGATGGGTAGATCTCAAAGAGCTTGAGAAGGACCGGCGAGAGAGATGTGCTGAAGACAAAAATGGTTTCTTCAGAATTGGTTCTCATTTTTGTGCCAGAAATGAAAAACCAACTTTTTTTTGGTTTTCATTTCTGGTTCAAAATGAGTTCCGGGACAAGTTTTTGTCCCGGAAATAGAAAAATTAAATTGCGTTAACAAATGGGTTTCTAATCCAAAACTGATTTCGGGAGCAAAAAACCAATTCTGGACTGAATGAGAATGGTTATCATGCGGCACCTAAGTGTTCACATATCTGAAGACATTCTTCAAAAAGCAGACCCAAAATGGAGTGAATGCATTGTGGGTTATTATGTTGATAAGAAATTGCCATTCAAACTTACTAAATCTGCAGTAAAGAATGTATGGGGTAACCAACTCTCTGATGTCTTGGGAACTGCCGATGGCTTCTACTTCTTCCATATCCTAGATGATTCATTTAGACGGAAAATACTTGATGGGGGGCCAATCACTATACTTCGGGTTCCCATGATCTTGCAACAATGGCACCCTACTATGAAGTTGCAGAAAAACCAACATGTATCCCTCCCTGTTGGGGTTAAATTGAGGGACATCCCTCTTGCTCTTTGATCTGCCCCGGGTATAAGCGCTATTGCCAGTGCTATTGGCAAGCCGCTCCATATTGATATGCAGACAGAGCGAATGAGAATGCTCTCATATGCGAGAGTATGTATTGAAATCAAAGCCACACAGCCCACTTTAGAGAATGTTGAAGTCTTTCTTAATAATGAAAGCTGGTCTGTCAAAGTTGAATATGAATGGCGACCCTTGGCCTGCTCGAAATGTGGTACCTTTGGTCATAAGTGTGCTAATATGAATATCTTGCTTGAGGACTCTACTCGAAGGCTCCCTATTCTAGCAGCTCCTACTGAGGAAATCCCTACCTTATCTAATGACAGATGGGAAATTGTTCATAAACACCACTCTGGGGATAATTCAAGGAAATCGGCTAAATTTCCTTCCCACCCCACTCGGCTTGATCCTCCTCAACTAAGCCATCCTATGGAAAAGCTGGGTGATCAGATCCCTGTTCCTAATATCTCTCCAGCTTCCTCTCGTTCTTCTTCTGAAGAAGATGATAGCCAGGACGATAAAGCTAGCAACATCAGTAGTGATTCTGAGGAAGGACCCACTGTAATGCTCACTAATCGTTCACGTGTTAAGTCGCACTCAAAGGCCGAGACCTCAAAGCCTGACATTGTTCCTGCCCCTCGAGACCCTTCCCCTGTCCCGAAAATAATACCTGCCAAGGGAGGCGCTCTGTCTGAAACCAAACTTGCCAACCCGAAAGCTCGGAACAGGGGTGGCAAGAAAAAACGGTAGGCCTTATTCTGTTTCTTCTGTATGTTTTTTGGAATTTGGAATATTAGGGGCCTGTCGGCTCCCCTTAAGCAAGCTGAAATCCGTTTCCTTAATAGAACTAATAACTTATCTGTTATTGGAATTCTTGAGACCAAGATCAATCAGCCACTTTTTGAACCCACCTCTTCGAGGCTAATGCCGGGTTGGTTTTGGACTTCGAACTACAACTTCTCCCCTCGAGGCAGAATCTGGGTAGGGTGGAACCCGCAAGAAGTACATCTTAATATTATTTCTAAGTCATCCCAGGCCATTCATGGTCAGGTCTACATGCAGGCGAGGAACAAGACCTGTTTTATTTCGATTGTCTATGGTGAACATACTTTCATGAATCGGCGTTCCCTATGGGTGGACTTGATCCAGTCCAGCTCTATTTTTGCACATGAGCCTTGGTTGGTGGCTGGAGACTTTAACGCCATTCGTAATCACTCAGACAGAACCGGAAGCACTAACTCTTGGATCCCAGCTTTTGATGAACTAGGTGAATGCCTTGACCAAGCTGGATTAGACGACCTCAGGCTTGTTGGTCATCGCTATACTTGGTCGAATTCTGCTGCTATTAATCACAAACAAAGGAAAATTGACAGAGTCCTTATCAATGAGAAATGGACTTGTGAGTTCTCATTCTCTGAGGCAGCCCTTCTTGCTCCAGGAATATCGGACCATACTCCTATGGTAGTGCGGATTTTCCAGCACCGATCATCAAAAAAGCCATTCAAATTCTTCAATTTTTGGATGTCCCACCCTTCCTTTGAGAGCACAATTACACAGGTTTGGGACTCGGTAATGATGGGTTCCCCAATGTATGTGTTATGCAGGAAACTCAAGCTGCTGAAAACGCAATTGAAACTTCTTAATCGGGATTCTTTCTCTGGTATCTTGACACGTACTGCTCAGGCCAGGTTAGCTCTCTCTTCTACACAAGATCTTCTTGATGCTGACCCTGCTAATTTGGCTCTGGCACGTTTAGAAAGGGAACAATCCCAACTGTTCTCGGCACTTTGGCTTCAGGAAGAAAGCTTCTTCAAGCAAAAGTCCAGGATTAGATGGCTAACTAAATGGGACAATAACACTAGGTACTTCCATCATTTTGTCAATAAGAGATATCTTCAAAATCATATCTTATCAGTCTCTGACAATGATGGTAATATCATTCGCAAACCAGCCCTCATTCAGCAACATATAGTTTCTCATTTTGAAAACCTTCTTGCTAATGACACTTCAACCATTCTGCCGGATGTCCTCACCATCCATCCAATGCTCCATCATGTTTTGGATGATAATCGGATTCTTTCTCTATCTAGACAGGTGACAAATATTGAAATACAGAACACTATGTTCTCTCTAGCCAAAGGAAAGGCCCCGGGTCCTGATGGGTTCAACGTAGATTTCTTCAAGTCCAACTGGGACATTGTAGGCCCCTCTGTCATATCGGCTGTTAGGGACTTCTTTCGGTCTGGATCATTGTTGAGGGAACTCAACACTACAATCCTCACTCTTGTACCGAAGACCTCCAATGCCTCATCTATGAAAGACTTTAGACTCATAGCATGTTGTAACACAGTTTACAAATGCATATCCAGGATACTAGCAAATAGAATTTCTTCAGTATTGCCTTCACTAATCAATCACTCCCAGAATGCCTTTGTCAAGAAGAGAAGGATTACTGATAATATCATGCCGGCCCAAGAATTATTTGCAGGCTTTCACCATCAATCTTATCTACCGAAATGTGGGATAAAAGTAAACTTTCGGAAGGCCTATGATACCCTTGATTGGGGTTTCCTAGAAGTACTCCTTCAGGCCTTTGGTTTCCCTACACATATGATCAAGTTGATTATGAAATGTGTCTCTACGCCCAAATTTTCCATATCCATTAATGGTGAACTTCATGGCTTTTTTTCGAGTAGCCGAGGCATCCGTCAAGGGGATCCTTTATCCCCCTACCTGTTCACCCTCGTGATGGAAGTATTTTCGGGCATTCTAAATGCTCAATCCCGTGCTCCGCCTTTTAAATTTTTCTGGAGATGCAAGGCTACAAGACTTACCCATCTCTTCTTTGCTGATGATGTGTTGCTATTTTCTGAGGCAAACTTGGCTTCTGTTACACTCCTCAAGGACGGATTAGGTATGTTCTCTACCTGGTCCGGCCTCAAGCCAAATGAAAGCAAAAGTGACATCTTCTTATCGGGTGGATCGGAGGAGTTGCACAACCAAATTCTCAACTGTTTTGGGTTCGGACAAGGTAATTTTCCTTTTAGATACTTGGGAGTTCCTGTTATTGCCTCTAGACTCTCCAAGGCTGATTGTTGCTACTTAATCAACACAATTACGGCTAAAGCCCGTTCCTGGTCTCAACATTTCCTCTCGTTTGCTGGTCGGCTACAACTCATTAAATCGGTACTATATGCAACTCAGGTTTATTGGGCAAATGTGTTCACCCTTCCAAAATCTGTTCTTTCGAAGATTGAGATGGTTTTTTGTTAATTCTTATGGAAAGGACCAAACCTAGGAACGGGTGGTGCGAAGGTGCCTTGGAATATTGTCTATCTCCCCAAAAAAGAAATGGGGCTTGGTATTAGGTGCCTATCAGATTGCAACTCTGCCTTCATGCTCAAACATATTTGGCTCCTTTTTACTGATAAAGAATCCATTTAGTGCAAATGGATCTACTCCAATTTCTTAAAGAATACTAATTTTTGGGTGGCTACCAAGCCGACATTTTGTTCGTGGGCATTGAAGAAAATACTAGATCTTCGTCATGACTTTCAGTTAACCTTCAAATGGATAGTGGGGGACGGATCCTCCACCTCCTTCTAGTATGATCTTTGGCACCCTAATGGCTCCCTCTATAAATTGTTCTCTAATAGGGATATCTACGATTCTGGAATCCCTCGAAATGCCACAGTGAAAGAGTTCTTCTCTTCTAATTGGCAACAATCCTACGTGCTTCACACGTTCCATTCTTGGCCGAACAATATTTCTTTGACAACGGAGAGAAGTGACCAGTTTACATGGCAACAAGCTCCTTCGGGTATATTTTCCACTTTATCAGCTTGGGATTTTATCCGAATTAGAGGCCCTCCGGTTGCCTGGTCTTCCTTTGTTTGGGACCAACATATAGCACCTAGGCATTCCTTTTTGCTTTGGATTATAGCTCTCAACGGGCTCCCGACTTAGGATTTTCTCTTAAGATACCACAGGATCTCTGAAGGTACGTGTGCCTTCTGCCAAATTCGACCAGATTCTATTGATCACCTCTTCTTTGAATGCGGCATCACTCACTCCCTTGCTTTGTTTTGGGCTTCAAATTGTAACTTGTCTTGGCGCAATGGCACTTGCCAAGAAAACTTCCGATGGTGGCTCGGGTCACTTCGGGACAATCCTTCCATCATTGGATAGCTCGATTTTCTTTTGCTACTCTTTGCCACCTCATTTAGATTGAAAAGAACAATTATCCTGTTTAGGAATCGATCACTATATGTGCCTGCCATGTACACTCACCTCTCCAAGGCCGTAGGGGACAAAGGTTTCCCTCAAACCAGTGGAAGAAAACCCCCGGAATAGAAGTCTTCAACGTAAATGGGGAATTTCGGCCTCCATCTTCCTCTAATCCCCTTCAGCTTTGTCTTTGTTTTTCATCTGTACTGGCTGGTTGTATCTTACTAGCTCGTTAGTGCACACTTAACGCTTCTCTTGTAGCTGTAACACCTTTGTACCTGTCGGGACATTTCTGTCTCCTCAAGTACGAGGTTTTTGTGTCCAGCTTTCTTGTAATCCATGCGTTGAAAAGTAATACCACTTACCTTACCAAAAAAAAATTCACATGGAGGAAACAAATTTCAGTACTAGTTGACAATTGCAAAGAGGGGATTGTAGAAAAACAACTGAAACTGACTCTTAACTACATGATGTTCAAGTACAAAGCGCCCTAGTTATAGATGGAATTGTGAAATTGGGTAATTGTTGAATTCATATGCATATTAAAATGTTAGTGTTCCAGCATTTGTTTTGCCAAGTCTATCTATGTTTGTATTCTTTCTGTTGAGTAATGGAAATTTGGGTCAGGAGCTTAGCTATATTCCATCTATGTTTGCTTACAATTCTCCCCCGTTATTTGTGAATGTGATAGATTGTTTGAAAGATGTAGTGCCTCTTGTGGAGTTCTACTAGCAGTAGAGAGAGCAGGAATGTAGTAGTAGAAGTTACAGGGGGTAAAAAACAAGCTTTCTACTTTTCTAGCTCTTAAATTTTCTTTCCCAAAAAAAAAAAACAAGCTTTCTAAGTTTGATCCGACATCATCTGACCTTTTCAGATGCACGCCCTATAATCATTTACCCATTTCAACCGTTGATAAATCTAACATGTTTCGACAAGCGGGTTCGTCGAAGAACTTAGATAGAGACCAATTGCAACATGGCGGGTTTTGTATATTCATCATTATAAAACCAAAATGAAAGAGAGGGGTGACAATATTGCAACTACATAAATTTTTAAACAATGTTTAATTGAGTACCTAAATTATTTTTTCGTTCAATTCTCGAATGATAACCATTCTTATTCAAAAATCAATTTCTAGCAAAAAATAGATTTTTCTATTTCTATTCCATGAACGAGTTTCTAAGCTAAATTATGTATCTAATAACGACACAAAATTTCTATTTCTGAAATAGAAATTCGTTTGATAACAACACAAAATTTCTTCCTCCTAAGCGGTCGGCGAGCGAGAAGCAACGGGCGGCAGGCAGCAGGCGGCAGCGGGAGGTGGCTGGCATTAGGCAGCAATAGGAGGCGGGCAGCGATAGGAGGTGGTTGGCATTGGGCGGCGGAGGAGGATGGTGGCTGGTGGCGGAGGAGGATGACAGCCGGTGGCGAAGGATGACGATAGGAGGCAGCCGACGGCAGAGGACGACAACGTAAGTCAGCTAGCGGTAGACATGGCCACGATTCGGAACCGACGGTTCCAATTCATGGCCATGTATAAACTGGAACCGGTGGTTTCGGGCCGGTTCGGAACCGGCCGATAAAAATTAAAAAAATAAATTATGAAATAAAAAAATAATGAATTATCAAATTATGAAATAATTAATTATTCAATATAAAATGTAATCAAAATGTACATTGTAATCAAAATGTACATTTTTTTTTAATCAAGCCTGTAGGCCATGGGCCGATTCCAGTTCTGAACCGCGGGCCCGGTCAACTAGCTAGTCCCGGGTTTGACTCGGGTTAGTTTCGGGTCGAAACCGGCCCGTGGCCATGTCTAGCTGGCAGGTGAGCAACGATAGGAGGTGGGCGATGTTGGGTGACGACGAGAGATGGGTGGCGGCGAGAGGTGGCTGGTGTTAGGCAGGTGGCAGAAGAAGGCAAACAACAGGCTATGGGAGACGGTAGATGGTGACAAACGACGGTCGGCAGGCGACAGAGGACGACGGTCGGCGGCGGTGGGAGGCAACCGACGGTGACGGGGGGGCGGCTGGCTATTAGTGAAGGCAAGTGATGAGAAGATTTTTCATTTCTCATTTCTGTTCCAGAAATAAAAAACTAAAAAAATTTTGTTTCTGATTTCTGTTCTAAACTTATTTCTGGAGTATAAATTTGTTCCAGAAATAGAAACATGCAATTGTATTACCAAACAGATTTCTATTCCAAACTTGTCCTTGAAATAGAAAATAGAAAAACATAATGATTATCATGCGTGCTTTAAGTACCTCGACTTTTAAGTTATAGCAAGATTTGGTGCAATATAGTGTCCCTGGCGGAACTTCGGATCATTAGTCGACATGGAGATGCATACTGTTAAGTTGCGGCTAAATTCATATGTCTGCTGCCCCCCTTCTTTACAGATTTTTTGGGTTGTATTTCTCTCTCCGTAGAAAATCAATCTATTATCGCAACGACTACTCAAGCAGCCGCTGCACTTTTGACCTTCACCACCACCACCCATTGATGTGATCTGTGTTTGTCGCCACGGCCGCCGCCATGACACGACCATGAAACCACCAAGAACGACCCACGTGACCACCATCAGACACGGATGCGAGCACCCCCCAAAAACTCTACAACCAACGCAACCACCATCTCCTTGCGGTATCTGCTTCTCAAATCGGAGGTCACACCTCATATATAAGGTTCTAGGACCTCTTTTAACGGCAACAGAGAGGGAGAGAGAGAGTCATCAATGGCGGAGAAGATGAAAAGGAAAATAGAAAATATATTGGTTGAGCAACATAATACAGGCCTCTGTTGGTGAAAAAATTGGTTTTATATAGTGAAACTTAACAGGCTTTGCTTTGATGAAACGAAATTTGTTTCCTGACATTTTATCATATTTTGGGAATTGTAGTTGTTTATATTGTGTGTGTGAAGTTTTTGCTTTTCATATGTCAAAATCTTAATATATGGAAATTTCAAGTCTAAATGTATATGTAGGGAAAACTCAAATCCCAATCGACACACTCGAAACAAATTCGATCAATGCGGAAAACGTGCCCAAGAATCATCAACTTGTATCACCGATTGTACAAGCATATCACACAACGAACATACCCGGTATTGTCACAGATTAAATGCCATTTTACGCTTGAAAGTTCTTCAATAGTCTTTCGTACTCGTTTTCGTTCCGAAGAAAAAGCCAGAGAATATGTTATCTTTTGAAGAAGTGTGTTTGCTTATGGAAAATCGCATTATGCTTTTTAAAGGGTGCATTTTATTATAGTGATAGACAAATAACCACCTTGTGGGCCCTTGTGGCTCACAGGCCGGGCTTGGTCCATCTTGGGCGGTCCACCCATTATATCTTTCATCTCTCACTCGCCCACGATGGGCTATGCACAACTCTCTTCCTTGCAAAATTCGTATTGGCAAATAATCCGTGCAACCAGCATATTACAAGAGCTCGTTGCTATAAATCTGTTAGGAATATATAACAGCTCAAATTGGGCATTATCCAGAGTAGAATTAGTATGCAGTTCCCTAGATCAATTATTCACATATTTAACTTTCGTGATCTCTTTTAGTATCTCATATATTGCATTCACAATTATGATTTACTCAAAATCATAATTGGTCGACCTGTGAATACAAATATAGAACGTGACATCATATATTAAATTGATCTTCCTCTTTCCTTAAACCTCTCCATTTTGGTTCAACTCGCTTTTCTAGAAATGTCTCGTTAAACCGAATTATCATGATCATTGGTAACATCCTAAGATAGCAAACACCGAATAGAAATTTTAAAAATAAGTAAGAGTCGTGAGGGCACTTTAATTGAGAAAAACTATTTTCCTCAAGAGTCTCACACGACTTAAAATTTGAAATCATAATTTTTGTCACTTCTTATCGGTCGTCCCATACATACGTAATATGAAATACGTATTACAGTATTCTCTCCTTTTCCCATAGAGCGTTTGTTTTTACTCTCAATACCATACAGATAATAGTTTAGACATACTCAATATCTAATTTGAGTTCACAAATCTACTATATTCATAAGTGTCTATCAGAACTTCCATCTGGCATTTAAAGACAGGTAAAGTGAAAAATGTGAATCATTTCATTTTCGGATATAATAATCTATATATCATCATCTTAACATTCTATTAAGGCGACGTCCATGCTTCAAGCTTGAGCTCTCAATTATCACCTAGATAACAAGCTTAAAACTGTCTCATCTCTATTCATCACACAATAAGTAGAGACGATTACCCGTGTGAGTGAGCTAATCTTTCATCTGTCTGACATACATTTTCAATATAATGCACTCAACATTGACATTCACAAACGTTATACAGACTTATAGGCTTTGATAATAACAAACTTCATTAATGGTGAACGTTCAGGGAAAATTACAATATTTAGTACATCATATTCTACACAGTCCTAGAGATCTCACATGATCATGGAAAACTTTTCTAGGAATCAGTTTCGTCATAGGATCTGCTATCATCCTTTGTGTAGATATGTACCTCACATTCACTTCCTTTTGTGCAACTATGTCCTTGACATAGTTATATTTGATATATATATATATATATATATATATATATATATATATATATATATATATATATATATATGTTTGGTCTTTCCATGGTACTTGGAATCCTTAGTATACGCTATTGCTGCTTGGCTATTACAATAGACCAATACTTGGCTTGCAGCATTCTCAGTAACACCTAAGTGATCTAAAAATCTTCCAAGCCAAACAGCTTCTTGTGCTGCTGCTGATAGAGTCACGAACTTGGCTTCCATTATAGATAAGGCTACACACTGTTGTTTCTTACTACTACAAGATATGGCATCATTATTCAGTAAGAACGTGTATCCAGAAGTAAATTTCCTTTCTTTTAAATCTCCTCCCCAGTCTGCATCAGTATAGCTTTCAAGATGTAGATCACTTTCTTGATAAGTCAACGCATAGTCGACACTTCCCTTTAGATATCTCAGGATTCTTTTGATGGCGATCTAATGTGCTTGACTTGGATTGGATTGGTATCTACTTATTATTCTAACTGTAGAACAAATATCAGGTCTTATACACATTATAGTGTACATCAAGCTTTCGACAGCACTAGCATATGGAACTTGTTCCATTTACTCCTTTTCTTGTGAAGTCTTAGGACACATTCTATCGCTTAATGATTCGCCCTTTGCAATAGGAGTATTTATTGGTTTACAGTTTTGCATACGAAATCGTTCAAAGATTTTATTCACATTCGTCTCTTGTGAAAGGGATAGGGATTTCTTTGATCGATCTCTTGAAATCTTAACTCTAATAATGTATACAATTTCACCCATATCTTTCATTTCGAAATTGGAAGATAACCAATTCTTGACTGTTTTAACAAACTTTATACTGCTTCCGGCAATTAGTATATCATCAACATATAATGATAAGATCACAAATTGATCTTTGGATCTTTTGATATATACACAATTGTCTTCACTAATCATAACAAAATCATATGCCATTATGGCATTATAAAAACGTATATACCATTGTCTTGAAGACTGCTTAAGACCATATATTGACTTCAATAGTCGACACACTTTGTACTCCTGACCTTTTGTAATGAAACCAACAGGTTGTTCCATATAAATTTCTTCCTATAATTCTCCATTGAGAAATGCAGTCTTTACATACATTTGATGTAATTCAAGATCTATACTAGCTACTATTGCCAGAATAAGCCGAATAGAGGTAAATCTAACCACAGGAGAAAAAGTTTCTTCAAAGTCAACTCCTTCCTGTTGGTTATATCCTTTCGCCACTAGGTAAGCCTTATACCTCTCTATTGAGCCATCAGCCTTACACTTTATTTTGATAATCCACTTGTTCCCAATGGCTTTGCGTCCTTTTAGAAGATCAACCAATTCCTAAACTTGATTTAATTTTAATGACTCCATTTCTTCTTCCATTGTAAATATCCATTTTTCCTTATCATGACACTTTAGAGCATCATTCACATTCTCCGGCTCATCTTCATCTTGTGGAGCAATCATGAAAGCTTTTCCTTCAATGTCAAAATGTCGACGGGGAATCTTATTACGACTTGACTATCGTATGGAATAATGTACTCCTGATGATTCATCACGTTCCATTTTGCTCCCACTCAAATTAGATAATTGTGGTGTTATCTCTTTAGATGGTTGCAATTGAGACTGGGTTGCATTCAACTCTCCATTTGTCACAATGCTCCCACTAACTTCACTATCACGATCCACGGATTCGTATAATGAGTAATCTCCACCTACTTCTCCCTTTTTAGGAAATTCATTATCTAAGAATGTGACATCCCGTGATTCAAATTCAGTTATACTTCCGCTTTCTTGTTCACCTATGAATACATATCATTTTGAGTGCTCTGAGTATCTTATAAAAATACTATTTTTGCCTCTTGGGCCTAATTTTTCATACTTGTGAGAAGACTAACAAGTATAGGTAGCACAACCCCAAGGTTTTAGAAAGCTTAAATCAAGTTTTCTGCATGTCCATAACTCATATGGAGTAGAAGCAAGTGATTTAGAAGGCACACGATTAAGTATGTAAGCAACAGTCAACAAAGCATCACCTCAAATGATGATAGGCAAGTTAGCTTGTGCTATCATTAACCTAACCATTTCCATTAAAGTTCTATTTCTTCTTTCCGCAACACCATTTTGTTGAGGAGTATGTGGAATAGTCAATTGTCTTTCTATTCTCTTTTCATCACGTAAATTTCTAAACTAATCAGACAGATATTCTTGACCTCGATCGGATCTTAATACTTTTATTTTCTTATCTAATTGATTTTCCACTAAGCTCATAAATATTTTAAAGCAATTTAAAGCCTCGGATCTATGAAAAATCAAATCGACATGTCCGAATCGAGCATGATCATCAATGAATGTGATGAAATAAATAGACTCGTGCCTTACTTTTATATTCATTGGACCACAGATGTTAGTATGGATTAATTGCAAAGGAAATTCAGCTCTTGTTCCTTTTCCAAATGGTTTCTGTGTTATCTTTCCATCTAGGCAATGCTCACATATAAGCAAATCAACCCTTTTAATATTGCCCATTAAGCCATCTTTAGCCAATCGATTCATTCTCTATTGGCCAATATGATCAAGTCTAGCATGCCACACGTTCACATCATTCTCATAAGAATCAGATGATGTAAATAAGGAATAACTAATATTGACTTCACAATAGTTAACATCTAATACAATGAAACCATCTAAAAAATATCCGGAACCATAATAACTTGTACTTAAAGACAAGCCTACAACATTGTTATAGAAGTTTACATTAAAACCAAGTCTTACTAAAACCAACACTGAAACTAAGTTCCGACGAATCTCCGGAGCAAATAGCACATCATAAAGGAACAATGTGTGTCCACCGCGCATAAGTAGTTGACAGGTGTCAATACTTCTAACCTCTACTCTTGAATTGTTCCCTACGTATATCCACTTCGTTCCTTGCGGAACTCGTCGTAACTCCACGAAAGCTTCTCTGTCTTTCTTTATATGGTCTGTAACTCCCGAGTCTACAATCTATAAAGGATTAGATTCAATTAGAAATACTGAACTAGACACATAAGTAGCATTTTCAATAATGCTAAGGGTTTTTACCTTCTTTGGCTCATCACAATCGCAAGCAAAGTGACCCTTCTTGCCACAGTTGTAACATTTCACTCTTGAAATGTTCTTCTTGAAAGGACGTTTTCCTTTCTCCCGTTGGTTGTGCCTCGGTTTCTTCCCTAAAGGATTTGCTCCCTTGCCTTTTTACTTCTTTTGTGATATTCCGAATTTCGACCCATTTTTGAGATTTATAAAACGTGTAATTCGTCAGTGTGCTTATAGTAAAATCTCGTCCGAGAACTAATCACTCTCGTTTATTGTGTTAAAATAGAGATTTCGCTAGAATCACATTCGATCGAATTTAGTCGTTATTTAGAGTTCGAACTTTGGTGTCGAATTTTTCGAAATTTCAAGACGAATTTAATTGGACGGTATTGATATTATTGTGACCAACCTCGATATTACCCGAGATATGTGAAAAGTGAATTTTTGACCGGGTGTGAATTTGGACTGGTAGACCACCTTCGCGGTGTGTTTTTATTAATACCCTTTGGCCAAATCCTAAACTTATTGATTAGAATTTTTTGTGACCGTCGGATCGTTTCTTGATTTGAATCGTAGCCATTGGATCGCAATTATTGCAATTTGATCTCTCTCTCTCTCTCTCTCTCCTCCCCTTTTCCCGCCGGCTAACCCCCATGCCTGACACACCCACCCAACCCCACCTACTCTTCTCTCTCTCTCTCTCTTCCTTTTCTCCTTTTTCTCCTTTTCTTTTCCTTTTCTTTTTTCTTTTCTCTTCTCTCTTCTTCTCCGCACTTCCACCCACGCGTCTTCGTGGCTTCTGCTCCGCTCCTGTTCTACCTGACTAGCCCCAGCCCAGCCGCGCGCCGCCGCCAGTCTCACCGTCGGCCGTTCGTCTGGTGTCGCCGCTCCGCTAGCCACCGCGCCACCGTTCGTCGTCACGGCTGCTTCTAGCTTCTGGTTCCTGCTTCGCTGCTCACCGCCGGCCAACCCCTCGCCGGACTGACCACCACCGGCTTGTCCTCGCTGGAACCAGCATCGCCATGCCCGATCGCTCGTCGCCACCGCGCCTCGCCCCCCAACCGCCGTCCGTCGCCTCGACCAAGCCGCATCCGCCTCGTCCAACCGCAACAACCAAGCTCTGCTCGCCTCTGCCACTCTCTGCCATCGTCCCGAACGTCGCCATTGCTGTCCCGGCTTCCAGGACACCGCCACCAACCGCTAGCTCCGCCAGATCAACCCCCACAACAGCTGTTTCTTCGCCGTTCGCCATCGTCCGCCGGTCGCTGAGTCTAAACCGGAACCACCGCGAACCGACCTCATCGCCGCCGTCATCCTCACACCGTCGCCAGCGTTAGTTGTGTAAGTTAACCCATAATCCCGTATTTAGGGTGTTAAACTTCCTTATGGTAGTTTAATTTATGTTTAGATTAGTATTTGTTTGTTTAATTGAGTTTATGTGGTAGGTTATCGGTGTTTGCGCGATAGGTTATCGCATATGTGTTGAAAAGTTATCGTGGTGTTGTGATAAGTTATCGATTATTTTATTAAATTATTTATTTTCGGAATTAATTATTATTTTATTATTTTTCGGATTAAATATTATTATTTTATTATTAAATAATTAATTTTCGAAAATTAAATATTATTATTTTCGAAAAATTTCTAACATCAAATTGTGATGCCAATGTTGGATTTCGCCGTATGAGTTGGTGTTTTAGAAAATGAATTGGATGATTTTGATTCGAGAAAATATTTCGAATTTTGGACAATAAATTATTTTTCAGATATTATTAATTAATTAATTTCTGAATTTTATTTATTAATATTTCGAAAAATTCTTAATTTTAAATTATGATTTCTAGCTTGAATGTTGGCGTTTATACCGTGAATTGTTGTATAAAATTGATTTTATGATAAATTGTTTTGATCGGAAGTTTTCAAGAAAGTTTACGAGATTTTTGGCATTAAATTATTTTTATTGTTATGCCAAGTATTGATAGTGATGCTTTGTGGTTGATATTCGGGTTTGACATCGAAGCTTGCGAGAATTGATTGACTGTTTGCATGTGTGGCTACTTGGTATTATTGTATGTCATCGATGAGAGCACGATTCATGTATGCATGGGCTAATTGAAAAGATAATAATTGGTCGAAATGCTTATGTGCTTGTGTGGTCACACGTTGGAGCCGTCTTGCTGTGTATCGCTTAACGATGCCCGATTTATCGGATGCTTGGGGATTATATGGAGTGTCGATACCCTAGATGCCTTGTCGCGGCCCGAGACAGGACTCGATGCTTCTTACGGGATACCATCTTACTGTGTATCGTTCGATGTTGTCGTATTGGAATGACGTCATCCTGTGTATCATTTGACGTAGCCGTGCCCGACGGGGCGGGATAAATCCCGGTTATACCAGTAGACTGTCATCTTGTTGCGTATCGCTTGATGTGCAATGGCCCCGAGGGGGCGTAATAACTTAAATACGTGTGATGCATAGTGCTTGATTATAGGGTAGAAACTATTAGGCATGGTATGGGACTTGCCCAAGCGGGTTTTGCCTTATAATCGAGACACGCGCGACTGTACTGCATTAATGCATGGAAAATCTCTTTAAATGCTTCGAGTATGTGACATATGCATTTCATCAACGTATATACCAAGGCGAGGTAAGGATGCATGTGGTTGTTAATGATGTTGCTGTTGTTGCTACCTTGCCTATTTAGGAACCCCCGTGCAAGTTGGCCTCCTAAGTGGGGCTTAGGCCGTTAACTTATTGAGATTTTATCTCATTTATTGTTGTTAAACATTTTCAAGGCCTTAGCACATCGTTGCTTCTTATGCGGTTCAGAGTACCGCAGTTTTTGGTTGGTCCTTGAGAGCTAGGCTTGGGAGCTATTTTGGTTGGAGTAGGTTAACCTTAGTTTTTCTTTTTGTTGGCCTTTTTGTGGTAGCGCCCGAAGCAAGCTTGTAAGAATATTCCCGAGGGTTAATCAAGTGAGAATTAAAATACCGTTGTATTTGATTTTCTTCTGCTATCCCTGTTTATTGTTGTTGTCCGGGGTTTGTTGTGTTCTCTTCCGCATGTGTATTAAAAGATAAAATGAAGGGTCAGGGACGAGTTTTGGAACGTCGCATCTTATCGACCTAAGCGGGGTGTTGCACGTCCATAGGGTTCGGGGCATGACATCTTTGACCCAGTATGGTGCTTCCTCTTGGAGCCCAAAACTCCATGCGAGCTAGAACCAGCAAAGTAAATATCAGTTTCTGGCTTAGCCGCCATAAGGTGATCCTCTTCCAGCTCAAGATGCTGCATAGCATCCTCGAAGGTCTTGATACCTTCATTGTGGGTCAAATGGATCTTCATGTGCTCCCAACTTTGAGGTAAGGAGCGGATTACTGCCTGCACCTGCTGTTTATCAGTGAGTATGTGGCCGGCATCCTTTAGCTCACTAATCATATTAGACATCTGTCTCAAATGTTGTTTCATGGTCTTTCCATGAGACATCTTGTACAAGTCGAAACGGATAGTGAGTTGTCTGAGTTTGGTCACAGAAGTTCGACCAAATCTTGATGCCAGTGCAGCCCACATGTCTTTGGCGATTTGGAAACGTCCAAACTCTCGCATGATATCATTATCCATGCTGCTCAACAACGTAATGCGAGCAAAAGAGTTTTTTCTTTTCCAAACAGCAAAGGCATCTTTATCCCTCTTGTGTTAGATAGTTGTCCCATCTTCAGGTTCTTCCATAATCTGGTTAAGAGCTTCAAGTGTCTCTTGCTCTTCCACCACATATTGAATTTTGAGACTCCAAATCTTATAATTGTCGCCATTCAATTTTTCTCCCTTATTAAGTTCAGTCACTATATTCTTAGTTGCTGAAGCTATCGTATCTGAACATCTTAGACACATACGCACGAATTATTAAAGCCTATTTAAATGTTTCATTAGCATCATGATTACATAAATTAATCATATTAATGAATAGTTTCACAAAAAAGATCTTAGAGTCAAAAGTTCACTATATTCCCAATCATCGTCTAAAATTCTTAATTTGAAATTATCATTGACATGATCATTTATGTAACGAAATTAATTCTTCAAAAGGTTATACAAACTTTTAAGAATTTTCCCACATATGACATAACATATAATATGGCAATATAAAATGAGAAATCACCAAAAATTCATAGCCATATATATTTCATAACATATTCACAAATATTTAAGAACATGTAATATCAACCAAAAAAAAATGTACAGAATTGATTCCAAATCTTAAAAGAACAATATCACGTATACCAATCCAACACATAGACAAAAAATGACTCATAATATTCTTTAGAAAATTCTATTTTCTTTGGAACAAAAATGGAGCCTCCCGGAAAACCCCTAGATCCGGGCCATGGTTTGCGCCGAGACCCATTCAATGCAAGGGGTTGATGTTCTCCTTGCCTCGACCCTTATGTATTCTTGCAGAAAATTCTCCGCAAGCATCTTATAGCTTAGACCCTTTAAGGTTTATTTAACTTTATCAAGTATTCTTCCCAACTCCTCAGGAATAATGCATTTTAGGCCTTCGACCATTACATATTCTAGCATTACAAAACCGTTCCAAATGATATTCTATATCATTTTTTTGACCTTGATGATGTGTTCCTTCATATCATCTCGAGCGTCCTATCGATAAAGAGCTAGCTTGATTCTTAATTTCTTAAGCCTTTCCTTTTGAGCCGCCATTCTTGGGATTATTGGAGTGCGTCTCAAATGTACCATTGTTCCTGCAACGAATGCAGAACAAAAGCATTACTTATAATCCATGATACATCAAGATAAGGAATGCTTATTCATATATATATATATATATATATATGGCTTAGCACTTGTATTTCAAAAACTATAGAGAAATACTAAAGAAAATGCCAAAAAAAATATATCCCTAAGTACGTGTACATAGGGTTTATCGTGCATTTTCACATTCATAAGTGCAGTAAATATGTCATATGAATATACCATAATATAGAGCATTCCGATACGAGCACGTCGATACCAAGAATGCCCAAATCGGAGTTCAAATGAACTCAAACGGGCCGAAAGACCACAATAAGTCATTCTGCTCGATTTGAACCGGACCGGATCGACCGGTTTGACCGGTCCGACTGGTCAACGATCAACCGGATCGGGTCAACGGTCAAATGGATCGGGTCAACGGTCAAATGGGTCGGGTCAACGGTCAAATGGGTCGGGTCTTAAGTCGGGTGGTCAATGGGTTGGGTCAACGGTCAACCGGGTCGGGTCTTGGTCCGCACTTCGATGACGTCACGCTAACGTCATCGTCGACGATTGTGGATAACCGACGCGCCGTTTCACACGTGCCGTCGAGCCCGTGGCCCTTGCCGGCGCGTGAGGGTGCGTGCGGCCTCCTCCGACAATGCGTCACCCATCATTTTACTCGTCTCGACGAATACTTTCTGTCTGTGCAATAAAATTCAAGTTTTGACGAAAAACAAAAATCGAAACACGCATGAATAGTTTGGCGACGCGAAGAAAATGAACAAAAAATGAGGCCGAAACAAAAAAACAGGCAAAATACACTTCAATGTTAGAGACGATACACATGCATGATCGGAAAACAAGTAAACGGGCTCTGATACCAATGTAGGGAAAACTCAATTCCCAATTGACACATTCAAAACGTATTCGAAACGAATTCAATCAATGCGAAAAACGTGCCCAGAAATCATCAACTTGTATCACTGATCATACAGACATATCAGACAACGAACATACCTGGTATTGTCACAAATTAAATGCTACTTTGCGCTTAAGAGTTTTTCAATCGTCTTTCGTACTTGTTTTCATTCCGAAGAAAAAACCAGAGAATACGTTGTTTTTCGAAGAAGTTGTGGCTCACGGGCCGGGCTTGGCCTATCTTAGGCAATCCACCCATTATGTCTTTCAGTATTGATTTTTTGGAAATTGAGTAGGGTAGGAACGGTAAGATTGCACCGTTTGATTTTATCAAACTCCATTATGCGAACACACGGCCCTCTCGGTATAGCATCTTAGCAACAAATGGATATACGTCTGAATAGTCTAGTGATGATTTAAGAAGAGCTGGAGCTGGAATGGTAGTCGGGTTTACTAAAAAAAGTTTGGGGTAACACAAAAAATTTAGGAAAATGTCGATCACCTCTATCGCCAAATTAGTTCATCGCACTTCCTCGCGGGACCCAACTCCGCTTTGGTGTGGATGCGGAAGTTTGCGAGGTTAGCTAGTCTTCGAGCTCGGCTTGCCAGATCCAGCATCGATTGAATGAGCAGGGAATACGGCCATTTGATAACATTTTTGAGTGCCGAAGATTGAAAAATCCAATACTCAATGAAATTAAGCTTGTTTTACCATCGACTTAAGAAAACTAAATTTCGTAAAAGGAAAAATTCACTTGATATGGCAAGAACTAACCGATAACTGCTATGAGATGGAGTTCGAGGAAGCGACAACACATGGAAGGAGAGTGCTTGCTGATAGCACTTAGCAGCGAGTTGGGGGGTCAGTATGAAGACAGTTTTGAGGATGTTGAAACCGTAAGCATTTGAGAATTCTCATCTTTTTTTCATCTTTTGAGGTACTTGTGTGCTGCATGATGTGTAAGAGAGCTCGAGACCACTTCTAGATGAGGCTTGCGATTGTAGTGAATTCTTTGAATCATGTTACTGATGGGGATTTCGGAACATTCAGAACATGTTTCTTGATTATTTTCAGGTTTGGTGTTGTGGTCCTTTATCATGTGTGTTTTTTTTGGGTGAAACACAGAAAACTTATCTTTGGATAAGAAATGGTCCAACCCAACTTAACCCATTTAACCCGTTTATAACCCATTTATCTTAAGGCAAATTTCTCAACTCGTACCCAACTTGACTCATACTTAATCCATATCTGATCCGATCCATTTAACTAAATCTAGGAAAGCTTATCTTTGATAATTATTTTTAAAAAAAAAATCGTGTTGCTTAAACATTGTAATGCAATGCAAATCTAGGGAACAATTTATATTTTTTTTAAATTGAATGTCCATTTGTTTCACGGAAAATATGACATTTCTAGAAAATATTTTCAAGAAAATGAAAATGTTTTTTTAATATTTTTTATTTTTATTTTTTAAAAATCATATTTTAATTATTTTTCTTTTCTTTTTCTTTTTCTTTTCCTTTCTCCTTTTTCTTTTTTTATTTTTTCTTCTTCCCTGCCGGAGGCTGGCGAAGCTCGAGCTCGCCGATTGGGTGACACCAGCTGGCCTCAACGTTGCCCGATCGGCGAGCTAGTCCCACAAGCGGAGGAAGAAAAAAGAAGAAAAGAAAAAGAAAATTAATATAAAAAAATAAAATTAAAAAATCATAAAGTTTAAGAAAATGAAAATAACATGTTTATTATTCACTTAAACTTATTGGGTAACCCATTTGTGACTCATTTAATACCCATTAAATTAATAAGGCCACCCATTAATGACCCATTTAAGTCTATTCTTAAACTAAAGCCAACCCATTAATAATCCACAATCATTATATATTGGTTAATAAATGGGTTCTTGACCCATTTATCACCACTACTTGTACTGTACACTAAATAATGTCACAGTTATGCCATAGGGCCTTCGGTCCGGTGATGCGGGGATTCAAGGTGCTAGGTGCGTGTCCTAGGATCGAATCCTAGGAAGAGCAAGAAAAATAGTATGGCAAGCAGTTATCTATCAGTTGTTTTGGTTGTATCCAAATGTCTTGTCGGTGATTTCATGTGTTAGAAAGATAATACCTTTAATCCGGCGCCTATTCCAAATTACATTTGTGCAGCATCGATGTATCCACGGGACTCTGGAAATTTGGCAATTTCCGCAAGAGTTTATCGGGTGATTGGTTCCATTCTTGCTGTGGTAGAAGCTGCGAAATGCAATGTACGTGCGCAATGTTGGATATTATTGCGGGACTTTTTCAAGCTATACCCGACAGTGTCTTTTTCAGGATAATCATGTTTGAGATACTTGACCATGATACTACAAGCCGCTTATTAAATGACATGGCACCATCTAGTTTCCTCAGTTTCATTTAATGCTGTCAAGGTATGCTGATTGTTGGAATTATTCTATTTCATTTGTGACATGCATTCTTTAATCTAGAGTTAATATCACAAAAAACTCTAAATTAATACACATATGACAAATTTACTCCAAACTAATTTTTTTATCACAAAAAACCCTAAATTAGTACACATTTGACAAATTTATCCTATATCAATTTTTTGACCACAAAAACTCCAAACTTGTACGATTGTGACAAATTTACCATATGTTAGTTTTTGTTAAATTGGATTAATACAATAAAAAATCACAAACTGATACACTTGTAATAAACGGAGGGTAAAATCTCAAATTGGTACAGTAATTGCCAAGTATGATTCAACTCGGCAATTTAATAGTAAAATTTAACGAAAACTAATATAAGATAAATTTGTTACAGGTGTATCGATTTAAGATTTTTTGTGGTCAAAAAGTTAATTTTGGGTAAATTTGTTACATATATACCAGTTTAAGATTTTTCATGGTATTAATCCTTTAATTTAATATTGCTTCAATTTTCAAATGGCAAGTTTCGTAGCAGAAAACAAGCCTGGAGATGGTAAGGATTATCTTCAAAACTTAGAAAGTCTATCAAATGATAAACGGATATTACACAAGTTTCTTTTGGTAATCAAGCACCGCCAAATGCTCAAAACAACATGGGAAGAATGTAAGACATGGGGCTTCCTTCTTCCATTTACAGGAAAGACATGACCTCGCTGAAAGAGTGATGGTAACGCTTATGCGGGAAATGGATCGGGGTACCAAAGATTTACATAAGCTAGTTCATAAAGATATAATCAGGGTGGGATTAATGCTTATGTCCATTGTTGATTGTCTGCAGAAATGTGATCATAACAAAAAATACAAAAACAATCTCCGATGAAAACTTGGAGTTAATGTGCGAATGGCTCCTTGAGACCGCGATATGGCCTGCCAATGATTCCAATTAGAGGTGTACAAAGGAACCGGGAACCATCCAGAACCAAATTAGATTGGCATGAAACCATCAGTACTCGTGGGGATCGGTTCGGTTTCCAATTCCAATTTATTAGAACAGGTGAGTACCTTCTGATTCCCAGTTCTAGGCATAAAACCGCCCACCCGAACTGGACTAGTAATATATAATTTTTATAAAAAATTTCCTACAAAAAAAAAAGAAACACATTTTATGAAAAATGAAAATCCTAAAATCCTTAATTTAAAACTCAACGCTCATCAAGTAAATACTCGTCTTCTCTCACTCTCATTTTGTGTAAGTCATCTTTCTATCTATCACTCATGATCTTGACTCTCAACCTTAACGCCCATCGACTCACGATGTCGACTCACGGTGTCAACTCTCAACTGCCATTAACTCATAGCCGTACCTCCAACCGTTCATCACCTTCCTCTCTCACTCTTAATCGCCTCCATTTACGTGAAGCTTGGTGGGACTAAATCCATGAAACCAACAGGCGATTTTCGGTTCTAATTTTTCAAAATCGGTCCTTAGTGGGCAATCCTGATTCCATGGTAGGAACCGTCCACCCAAACTATACTCACCTCTAATACCAATATCAAGAAGATTGGCTAATTAGTTGCTCTGTTTGAATCTGAAATCAGCATCTTTTGTTCCCCGTTTCGTTGCTACGTTTCCTAGTTTAGGTTTCTCCTTGCCTCAAGACAAAAGTGATTTCATTCTCGGTCTGTTAATCTTCAAATTTTTCGCCTGTAAAGTTGTATATATTGGAACCAACATCAGTTTAGCTTAGCGAAGGACTGTTGAGGTTCGGAGTTCTCTCCGTGGCTTCTCTATTTCTTTGGTGAATATTTCGGTCAATGGATCATTCTTTTCATTAAAGTCGACATGTACAGTGAGTGGCCGGCAAAAAATTCGATTTTAATTTCTGCATTATATACATCAATGGATATCGAGGCCTGTTCAAGTGTATGAGTTATATTGTTGCGTTTGATACTCTGAAATCTAAAAGGGATCGATTATTAATGCATGAATGACAACATTTCTTGTCCCCAGCCCAATTTCTAGCTAGAAATAGAAAAATCTATTTCTTTTCCCTGGATGAGTTTACGAGCAAAAAATAGTATTTGATAACAATACAAAATTTATCTTACCAGAATAGAAATTTTTTTTTTGGTAAGGTACCAAAATAGAAATTCGTTTGATAAGTTATTCTTAAATTTTTGTTTCCGGTAGCTGGCCGGTGAGGGGTGGCGGCGAGCAGGCAGCGGGTGAGTGGGTGGCAATTTGGGCTGATGGGCGGGCAAGCGGCCGACGACGAGCAGGGGCTGGTGGTGGGCGGCAAAAGTAAGCAATAAGAGAGAGCTGTTATTTCTATTTCTGTTCTAGAAATAGAAAGGTAAAAAAAAATTAACTTCTCATTTCTGTTCTAAATTTATTTCTAGGCCAAAATTTGTCCCATAAATAAAAAAATGAAATTATTTTACCAATCGGATTTCTGTTTCAAACCTATTCCGGAGAACAAAAAAATAGAAAAACAAGAAAACAGAATAGTTATTATTCGTGCCCTAACTTCTCAATGATATTATGCCTCTTAGAAGATGTCGATTAGGGGAGTAAGTATCGCAACCTCCCTGAACCGGCCCCGCCGCTTAAGTGGTTTGCCTAATGGAATACTAAGTTAAATCTAGCTCGAGTTCTTCCAATCACATACCAATTTGCGACTTAGGTTTAAGTTATTAACATGCAAATCAATTTCGTCTAGGAGTTGCCACTAATAAGTTTTTGGCAGGTCAATTAAACACCCAAGTAAAGCACGGGAAAAATGTTTTACTTTTACGAACCAGAGATTCAATGGGTACAGAGACTTATTACACTAATTGACCAATTAGTGCCCTTTTAGTACCTAATCTTGTTCAATTACTGCCTAACGTATTTACACTAATCGAGAGTCTCAAAATTCGATTCCTAACCAAGCTAAAGGAAGCGACAATCAACACATGAACCTAACATGCATAATTAGCCACTTGCAAGATTAAATTAAACGTGCAATTTAAAGTGTATGAACTAAGCAACATGCAATCAAATATGACACTGATCACACAATAAAGCGAGAAAAACCAATTCCAAAGTCCAAATGATATTTTTTTGATTTTCGAAATTTTTTAATTTTTTTAATAAAAATATTAACTTTCAATCTGGAAATAGGGATTAAGGCTGTCACGCCCCGAACCCCATTGAGCTCGCGACATCCCGCTCCGATCGAAATGATGCGACGTCGCAGGAACGTCGCCGATCCAACCCAAACATCAGAGCCACATGCGGAAGTGAATATAAAAACCCCGAACAGAAAAATGACGACAACGGGGTAGAACACCAACAGTCAAAGAACAATAACAGCAACATATTCATACAGCACCAAATATACAAACATTATACTACAGACATATACAGTACACTAGCATCCGAAATCACCATTATAACAAAAGATTAGAGTCTGGTTACCCTAACTTCATTATCGGTCTACCCAATCTACACAACCCCTAAAATGGCCTAAGGAAAAACCTAGGGTCGCCCTTCTCCATTCTGCCCCTAATTCATCTGGTTCAATCCTCCGGAAATCTCTTGGACATCGCCTGCGAATCCACCGGGCACCATGAGCAGCTCTTCGCACTTCAAAAAGAGAAGGCGATTCCCCAGGTTTACAGCTGGGGGTCTGAAATTGTGGATTATACAACTATGAGACGAATCTCAATAAATGTACAACCCCAAACCGCACATAGGCACTCACGTACCACCAGACGAAACACGCATAACACGCAACACCAAGCTAACAGACACATACGAACCTACCTGGAACTCATCATGCACATCCCTGCACGTGAGACAACAATACAGCAAATATACCACAGCAATGAATCACAGACGTGCACGTGCCTCAATTATAAGATAAAACCTACTTAGCATTGTCTCATACCGTGCCTAACAGTTTTTACCCCATAATTAAGCATCACATCACGCGATACAAGCATACTCGCACACTAACTCACACCATGCATCACTTTCTCAAACCTCGCACCTCAAGCCAATTCCCGCTCATTCTCAACTCTTCCACCACTACTGCGCCTGCGTAAAACATATCGGGCCAACGGTCTTCTGACCTCGTCAGACATCGTTACCTCGTCAGGTCGGGCATCATCATCTCGTTAGGGACGACATCGTCCCACGTAAACGAACACGCCTCAGAACAGAATCCTACCTCTCCCTTTCCTTAATTACTGTGCTCGCATAAAACACATCAGGCCAACAGTCTTCTGACCTCGTCAGGCATCTACACTCCATCGGGCCGAGCATTGTCACCTCGTTAGGGACGACATCGTCCCACGTAAACGAACACGCCTTAGGACGGACCTTTTCCAACCAATCCTACATTCCCGTATCTTAATTCCACACTCTTCACACATGCCACACGATCACACATACACATGGCCAAACATACACACTTCACCCACATTTCACATTTACACAATCTTGTCGCATGAACACACCACACGACCATACACATATAACACACAACCCCAATGCACGATCACACCACCACACCACATTCAGCCCAAGCACAGTCCAGATCACATTCCCAATCAGCCCACAATCACAAACTACACAACCAATCAATTAAGCCCAATTTAGTCATAACAATTCCAATTAATCACACAAATTAACCACGATCGGTCCACACATCACAGCCACACTATCACACATACAAACTTATTCAAGCATCAAACTACCCGTCAAAATGCCACGATAGCACCGAATAATTCTCAAGAGAGAGAAAAATCGAAAATATACAAAATCGGGTACAAACTGGGCACTTGCGCAGTGACAAAAATCCATTTGAAATAAATAATAAACCAACTCCAAAAATTATGAAATTTGGATATGTTGTACAAAACATCTTGATAAACATTTTCCATGAAGAGCAACAAATGTCCCCAACAATTTTCGTGAAGGAAGTATTTTGAAAATAGGCCTAGAAAAATTTATAAAAATTCAAACAGACCCGAAGGTCGGATGAACAGTAAATCGAGCAGTTTTATTTTGGTTCAAAGATGGACTTCCGAATGGCCTCAAATGATCTCCAAAAATTCCCAAATTAAAGTATGTTATACTTCAAGATGTTGGGAACAACTTTCATGAAGAAAACTTCTTCAAATTCAGCCCACAAAATTTTCTACAAAAATAGCAAACTGGATGGGTACAATAGTCACAAATCCGAAAATCACACCAAATCTCACGAATTCAAACCGTAATCCTTCCGTATCCTCACAACCCTATCCGAACCTCCTAAACCTCGTATTTTCAGTCTCCAAATCAGTTCACAACCACCCGAACAACTAGCCACCATTTCAGTCCAAAACAGCCACAAAAATCACCTAAACCGAACCCTAAACGAGCCTAGCAATACCTGAGGTCCTAGGTGTCGATTGGGGAAGTCACTTACCTAAGAAAGACAAGAAGAACGGGCTGGATGAGTGGCTGAAATGGGTGGAACAGCAGCAGCATCGCCAGCGGTGATGGGAGGAAACAAAGATGAAGAGAGAGAGAGAGAGAGTGATCGGGAGAGTTGGCTGAATGAGGGGGACAAGAGAGAGAAATAGTCTAAGCTGGTCAAAGATGATGGCTAAAGGGCGCCACATGTCGCCGATCCAACGGTTATGACCAAAATGCCATTGATCCAACGGTTCTCGTTGATCCTATCCAAATAATTGAGGGGCAAAAGTGTTCAAGGTCCAATAATGCAGCTGAAAATAATTAATAATTATCCCAAATAATTTTTCAAAAATTCGGAACTGAAACTGGCCCAGTGGCAAAATGGTCATTTTTCCGGTCCAGGGGCGAAATTCCAATTTTTGTCCAAATCAACTCTAAATATGTGTGGCCAACATAATATGGCGTCAGAATCATGAAAATAACTTCTTAAACCCTCAAAAATTGACTGCAAAGTCCTGAAAATAAAATATTATTATTTTTCACTTCCGAGCCAAAATTCCAATTTTTGACCGTAACGACTCTAAATGTGCGTGGCCACCCTAAAATGGCAGCAGCCTCGAAAAATAATCTCATACGGCCTCAGAATCGACATCGGGGTCTAGAGGGGCAAAATCGTAATTTTTCAGGTCCCGAACCGAAATCCATTTTTTTGCAGAAATGGGTGGCCCCAAGGTTGGCCAAGCCAAAAATGTCATCGGCCGCTCAAAATTGTCACTTTCAAAATTCTCGATTCTCGGGCCCGAATTCCAAGAAATGACTAAAATTGAACAATCGCGACTTTAGCTTATCTCTGGCTAACAGGTGGCTCATTGGGATTATGCGCTCTCGACTCATGACCGACACCAAGTCAAATCACGTTTAAGTTTACTCTACCCGGAACGACCTCGGTTGTCATATAATTGCGAGGATCTGTCACTAGTTCCCTTCGGACACGATTAATCAATTAGATCGGTCTCTGTTAGCCCAAAACATTCCCTCATCAATCCTTATGGTCGAAGGTCAAACCCAGGTCGAGTTCTTTAGTCGTACGAACTCAATCCCGTAATAGCCCTACCTCTAAGGTTAGTATCCCATGAATGCGCTGTTCCATGTGAGATCTCACTATAGTGCATTGATCAATTTCATGTCTTAAATCTCGGGAAAATGATCGAAAATTCAGACTGTTACATAGGCTAGGCCTTGGGGCCCAGTTCGAATATGGACTGTGAACAGGCCACTTGATCGTGCCACAAACAAAAGTGGGCCCTTTCTCAAGCCTACTCAAACCAACAACAAACCCAAATAAGCCAAATTAAACCCAACTCTCATGATTATTATGATAAAAACTAACCCCAGACTCACCAAAATAACACTCTAAGCCCAAGGCTCACTAGGTCTAAATGAGCCCGAAGTCCACTGCTACGGTACTACTCTCGACCCCTCCTTCACAAATTTCCAACCCACGTCTCCTTCTTCAAGCGTGCCCAGAACACCCAAAGACTTGCTTACTGACTCCAGAACATCAACATTACAGCCATCAACATTACGTTTCACATTCAGTCGATACGCACCCATTCATCGGACCTCTACCGTCCGCCACATATTCAACCATCGCCTATTCTCGAGTATCGAACATTTGACATTCAAAATCACAAGATAAGAGGACCGAATATAGTAGAGTTCAGAGAAGCAAGCCAACGCGAATGTCTCAAAAGATTGACGTTTCAAGCATGGACATTTATCATTTCCTCATGCACAAGAATGCCCAAAGAAAATCTCATGCTCAGACTTGATTCGACAATGAAAGTAATGCTCAACAAGCAACAAAGAGTTTATAATGATGTTGAACTTGCTTATACGCATGTAAGAACAAATGGAAATCAGCAAAGCCAGTACACGGGCTGAGTTGGGCATATTGCCAAACACGTGGTGAGCAAGAGTCGAGGATGAGACACCGAACATTTTTTAAAACTCGAATCGAGATATAGACCCAATGGAAACCATCACCAGACCAGCCAAAATAACCACATCAGCTCACTCAAACTTAGCACACCTATGGACCCCTAACAACGAATGAGTGGGTTTTACGGTTCGGCCAAAATAGGGGGAAGACGATGAAAGGTTCGCGGCGCGAGCGTTTAATCGTAAACCCCTACCTGGCTTGGAGACGACGGTTAAAGGGTGCACTCGACACAAATCGTGCCATGGCTGACTGCCTTGACGCCTCCAAACCGAGATCTTCGGGTATGGGGGTCCAAGACCAAGAAAAGGGCTCACCGGAAACACGGATGCCAAGGGGTGGGGTGTCGGGGACGTTGGCCGAGAGAGGTCGTCGTCCAAGGTTCGAACGCGATGGTCGCCGTAGGATATGTCGTTCGTTCTCGACTCCCCCTCTCACTCTCGCGGATCTCTCTTCTCAAAAACTCACCACCCTCTCTTTCGGATCTCTCTCTCTCTCTCGGATCTCTCTCTCTCTCGGTTCTCTCTGCCCCCCACTTACACTCGGTCTCAATCTCCGCCCGAACTCTCTCGCTGTTGCTCTCTCTATCCTTCCGGTCTCCCCTCCCGATCTCTCTCGGTTCTCCTCGGCTTTAAGGGCCACAGCAGGGGCGCATGGCTTCCTGCCACTGCCAGCTGCCGTGGCTGGCCTGATCCCGACCCGAGGATCACGCCGGCCTGCCCCGCGCCTCTGGCTTCTGTTCCGTCTGTCCTCTCTTTCTGGTCCGCTCGATACAGAGCGCGTGGGAAAGAGGAAGAAGAGAAAAGAAGGGCGGTTGGGCTTGGGGGAAGGAGAGAAGGGAAGTTGGGCCCCGAATAGGTGTCGGGCCAAAAAAGGTGGTAAACGTAGGTTGGGTTGGAGGTTTTTCTTTTCGAATCTTTTTAAATTTTAATTTAATTTAAAAAAAGAACAAGAAAAAATGTGTGTAATAGTCCCCATTATTTCCAATGTGCCTAATGTCTATATGCTATACAATTTAATGAAAATATTTTTTTTAGGGATTAAAAAAATTAATCCCTAATTTTATATGTAATTAATCTAAAACGGATAAGCAAAAATTAGATATCAACAGTAAGACATTACACTTAACACTAGATTGGACCGTGCAACTATTTCAAGCAGTTGGCATTCACAATGAAGAAATCATTGACATACTCCAGGCATGATACATATGTTGTCAAACCTAATCAATTCACATAAGCCGATGGATATGTTGCAACTTTTTTTGTCTTCTTGTTTTCATAGCACCTCTCTTTTACTCTGAATCAGTACCGGAAATTGTTAGCAATTTGGTGGAAAGGTCATTACAGAAACTAGAAGTAGTGCTGGCGAATTTGGTGCTATTCCGGTTCTGAAAGGCGAGATGGACAGGTCGAGATAGGCACATATTATTGGAGCGTCACACGAAAAATGAAGGCTTCCCTTCCTAGGATTCGAAGGATTCCCGTGTTGAAGCATTGGAGACCTTTTTCTTCAAGAACGTTTAGGCGTCTTGACAGAGCTTAGAAATTGTGTTCCCGGAAAGTACTAAATCATGAAATGATCGTCAATGACAATCCGAGTGATTTGGGTGGGGCACCAGAAAAGCTCTCTGCGTCGCTTCCAAGAAAAATTATAAGGGCAAAAGTCATAAAAAAAATTATAAATTATGTCAACCGTGACACATTTACTTTAAAGTAAATCTCAAACGTGTACCAGTGTGACGTATTTACCATCTGTCAAAGTTGAGAACTATTAAAAATCTGTTTATATGGATGCTAGTGTTGACATGGCTACCACATGGCTTAAGTGGAACAAAAAAATTATCTAACATAACCTTGACGGAGTGTAAATATGTCACATAAATACAATTTTAAGGTTTTTTATATCACAAAAAAATTTTATGGTAAATTTGTTACAATTGATAGAAAAAAAATTTCAAGGTAAATATGTCACAATGAATATAATTTGGCTAAACCTGCAAAAATAGTAAAGTAGGTGCATGAAGAACATGATAACAGGGTAAATTAGGTTTGTTTGGTTCAGCAATTGTAAAGCCCTTTAGGGCCTCAAAGCACCTTGGACAACTGCAAATACCGTTTGACAAAATTTTTAGGGTGCAGGTAGATGCAATTGCATCTCTAAAGCTCTCCAAAGGCTTTTAGTTCAAGGTAGGTCCGGAGGTATTTTGGAATGTTGTGTTTCCACAATGCAGATATACCTTTTTTTCTTCCAACTTTGCCCTTGCTCAACTTTCATAATTCCAAAAATGTCCTTGAAAACCCTAACTTTGCCTTAGCCATTGATGAGCAACTGGCATGCGGTCGACATGCCCCCGACAAGCAGTCGCCCCCTTGCTAGAGGTGGCTAAACTCCACTAGCTAATAACTTGAGATTTTTCATAGAAAAATTTAGCAAAAATCATGTACAAAGTATATTTTTTACCAAATGGCATTTACGTCAAAATTGCTTCTTAAGGTGTTTTTAAAATACACTTTACCAAATATTATTTGTATTTTGAAATACCTCTTTTAACCCAAAAGTCTTTGCGTTTTTCAAATATATTTCCCCAAAGTCAAACCAAACATATTTAATGTACCCTCTTAGGCTGCGTTTGGTCGATCGGATAAAAGTCGGGATAGAATATGTTTTATCATATTTTGTGTTTGGTGGTAGTTCAGGATAGGATAAGGTCGGATATAGACCGGATATAGCCTGGATAAAAAAATTCGAGAGGGGAGATAGATAGACCTAGATATGATTTCTAATGCCTATTTTTTCAAAAACCTACGCTCCACTCGCCATCATCTCTATTCCCACACCTTGTGCATTTTCACCAAAAACATTTCTCGGCTTTTTTTCCTTCACCGACTCCTCCGGACCCGTGAATAGCAAAAATAAAAAATAGAAATTATCATATCTGACTTTAAATCTATAGTCCACCAAATAGTGGACAAGATATAAAGAAATCTCAAGATTTCTTATTATATCCTATCCAGTCCTATCTAATTTAGAAATTCAAACGACCAAACGCCGCTTTAGAGCTTTAAGCTGACAACCGATGGCTCTGCTAGACTTTCTCCAAAGAAATGCCGATTAAAGAAATGATTTACCAGGGCAACGCTATCAAGCAAAATCGAAATTGCAGGTTTCTAGTTGAAAGAGACAAAAAGGTAGCATCCTTGGATTTAAATGCCGACGAGAGGACCGCTCATAGGCATGAAAATTAAGAAATATCCCAGCTCAATTCCAGCTCAATTTACCAATGTCAGACTGGTAAAAAAGAAACAGAAGGGAAAAACAAACAGGACATCCAAAGGAAGATCGAGGTAAAAAGCACATGGAAGAATACCTTTTTTTAGGTTCCGATTGTTTCGCGAAAAATGAATTATTCGAAAAATAATTTTCTAAAAATGATCATTTGTTTCTCTTAAAAAAATAAGCTAATAAAAGAATTCATTATCAGTAACAATATATATTAAACACTTTCGTGTATGATGAAAATATTTTCAATTTATTCATTTTTGTAAGTGATATAAACAATTATTTTTAATAAAATATTTTTCAAATCATTCATTTTTCTCGAAACAAACGGTGTATAAGTAATTTTCAGGCCTAAAATGGACAACTAGATCGTGCTTTAACCATTATTCATGCATTGGCCTAGTTTCCATCTTTACTCGAACCCGCACCAAATAAGGACACTCGGATGGAGGACAGGAAGACTCGACAAACATGAAGAAGTGAAGAGAATTACAGTTCAATTAGGGCTTGGAAATTTGGGGCAAACCTTAAACCAGGTCGTTCTTGCAAATGTGGACTTCTCCATTTAAGCTCCATGGCATGTATGAGAGAGAAATGAATAAAAAAAAAAAGCCAAGTTAACATTTTCTTTCGTTAAATTGGATGAAGTTGATGGAGGGACTTGAATATACGAACTTGACAAATTTTTGGATATCATTGTACTTTTTGTAAGTTTGAGAATTCGATTGCACTTTCGCAACACGTTTTGTGACTTTTAATGTATTTATCTCAAGAAAAAAAAGCAAAAAAAGAAAAAAAATTATTTACTTCATCGTTGATCGTACCACAAAGGATGTTCAATGTCCATGTCAGTAATTTCCAGCCAAAATCATCAAAAGGTTTTAAGGCTAAATTGGTCAAATTGTGCATAACAAAATTGATCAAATTAAAAAATTTAGGATTGAATAGACATCGGTACAATAAATTTAGAATTTTTTTGGTAATTTTCCAATGATTATCACTAAGCTTTCAGTATCTCTGTGTATCTATACTTTTTTCCACTCTTTGGTGGGTAGAATATTCGTTACTTCGGACTTTATGTCCGTTTGATTTTGTTTTTTCACCCGGAAAGGGCTCTTAGGTGCCCAATCAATTTACGAGAAATCCAATTTTCTTTTTCTTTATTTGATTTTGACTTACTATTGAATAAATATCTGGCAATGAATATTGTGGATAATATCCTAAAAATGACTACAAACCTATATATATGATATATCTACGTATTATTATATGCTGACTTACTCTAGAAATGAAAATAGCATGAGACTAGGGCTCTGTTCGTTTGACGGAAAATAATGTGTTTTTGGAAAATATTTTCTCAAAAGTCATTTTCCTGGAAAATGTTTTTCCGGAACATAATTTTCCGGTGTTCGGCAATCAATATGAAAAAGTTTTGGAAAATATTTGTTGTCGGCAGCGGCGGCGGCGGCGGCAGCGACCGGCTACGGCGGCCGGCGACCGGCGGCGGCGACGGCCGGCGACCGGAGGGGGGAAGGAGGAGTTTGGTGAAAAATGATTTCCGCTTTTCAGAAACGGAAGTCATTTTCCATAGACTTAGACTATTTTATGAGGAGGGAAAGGAAAATGTTTTCCCACGGAAAATGTTTTCTGCCCCCTGAACATCGGAAAACTCGGGAAATATTTTCTGGGAAAATATTTTTCACCAATCGAACGGAGCCTAGGTAATGATCTATTTCTTATGTATGGATCATCCTTCTTAGCCAGTCCTTGAAAAGCAATTGATGCTTTTTTTGGCAATTGAATTATTTCTATCTATTCAAATTATAGAATTATTAAGTGACCGCAAAAGTTAACTATACTTTAATATTCGACCAAAAAACAAGGAGGCAAAAGGAATGGTGAGGGATTTCTTTTGTTTTTTTCAGATTGACGAGGGATTTTGATAATATAAGAAATGGCAAATCCGATACATCCTGTAAGGTTAATACTACAAAAACCCCAAACAGGTACATATGTGATAAATTTACTTTCCGTTAATTTTGATTAAATTTTATTATCAAATTACTGAGTTGAAGGACATACGGTAATTGACAGGTGTATCGATTTGGGATTTTACCCATCTGTTTGTCACACGTTTACCAATTAGTGATTTTTTGTTATATTAATCTAATTTAATTGAGGATAAATTTATCATAAGTGTACCGATTTTAGATTTTTGATAGTCAAAATATTAATTCATGATAAATTTGTCATAAATGTGCTAGTTTGGGATTTTTCGTTGTATTAACCTTTTATGTAATCCATCTCATCTAATAATCTAATACCGAGTTTGCAAGGGTTTCTCAATATTTATAGACTTTTTTATACTATATTCTCTGATCAATAATGTACGTGACTAATGAACTAATAAATAAAACATGAACAAATATTCCATAACCAACGCAATTCCACCAGAGATATTTTCGGACATATCCCGATACGATATAATCATATATATTTTTTTATGTCATAGGATATTAAGTACTCGAAAAACAAAATTTCCAGAGCTTTTCTTCTTTAAAAGAATCCGTGCAACGTAAGGGTTTGAAGAACTAGCACCATTATAAAGATTGCTCGATGATAATATAAGGACTTTCGAGACGAAATTGGTGGAAAGTAATATAGGACGAACGAATGAGAGATGAGATGTCCACTAGTTTGAACCAAAAGTTCAATACAAATTCTTATGTTGATAAACAATATTAAATTTAGGCTCCGTTCGTTTTGCGAAAAATGTAAAGCTTCTGGAAAATATTTTTTGGAAAGTCATTTTTCAAGAAAATGACAATATTGTTTTGTGTTCGGCTGAGACCTGAAAATAAACTGGAAACTAATTTTCTGTTGTTCGGTATTTGATTTGATTTTTTAGGGAAAATTACCCAAAAATTCAATTTTTTAATTATTTTTTTTCTTTTTTTTTTCCCCTCTTCCTTGGCCGGCCACAGGCTTATGGGCAAGCTTGAGCCTTGCCCAACTCGCCAGATCTGGCGAGGCCTAAGCTAACCTAGAGTGGCTTGTCAGATTTGGGGAGGCCCGAGCTTGCCCAACTAGCCTTGGGCGAGCTTAGCTCGGGCCTCACCAAATTAGGCGGGCTGGGCGAGGCACAAGTCTCGCCTGAGGTTGCCAAACATCAGCGAAGCGAAAAACATTTTTCCTATTTTTGAAGGTATTTTTTTTCATTGATGGAAAATATTTTTCATGGCTAGTTTATTTTTCATGAAACAAATGCCGAAAAATTCGGAAAACGCTTTTCAGGAAATTGTTTTCTGTGAAATGAACATGGCCTTAAATGTAAAAGCAGCCTAGCTTATCTCGAATTGGGCACGTGCGTGAGACGAAACTAGTTATTATTCTTAGTAAAAGATATAAAGCCAACCTTTTTCATTTGATGTCCACTCTTTAAATGACCAAAACAGCCATACTGTCACTCTCAACAAAGATAATTAGAGAAAAGTTAGATTTCATTAATCAAAATACGATTTAAACGATGACTTTCGAAATTCCTATCCATATCCTTACTAGAAAATAATATCACCTACATATATCCGCAATTGGGCGTGTGGAAAGAAACTAGTTATAAGCAATATCGATTCCTAATCGAACTTAGTAGTGTACCTTAGTAATTAACCGAGTTAATAACGAATAAAAATAAATTAGTAACGAACGATATCTATTGATAAAAACAATGGCTTGTTTTAATTAATAGATGAATTATATTTTATCTGTTACTTTTTGAGGAACATAGTACTGATACTTATGACATTCTATTGTAATTACAATTTTGAGTAAGAACATACTTATTTAATTCCTAAATAAATTTATCGGGATGGTCTTCTTATTCCATTCCTTCAACGTCTTCTTATAATCAAACATTACAAATCCTAACCATTAACTCCTTTTTCTTACAACAAAATATGAAATTGCCATTCCATTCATTTTCGTTTAATTCCTTTGTCCCGTTTTCGCCTTGTTGTAAAACATACATCGTTTCCGATGTCGCTAATTCTGTAATCAAATACAATCTTACTTTCTTAGTTTCTGAAATCTCAATCTGCACTCGAAGTTACCTAAAACTCTGCTGGTGCTTAATTACTCTCATAATGATTCCAAACGACCGACAAATTAGTGAAAAAGATATACTTTCAGGTGAGCAAAAGGGAGAAGTATATAGCATGTTAATCTCTATTCAAGTAAGTGAGAAAAATATTCCAATGCAGTTTAAGAGAGTTTGTGAAAAATTTCGTTTTATAAACTTCATAAAACCTTTTATCGTTATACTTGATAAACTCGCGGTTAAAGCACCGACAAGTATAAAATTTTTAATTTTAGTAATTGCATTTATTATTAGCAAAAGCTCTTATATGTGGCCGAAGAAAAACCCTACTATTTCATGAACATTGCTCTTAAAGAAAAAACATTTTTAATTAGTAGAAACTAGAAAATTGCCCAAAAAGAAAATCATTAGTCGAAACTAGAAAGGGTGTGTTTTTTCCACTCTTAGTTTGGCTAAAACACTTCTCACCAAAGTTTTTTGACATTCGACCAAAACAAATGAAAAAGTGTTTTGACCATTCACCCGTTACGGGTCCACCTTTCAGAATCTTAAGCTTTCCATCGTGGTCCTTTTTTGGGTTTTTTTGTGAGTCCCGCATTCCTTCCTTTTCATCTCACCTTTCTGAATGTTTCTCTCTCTTGTAGAGAAAATGCCACCATAATTACATCCGTAAAAGCACAAAACTTAATCAAGTAATGTTTTCTCGTGTAATTGGTGGCTGTGCAACATATGGAAGCCTTCTCTGCGCAAAACCAACCCAATATAATATAAAGGAGGGTCCAACCAGACTTTGCACCGCCACCAATAGGCTTTACCAATTAATATGCGAAAGTGGATTTGACGCGCCCATTGGTTTTCTACTTTATCAAGAATCGGAAATAAAATGGTAAAAAGTTTCAATAAACCTATTGAAATGAAAAGAAAGTTGAAATTTATTGGATAAAAATCATTCATCCTTTATTGAGTCCAAACCATAACTAGGTTAATATGATGAGGAGATATCAAAACATGCATCTTTAAATCATTTTACCAAACAGATTACACAAAAGTAAAAGGTCAATGGAAATCAATCTGAAGAAATTTTTAATGAAAAGAATACTCAAAATCCACTTAAAAAATCAAATGGATTGATAAATCCTTTTTCACTTGGTGAAAGCAAAATTTTTTAGGACTAGACAAAACACACTTTTCTCCTTCCACTCTTCCCCACAAAATTTAAAAAACTTCAACTAACGAAATCCCTAGAAGGAGAGAATCTGAAAAAATGCTAAAAGGCCTCACTAAAGATCCTCAAAAGTATAAACTTTAATCATATTTAATAATAAAACAAGGAATGAATTAATACCTACATTTTCCAGACATAAAAAAAAAAAGAGATGAAAGAAGAATAAGAAGAAAAACACCTTCAGACTTCATTGACCTGAATCCATCACTAGAAAAATTACCATTCTTCCCAATATTAACCAACATTTTGAAATTAATCAATTTATCCGACACCCATCATGAAAGACGACGCAAAAACCATCTCAAACATCAAAGAAAAGAAAGTAAAAGGAGAGAGAAAGAGAGAAGGGCTAAGATGAAGGAAAGCGAGACTCGCAAAAGAACGTTATGAAAAAAAGCGCACTAAGTAAATGCCTTTTTCCAAGTTGCTAGAGAAAAATGTCAAAGCGAAATGAGATGCAGAATGTCAACAAGCATTCGATAAGATCAAATAATATCTGGTACGCCCATCAAGGATGCCGAAAAGTGCCCACTCACAGGGTCACGGTATTTTACCGGGAGTGTTTTAGCCAAAATAAGAGTCGGAAAAAACGCAACTTTATTGGGAATTAAATAAATTATCCCTTTCTTTATTCCAACACGATATAATATTTCATATTCCCAAAAAGTCCAGGAAAAAAAAAAAGAAAAAAAGGAGGCGTTCGTCCCCATATGCACACAGACTGAGACTCTCCTCCTTCCACTTCCACTCTCCAATGCCGCCTCCTCCTCCTCCTCCTCCATAGAAATTCTCAGAACCCTGCATCATCGAACCCTAGAAATGGATCCGCCCTACCCGAAGCCCCGATCCTTCGGGCCCCACCCGAGGATGGCGGCCGATCCTCCTCCTCCTCCGCAGCCGCCGCCGCCGCAGCAGCACTCCGACAACGACCGGAGCAGCGGCGAGCTCCGCGCCCTCGACTGCAACCTCTCCGCCCTGTGCGACCACGTCCAGATCGAGGGCTTCAACTCCGGCTCCTTCTCCGACATCGCCGTCCACGCCATGGGCTCCACCTACCGCCTCCACCGCCTCATCCTCTCCCGCAGCTCCTACTTCAGGTGCGCGCCCGCCCTTCCCCCGAGTCGCGATCCGATTTCGTGGATTGATTTTGCGTTTCTGTCTTCCGGGCTGGTGCGGAAATTTGGTTCCGAGGATTTGCAACTTTGGCTATTCTCGTTCTGTCGTACTTCGATTTTGATTTCTCGTATGTTTAGCGGCGATGCTTCCTTAATTTGAGCGAACCCGAAACGTGGTCCATTCATCTCGTGTTATATAGATGAGACTCGTTGGTTGAGTTGCTTTGTGCCCCCATTCGTTTCATGCTATGCACTATCCATACATTTCGTGCTATGTAGCTGAGTACATTTTGGCCTTTTTAGCTTTTTGGCCCTTTGTGATGCTTGTGGCTGTTCTTCTTTTCCCGCGGAGTTGATGTGAAAATTTGCGGTGCCGTCTAGTAATCAAGCTTTGTTTTTTTTCAAGGACTTAGCTGCCAATGGAGATGCATAGAATGAACAGAGAATGCAGTGATTGTTGTATATCTTATGCGGAGTAACCGAACCCAAACAGTCTTGGTTATAAATTTTTATTGTAATCAGTGCTTGATTTGGTGCTCAGCTTTATCTTGGTTTACTCTTTCCAGGAACATGCTTCACGGTCCCTGGAAAGAAGCCGGCGCTCCAGTTGTTACCTTGCATGTTGACGACAAGAATGTTAACCCCGAGGCCATGGCAATGTCATTGGCTTATTTGTATGGGCACTATCCTAAGCTTAATGTCGATACTGCATTCCGTGTTCTTGCGGCCGCTTCCTTTCTTGATCTTCAGGTAATTGCTATTGGAGTGCAGCACCTACTGCTCTCCTTTTTTTTTTTTTTTTTTTATTGTAGATCTCATTTCATTTCTTACCTGTCCATATGCCACTGTAATTTACCTGGGCACGTACTGCTCTTCGTATGTCATGCACTTTGGTGTTCCAAATTTACACCAAGTGATCTAAAATTTTCAAATTTAAACATCGTTTATTAAGACTCCTTTGATGCTATCTAATTGATCCTCATTTGCCTATTATCCAACTAATCTGTTTCGAGACTGTCATTATGAAGAAATTTGTAATTAATCTATTAACGAGTTGAGGCTAGTGTAAATTTTCAACACTTAAGGGGTTTCCATGTAATTAAAATTATCACCATATTTCAAAGGTTGCTGTTACGGGCTTTTGGCTGTCTTCATATATTTCTGGGAATGTATGCTTCGTTTATTTTTACATATATGCTTTTGTTGGGTTCACTTTGCATATTAGTGATGACATCATGATGCTCTGCAGGACCTATGTGCAATATGCACAGACTTCATTATATCTGAACTGTGGACATCAAACTTCTTAGCCTATCAGGTATAAAAGACATGCTTTTGCTTCCCATTTAGGGAGGAGCTATAATTTTCTTGATAGATAGTTGACCCTATATACGTGTCGATCAGGTTTTTGCAGAGAGCCAGGATTATGGCATACATGGAGAGCGTGTCAGGAATGCTTGTTGGGGCTACCTTTGTCAAAGTGGTGCCATGGAATTGAAAGAGGTAAAAAGACGATTTGATGCAATGATCTGGCCAATAAAATGAGCAAGCTTCTAAAAATACCTCGTTCCTCTTCAACAAAGAAAAAAAATTCTTGCACCTGAGATGTAGTCCAAAAAGTCTCCATTCAAATAAGAAATTGGAGTCATTTCTCTTTTCTCACTTATTCTTTTTATTTTTTTAGGGTCCATTCTACTAACTTCTCTGCCCCCCCCCCCCCCCCCTCCCCCTCCCTCCTCTCTCTCTCTCTCTCTCTCTCTCTCTTAAACTCTTACTCTGCCTCTTTTCTAAGTGCTTGACATTTGATTCTGCTAACAGGGGCTAACTTTTCTGTTCCAGTATGTTGATTTGAAATGCATCAATATAATATGCCGTGACTTAATTGGACATAAAGTCCTATTGTATGATAGAACTTACTAATGTTACCTCCTTGTCGGTAAAATTCATATTTTATTTGGTTCTTTCTATCTTGAATATTTCCTTGGTTGCGATAGTTAACCTTCTTATTCCTATTTTTGGTTGTTTACACGCTGTTGTTTTTTCCTGGTTTGCATTAAGGTGCTTCCAAAATTGTCCCCTCAAACTCTACATGCGCTGTTAACGTCAGATGAACTCTGGGTACCTAGCGAAGAGAAGCGGTAAGGAAACTAGGACTTTCGAGGTCCTTTTCTTTCTTGACGGCCTATATTTCTTGTTAATAAATGAAGTGGAATGGCACACTGAAAACTCCTCTCCTTAAAGGTTTGAACTGGCGCTGTTTACACTGCTTGCAAAAGGTGCACTTCACAGGGCAGAGCTTTCTGAGCAGGGTAGTTCTGATTCTGAGGCTGGATTGCCTACTCTATCTGGTTCTTCCAAAGGGAAAGGAAAAAATTTGATGAATAGCTTCTCGCACTTGAAATCAGAATCTGAAGTAGGAGACTTAAGCTCGAAAGCTGGACCGGAGGGATGTGGTACTGCTCACAATCTTCTGGTTGAGCTTGCAGGAGTTGTCGAATGTGGAACAGAAGATTCTGATTCTAAACAACCAGCACAACAAACTGCATATGCTGAGTCAAATTTGGAGCCCATGTTCTCAAGTGGCTTGGAAGGCACCAAGACGTTGAAGTCGTCTGCAGATACTGATGTGAGTAACACCTCGTGTGCTTATGTGGCAGCATCTATAGGTGCAACGACAAGTGGGTTAGTGAATGGTGGATTGACTATGGAGGGGCCATCTGAAGACAATTCATTCTATCGCTTGGATAATAACTGGCTTACTAGGGACCAATCAAGGCATGGTTCTTCTATGATGAGCTCTTCCTGCTATGGGATCATGCCAAATGATTGGGGAAAATCTGGCATGCCTACTCTTTCATGGGGTGGCAGGGTTGTGGGAAGACAGCAGATTAAGAATTGTGCTGCAGAGAACTGTGGAGTTGGTGGGGAGGATTATGATACATTTGTCGATATATTTGAAGGCGGTTCTCTTTTATATAGCAACATGTCTTTTGAAGCTCTCATCAATGTGAGAAAGCAGCTAGAAGAACTTGGTTTTCCGTGCAAAGCTGTGAACGACAGTCTATGGTTGCAGGTTCTTTGCTCAGATCTCTTCCCTTCTTGTGTGTTGCTGCAGTTTGAAACTAAAAGTTGATGGTGAACTTTTTAGGTTTCATTTTAAGTTTCAGTAATTCCAGTATGCCATGTTTATTTGTTACTTAGCTGCATCCTGCGGTGTAACTTCTACAAGTTCTTTAGTTATATTAACTCGCGATGGATGCAAAGAATGAATATATCCTTTTTCCATGCACAATGTAAACATATTTTGAGGGGAAATTACGGCATTTCTCTGTAATGGTCGTATAATGCATAGACTCCCAAGGTTCTATCTAACTTCTGCTTGGAGACCCACTGGTGGGGTTGGCAAGTGACGAGGAAACTTCGACTAAAGCCTAATGCCTGGAAGGGTGGCCTCTGCCCAACGTGCAAACCTTTAATCACACCCAGCATTTTTTTAATGTACTCAAGTTTCCCTTTACAGTTATTATCTTGATAGGGTTTGCACCAATGCTTTTTTAGATGAATGTGCAAATGTTGTGTCATGCACTTGTGGTGTCATGGAATATCTAAAATACATGCTTGATTGAAAATCAATCTTTCAATTATTAAGTGGCCCATGCCCTGCCAAATGGGCAACCTTTAATCACACCCAGAATTTTTAAAATGTACTCGAGCTTACATTTACAGTTATTATTTTGATAAAATTTGCGGTAATACTCACCTAGATGAACATGCAAATGTTGGGTCATGCACTTCTACCGTCATACCTAGAATGCTTGCTTAATTTTCAATTATTGATTTGGAAAGATGTTCTGGTGTGTCGCAGTGTGGGCGCAATGCTGAATACTAGAATAGAGCTTTGTGGGAGCAACTTTTGTTATCTTATATCAAAAGGTGTTGCCTTTTATCAGTGGCTTCCTTGGTTATTTGAGATGACTGATTAAATGGCTATTATCCAGATGCTTCTAAGCCAACGGGTACAAGAAATTGGTGCCGATACTTGCAAGAACTGCTGTCTTTTGAATATTTCTTGTGCCTGTAGACAGCCATTTGTATATTCTCATGGGGTATCTGCAACTGGGTACTGCATCCAAGAGCAAGATCAGAACAATTCAAATAACATAGGAAGTGTATATGTTACTGAACCTGTTCATGGTGATGGTAATGGTTTATTTAGGCCAGTTCGAGTACATGTCAGGGGACCTGTTGATGGGTTGGCTGGTATTGGACGTGGAAATGCTTTTGTGCCAGCAGCTGCTTGGCCACCAACACGCTATGTCTTTTCTCGCGTGCCTTTTGGTGTTGGCAACAGAAATTGCACACAAGCTCTTGCTAATGACGATTCAGAAACCAGAGGTGACCAGGGTGGCGATTTGTCAGGAGATGGGTTGACAGCTCTGGTTGGGCTAACCCAGGGAGGAAGTAATGCAGCTAATATCCATGGAGATCTAACCGCAAGAGGTTATGAGACAGATCTTCAGAGCAAACTATCTGGAACTTCTGTTGGGGGACCAAGTGGAAATGCCGTCCCTATGCAGATGCTTGATCATACCGGTGATGACGTTGGAATTCAATGGGATAGTACTAGTGGTTCCTCCATCTCTTTGGATATGAAGACCCCTCTTAGTCATTTTCCTCCTTTCCGTTTTGGGTAAGCTACCACCTTTTTTTTGTACTAACTGTTTAAAAGACTGACCAGGAGAATGCTGATGGCTTTCCTGTTATGGTTTCAGAATTTCTTTGGCTAGCTACTTTGCTGATACTATTATTTAAATCCACTTACCAATTTTCTATATATAATTTTACATGGAAAAGATCGGTTTTTTCTTTTGTCTGATGTTTCATCTTTTTTTGTCCTGTGAGACTGCAATTTATCTGGGCCAAGCTTAGGATTTAGTTTGTAGAGGAATTCATGTAACATATACTTATTTTCAAACAGTCACTCGTGGAAGTTAGTTTTTGCAGACTATTGTTTGGTTTTATCTTCTGTCAGTCCTGATTGCTTCATAATTTTCTGGAAGTATCTTTGTCTTTTCATTCCTGAAAAGAACGGTATATTGAAATTCTATCTCATCTATGGGTTGGGTCTGATTTTGTTGTGTAGGGTTGAATTTGTGGATGTTCACAGGCTCAGCGATGGCCAAGTGAAGCACTCGGCAGAAGTATTTTATGCAGGTTCATTATGGAAGGTAGATCATAGTCATCCGTTTCTAAGTTTACCAAATTTAGATGTCTTACTATGTTTTTTAAATGTTCTGATGCAAAATGGTATCTATGACAACTCTCGAATATATAGGTGAGTGTCCAAGCTTTTAATGATGAAGACCCTCAAGGACGCAGAACACTTGGTATGTTTTTCCTTTGTCAACCCATACTTTTGAGTTCAAAATATTTAGAATCTGGCGTAAACCCGAAGACAATATGCTGAATCTACTGGTTCCCTATTGTAACAGGGTTATTTCTTCATCGACGGAAGGCTGAATGCCCTGATTCCCTTAGAAAGGTCAGTTTTTTTGTTGCTTCATTTGAGCATGAGAGCATTTACTTATGTTTCAATGTGGATGGATGATTCTTTATATTAACTTGATGTGGGTTTCATGTGCATGTTACTCTTTAAAATTCATTTGAAAGGAATGGAAATTAATGAGAAGTTACAACTTACTGTTATACTGACTTCTCAATTCAAACTCATCCTTTACAACTTCTCTCTGGCAGGTTCATGTGTATGTAGACACTCGTGAAAAGGTTACTGCTCGGTATCAGGTAGGATTCTAATTCAAAAACTGTTATTTAAAAGGTCAAATATCATTTGAATAGATTACACGGTCACTTTATAGCTTGTTAACTTCTGCGTCGTTATGTCCTTGTAATTCAGCTGATCTGTCCATCAAAAAGAGAAGTCATGGTCTTTGGAAGTTTTAAACAGAGGGGCACTCTTTTGCCAAAAGCTCCAAAAGGATGGGGTTGGCGAACAGCTCTCTTATTTGATGAGCTCCCCGATCTCCTCCAAAATGGTGCCTTGCGGGTCGCTGCTGTCGTGCAGCTTGTGTGAAGTGACACAAGGTAGTTTACCTGATCCTTTGTAGATAGCGATGATTATAATAAGGCCCAGATGTATAGTTAAGGATGCAGAAATTTAGCCAGGTGGTACTCCCTGGCCTTGTATTACATGATAAAGTCCTGCCATCTTTGAGTTGAGTGGTATAATTCACAGAATACACCCCTTGAAAACTTGTGGTAGGTTTTTGTGTATCCCTTGAAGATCTCGGGATTGTAATTAGCACAAGAGAAAATAAGAAAAAGGGAAAAAACATCTTCATGGCATAATCAGTCCTTACAGATTAATTTGAATCTATGGGCTCCCCTCATGCATAGATGTACAAATTAGCCTCTTAATTGTTTCCATGATGGAACTAATCTTTATTCTGTTGACTACATGAGTGGATTTAACATCAGTATGAGCTTGATTGATTGAGTTCTAAGGGTCCATTTGTTCGTATCAGTCAGTACCTAAGAGATCGGTGTCTGCTGTTGTCTGAGCTGCCATCATGGCTAATAGCCACCAGCACTTCATTTTATAGTTGGTTGATTTATGATGACCACGAATAGTTTGTAGGCAGTTCATGTGGCTATCTATTGTCGCAGTTAGCCAAATTTCACGTCTACTGAAGTTATATCATGCGCTTTTTCATTAAAGCCTGGTCATTCAAAAGAGGCCTCAGCTCCACTCACTGCCAATGAACATATCACGTCTACTAAAGTTATATTTAGGGTACTCAAGACATGCACAATCCAATCCAAAAGCTTGGTTTGGTTTTCGGCACAGTGATGTTCAGATTCCTGTGTTCAGTATTCGGCTCCTATCATCCTTTGTAAAGTTAATTATCACATCGAGGAAGAGCAGAGCATGAAGAGGGACAAGCAAAGGTCATTATTTTCAAATGCTAGCCGATTCCACGCTACTCTAGCATGAATACAAATACAGAATTTACTTGTATGTGCAGATACTAGACCATACAGACCCACAGTGTGTCAAACAAACATCCTGGAACATAAGGTGTTTTTCGTGCATTGCTCATGGCCATTGACAGTATACATTTGATGAATGTCTAAGCACCGTAAGATTCAAATTCAGAATGAATGGCCTCCGCATAAGGAATGCCATAATAGAGAAAGCAGGTGGAAATATAAGGCCAAAAGGGAGCGTGAGTTGCAATCTTGGAAGAGTTACGATAGATGGTCCTCTACAAATTCAATAACCCATTCATCAGAAACTGTTTCGAACCAGCAGGTGGAACCAATGCACAATAACTTAATCTATACTCTCCATCTTAAAAATTTGCAAGAGATCGGATATTACTTTTCGAGTTTTATTGTCAAACTCATCACCAGTAGAACCAACTACGTGCTTTCCTTCAGCCTGAAGACAGCTCCTCTCTGGGCTAGCAACACAATGAATGTCTTCTCCACTGGTAAGAGCTAACACACGAGCGATGACTTCGGTGGCTCTACTAACTGCACTAGAAGCACTCGTACAGGAATAATGAGCTTCGGGAGACAACTGATGTTTTGTGATGGCTTCCAGGATTGAAAGCTCCAGCAAGAGTTGAAGGCGCTTCTGTGCAAGATCTACCTCAAATACTCGGCTCTGAAGCTCACCAAAAGCTTCGTAAAGAGGCATAGTCATGCCATACTGATGAGTAAAATTGGCCTTGCAATATTCCATGTACTTAGTGAAGAGGGAGAGTTTGACTGGGAACATACTGTAAAATCAGCTATTTTGGCTAGAGTTTTTGGCTCTGAAGCACCTCATTATAGGGGTGAGTGTGACCTGAATGGGCGGTTCCCACCTTGGAATTGGGAACCGCCCGTTGGTTCCATAGACCCACCTAGGAACCGGACTAGACCGGTCTCACTAAGCTTCCCTGGACAAATCAGATAACTGATTTTGGTGGGTTGTGTAACTTGTGTTCACCACATTCTTGTTTTTGGGCCTGTCTCAGCATTGGCTCATTCCAAGGGGTTCCTTCGGTCATGATTTTACTCCAACACTCATTAGATGATATGGCAAACGAACCCCTTAGAATGAGCCTAAGACCCTCAGGTTGCTGCACAACCAGACAACCTACTGCACACACCTGGCACCCGATCATGCTGCTGCACACACCTACTGCACAACCTGCTGCAAACCTCAAGAGGCTCTTTATGGGCTTCTCTCGTTAATGGGAGTTGAGGCCGTAAGTCGATGCTTGAGGCCGTGAGTCAATGCTCGAGACGAGAGACAGACGGAGACAACGAGGTGTGTCTGAGACGAGAGAGTAGAGAAGAAAGAAGAGACCGAGATGAGATGAATGACCGAGAGTAGAGTAGAGAGATTTAGGTTTCAGGATTTTTCATTTTTTTAAAAAAAATTAAAAATTAAGTAATTATATATGTGTGTGTGTGTTATAAATACATTGTATGATGTGGATGTATCACTTTTCACCATTCCATGAATAGTTCTATACATTCCCTCTTTCAATATACATGATCACCACCTCCATTAATAGTATACATGAACACATACATTCATGTACAATGTACCTATATTATTCATATACCCTCTAGCCTATAAATATAGGCTTTTGTAAACTTGTTGATGTGAGTAAAAAGGGTTAACATTTGCTCCCCGCTTCTTTCTTATCTCTTCCTTTCTCTCATATTATACTTCATGTTGATTCCAAATATCACCGTTTACTTTTACAACACGTTATTAGCATGAGCCGGTTAGAATCTTGGATATCACTCAAGGTAACATACCTTTACCTCTCAATTATCTAATATCTTTACAATTTCTTTTTAAGTATGTCAAACATTACCAAGAGAGAGTTTGCAACGTTAGATATTACCGAAAGTAATTATCTAACACGGGCATTTTGATGTCAAGATACACTTAACATCATTAGATCTCAATCAATCTATTCTCCCATAATTGAATTGTATTCCAGCCCAGAATGCTAAGGCTCTTATCTTCATTCGCCACCATTTACATGAAGATTTAAAAACCGAGTAATTGACTGAGGAGGACCCTGTAGTTCTATGGCAATCCCTGAAGGATCGCTTTGATCATCAACAAGAAGTGGTCCTTCCTCATGCCAGGTTTGAATGGATCAACTTACGCTTTCAGGATTTTAAGTCCGTAGTAGAATATAAGTCTACTATTCACCGAATTGTATCACAACTAAGACTCTGTGGCCAGCAGATCACAGAGACTGAAATATTGGAAAAAACATTATTTATCTTTCATGCCAATAACCTTATACTCCAGCAGCATTATAGGGTAAAGAATTACTCCAAGTATTCAGAGTTAATTTCTGCACTACTTGTATCTGAAAAGCACAACCAGTTTTTGATGCAAAACCATAATTCTCGTCATATTGGATCTGCACCCGTGCCTGAAGCACATATCGCACGTCATAATAACAAAAGGAGAAAAGTGCCAAAAAAGTCCTAAACCTTTTGCATCATTGCCAATTTAGTTATAAACCTTTTTTTGGTGTCAATTCAGTCTTAAACCTTTTGCATTGGTACCAATTTAGTTCTAAACCTTTTTTTTTTATGTCAATTAAGTCCTAAACCTTTTAAATTAGTGCCAATTCAGTTCTAAACCTTTTGTTTTTGTATCAATTTAATCATTCCGGCCAATTTTGACCGGAATTTGCTGACGTGGACGTCGGCCGGCCGGCGACCGGTAATTGGCGTCGACATGGTGCTAACGTGGACAAATTAAATAATATTTTAATATTTTTTGAATTTTTATTTTATTTTTTCCTTTTTTTTGGGTCTTCTCCTTCCTCTGGTCGGTCGCCAGTCCGGCGATCGGCTAGAGGCCGGCGAGGTCGCCCTCGCTGGCTACTGGCGAGGGCAGCCTCGCCTTGGTCGGGCGAGGCTCGACCTCGCTAGATTCGATGAGGTCGGGCCTCGCTCGACCATGGCGAGGCTCAAGCCCTCACCGAAGGCCGCGGCGAGGGCCAGCCTTGCCGAATCGAGCCTCGCCGATGGCTAGGTGAGGCTCGACCTCGCCAGTGACCGGTGAGGGCGACCTCGCCGGCCTTTGGCCTTTGGCCGGTCGCCAAACTGGCGACCTGCTAGAGGAAGGAGAAGACCCAAAAAAAAAGAAAAAAAAGGAAAAGATAAAATAAATTTTTTAAAAAATAATAAAATATTATTTAATTTGCCCACGTCGGCACCGGTGACCAGTTGCAAGCCGGCCGACGTCCACATCGGCAAATTCCGGTCAAAATTGGCCAAAAGGACTAAATTGACACAAAAAACAAAAGGTTTATGATTGGATTGGCATCAATTTAAAATGTTTAAGACTTAATTGGCACCAAAAAAAGGTTTAAGACTAAATTGGCATCAATGCAAAAGGTTTAGAATTGAATTGGCACTAAAAAAATGTTTAAGACTAAATTGGCACTAATGCAAAATATTTAGGACTTTTTTGGCACTTTTCCCATGACAAAAGCCACCGACGTTGGAAGGGCAAATGGCATAACTTGAAAAATCAGCCTTATAAGAATCAAAATAGAGGTTCACAAGGACCTAAACATGGTCCACAAAGAAAAGAAGGTCCAGAAGTACCTAACCAGGTTGGTGCCAATGTTTTGTCATAGATGTGGTTCTGCAGGCCATTAGCTTCACATTTGTCGCACCCCAAAGCACTTGGTTAACCGCTATAAAAGAGAACAAGATGAGAGAAAAAGGGAAGCCAATGTTGCAACCAAGCCCTCAATAGAGAATAAAGAATCATCTCTTGACAAAACATCTCTTGATATTGATCATTTTGGTGATTTAGATTAAGCAATATATATATATATGTGTGTGTGTGTGTGTGTGTGAGTGTGTGTGTGTGTGTATTATAAGTTTATGTTTATTCACATGCATTCTCTTGTCGCGACCTAAAATTTCTCAGGCTAATGGATTATTAGGACTAAACCTAACTCGGGCTCTCCCAAACCCTACCAATTCGCAACTTAGGATTTGAGTTTTTTACATGCAAAAGTTTTCATGCTTGGAGTCGCTACTAATATATTTATGATAGGCCAATTAGAAACCTCTTACGAATCAGAGATTTTAAATTTGGAAACTTGGTTACGTTAGATCTAGTCTAACGCATTTCGGTACATTTTCTTTTCAAAAAATGTCTATGCAGGCAGTCTGAATCCATTTTATTATCTAATCACTAACATGTGAAGTGTTCATGCGGGTGCGCAAACCACCAATTTAACATCCAAGAAAGTAATAAATAGATTGCAAGATTAGGAGTATGACGTACTTTAATGCAACGCAAGCATCTGCATCGTTAGTAGAAAATCATACGAACAATCCTAATATGATTTCTAATTAACAAAGCAAGGTATTCAAGATGTTCTTTAAGGTTTGCACTTTATTAAAATGCAAACTAACCTATATGCAATAACGTGCAAAAAATGACATGCGATTAATGCAACATAGCAGGCGAACTATATGTCATGCGACGACGTGACCTAATTCTAATGACGGACAAATGATTTATTTTTGGTATTTTTCTCAATGAAATTCGGAATTAAAAATACTCAAATCAACATGCAATCTATCCTAGAGAAAATAATTTGATCTATCCTAAAGTGATTCTTTTTTGGGATTAAAATTCGAAATTATTGAATATCCTAAATAATTCATTAAGATTAAAATAATCTCTAATTTAAACTAGGAAATATGCTACCCTAGACCCCAATTTAAATCAAATAATTATCTTATTCTTTTAGATATATTGAGGATTCCTTAAGCATGCAAAATTTATAATTTAAATCTAAGTAACAAATTTTTGGATTTTCTTTATTTAAAAGGAAAACAATCAAACAAAGATAACAATCACATTCAAACAATCCACGTAATCCGCAAGATTCTTTAAATTCATATAAGGCAAAGAAATCAAACTAACGATCATATCTAACGATCATATTTATAGGGTTATAAATATCGACAGAAAGTTGATTATTTAAATTTGGAAAGCAAATAAAATCTATTATCGTATCCAAGTGAATATGAATAAGATAACAATTTTTCGTATCACCGCGTATCGTACCTTAGGGATAAGATCGGATAGTCGTCCAAATACGTTGTCAAATTAGGAAAAATTCCTAATTTTGGGTATTCTAGAACATTGCAGATAAAGCAAACATTATCATAAGGTATCTAGTCAATCACGCAATATTCATGGAATATTCAAAATATTCAAACTAAGAATTTAAATATTTTGAAAATATACCGGATAAAGATTTTTACTTGGTTTGCGGATTTCTTTCCAAATTTGAATTCGCAGCAAATCGGGATCGTGGATTGAGATGGCCAATGGTGACAGACTGGTGGCGGTAGCGGTGGGCAGCGACTTGACAGGCTCGCAACTGGTACTGGTTGTTGAGCACAGATCACAGTAAAAAGTGGAACGAGTTGTGACTTGGCTCAGTTTGCTTCGTCGTTGGATGGATCACGGACTGGAGTTCGTCTCGGTTGTACTCGTGGCGCTAGTTGCTGCAGAGCGAACCAAGTTTGATGGAGGGCCTTCGGAGTCGTCTGAATTGACTTGAGTGCGTTGACGATTGCTCGTTGTTTGCTGGTCTGTTGCTGGAAATTCCGATTTCGCCCCAAGGACTAAGGCAAGTGACTGGATTGCACGTTGCCAAGCTCATTGGAATTGATGACACAGGCCTTTTTGTAAGACCACTTCTTTGACTTTTGACTCCTTTTGGATTTGTGCTGTGTATTCCTTTTAGGTTCTTCACATACAGACTCGTTGATGTTGTCAAGAACCAAAACTGGGCCGATCTGGATCGATAAGGAAGTTGTGGGACAGCCAAGTACGCTGATGGCTTGGAGGCACAGCTGCAGAGAGGCCTGGACACAGCAGCGACAACTCACTTATGTCACTGAATAGGCACGGTAGTGGACGTCGGGCAGCAATGGTGGCGAGCACGGCGTAGGCACGAGCTATGTTGTAGAACAGCAGCAGCAGTGGTCCGCGCGGTACGGTCGTGAGGCAACGCGGCTGTGAGGTGAGCACGACCGACTCTCTCTCTCTCTCTTACTCTTACACTCACTCACGTGTGTCTCTTGTGCTCTTAGGGATTGTGTTCTGGGAAGTATTAGAGCCCTCTTGATTATGACGCATAACGACATATTTATATCACAACCCTAGTTAATTAACTGGGCTTCCTAGTCCTATTGGGCTTAGACTTAGGTTTTATCATTTAATTTTATTTTGATTCCAAATGGGTTAAATTAATTCGGGCTGATTTAAGCTTAAATTAAAACAACCAAAGCGTTTTAGACTTGTGAATTTTGGCTCCTAATCCCTTGAGTGAGCCGAATGCTTGAGCTCGATTTACATGATAAATTGTCAACTGTCTCGCCACCGCCGGTTCGATATGGAATGCAACTAACCTATATAAACTTAAATTATATGCTATGCAATTTTAATGTTTTTGTTTAGGGGTTAAAATTTAATCCCTAATTTTCTATGCAAAGTATCATTAAATGGTCAATCGAAATTTAGGTGTCAACAGCTAGTTTTGAATAATATTCATGTTTAATATTATAATTTCATTTCTTATTCTTTTTATGTTAGTAATCAATGATGCTAAACAATTTATTTGAGGAGAACAATGGTATTCTTTGTCTTGCAGACAGTGGTATTATACATACTGTCCTCCAGTAGAGGAAGTTCTTTGAGAAATTGAAAAACTGTAAAGGGAATATTACCACTATTTCTGGCGATAGTAACATAATTACAAGCTCCGGAAGAGCTCATGTAATACTAGCAATGGGCATAGAAATTTTCATTAATGATGCTTTTTTTTTTTGGTAAAAATACATATATATTTGTATGGAAAAGTATTTTCCATTAATGATGCCTTACTTTGCCCACAGTCTAAAAGGAACCTATTTAGCTTCAAAGATATTCGTTCCAATGGGTTTCACGTTGAAACCGAGACCGAAGGTGCTAAAGAATATTTGTATCTAACCCAGATGAGTGGATACAGAAAACAAATTATGGAAAAGTTACCATCATTCTCCTTCGGGTTATGCTATACTTATATACATGTGAGTAATAAACATGTTGCGATGAACCTGAAGTTCACAAACTCGGAAGGTTTTCAATTATGGCATGACCGTTTGGGTCACCCAGGGTCAAATATGATGCACCAAATATTAACACATTCAGTTGGGCATTCATTAACAAATCGCGAGCTCCCTTCACCCACTGATTATGTATGCGATGCGTATGCTGAGGGTAAATTAATTGTACGGCTGTCTCATACAAAAGTAAGGGTGGAATCTCCTATATTTTTGCATAGAATTCAATAAGATATATGTGGGTCTATCCACCCTGCGCGTGGACCTTTTAGGTACTTCATGGTCCTTATTGATGCTTCAATGCGATGGACGTACGTTGACCTATCGTCAACACATAATATGGCCTTCGCAAAATTACTCACTCAGCTAAATAAATTACATGCACAATTCCCTGATTACCCGATCCAGAAGATCTGGTTAGATAATGCTAATGAGTTTACATCTAAGGCTTTTGATGACTATTGTATGGCAATTGGGATAGACATGGAGCATCCTGTGCCACATACTCACACATAGAATGACCTAGCAGAATCTTTAATTAGACGCTTGTAAATGATTGCTAGACCGTTGCTGTTGAGGGCCAAATTACCCTTTAGTTTATTAGGACATGCAATATTGCACGCTGCAACACTGGTTAGAATTTGACCTAGTGCATATCATGAATACACCCCGATTCAACTTGTACGTGGATGTGAACCTGATGTTTCCCATCTGCGAATATTTGATTGTGCCGCATATGTTCCTATACCACCTCCAAAACGTTCCAAAATGGGGCCTCAACGTTGACTTAGCATTTATGTGGGATATGAGTCTCCATCTATTATAAAATATTTAGAGCCTCATACGGGCAACCTGTTTACTGCTCGGTTCGCTGATTGTATATTTGATGAGGCACATTTCCTGGCATTAGGGGGAGAAAGCCTGAAGCTTAAAGAATGCCATGAAATTTCCTAGAAGGAAGATCAATTGAATTACCTTGATCCACATACAAGCACGACTGAACTTGAAGTTCAGAAGATTATTAACTTGCGAAATTTAGCGAGTAAACTGCCATACGCATTTACTGATCATAAAGGGGTGACTAAGTCCCATATTCCTGCAAAAAACACACCACCTAGAGTGGAGATCCCTTTAAGATAAAAAATGTCTAATGAGCCTAGTCAACGCTGATGTTGACACCTAATTTTTAGCTCTTTTTAAAAAATTTTCAAAATTAGGTCTTGGAATCTTGGCCAAGCCTAGAAACCTATTTCTAAACCAAAAAATAAATTTTTAGCATTTTTCTGCATTTTTCCTTAATTTCTTTTAGTCAAAATGGGCGAAAAAATCGAGAAAAGTAGCAAATAGAATCAGAAAATTCCATAAAAATAGTCATTAGTCTTATTTTAAATCTAATATCATGAATACATTGTCAATTTTGAAAAATCTCAATCAGGTATATGTTTTTCCCAAAATTAGGCAAAATTAAACCCGAATTGAATAAAAAATGAAATTAAATTTTTTGTAGTCATTTTTAAGTCATAGTGTCTTCACAACAATTGATTCTGGGACCTTGAATTGCATAATGGTCGATCCAATTGCACAATTTGGCATAAAAATAAAAAATCCCCAAAATTAGATTGAAAATTAAGAATTTTGAACCAAAATTGGAAATCGTGCTCAATGTGAAATTGTCAAAATGTGAGATCATCATTTCTAGAGTTAATCAGTTGTGGGTAATTCAATTTTGGCATCAATTTTTCCTAATCAAGTCATTAGGATATTAAATTGAACAAAACCTTATTATCCCGAATATAAAAATGAGAAAATCTTGGACACAATTATAATAAAAATTGAGACAAATTATACATTTAGGTTCGGAATATGATGGGAAATTCAATTTTGGGGTTAAATTTGAAAAATGGTGTCAAATTTGGGTTGAATTGACGAATTTAGACTTACTCGAGTCTGCCAGGTTTGGTTGGATCAACCCGAACCGACTCGGGTAGGTCATCTTCTTCACCCAGATTGCCAGAATGCATTAAACCCAGGGAAGAAACAACTCATGCTCAAGACTTTGCTAACTTAGTATGGGAAATTTAGCACGTTTTAATCGATTTTGCCAGTTAGAAAATATCCAGCTGGTACCAGATAATCATCCCCCAACAGATTATAATTCGGTTTTAACTGAATTTGGGTGGGAATCGATCAAAGAAAAAGAAAGAAAAACTGAAGGAACGAAGGAGAACCGTTCGACGAAATTCTAGAGAGAGGGAGGAGAGAGAAACAGAGAGTAAAAACCTGAAATCTAGAGAGAGAGAGAGAGGAGTGGAGATCCCCAGGTCGAGTAATCGACGCCGACCGATTGAACAGCACTAGCAAATTGACTGTTTAGGGAGGATCTCCTCTTTGGATGAATCAGAAGAAGGTTGATAGGGAACGCCTGAAAACGAGCTTCGTCCAACCGATCCAGACCTGTTCCGGCGAAACCAAAACCACCAAGGCAAAGATCAAGTGTTAAGGAACAACTCTTGGGTGTGAGACAGTTCAACAATTTCATTTGATCATCGAGCGAAGCAAGCAAAGTTGGTTCACAGTCAGTTTTTTTTCAAAAATTTTCCAGAATTAGGTTTTGGTCTTAATGTGCCTGTTTGAGTGATTTCATTGATGAATCTTGACATTTTGATGTTCATTACTAGTTTCTAATCATTTTTCATGTTGATTGATTGCATTTTGGGCACAAAAAACGCATGAACCAAGTCGGCCCCCCTTGTGAACCACCTCACTGAAAAACTTGAAGCCTCGCCAGAGCATTGTCATGGCCGTAGGGCCATTCAAGTTAGTTTCCCTGATATTGTTTAATGTTTTGATAGTTGTGAGAACCGATTTAGATGGCTAGAGTGGCTAGTGTTAGGATTAGTGTTCTGGAAAATCTTGTTTAGGTTAGTGTTATGTTAGGATTTTCCAATCGGTTTTTCGCTGGTCGGCGAATGACCGGCTGCGATTTGATTGGACTAGATTGATACTCAAACACATGGACTTCATTGTGATGCAATCCAAATGGTCAAAAGGTTGCCGAAGGCTCGTCAGCAACGAGCTCAAAACGACGGCCTCGAAAACCTTGAACCGAAAATTGTGCCCACCAACTGTTCAACAGAATGTCCCAATGGGCATGGGAAAAAATAGCACTGTTTCGGTGCTGTGCTCGCTAGAGAAGACAACTGGCGACTGGCGCCAACGACATCCGGTTCGGCCAAGCCGAACCAGATTGAATCGGGCCGGTCCGGTTCATTTCCCTAACATGAAAATTTAAAAAATAAAAAAATAAAAAATGAAAAATTATAAAATTCATTAAAAAAAATTGAAAAATTAGAAAATTTATAAAAATTCCAAAATTTTCAGAAACTACATAAAAATTCAAAAAAAATTCAGAAAATATAAATAAATAAATTTTGGAAAATCAATAAAAAATTGAAATATTCATAAAAATGTTCTGAAAATCATAAAAAAATTAATGCTTGATTTAAAAAAAATTTCGAAAAAAAAATCAAAAATAAAAAATTTTGAAAATTCACAGAGTGATCCAAAATCATCGTGGCTAACCATAAAAAGTGAAATTTGAATTTTAGGAAGTGCCCAAGTAGCATTTTTAGAAAATTTCAAATTCAGGGATTATAACCCCTAAAAAACCCTAAAACCTTAAAAAAATGTGTAAATCATGAAATGAATAAGCTATTAGAGCTTCATTAGAGTTTGAGTGTTTTGATTAATTTTCGTTTTAGAGACCACTTAGGATTGATTGACTTGATTGACTTTGATTGTGCATATAATACTTGTTTAGTCTTTTCTGCGATTAGAACGGATAGGAATAGTGGGTAAGCCTCGGAAATTTGCATGACATGTTAGACATTATATCGTTTTTAGGTACTGAAAGGGCCTTAGGGATCTCAATTCGGAATCTATAACGTAACCAAATCCCCGTACTCAGAATCTCCGATTCGTAGAATCGTAATATTTCTCCCATACCTCAATTAGGTTTCTAGTCTACCTACCAATAATGACTAGTGGCGACTCCAAAATCATAAACCTAGACTAAATAAAAAATTACCTGCTACTATCACGTGAGGTATGGTCTGGGAGAGATCTTTACACGGAAATACCTCCATAGCGTGCAAATCCTGAAAGCCCCCTCAAAAAGCGCAGCACGACAGCCGAAAGCATGGACAACCCACAGGAGCTAAAGACATAAATCTGCAGAAAAGAAAAAACATTCAGTCACCCAATGCGCCGTCTGTAGAGGAATGCAATCCTGATGAAATTAGTGCAGCTGCCCCAAATAACAATCCTAGGAATACGGAACATCCAAATCCTATTGATATGGGAAACGAAGAGGATTTGGTTGATGTTAACATAGTAGTTGCGGTAAATTATATGAATACGGGAGTAAGATATGATAGAATTACAATTGTCACCGACGACTCCTTTGCCTCCTTAGTAGCGCTCACTATCTCAAAAGATAATTTGGATCCATAACCAAAATCCATTCTTGAACGCTAGAAGCATTCAAATTGGAATGAATGGAAGGAGGCAATTAAGGCAGAACTAGACTCGCTTAATAAACGTTATGTTTTTGGACCTATTATCTGAACACCCAAAGATGTTATCCCTGCTGGATATAAATGGGTGTTTGTAACAAAATACAATAAAAAGAATGAGGTAGTAAGATATAAAGCGAGACTAGTTGCCCAAGGGTTTTCACAGAGACTTGGTATAGACTTTGATGTCACTTATTCTCCGGTAATGGATAACATTATGTTCCGTTATTTGATCAGTATGGCAGTAAGTATGAATCTAGATATGCACTTAATGGATGTTGTGACTACATATTTATATGGGTCACTTGACTGATATACATTTTATATATATATATATATATATATATATATATATATATATATATATATATATATATATATATGAAAGTCCCTGAAGGATATCCAATTTCCTAGATGGGAAAAAATGAAAATCCCAACATGTACAATATTAAATTGCAAAGATCATTAAATGGTCTTAAACAATCCGGTCGTATGTAGTACAACCAATTAAGTGATTACCTCCTGAAGCAGGGATATGTAAACAATATAATATGTCCTTGTGTATTCATAAAAAGGTTACCAAATAGTTTTGCCATCATATCTGTATATGTTGATGACCTAAATATAACTGGAACTCCAAAAGAGCTCGAAGAAACTTGTTCCTGCCTCAAGAAGGAATTTGAAATGAAAGACTTGGGTCAAACCAAGTATTGTCTCAGCTTGCAGATTGAGCACCTCCCAAAAGGAGTTTTATTGTACCAGTCTAATTATACAAAAAAGGATATTGGAAACATTTCATATGGATAAATCTCATCCTCTGAGCGCACCAATGGTGGTCCATTCACTTGAAGTGGAAAAAGAACCATTTAAATCTAAAGAGGAAAGAGAGGATAGGTTAGGACCTAAAGTTCCTCATCTTAGCACCATAGGAGCACTGTTATATCTTGCAAATGGCACCAGGCCTGATATTGCATTTGCAATAAATGTTCTAGCTAGACACAGTGCCAATCCAACTCAAAGACATTGGAATGGCGTTCAACATATCCTATGTTACCTCCAAGGAACCATTGACCTTGGTTTATTTTACCAAAGAAACAGAGATTTAACATTGGTGGGATATTCATATGCTGGATATATGTCTGATCCTCATAATGCCAAGTCACAGACTGGTTATGTGTTCCTCTGTGGAGGCACGGTAGTTTTATGGAAGTCAGTAAAACAAAGCATGGTTTCTACTTCCTCAAATCATTATGAGATTATTGTGTTATCTGAAACTGCCAAAGAATGTGTTTGGTTAAGAACTTTGATACATCACAGTCAAGATTCAAGTGGCTTATCCTCAATTCATGATGCCCCCACTATAGTTTTTGAGGATAATGCGGCTTGCATTGCACAAATGCATGATGGATTTGTCAAAAGTGACGGAACTAAACATATTTCACCTAAGTTATTTTACCTACATGAACTCCAAGAAAAATGTGAAATAGATATCCATCAAATTCGCTCTAGTGACAATCTTGCAAATTTGTTCACTAAATCCCTACGTACTTCCACATTTGAAAAACTTGTATATGGAATAGGAATGCGTTGACTTGGACAACTACTTCAATCAAGGGGAGTGAATTAACCATCCCTGAAGGATGGAATCCAGAAGGTTTATAACTGTACTCTTTTTTCCTTTGCCAAGTTTTTTTTTTCCCATAGGGCTTTTACTTGCCAAAGGTTTTTAATGAGGCAGCCTACGTGCAATGACTATTAAAATGAGAGGGAGTATTATACGCATAGTACTCATTTTCCCTTCGCCGAGTTTTTGTCCCACTGGGTTTTTCTTGGCAGAGTTTTTTTTTTTTAATGAGGTAGTCTAAACAGCGTATAATAAAAGGTGAACATCCAAGGGGGAGTGTTATAAATACATTGTATGATGTGGATGTATCATTTTTCACCATTCCATGAATTGTTCTATACATTCCCTCTTTCAATGTATATGATCACCTCCTCCATTAATAGTATACATGAACACATACATTCATGTACAATGTACCTATATTATTCATATACCCTTTAGCTTATAAATATAGGCTTTTGTAAACTTGTTGATGTGAGTAAAAAGGGTTAACATTTGCTCCCCACTTCTCTCTTATCTCTTCCTTTCTCTCATATTATACTTCAAGTTGATTTCTGCGTTGATTCCAAAGATCACTGTTTGCTTTTACAACAATGTGTGTGTGTGTATATATATATATTACCGGTCTGGTCCGATTAGGTAAGTGGATGGTTTCACATCTAGAACTGGGAACCAGATCGGTACCCATCGGTTCCAATTTTATTAGAACCGGGAACCGGACTGGTTCCCTTAGGAACCACCGATTCTGGACTGATCCGGTCCGATTACGGGCGGTTCCTAATTCTTTTGCACACCCTACCTCATTAGGCCTACTTGTTTCCCTAGGTATGCTCCTGATAGCTTGTTTCTAGCCTTGAACACTCGTTTCAATTTGAGTATGTATATTATCTTTTTTGATAAAAAAAAAAAAGTAACAGATTATATAGTATGACACAAGATACACAATAAGAAAATCAAAACTAGCAACATAATAGATTAGCTATTATATCAAGCCTCACTTGGCTAGCACATTGGAAAGTCAATGGACAAGTGGCCCTCTCTTATGGAGTAGTAGGGAAATGAAGAATCCCTATTGTATTTCCATCTCAGCAAACAAGGGGAATAATCTTCTGGAAGAACTAATCCTGTTCAAACAGTCCAGGTTTTCCTTTCGACGACCAAAAAAATAAACCTTTCAAGTGTTTATCTCCATTTCTTCTTCATGGTTAAAGAGACGGGTGGAGTAATTACTCTCTTCTTTGCAAAAGCACATGCTCTGCTTTCTAACTAGTCATCGATATCACTATCACCGCCTGGATCTGCAGCAGTTAGGCCGGACTCCTCAGCATCTTTCGCATTTTCTTTTTCCAAACTGCAAGTCGGCATACAATTTCCTTTCCACAGGGTCATTCGAAGGCCCAGGTCTCATTTGACATGAAAACTTTGCACCAAGACCGAGTCTATAGGAAGATTTGAATTTGACTTAACAATGCAAACATCCAGGGAAATATTACATGGGAATATTAAGAAGATGGCCGATACTGACCTAGACGGTCAACCCTCGGATTCTGCCTGTATTTGCTCGTCCTTGGAAACTTTGGTCATATTATTGACTCATTGTTCAGCCTAAACATAAGCATGTTACCATCAGTGGCAGAAAATAGGAATCGAATGACAAACCTGAGCTTTATAATGAGTCAAAAGTAAAAAGAGACAACCAACAATCAAAACAAAACCAGAATTATTCACAAGATCTTCCCATTGACGCATTGATGATTGTTCGCAAAATTCTAATGGCCCATTGTAATAAAAAGGTAGAGAATGTTATCTTCTCGGGTCTAACATGGACACAATGAAGTGACCACGCTTGATGATTAATTTTGAACTCCATAATAGCTCTAGTACTGAAAAACCTCTCTAGCATTCACTAAATATTTCATGAACTAATCGCCATAGGAAATTAGGAATTCAACTATATAGTAAACCGAGACTCGCAATGATCTAGTATAAAATTAACAACACTCGAGTTTCATCAGCGATGATATATCAAAAGCGCATTACCAGATTCAAAGCCATGTCCTATTTGATAATTTGAGAAACTCCAGATTTCTGTGTTGCTTCTCTGCTCATGATGCTTGTCTTTGGCAGCCTGCAACAATGCAAACAAAGAGCTACATTATTCCTTTGGGGGCTCATCCTTCAAAGTCATGTCTCCCATCGTGTGATGATGTCAAGTGGGAATGCTGAAAAGACAATCACCAACTGTTGAACACACTCTGAACGCCATCTATTTTATATATACACAACATGTTTTGTCATTAGAAGAGGAGATGGGAAGAGCTCTTCAAAACTTAGGCACCAAGAAGAGAGGAGAAATGAGGTGAGATAGCAATTTAAAAAAGCAATTTTGTCTAGTGATAGAAAAAAAGAGTAGAGAATAATGCGGTCACTTATCTTAATTGCATTGAGTAATGTCGTGACTGTCCCGAAGCAAGGTAGGAAAAAGTGGTTTAGCAGATCATCAAGCGGGAACGTGTGTCACCTCTCGTCGAAGGTTTGCTCAATCTCACTCAATGCAGGTTCTCCCAAACCCTTACCGCACAAGATTAGGAAAGTCATTCATAATGATCTAAAGACGAGATTATATCATAGAAGTGAATCACCACTAGCTTATTAGGGCCGGCTAGGAGGCAAGTAGAACTTGGAGGACGTTCTACTTCCTATGAACTAGAAATTCTAAGTACAATGATTTGATTACACTAATTAAGGTTCTATTAACTAAATGTTCATGCATAGTTGTTTGGATTGATTGAGATTATTGCTAAAATGTGAAGCAATCATCGAACGAAACTAAAGGAAATCAAAAGTAGCAAAAACATGTACAGAAACAAAGTAATAAAAAATATAAGGGAAAGTACAAGAAAAAAAACCCGATATACCTTACCAAAAAAAAAAAAAAACCCGATACTAATTTAGCGAATAAGAGTACATAGCCTGTTATTGAGCCCGGGCATGATCCCCATCAACTAAAATTGAAACCTCATGTCACTTGAAAGCAATGAAAAAATGGCTAAAAACAAAGTGAGGAAAAGTAACCCGATACGAGTCGGGCAAACAATACACACCGCCTTACGGACATGAACCCTATGAGCTAATTCTCAATATCAAAATCAGTGACCGGATTTTTTAACGCAAAAGAGAAAGAAAAGGATGACCCAAGACCCCTAAACTTCCGCTTCTTCCTTCAAATCACGCATATTGTACACTAGTCCGAAACTACTATACGAATGATGTCTTTATAGTTTTGGTAGATTGCATAGCAACCTGCTTTAATTATTAACAATTTGATAAGTAACTTGCTTAAAATACCCCATCTGCATGTGTTCATGATTGGAAAGTTAAATGAGCACCAAGATGGATAATTACACTGAACTTTGACAGAATTTTCTTATTTTTCTTTTAACCTGATCAAGTGTTGCAAACTGGGTGAAGAGAAAAATAGAGAAAAAATTGACATGTTTGGGAATCAGTAAGCTTTTTATTTTATTTTCCCCGAAATTCAATTTTGGTCTCCTACCTCCCTTGCACCCCTACCACCTGATCATGTGCTTAGTGGCTGCCAAGTGACAAGTTACTTGTAAAAAAACTTTTTGAACCATGCACATGACACACATGTAGGCATCATCCAAATCGCGTGTGGCAAATTCTCATCAATCGTTTTGTTTGTAATACTCAACTTTAAGTCACATGAAGTTATGTACAGTAGGACCATAAAAAATCAACCATTGTGAAAAATACAAACAGAAGATGTTTGGAAAGCTCTAACAATGATGTTATTTATTACATGCCAAAGGATTGGGGTCTACACAGTTATCACCACAAACTCACCAGCGTCATAGGGCAAAAGTCACCTATATCACAGAAGACCTTGCAGGAGTTGCAATTTTGACCACAATTTTCTCCCTACCAATTTCTATTGACTAGTGTTTTTCCTTCAACGTACCTCATAATGCAATCAACACACTTCAATTCCAGGATGGCTTTTATAGAATATAGCAAAGACTACTTCTCTCAAGTGTTGAACAATACTATGACTGACTTTGTATTATACGGAGCTGATCAAGCACTACTGGTAGTTTAACTCTTTCATAACATCATGACCATACTATTGGACAAAATTCAAAGAATAAGCTACCGTAAGCTCGACAATTGCGTTTCCGCAGCTATACTCAGAGACGTTTATTCTTAGACACTAGTTATGCAATGCTCCTCAATGCTACATATAAAGACGATGCAAAGAAATGAGACTCTAGCAGGATTAAACCATAATAACTAGAACTTCCCAGTAGCCATATCTCTAGCAATTTCTAAAGAATAAAGAGAAAATTCCAAGAATCTTCCCAAAGTGGTGCCATTTTCTCAAAGTTCCCCCCTATAGCGGACTTTGTTTCAAAATACCCCTTTTCACAAGCAACTGTCGGGGTTGTGCGACCCCTGATATCACTTGGGGGGCGCAGGCCAACAAGGAGACCTCAAATTGAATCTGGGGAAAAATTTAAAAAAAAAAAAAATCCTTATTGATTGGCAAGCATATGAATTATTTCTCTATCCCTCTCTTCACCCGGTTTGCAACACTTCAATTTTCTTGATCAAGCATGCATTATCGTTATCATAATTCCTTTGGGAGGAAGGCAGGTTTCAAACACCCCACTTGCCTTGTTACTGGCAAAACGACAGACAATGAATTGATATAAACCTTCCAGCCCATCACCATGGAACAATCAAGTACAAGCCCTATTGAACAAAGTGCATGGCATTCTTAAGTCAGTGATTGCATTTCACATATTTGCCTAGCATTGGCTTGAAGAGCATTTTGTTGATAGCAAAGACACAAGCATCACCTGAGTATGACTACTCAAAGATCCAAAGTAAATTATGATCCTTTTGACCCACCTCTTAAATAACACTACTCTAGGAACTCAAAAGCAATACAAGAACAGCCACACAATCTCCACAACTCAACAGAGCAGAACATGCACAACACCAAGAGAATGATACACACGGTGAGAAACTGAAAGAGCAGGGCAGCCTCATAATCTCCACAACTCAAGCTGCTCAATTAGTACACACATTTCGGGGTTTGCAAGGGGAACAAGACACTGGCTCTTCGGCTGCCCCCAGCCGATGGATTTAATTTACACCTTTTTACCAATGCAAAGACTAGTGGTACTGACAAACCTTGAATAACCTGCTGTATACTCCTCCACATTTACTTTTCAAATCTGTAACCAAGTAAGGTACAAAGCAAGAGATTTAAAAAGTGTTCGACTTTTTTCACAGAGCAATTACACTGTATCATTTTCTAACTTTTACTAGTTCTCCAAAAGCAATTACAACAGCAGCTAAACACTGTAGTTCGATGCTATGTACTCATAAATGGGTGTTCAAAAAAGATGCATTCTCTTACTCCCATTTGATCAAATTTGTACGACAGTCGCAATAGAGCAGATCCAGCTACAGTCAATTCATTCGCCATCAAAATCCTTTAGCTCCTCAAAGTCTCACAAAATCGCATACTAAATGACCAAACCCACAAGTGACAACCACCCACAATGAACCCATCAATGAAGCACCTTTTTTTTCACCAGCAAAATCCAACACCTTCTATAGAACAGACAAGGAAACAGCAAAAAGAGAAGACAACGCGATTCAATTCAATTACCTTCGAACCATTCTGGTAAGGGGTCCCCTAGAACCAGCGCTGGAGCTCGAGAACCACGCGAAGGTCCAGCTCGACGGCGAGAACAGACTTGCCGGCGCCGAGGAGCTTCTTGGTGAGGTCACCGGCGCCGGGAACGATCCCGAGGATGACGTCGGGTGGTATTTTACTTTTAGCTCTTCGACTTCAATTCTCTCTTTTTCTTACGGACCAAAAAAAAAAATTCTATTTTTCTTAAAAGAAAGTCTCTCTTTTAAAAAAACAATTGTAACGCTCATATTTTAATTTTTTACTGTTTTTTGGTCATATATATTTTTTACTTATCAGTAGAAAATTTGTGGTCTATCGAGATGTGTACATTAGTGACGGGGTATAAAAATCAGAATTAGAATATTATAAAAGTAAAAGTTTGTCTAAACTTATTATTTTACCACCTACTTGTTGATTTGCTACCTCACTTTAAGTTGGTGATAAGTTATTATCTAGGATTTCTGGTATATTCTCTTAATTTAATTTAATTATTTAAAGTTATCAGGATAAGACACCACCAAAACCGTTGTACTAACATCTACTTGGACATCGAATTTAGTTCAAAGATCATTTAAATGACATAATTTTTAAAAAACGATTATTTAAGCGACTCCCATGACTTAACGTGCTCGAAAGACGTAGGATTATTTTGATAATAGATGACTTTTTGGAGTCATTTAATTGACGTTTTAAAACGGTTTTTGGCACTACAAATGATTATTTATAAAGTTTAGGTACTAAATTGATTGTTTATAGATATGACAATGAACATTTTAATATCGCACATCGCGCAATTTATCTGCTAAGCAATACCATTCATACATTTTTCACACGTTGAGAATTAGGGTAAATTAGTCCCGGGCACGCCCTCTCGTAAAAGTCCATTTTTATAAAGATTGGAGCTACTTTGCTCAATGTCAAAATGGAGCAAAGTCATTCAAGAAGGGAGGTGAATAAAAATTTTGCTCACTTTTCTCTTTATAGGAGGGGAAGCAAATATATTATTGTGATTTTAAATGAAATTATTTGTGCAGAGATAGAGAGAGATTGCTCCATGACTTTACTTTTGAAGTCCAACATAACAAAAAAAAATGGTGGCAAAAATTAATATTTTCAATTTGTGATTTTTGCTTGCAAACACGACGGAGGGGTCAAATTTCTAATTTTTGAAAAGCATCGTGGCCAAAATTGGATAATTTCAATGTTAACTTTTTAAATATGGAAAAAGTACCAAAAAAATACTGTCAATTTAGTTTTAAATATTTTAATTGAGTCAATTTAATCATAAACTTTTTTGCGTTTATGCTAATTGAGACCATCCGGACAATTTAGACCATAAATTATTGACATGGACAATGGCTATTCTATATGGCACGATCGATGCTGAAATGAAAACTTTTGAAATTTTTTTTTTCGAATTTTCTATTAAATTTTATTTTATTTTTCCTTTTTCCATCTAGGTTCATCGGATGGCAAGGCTGAAGCCGCCTTCGCTTGTGCCCACCTCCAACTCTCACCCACATATGGGTGAGATTGGGCACCGGCAACCCCTCGCCTAGTGGCCAGCGAGCTTCGACAAACCTACCTGCCACAGAGGAAAATAAAAAAGAAAATAAGGAAAATGAAAAGAAAAGAAAAATTAATAAAAGGAATAAAAAATTTATTTAAAATTTTCAAGTCAACGTTGATCATGCCATATAAGATGGCTAACGTTCATATTAGTAATTTATGGCTTAAATTGGCTGAATGGACTTAATTGGTATAAATGCAAAAAATTTATAGAAAATTTCAAATAAGGGCTTTAAGTGCATTTATTTTTTTAAATAAGAACTTGACATAGTCATACCAGTCACAAAGAAGGGCTTGACTTCACTCGCCAAAGGGCATTTTTGTCGTTTACTTTTTTTTTTTCCTTTTTTCCTTTTTTCTTTTTATATATTGTTTCTTTCCTTTTTCTTTTTTCTTTTTCCTTTTCCCTTCATTGGCCATCATCAAGCCTTGTCGATGGTCGGTAGACTCATATGAGACACCGATGAGGGTTGCCCTTGTCGGCATCAAGCGACGGTTGCCCTCACTTGGGTGAGCTAAAACTCTCATCGATGGGCTATCAAGACTAGGAGAGGGCAATCCTTGCCCAACACTAGCGAGGTGCGACGATGGCCGGGAGAGGGAAGATGAAAAAAGAAAAAAGAAAAAAAAGTAAAAGGAAAAGTAAAACAAATAAAATATATATATACACGAAATTTTTTTTTATAATGCCCCATTGCCAGAATAGTCATATGTTGGTTAGTTGGCTAAAGTCCTTATTTAAGATGATTTGGTCATTTCATGACCTTATTTGAAAGGATTTGGCCACTTTAGGCCCTTGTTTGAAATGAAGCCCGCTTTTAGCCTTTATTTTAGAAAATGATAGTACTTCAAATCCTTATATGAAATTTTCCTAAAATTTTTAGATTAAATTGGTACGATGAAAAAAATTTATGATAAAATTAATCAAATCGAAAAATTTATGATTGCATTGGGTTTATTGCTTTTTTTGCACCTTTCCCTTTTAAATATAGCATCTGTATTTCAGTTCGAGCCTTTCGCGTGTTTCGAAACCCTAGGTTTCGAGTTTTCGACCCCCTCGATTGGCTATGGCGAAACGCGGGCCTTCTTAGATGGGCGACGGGTTCTTCTCGGGCTCCGACGGTTCTCGATGGGCGGGCTGACGATCAACCGGAAGCGCGGCGACGAGTTCTCGAGCTTGAGCAGCGGAGGGCGGCCGAAGCTCCACCGCTCGCCGGATTTCCACGCCTCGAAGAGGCCGCGGCGGTTCCCGCCGATGCAGCAATCCCCCGGCCGCGCCGTTCCTTCGAAGAGCGCCGTCTCCAGGATCTCCAGATACCCGGAGGCCACGAGCGAGCTGCGCCGCGAGGTCCATGCCCCGGTGAGGGCGAGCAAATTCGGGTCCTCCGCGTCTGTGTCTGGTAGGATTTCTTTCGGCAACGAGGAATACGGTGGTAGCGATTTCATGGGTAATAGGTTGATTAGCAAGTACAATAAGGCGAAGGCGAGCGCGCTGCGCGCGCTGAGATACTTTACAAGAGAGAAGGAAGTGATTGACTTGGTGGAGGAGGAAGAGGAACCTAGGGAGGTGATTGCGTCCCCGGATTCGAGTGTAGAGGAAAGAGACGGCTTAGGAGATGGAAGAGAGAGGTCTGTTGTGTCGGGTAGTAGGCGAAAGGACGAAAATCGGGCCACGGGATATGCGCAGGAATCCGTCGTGTCGGAACTGAGTAATGGGAATGTGGGGATGGAGACTGCGGAGAAGATGCTGGACATGTTGTCCTTAAATCCCAATGATCTCGAGGTTCTGAGCAAGTCTGCCTACCAGAAGTTGCTCGAAGATGCGAGGAGGCGGGATGCTAAACTTTTTAATTTGGATTTCGAGATAAAATTACACGAGGAGAAAAGGTCCTTGCTTCAAGAGTTGCGTCCAGCCAAAACGCCGGATGAGGTAATTTCCTTCAATGATGTTTGTCTTTATATTTGGTGATAGGTGAGTTATATTTTTCGTTTTGATATTAGAATGTACGTGATACTTGGCAAGTTTAGGCTTAGATTACGGTTTTCGTGCTTTGATTTCAGAGAGTACCTATTGAGCCTTTCATTCCTCTTACGGATGAGGAGGAGGCAGAGGTGCAACGTGCTCTTTTTGGCAACCGGTATGAGTAGAGAGAGAATGTTTGCTCTAGATGGTTGGCAATATAATTCATATGATAATGTCAACATTGGCATGTGCAGGAGGAGGGTTCTTGTGAATCATGAGAACTCTGGCATTGAGATCACTGGAGAAACTTTGTTGTGCCTTAGACCTGGTGCCTGGTTAAATGATGAGGTAATTTCTCGTGTACCTGCATTCTCTTTTTGATAGAATTTACAATTATACTCTATAAGAGGTAAAGCTTATTCTAGTCAAGGTTTATGATGCTTTGGAAGAAGGTTGGGGCCATCAGACTTCACCCATTATGACTGAACTCTTTGTTGGAATGTACCAAGCTCTTCATTTATTCTTACTTCCTTCCTTCACAGGTCATAAACTTGTATCTTGAGTTATTGAAGGAAAGGGAGAAAAGAAATCCACAGAAGTTCTTGAAGTGTCATTTTTTCAGCACATTTTTCTACAAGAAGGTTCATTCCTTACTGTTGCTATTTAATTCTGTCAGAACTAGCTAAGTTTCTTCTTTAGTCTTGGTCCTGATTTCTCCCCTCATCATCTCTCAGCCGTCATTGTGTGCTGTATGTATATCAATAGGGTTTGGCTTTAGGATTTTATTGGGTTCTTAGTTAAGAGGTTTCTGGGGCAGAATTAATTATATCAATGGATGTTTAAACTTTAGTTTTCCCCGAAAAATTATGTTGCGCCCAAAGGCCAAAAGACACTTGTTGTGTTGGTTGTAGCAAAACCCGCATTTTCTGCTATCCAAGCATACAGTTTCTCCTTACGCTTCACGATAATGATTATTCACATTTCCAATCATCTTTATCATCATGGATTCTCAGATTGCTCTTCGCATATAGAATTCTGGTTCATTGACTGGAAAAGCTTGTCAATGCTTTGGGTTTTATTGACAGATTTTTAATTTACATGTTGAGTTCCAGTTAACAAGTGGCAGGAGCGGGTATGACTATAAAGCTGTCAGAAGGTGGACTACCCAGAAAAAGTTGGGTTATAGCCTAATCGACTGCGATAAAGTAAAACACTGCTGCACTTTACTAATGTCTTTTTTAAGCACTTTACTAATTTTTAGCTTTTGCCTTTTGTCCTCTTGATGGATCATCGTTAATTTTCCCTTCTGTTTTAGATATTTGTGCCCATCCACCAAGAGATACATTGGTGTCTAGCCATCATTAACAAGAAAGATGAGAAATTTCAATATTTGGATTCTCTCGGAGGAAGGGATTCTCGAGTGCTGAAAGCGCTGGTATGCTTTGTGTCTATTGAGATTTGATTAATTTTTGAGCTGTTTGCATTATTTTGAAGAGAGAGTGACAGGGAGGAAAGAAGGGGTGAGAGAGATAGAGGAGAAAGGAGGGTTGGGGGGAAGGTGAGAGGTTGGGACAGGGAAAATGATGATGAGCCCACTTTTTTTTGCCATGTTTTTGCCAATTGTAGCTTACAATAATCTTAATTAATGCCTTAGGCCAGATACATTGTGGATGAAGTGAAGGAAAAGTGCGGGAAAGACATAGACGTAGGCTCGTGGGAGCAAGAATATGTCTCAGACTTGCCTGCACAGGAAAATGGGTGCGTACTCATTTTATTTGTTTATTCAGCCTCTAAGTAAACTTTGAACTCCATTTGTTTTCCTCTAGCATCATATTTTTGTTTTCATGTAGTTACTGTTAGGAGAAGTAATAGCATTGGGGATGTAGAACAGCAAAAAGAGCCAAAAGCAATGCTAGAATTGAGAAGTGTTGAAGTGGGAACAGAAAATAGATAGTCTAGGGTTTAGAGAAACCAACATTGTTTACTGAATGGAGAAATGAAAAGTCACTTGAAAACCTATATATACTGTGGTTACATATGTAGGATGATCTCAACCCTTAATTAACCATAAGCAAACTCTATTCTCCACCATTCAATGTCATTAAAAGTCTAACACATACCACTTATTAATCTTAATAACACGTGGAAAGACTAAATAATGAAGAAAATTGCTTAAAGTACTAAAAATAATTTTGCTCTTGCTGCAAGAAAGTCTATAGATAACGAATTGTAAATGTAATGGATGAATTAAAATGATGGCTGAGATAACCAATGTTTCTGGAAAGTGGAGGCAGAGGAGTGAGGACTTCCCGATTAATTGGTTTTTTTGATGTATTGTTAGCATTCCCATGTGGTGTGTTGTTAGCTTCTGAGCATTGTCTGAAATGCGAGGGCATATATTCAAATATGTATAATTCATTTTGATTCAAGATTTTAGGAGTATAAACTAAAAGTCTCAGTCAGATTGAGTGTTCTGCAGATCTTATTATGAGCATTGAGTTTTGGAAATGACCTTTACAAGCCAAAAGATGACCGTAGGTAGTTTGTAATCTTTGACGAGCTGGTTTCTCAGTTGCTTTTGTTTGCTTTGCTGAAATCTTTTATCTGGAGCAAATTGTTTAGGTTTCCTTTTCAATGTGTTGGAGGATGACTTACTTTTACTAATTCACCTATCTTCTACGAACAGGTTTGACTGCGGAATGTTTATGATCAAGTATGCTGATTTCTATAGCAGAGGGTTTGGGCTTTGTTTCAACCAGGTGAGGCATGTAATTTTGGGCATGGATAAGTTATACATCTATGAATGCATGCTTCTCCTTTGGGCATCTTGAGTCGTTTTTCTTTCATGCACTGTTTATCTTTTGATGGTCTGTAATTTTGCTTACATATGCCTGTTAGTGTCTGCACAAACCTTAATGGAGGAGATAAGTCATATGCTTATTATACTATTGTTTATGTACCTTATCAACAACTCCTTAGATCAGATAATGCCACCTATGCTTGAGGCAAGATCGTATAGGCTAGGCCATATGGGATGGATTGCTGGAGGTTCAAGTACAGACTAGCTTATAAAGTGAGTGTAGCTGATAGATTTAAGTGTTATGGAGATGGAGCGAAATCAGTAGAAGGCTTTGATGGTGGAGTTTGCCATCCTCACTGTTTTGTGAACTTTATTTAGTATTTAGGGCTTTAATTGAATGACTTGATATTTTATTTCCACTCATGGTTTTTATGTTCTTGAGAAGACGAATGGAGGCTTGGATTGGCTCCTCTTTTTACTCTCCTAGCTTACTTTCTGTTTCTAGTGGCCTCTAAAATACAACTTGGTGATTTTAACACATCATGGTCATATGGATACCGTTTATCCATATCTTGAGTGGTTCTGTCTTATTAGATATTTGAACGATACCTGAAGGAATATTTTACCTTGTGTATTGTATTGAACTCTCCGTTTCACAGGAGCATATGCCCTATTTTCGGCAGAGAACAGCAAAGGAGATTTTGAGACTAAGAGCTGATTGAATGGTGTTGCAAACGCCTTCTTTCAGTGTAAACCATGCTTTAACAGCAATATTGACTGCATCAACTTCAAGGAATAATATGTATGAAAAATTCCACCGGGCTTTTGCCCAGGGCTTTCGACACTGAAAGAGGGGAGGTTGTATATACATAGAATGGAGCACTGCTTCACGGACAATGAGTTGCAGCGTGCAAAGGAGGTCGATAGGCATCTCAGCTTTGAACTGCCCCTCGTTTCATCTTGTGATAATCCTCGGTTTTTTTTCTTCCTCTTCCTTCTCTCTTTTCTCGTTTGCCTGGTAAATGGGCGTCATTTTGTGCTTGTTCTTGTCCTTTTTTTTTTTTTTGTAGATTTGTATCCATGGAAGAGTAGAAAGGTATCATTTTGAGTCGAGATTGAATTGGAAGGAAGAGCTGCTCAAAATATGTAAAAGTTCCAGTTGCATCCAAATTCGTCTTGCATTTAAATACGTCATGACCATTGAAGATGTAAAACGCAGGTTTCAATGTAGCCTATGTTTCAGATGAGGTTATATACAAAAGATTTGTGAATTGCATTGCGTCTTCTAATGTTATAGAAAATGTTCAATTTAATAAAATACATAGGACTAATATTTTGATATACACTATCGAGATTAGTAATAATATAAAGAAAAATTTCCTTAGGCCGAAGTAGGAAAGAAAATGATGGGCTTAATTCAGTCACATAAAGTCGGCATGTCACGGATAGAGCAATCAAAATGGGTCACAAATTTATATTTTTTTTTCAAATTTACGTAGTTCACCTGTGCGTGTTACTGTAAATTTGAAACATGGGTCATAAATGGGTTCTTAGGTGAAGGCCATGAAAAGATGGGTTTTAGTGGATGGATTATAAATTCACTTTTAACCTAGTTAAGGTAAAGAAAACGTTCTTTGCTATGATCCAATCACCCGATGGAACCTGGTGAGCGGCTTCGTACCCAAATCCATCACAGCCTCAATCAACGCCCCGATCTCCTCATCCTCGAAGGCACTAAAAAAAAAATCTCCAGCTCCGAGTCCGCCACGGACTGTGATGTTGTAGCCGCACTCGACGATGGATTTGATGCCGACCAATTCCTCTGAAGTGCCAGTCTGATGGGTGCTGGATTTCCGGGGACCAAACTAACGGGGCCTGTGATTTCGACGATGCGATCCCCCTACGCCCATGACCTGTTCGACAGAATGACAAAGAGACCACAGAGATCAAACTCGAGGCCCTGAGGTATGTGAGGGTGGAGGTGGGGACCTGGTTAGCCAAGTTCCACGAGGTCTCGAGACCAATGAGCACAAAATCTGAACACAACGCTCTCATCCTTGCCCAAGCACTAAACTTTGCCGTGGTCTGTGATCTGGGTCTCGCTTGTTGGTGAAGTCCTAAGACACATTTTGTCTCTTCAACTTTTCACCTACTTCCATTATGCTCCTCTCGTTTGATTTCTGGCATAATTTGTCTCAAATTACCCCATAGCTTCATGCTAATTGCAACTAGAATGAGAAAAAAAGTGTAGGGCAAGTTGATGCAAATCACAATTTCTGAGGGACAAAATGTAACTAAATAATTAAGGAGGTAATATGTTATCTAATATCTATCAAATAGAAAGCTAACAATTGTACTCCGGCCATCGTAGCTGGCGATGCTTGGAAGCGAATCACTTCACAAGAGCGAGAGCATTGCTCGTAACCCCGACAAGATTCACCATCCCGTCGCCTCACTTCCCCCATCCATAACCTAGCCCCCTAACTTGTCCGCGCAATTGTTCTTGTGACTCACCTACGGAATTGCGCATTCTTCATATGGAACAATTTAAGGAGAAAAAATTACTAAGAATCGGAGAAGGATCAGGATTAGATTTTGACATATAGAAAACAAAGACTTCACAGTCACAGTATAAACAACTACAAAGGATCAGGATTAGATTTTGACATATAGAAAACAAAGACTTCACAGTCACAGTATAAACAACTACAATTCCTGGAATGTGATAGAATGTCAGGAAGTATGTTTCGTTTCGTCAAAGCAAAACCTCGTAAGTTTCACTATATAAAGCCTTTTTTTTTCACCAACAAAGGCCTGTAATATGTTGCTCATCCAATATATTTTCTATTTTTCCCTTTTTTCTCTCTTTCATTTTCTTCTTGTTTCATCTTCTTCGTGCTTGTTCCGGGCATGACAACACCACAGCCGCTGTCCGCCTGATGCCGCCATTGTCGCCTTCATGCCTGGTGGCGCCTCCACAACCTCGCGCCTAGTGCAGTCACCGCCGTTGATGACTTACTTTCTCTCTCTATGGCCTTCAAAAGAGGTCCTAGAACCTCAGATGAGGTGCGACCTCCGATTTGAGCCGCAGACACCGCAAGGAGAAGGTGGTTGCGTGGGTTGTGGACTAATAATGTAAAGAAAGGGGCGGTGGGGTTCCATGTCAACTAGTGATATCCGACATTTCAACGGGTACACTATATTGGGCCAAATCTAGCTATATCTCAAAAGTCGAGGTACTTGATTGAATAAAATAAAAATTTTGGTACTCTGTTGAACATTGCGTAAAAATTCAGGTGCTTGCAACATCGTCATTCGTCACCATTTTCTTTGATTTTGGTTTTATAATGATGAACATACAAGACCTGGTATGTTGCAATTGGTCTCTATCTAAGTTCTTCATCAATGGACTGGCACCATATCGTGGGAGTAGAACTTTATAGTTCGGCTCCGTTTGTTTCGCGAAAATAAATAATTTAAAAAAATATTTTTTTCTGAAAAAAAGAAAGATATTTTCGCCGTCAACAATAATATTTAGACATAAATAGCTCTCGATGATGAAGACTTTTCTTATTAACTAATTATTTTACGCGATACAAATAATCATATTTCAGAAGATATTTTCCAAATCATTCATTTTCCAAATAACAAACAAAGCCACGCTACATTTCCTTCGCGAAACAAGTAAGATATATCAACGGTTGGAAATGGGTAATGATTATAGGGCGTGCGTCTAAATAGGTCGGATGCCGGATCATACTCTTTTCTGTTTTTGGGCCAGCTCTTCAGAGCAAACTTAGAACGCTTGTTTTTGAACCCCCGGTAACTTCTACTATATTCCTGCTCTCTCTGCTGCCAGTAGAATTCCACAAGAGGCGCAACGTCTTTCAAACAATCTATCACATTCACAGAGACTACGGGAGAGAAACGTAAGCAAACAGAGATGGAATATAGCTAAGCTCCAGACCCAAATTTCCATTACTCAACAGAAAGAATACCAGCATAGATAGACTTGGCAAAATAAATGGCTGGAACACTCGACATTTTAACATGCGTATGAATTCAGCAATTACCCAATTTCACAATCCCTTCTATAACTAGGGCGCCTTGTACTTCAACATCATGTAGTTAAGAGTCAGTTTCGGTTGTTTTTCTACAATCCCCTCTTCACAAATGTCAAGTAGTATTGAAATCTGTTTCCTCCATATGAATATATGTCCTATGTTTGCCAAAATTGCTTCAAAGAAAACTAATTTCTCTAATTGACAGTCGAGGGTCACCAAATTGATACAGAGAGTCGAGCACTGTAAACCAAGAATCTTCAAATGAAGATCATCAGCAAGTCTATTGTACAGCTTACTCGCAAAGCAAAGTGCTGGCTTCTTGCTGTTTGTAATGCCTGATAAGCCATACTCAGACGACGACATGCTACTTGGCACACACAAGGAAAGCCGAACTTGCTTGTTTAACCCAAATCATTAGCAAATTGGCATCACACCCTTATGAAGTTCTCTTGGGTGGAGACATGTTGCTAATGAGTGATACCGTCATTTTGACAGCAAACACCTGGACCAGCAGGCCTGCGAAATTTGAAACAAACATTTAGTGAGTACAATGCCATATATTCGCCAACTTGGATCAGATGAAGAGGCAAAGGAAAACGCAGCTCACCAAGAAGAACACTTGTAGCTTCAAGAAATTCAAACTTCCTGACTTTGATGTGGACATTAAGGATGTCCTACATGGGAATGGAGCGATGAGAACGAATACTACAGGCATCCATTAATTGTATTTACAGGACAGAATCATGAGTATAGACATAAATTGAACAAATGCACCATTCAACTTCCATTTTTTGGCTTAACCAAATTGCAAGATTCCTATGGATGGAAACCTAGATCTACCACAATTCATACAAAGAAAAAAGCAACGTATACAATTCATACAATACATCTACCACAAATACGAGAGTTTTTCTGGTAGTATCAAAGAACACCTAGATCTAACAGCTTTTCTCATACGCACAGATAGAAGATTATCATTTCCACAAGCTAAAGTTTAAAGCATATCCAAAGTTTTGAGGGGTGGGGGGGGGCGACCACCACCGCCAGCCACCACTTCGATCCGTCTCTGTGCATCTCCCAAATATATGCACCATCTAACAGAAACAATAGAGCATCCAGAAGGTACTTTTCTTTGTCCCTCATGAGTTCTTAATCCAGCTTTTGTAATTTTCTGTTCTTAATTTCATTGGTTTCCCCAGTCTACTCTTTTGCTGTTCTATTTTTCTTTCTAGGACCGTTTCTCTCTTCTAATTTGACGTTAAGAGCTTACAACTGGCTTTTTTCCCTTCTCCATGGAAAGCAACTGGAAGGTTTAAAAGAAGTGAGGCAGGGATAAAAGCAACAGGAAGAATTTGTTGATAATTTATTGGAGCTATGAAAGGAGAAAATGCCTTACCTCCAATTTCAAATCACCCTTGACAAGACAGGCAATAGATAAAAGTATCACTGCAGCTGCTGCAACTATGTAAAATCTTAAGAAATTTACCCGACTGCGTCTTCTACCTTTTCAAACACAAAAGGATTATTTGTCAGCATTTGAAGCTAAAGTATGTTTCAACCCAAAAAAAAAAAAAAAAGCTAAGGTATGTTGCATCATCAAAAGAAGTAGAGAGGAGAACTACCTAATTCTCCAACAATTATTGATAGAAAGGCTGTGGCGAGAGATGACATAGCGAGTGGACTAGGGATATTCCCCTTTGAAATTGATAGAGCTAGACACACTGCCCTAATTAATTGGACAACAGCCTGGACACAAAGAGACGAAGTTTTGTAGCCGCATTCTAATTTCCAATGGCAAAGTAAATACCCAAAAAAATCTTCATGAATGAAAATTGGAGAAAAGACAGATATGTAAGCAGGAGCTACCACAATGATCTAATGAAAACAACATTCAATCCATCATGAGCAAATACCACAAAATTAAAGATAAAAAGCTTAAAACATAACATCTTTCTACTATACTTGCAGTCATGCTGTTACTTTAACTGTTGTCAGAAAGGAACTAAGGAAGTAAATTCTAACCCAGTAAGATCTGAACTTGTCTATCGATTAAAATCATGGGTAAAATGAGGTACAACTAGTGAATTAATATTCTGTTTATAAATCTAATATATAGCTATTATCTATTTTCAGTATAAAAATATGGGTTTTTGTTGATTTTGACGTTTGTGGCATAGATGAAATTAGGAATGATTGAACTCCTTTTCATATTTCTAGGTGGTCAGTAGATGAGTCCAATAAATATAAACTAGATTCATATTTGATGCCGAAATAAAGAATTTGTATCTAATTTGCTGTAAATACTCTACTACTGTATTAACACGATGAAAATGATTTCTTATTTTCGTGATAGTATGTGGCTGTCATCAATTTCGTACGTAAATTGTTTTGCAGAATTAGATTAATATAATTTGCAAAAGTTAATATAAAAGGAACAAGAGGTCACGAGAGCGCTTGAAGAGGCGAGAAGCATCTGAAAGTGTGCGCTAAAACAAATTGCATTCTATTTATGATTGAACTTAAACATATTGCACAACAAGTTGAGTCTGTGGAAGGAGATTCTGTTTTTAGCTCTTTATGAAACTTATATTTAATGGTGCACAACCCATTTCCATTATATAGATCAGTTCTTTAAGTTTAGAAATCTTCTGCTGTTTAGAATAATCATCTTTAAGTAGTACAAACCATGTCGATAAGCCCCGTGCAATGCAGGGGATAACTAGTAATTAGTATGCAGATAAGGAAAACATATCTACAAGATAGGCAACCAAGGCACAAGAGAGGGGCAATTGCAAAGCCAATAGACAATAGCAATTTACCTGAATTGAGATTAATGTTTGTAACTGAGACCTCCCTTGGGCTACTTTTTGATATCCTGACCAAAAGTTACAAATGTGCAAACAGTAAACCCAACATCCAAATGGCAGGAACACAAAAACAAAGGAACACGCATTCAGAAAAAACAAAAAATTACTAAATGATAGGCACGAGAATAACCAAATGAAAAGCAGACAGCAAATATGGATGGACAGGAGCTCACGGGAGTCAACAGTCATGCGGTAGGAGAAATCCGAACCGTCCGTTCCACTTGGCCGGCCCGTCAAAGACCTCCTCTGCTGCATTTTGATTCTTTACCTCCCTATCAGCCCTCGAAGGCGTCGTTAGCCTTCTCCACAAGCTGCAACATGTTTCAAAACAGAAGTTATTACTGTGAAGTTTGTGATTTTTTCCCATTTTGACATCCATCTGGGATCATTCCAATATGCTAGGAAGGCCCTTTCCAAAGCCCGAGCGCGCCATGCCGAGTGCAAATTAGAATTGGGAAAATAAGCAGATACTTTCTGCAGGCCATGCAGAAAAGAGGACAGCAATTGACCAAAACGCAGTAGGTCCTATGATGAAATACATTTTGCTCTGTCTGTGCTCAAAAGTCCTTCCATCACTGAAACTTCAAAACCCTCGACGGCTTAGGCTAAAGGGCACATTCTAAAGCAGACGCATCTTTCCACAGTATCACATCTGGGATTGTCTGAAAGAAGAAAAACATGGAAATCTCCCCAATGCCCAGAACGCACAACACAAGGAGAAAGGCAACGAAGCAATCCAGCGCCAAAAAGCAATCAGGATAATACAGATCGAAGAGGAGAGGAAAGGGAAACAAAAGGACACAACAAAAACGACCCGAAGAAGATGGGAAAGTGAGCGAACCAATCTACCATTTTCACTATCATGAAATCAACACAGCAGAGCACAGTGTAATGAAGCCTAAAAACAGGATTACCCAGAATTCTCGGCTGTCGCGCGGACGGCTTCGAGCTATAGCAATAGCACCCAGAAACGCAGTTCTACACATGGAGCAAATGACAATTTTGATCACATATGAATGACCGAAGGGAAAATTTATTCTTTTATTATTATTATTATTTTTGCTTATGTCTTTGTTTTATATCTATATTTTTAATATATATAAAAGGACCAGCATATTTGCCCATCTTTTACGAAAGATGATTTTCTCACAAATATTTATATTCAATTTGACTCTATCACTTTGGTCAATGTGTTTTGAGTAATTGTTATCCTTTCACTAATATTAGCTCTAATATTATATTTTCTACATATTTTATTCGATATAATTGAAATAATTTACTCTCTTTGGTGTATTATATTGCAAGTGACAAGAGAATTAATTTTTTCTAAAATTATATTACAACACATCTTGTGCATAATATAATTAATTTTTCATGTACTACTAAAATAATGACTCTCTCATTCCCTTAGAATTAATTTTATTACTTGTTATTTTAGATATCAGTAAAGAAATGTAATATCTATAAATATGTTAACCAATTTAAAAAAAATTCTTCCTAATTTTCTTTTAAAAAAAATTCTCGCTTATATAGGTTAATTTTACAGTTTATTGCCAAAAGATTTTCCTCTAAACTTTCATTTTTTCTTGGAAAAACTATTGAGTTTTTGTTTGGAAAAGAAAAAACTCCCTTCATTAAAAAATGATGCTTTTAACATGAATAAGTCACTTTTAGTATATAAATTATACATTTTTGTCATAATTCATTCTTTTTCTTCTTTTTTTTAACCTGCTAACATCCAAACAATGCTATAACTCAATTCTTTTATTTCCCTTCTCGTCTTTTTCTCATAATTATTTAAAATTATATGATAATTTACGTGTCAACATATACATTTTTTTTTTTTGCAAAAACTTGAAGTGTTTTTCAAAGTGCATAAGTCACAAGATTTTAATTAAATAAAACATAAGGGCAAAATTCAATCCAGACAAGTCATAAATAAATAGAATAAGAATGGGAGCACGGCGGGACCATGAGGCTCGCCCAAGCCAACAAGCTCAAAACATAATTTCCATGGCTAGACTTGTTCAGACTCAATTTGACTGGAAAAACCAAAAGTGATTTTTTAAGTTCTGTCAAATATACAATTTTAATTATGAAAAAGTTACTTTTAATTCTACACATTCATAGATGTGCTTTCAAAAGATTTCATGTGTTTCACATTAAATAAGAGTGAAAAAATGTGCTCTTTAAAGTTCACAAAATGAAAAATAAGTAATAAACAATTTCAAATTCAGTATTTTTTTTTTTGGGCCTTGTTCGATCAAGCCCCCCTGTTGATCAGGAAGATATTTAGGTATATCTAGTTACTGGATGACGTGTTGGATAAAATCAAGAGTGTCAGAAAGGTTGTGATTTGCATAATTTGAATTTAGAGAGATTTTCATTCGTAAAAATATTTCTTCAAAAATGTTAAAAAAAACAAAAGAATCATTCAGTATTGTCTCCGCATTCTCACGTTTTAAACAATAACAATAGGATAATCTCGGATATTTTCATTTTTATGTATTATAAATAAGTAAATACTAATAGAAGTAAACTTATATAGAATGTCGAGATATTAATGTAGGAAAATGCAAATGACTTGGTTACTTGGCAGCATTGAAAGAATGCAAACTGTCTCGGCCCGCACAGGGTGTAGAGCGGGCCACGGTGGCCTCAATTGGGCGGATTAGAGTGGATTTTTGCTCGGTAGGCATTATCGTCATCCCAATACGTTTGGGAGGGAGAAAATTTGTTGCGGAAACAAATTTTTTATTATTCCTCTCTTTTCCTCTCAAAAAATCTTTAAATTCTTCTCCAATTAGGCTCCGTTTATTTCGTGGAAAATAAGTGATTTGGAAAATATTTTCTTAAAAATGATTGCTTTTACGGCTTGAAATAATTTGTTGACGGAAAAGGTACTCATTGTCGACAATAAATTAGGTTTAAACATTTTCGTGAAAAATGAAAAAAAAATATTTGTTTATTTATTTTTGTAAGCAATTTTATTGTGGAAATTGACTGGTACGACTAACGTTGGTATTTCGCGCAAAAGTTTATGATTATATTGGCAAAATCAGAAAGTTTAAGACTAAATTGATAACTGTATAATAAGTTGCTGACTTAATTGGTAATTATTCCCACTTTTTTTTATCCGTGCATTTTATGACCACCCTGCCTTCTCTCATTTCCCCCATTTCTCAAACAAAGCCTTGACAAAATAAGAATTCATTCATGAGGCAAAAGGACACCAGAAGTGCTATAAGTTGTATACGGATGTCACTTTGGTGCCATAACTTTTTTTTCAGATCACTTTGATGTCAAAATCGGAGGAAAATAGATCACTTTAGTGACTCCGGCCAAAAAGCTGATGTGGCATTTATATTTTAAAAAAATGGTCTGATTTGTACACGTGCAAATTATGTGGCTTTTTTTCGAATATTTTAATCTTTTTAATTTTTTTTTCTTAACTTTTTCCTGATCGCCGATCCGGCGACAGACCAAAGGGGAGAGCTAGCGAGGCCAACCTCGCCGGTCTCTGGCAAAGCTTGCCCTGCTGACCACTGGCGAGGGCAAGCCTCGATGACCCCTGGTTGGGCGAGGTCACCTTGCCTAGCAAAGGCGAGGCCAACCTCGCCATCGCTTGGGTCGCGACGACGAGGTTGGCCTCGCCAAATCTGGCGAGGTCTCGCCTTGCTCGGCCCAGGTGATGGCGAGGTCGGCCTCATCTTTACCAGGTAAGGGGAGACCTTGCCGTCGCAACCCAGGCGACAGAGAGGTTGGCTTTGCCAGATCTGGCGACGCTTGCCCCGCTGGCCACCGATGAGCTTCACTAGATCTGGCGAGGCCTACGTCGCCTGGGTCGCAATGGCAAGGTCTCCACTCGCCCGGCAAAGGCGAGGCCGACCTCGCCATCGCCTCGACCTAGGCGACGGTGAGGTCGGCCTCGCCTTTGCCGGGCAAGGTAAAACCTTGCCATTGCGACTCAAGCGACGGCGAGGTCGGCCTTGCCTTTGCTGGGCAAGGCAACCTTGCCTAGCTAGGGGCCGGCAAGGCTTGCCCTCACCGGTGGCCGATGGGGCAAACTTCACCAGAGGCCGACGAAGTTAGCCTCGCCGGCCTTCCCCTTTGGCCGGTTGCCGGACTGGCGACCGAGAAAAAGTTAGGAAAAAAAAAGATTACAAAGATTAAAAAATTCGAAAAAAACCCACATAATTTCCACATGTACAAGCCAGATCATTTTTTTTAAATATAAATGCCACATTAGCTTTTTGGCCGGAGTCACTAAAGTGATTTATTTTCCTCCAATTTTGGCATCAAAGTGATCCAAAAAAAAGTTATGGCACCAAAGTGACCTCCGTACACAACTTATGGAACTTTTGATGTCCTTTTGCCCATTCATGATGGCTTTTACTTTTGACCTTTATTTTAAAAATCTTGCAATGGACCTATTTTTAATTTATTTTTACCTAAAGTACTTGAAAATTTCATTATGTATAAATGTTGACGAGTAAATTCAGATATAAATATTAAGGCGTTGATTTGGATACAATATTTCATAATGTTTTAGGATTTGATTAATATTTTAGAATTTTGACGGGAATGTAGAAAACAAGAAAATATAAAAAGATATAACTGAGTTCTCATCTCATGACCTAAATCATACGTTTATTCTTAAAACTGTAAGGTGCATACCACCCTTATGACTATCTTCCTTAAGAGCAGCATTAGATTCAACAAAATTGACTTAATTACATATGCAAGTCCAATTTTTAACAAAAATTCAACTAACTGAGAAACTAGAAGGCTACCCTGCCTAGACTACACTCACTCACCGAGAAGCAAGAAGATCATTATAGCATTGAACTTAGCAATTTCATTTACTTGTTGGCTTGATTGGAATAAGCGAACCTCAATCTACTTGAGTGCTTGATTCTTGAGAGCTTTTGGGTGAAGAGGATTGAGAGAAAAATGGATTGCAAGGTGAGATATGGGGTTCGGCCAGAAGGAGAGGGAGAGAAAATTGGTGCTCAAATCTTCTTAAAAGCTTTTGGGCTCAATATTGCATGTTAATTGCCAATTGCGATAACCCAATGACACTTGTCATGTGGTGTCAAAGCCTTGAACACTTGTCTTACCTATCTAGACAATTGCTTCTTGCATGCGAGAGTTGAGGTGTCAAGTTTAGTGGACATATGTCTATTTTCATGCAAAATTGCATTCAAATTTTTGAAATTAGAAAAATTGAAATACCAAACATGGCTCTAAGATATTCGGTCATGGTGAGGACTAGGTGTGTAGTTTCACAAATCACATAAGTTAACATTTTGTTAATGTCGCATAGCTAGAATTAACATGTAGAATGTATCTCGATTTACTAAAGTCATGAAATCGTTGGCGACAATACCGAATGACAAGTTTAATTCTTATGATCACTAGACGAAAGATTGAAAGATTGTCCGATCTCAATATGTGACCTAGTATTACCATTTAGTAACTAGTGTCACCTGCCTCCATCCATGTTTGTTCCAATAATAATTCACAAGCTCATTTCACGTTACTCATACCCCAAGCATAAACGATTCCATTCAAACTTCATACTCAACAATATTAAGCTTTATAGCCTAATTATTATTATCAAATAAGCAAAACTCATGATGTCACATTTTTATTTTGGTAAGGTAAGAAGTATATTAACTTTTCAACACGCAACATATAAAGAGTGTAGCTGAACACAAAAATCTCGTATCTGAGGTGACATATAGGGGTGTCTCGACGGGTGCAAAGGTGTTGCGACTAAACAAAGCAGGGCAGCAACAAGTGCGCAAAAAAAACAAAGGCCAAAACACCAGCCAGCAGAAAAACGAAAGCTAAATACAAGGCATCATCAAGAGATCACTCAAGGATAGAGGGCAAGATGCCCCAATTAACTTGGATCCTTCTATTACGGGGAATGTCTTCAACAGGCTTGAAGGAGAGACCTTTATCCCTTACAACCTTAGCAAGGTGGTTGCGAAGGGCCGTCGGAAAAAGGGTCCGATTCCTGAATAGGATATGATTATGTTCTATCTAGATGATATGGCACAGCGCAACAAGAGAAAAATGAGCAATGCGGTGGGGAAAGTTGTGATCACTAATGATGTCACGTCCCAAACCAATCATGAACGATACTTGTCCACCGTCATAACTGGAACGAGCATGTGAAGCCTAAGTCATTATTAGAACGTCATGTTGATTTATAAAATAAAAAGCATGCGGAAGCAATTCAACGAGACAACCAAGCAATAAAGGCAAATCTCGCACGTTGTATTTACAAGATAGATTCATGCTTATTTATACAAGCCCTGACTCGGGCAAGTCAGTTTCTTACGATATTTTTAACATGCCTATTTCAAAGGCAATTCCGATAAACAAACAAGCCATATATAAACAGCAAAATTTGGCTTGGGTCTTTAGCTCCTCTACGGCTACTAGCTTCCTATTGTCGCTCGCTCCTCCCCGTCCTCGTCCATATGGCCGTCCTCACATTCCACCCCAGGCTTGTCCCGGAACGACTCATTCCGTCCTGCGAATGGCTCGCTGAACTGCTAAGTGGTCCGATCCACTTCCCGTCCGCCATGCGATACCACGCCTCGTACGAGTGAGCGACTAGCTCATTGCGGCCCTCATCGACCATCACATAGGTCGTGATTCGACGGTAGGCTCGGTTCTCCTGGGCATCAATCACGGTCAGAAGTTCGGCTCGCATTTCGACGGAGGTTTCTGAAGCGGGTTGGAAAGGACGCCATCTCACGGACCTAAAAAAGAGGAAAACAACGGGGAGTGAGTCGGGGAGACTTAGCAAGTAAAATTTTACTAGCAGGCGAGGACATGTCAATCATCATTACACAAACGTTCTTACCATACCGGCCCTCGTGGCCGATCAACAATGACATGTATAATAAACATAAAACAAGGATTCCAAGCATGGCTAAGTCACAATTTACCTCATATGTTGCGTCTCGGGTTTCTAATTTGTGTTACATAACATGCAAACACGAAACAAGGCAAACTGTTAAAGAGGAACACCACATTGGAACACCAAGAACTGAGAACGAAGAAGGCTCGTGATATAACGTATTTCAACGTCATTTCCCGGTAGTAAAATCTCACTTACTTTTGATAAAATAAGAACTAAAGAGTAGAGAACGGGCGGGAAAGGCAACGGTCTCGTGTCTCGGACAACTCACGTTGTTGGCTTTCTTTCTCTCTCTCGAGTTTTCTCTTTCTCTCTTGGCTCTCGGCTTTTTCTCTCTCTCTCTCTATCTTGGCACTCTCTCTCTCTCTTTCTTGGCCAGTTGTGTATGTGAGAAAAAGTGAGCCAAAACTCACATAATGACTTCTATTTATAGAGGAAGCAAGGGCTAGAGTTTTGATGAGGTAAGCACACGTGTCATTTGAGGATTGAGGTAAGCGCAAGTGTCATGGCGACGATGATGTAAGCGCACGTGTCATGATTCATTAATGGCCTAGGTCTATAAGTCAAGAAAAATGATGAAAATGGCCAATTAGTCTTCCTTTCTCTCTCCTCACCCAATGGCCGTGACTCCTCTCTCTCTCCCCAAGCTGGCCGTGGCTTCCTCTCCCTCTCCCTTGGTCAATTCTTGATGACCAAGGCTCATAATGACTTCATAAATTGTCATAATGGCTAGTTAAAAATGAAGGCCAAGCAATAAATGAGGGTAATGATGATAGAGATAAGGTTTGACCTAGTCAAACTTCTAGGGTCAAATTGGCTGATCTCCATCCCGAACTATTCGGATCAAACGGGCCTCGCGAAAATACGCATTTAACGCCCAAAACGAACCCCTCATCATAATAATCATCATACCTTTCTCGAGGGTTTTCTTACCAAAAATAATTCCCATAATACCCCTCAATATGGGTCTTAATGTGAAATGGCCCCAAAATGCCTAAACTTGGTCTCATGATCATTTAAACCAAATTGGACCCAAAATAACCTTCTCGGGTACTCTAGGCGTACAGCCGGGCTATCGGGCATAGTAGTCGGGCGCATGGCCGATCGTACGGGCACAGGGCCGGGCACATGGCCGGACCGAACAAGCGTCGCGCCGGGCTGCATGGGTAATGTGCCAAGCGGCTCGCCGGGCCGCACGAGCAGCGTGCCTAGTTTTCGGCCGGTCGCATGGGCACCGCGTCGGTTTATTCGGGCGAGAAGTCGATTTACGACCAAACACGCACATCGGCCCGGGAATGGCACGACACACCACTCATAGCCTCATTTCTTGGACACGGGACGAGATCGGGACCGGACTTTACGGGCACAACTTACGGCACAAGGGTCGGGCACAATAACCAGCGCACGATTGGGCGTATAGTCGGTCCGTGGCCTCGCAGACGGGCACAATGGCCAGTCGTGACTGGGCACATAGCCTTGGCTGCTGCGACCGGCAATTTTGCCCAAGCCGCGACTAAGCCACTAAGCACATGGCCTGGTACATATTTCGTCCATGGCCTTCCCAACTTGACACAACGATCCGTGGCCAATTCGTGATCGGGTCACGTTCGAGTATCAACGATCTATGGTCGACCCTCGGTTGTTATGTAACATCATGGAAATCCAGTACCTCAGAATTAACTTGTGGTCACCCGGGGCTATTGCATAGCCATACAGTATCACCTACGACCGATGCATGCCGACACCGGACTGATCCACAGTTATTCCGGATTGTCCTACTAATGGTCCTTATGGTCGAAAGGTCATTCCATAGTCATAACACTCTAATCATTTGCGTAGTCAGGGTCATTCTACTGTCGAACCCTAGGCCAACTCGTGAACGATCTTTCGATCGAACCACGACTAACCCTTAGTACACTCGTTCCGATCATATTGTCCCTTCCAATATTGACCCTCGACTTGACTTACCCACTATGTACTTATTACCAGTCCTCGGCTTCCTAGGCCCGAAATCAGAGATGTCACAAATGAAGTAGATGGCCTAATGGAGATTTTCTTACCACATAACATTTCACCAAGAAAGGTCACACTTAGCTACCCAAAAACGCGCAAGGGTACCTGTGATAGTGCAACCGAAGAACAAATGGTCAATAGAGTCTGGCCTACGTTGGCAATAAGAACATGCACCTTCCGAGATTCTATGGTAACTCAACAATAAAACCTACGTTGGGAGCCTATTGAGAGAGATAAGCCACATCAAGAAACCATGTCTCGGTGCAATGCTGCAGTCTCAAATGAACGAGTTCCAAGTCGCGATCTGTCCCCTATTTCTGATTAGTTCCCAAGCCGAGGCAGTGGAAAAAATGCACAAAGAATGTCCCTGCCAAACTGCTCGGTCACACCTTTCCCTGTCAAGAGTAGGGATAACTTCCGTCCAGGAGTTGATAGTTTCAAGTACATTTGACAGTTGCCAGTCCGAGGAATAGAAATCTCGCACTGAAGCCCTTCTCGGGATACTAGAACGATAGATGTCCCTATCAGTGAATAGCTTATAAAGGGGGCCTCTGTGGTGCCAAAAATAAAACCAGAATGAAGTGGAAACATCATTACCAATCCGCCATTTAAATTGCAACTTAAATTCTTGGCGGATGTCAAGAATTTTTTTCCATGCCCTAGAGCAGAAAGTTGGCTTGGAAGCAACCCAAAAATTTTTAATTTTCAGAAAGGTGGAGTGCATCCACTTGCACCATAACAACTCCTTATTCGTGAAGAGCACCCATATATGTTTGAGCATTACCGCATGATTAAAATCAATGAGTCTATGAATACCCAAGCCACCTTCTTCTTTCGGAAGGCAAACAACACTCCAAGGGACTTTGGCACCTCCAACACCCAAATCTAGTCCTTTCCAGAGAAATTGTCTGAGAATCAACTCAATCCTCGATAATACAGACAAAGGGAGAGTGAACACACTAGCCCAAAACACATGTATCGCATGGAGGATCAACTTAATAAGTTGTATACGGACAGCAAAAGATAAGAATCACTGAGACCAAGAGCGTGCTCTAGTAGTAATGGAGTTCACTAGAGAGCTACAGTTAGACTTGCTCAGCCTAGAAGCAGCAATAGGTACCCTAAGATACCAAAAAGGGATCATGCCTTTATGAAAGCCAAAGGATTGCAAGATCTGATCCCATACATTCGCCAACCCACTAGAGAAGAATATCTCACTTTTGTTAACGTTCAGCTTTAGACCAAACCATCCAAAGAATAAGGCTAGGCCATCCTTCAAAAGAGTGGTGGAAGCCATATTTATCTCAGCAAAGAGGAGGACATCGTCGGTAAAGATCAAGTGAGTTAGGCTAATGGCCTTACACTACCAAAAGAACTTGAATCCCGGTAGCCATGTTTGAGCATTGATGATGCTAGTGAAAACTTTCATAGCTAGTGTGAAGAGGTTAGGAGACATAGGGTCCCCTTGTCGAATACCTCTACCACTAGCAAAGAAACCATGGAGATCACCGTTAATGGCAATAAAAAATTTCGAGGAGGTTACGCACTCCATGTTAAGCTTGATGAACATTTGAGAGAAGCCAAAAGTTTGCAAGACTATCTCCAGAAAACCCCAATCAACAGTATCATAAGCCTTACAAAAGTCAACCTTGATAGCGCATTTCGGCAAATAAGGCTCATAATGAAAACCACCAAAAAGTTCCTGGGCAAGTAGGATATTGTCACCGATCCTCCGCCTCTTAACAAAGGCATTCTGGGGGGGGGGGCTAATAATCGAAGGCAACACAGAAGTAATTCTATTCACCAAAACCTTGGTTATGCACTTATAAATCGTGTTGCAGCACGCAATGGGCCGAAAGATATTCATAGCGGAAGCATTGGGCATCTTTGGCACAAGCGCGAGTATAATAGTATTGGTATCGTTAAGTAAGGAACTAGATTGAAAGAAATCTTTGATAGCCAACGTGATAGAAGGACCCACAATATCCCAATATGATATAAAGAAATCGACATTAAAGCCATCAGGGTTCGGGGCCTTACCTTTTAGCAAAGGAGAACATAGTGTTACGGATCTCGATATCAGTCACCTCCCAGGAGAGAAATTAGGTCTGATTATCATCAAGAACATGCTCAACCATAGCCCGAATATCCTCAATAGATGGTCAAACGGTTGAAGAGTTAGCAGCAAGTAAATTCTCAAAATGTGAAACAAAATGATGTTGGACTAAGCTCGGGTCAGTGAGGACAGCACCATCATTGTCAGATATCGATAGAACACGATTATGAAGGTGCCTCTTGTTGATAAAATGATGAAAGTACTTCGTGTTGAAGAAAATATGCTCCCTCGAATTGTAGAAGAAAAGAAACTTCGACTTTAAACGGGATGAACAATGAAATCAAACTTTGAGGCGTGATATCACTTTGTTTAAGGAATTATTTACCTCACGAAGTTGCTAATGGTCACCAGCAAATTTCCTCCAAGATACAACAAAGTCTCGATCGAGAATACCGAATAACAATTTCATTACATCTTCAGGGTCTCTTTAGGAAAACAATTAGAAATAATGGCTGCAGTTTTTTGGAATGAAAAAGTGTCCAAAAATCCGAATGAAGAGACTTTATATTCAACAATGTAAAAATTGACTTACTAATCACACCATTTCGAACAATGGCGTCCCTTCATCAAAAAGATGTATAGTGAGTTGGTATGAAATCAAAAGTCATGTTGAAAAAGGATATATGAAAATTCGGAATGAAATAATAATAAAATAAAAGAATAATATTTTTTAATCATTTTTATTAATCCGAATTTATAAATTCTAAAAAATAATCTTTGAATAAATATAACCTTTCAATGTTAAAGGAGTTATGTCTGAAAAGACATAACCTTTCAAAAGTGAAGTAGTTATGTCCGAAGGGACACAATTCTTTTAAAGGTTGTAAGAACGCTTAATAACCGTTAGGCTAAATAATAAATTTCGAAATTAATTAATATAAAAATAACTGCAACTCTATTACGAACACTCATACTGTTTCAATAGGATAAAATCATTATTTTATAATAATAAATTCGAAATTTAATAAATAAAAAAAATATCACCAAAAACCTCAAATTATGCTACCAATGACAAATTTACCCTAAAACTTTTTTTGACACGAAAAATCCCAAACTATGCTATTTGTGACGAATTTATCCTAATTTTTTTTTCTGTGACACATTTATTGACATTATTTTGGCCCATGGGTATTTTCATCTTTTTCTTTCTATTTTTTCTATTTTTTTCTTTTCTTCTCTTTCCCTCCGCTGGCCATGGCGGAGGGAAAAAAGAAGAAAGGAAAAAAAGGAAAAAAAAGAAAAGGAAAAATACGAAAATGCCCATGGGCTAAAATATTGTGGGGTAAATGTGTCACAAGTGACATAGTTTGGAGTTTTTTGTATCACAAAAAAAAAGTTCAGGGTAAATTTGTCACAAGTGGTATAGTTTAGAATTTTTTGTATCACAAAAAAAAGTTCAGGGTAAATTCGTCACAAGTGGCATAGTTTGGGATTTTTGGTAGTATTTTCCCTAAAAATAATAAACGAAGATTAGTGCTAATTATCATCCATGAGTACGCCAAGTGCTAAGTGAGCCTAATAATTGTGCACCCGCACGCGGGTATTGAGAAGTCTAGTTCACATTTCATTGTCTTTCGAGTTAAACCTTCATTTAATGCAAGCACATCAAAACTCTATAAAAGTGACAAGTAGCTATGCTTTAAACTTATACTCTATGTAATAGAATTAGACATACCACGCATACACTAACCTCTTGTTTCAGCGAGAAGTTCTATATTATTCAACACTATTATGGCCATGTGCTTGTACCTGTTTCATGAGCTCTCTAGAAAGCAATCCCAACTTTCATAAAAAGCGACACCACTTCTAAGCTCATATAGATGAATTATCTTTCGTGTGTTTATGTTACTAGTAACACATTTGAACCATACTTTATTAAGAATTTAATTCAACCTACAAACGTAACATACAATACTGACTTATTATGTCCGGGCTCATGTTAGTATCAAACAATCACTTCAATAACTTGTTTTTACCCATTAAACCTTATAACTAGTTATATTCTAGTATAAGGTCGGGTTATTATTACTGGTAATTTTGATTAAAGGGTTTCAGCACCATTTCTTTTGAGGTCATAGTTACCATCTCTCTTGGTAAAGCTTTTGTAAAAGGATTAGTTAAATTATTACTTGACTTCATGTAGACAATTGTTATGGTTCCATCCTGAATTAATTCTCTCACGTACTCGTGTTTTAAACTAATATGTCTAGACTTACTATTATAAGTGCTACTATAAGCTCTTGCCAAAGTAGCCTGACTATCACAATGGATAGAAATAGGAGGCATAGGACCAGGCCATAATTTAATATCCAACAACAAATTCCCAATCCATTCAGCCTCTTTCCCAGTTGCTGCTAAAGCAACATATTCGGATTCCATTGTCGAGTGAGTTATGCATGTCTATTTCTTGCTTGCCTATGATATAACACACCCACCTAAAGTGAAAATCCATCCAGAAGTGGGATGTTGATCACATACACTTGTAATCCAACTAGCATCGGTGTATCTTTCTAATACAGCCGGATATTTATTATAGAACAATCCTAAATTTTTAGTTCTCTTGAGATAACCAAAAACTCTGGCAATAGCCCTTTAATGTTCTATATTTGGATTATTAGTATATCTACTCAACTTACATACTGAATAAGCAGTATCAGGTCTAGTACAATGCATCGCATACATTAAAGACCTTATAGCACTCACATATTCAAGTTGTGTTACCACTTTACCAGTATTATAATTCAATTTAATGCTACTGTCAAAGGGAGTACTCATTTCTTTGAAATCAAGATGACTAAATTTATTTAATATTTTGTTAACGTAATAACATTGGCTCAAAGAATAATCCCCACTATGTCTTTTAACTTTAATAACTAAGATAGTATATACTTCACCTAAATCTTTTATTTTAAACATGAAAGTTAGATACTTCTTAATCTCAATGATTCCAGTCATATTTGTTCAAAAAATAAGCATATCATCAACATATAAGCATAGTAAGACACCATAGTCTTTAGTGAATTTCGAGTATATATACTTATCGGCACTATTTTGTTTGAAACCACTAGACAATATGACTGAATCAAATTTCTCATGCCACTACTTAGGTACTTGCTTAAGCCCATAAAGAGATTTAATTAATTTACATACTTTTCTTACATTTTTAGGAAGAACAAAACCCTCTGGTTGTTCCATGTAAATTTCCTTGTTTAAATCTCCATTCAAGAAAGCAGTCTTGACATCCATTTGATGAACACAAAGATCGTAAATGGAAGCTAGAGCAAAAAGAATTCGAATAAAAGTTATACGTGCTACATGAGCATATATATCAAAATAATCTATTCCTTCCTTTAGTCTATACTCCTTGGCTACTAGTCTAGCCTAGAAAGCTTGGATAAAATCATTGGAATGATATTTTCTCTTGAAAACCCATTTGTTCCCAATGGGTTTTGATCCTTTTGGCAAGTATACTAATATGTAAGTATTATTGGGCATAATTGAGTCCATTTCATCATTTATAGCTTCTTTCCAAAAAGAAGTATCTCTAAAAGACATAACATCACTAAAACATTTAAGATCGTCTTCTAAATTTACTAGTAAAGGGTATTTATTTACTATGTTATTATCTCCGTCTCCTTCAACAAGGAAGACATGAGTAATAAAATCTGGACCTAAATCCTTTGATTTTCTTGCTCTAGTGCTTCTCCTCAATTCAATCATGTCTCTAGAATCATTTGTTTCTTTCTCATGAGAATCTACTTGAGTTTCTATAGGTTTTGAATTATTTTCAATAATTTCAGAACCCGTAAAACATTTATTCTCAAAGAATTCAACATCTCTTCATTCCACAATGACATTGGACTCTAAATCAAGAAGTCTATAAGCTTTACTATTTTTAGCATATCCAATGAAAACACATTTGATAGCTCTAGGACCAAGTTTTGTCCTCTCGGGATCTGGTACTCTGTAATAAGCCAAGCACCCCCACACTTTAAGTATGACATATTCGGTTGTCTACTTTTCCATAATTCATAAGGGCTCATGCTATTTCTCTTAGATGTTATTCTATTATGAATATAACATGCAGCAAGCAATGTTTCTCCCCAAAGATTAATTGGTAGCTTTGAATTTGAAAGCATACAATTAACCATTTCTCTAAGGAATTGATTTTTCCTTGTAGCCATACCATTTTGTTGTGGAGTGTGTGGTGCGGAAACTTGATGAATAATATCATGTTCTTCACAAAATGAAGAAAATTTATTTAAGAAATATTCTCCACCTCTGTCTAAACATAGAACTTTAATTTTTCTTTCTAATTGATTTTCTACTTCAGCCTTATATTTCTTAAACATGGTAAAAGCTTCATCCTTCTACCTCGTGAGATAAACATATAGATATCTACTGCAATCATCCACAAAGGTAATGAAATACCTTTTACCACCACGAGTTAACATGTCATTGAATTTGCATATATCACTATGCACCAAATCCAACAAATTCGAATTTCTATTAACACTAGAAAATGGTTTCTTTGTGAGTTTAGACTTAGCACATATTTCACATTTGTCTAATTTGCCATTGAAATTAATCAAGTCTAACTTTTTCATATTCTTTAAACAGCGAAAATTTATATATGCTAATCTACTATGCCATAAAGAAGCAAACTCAACGGTATAAGTAGAAGATATGACAATATTATTGATACTTAGTTGATATATGCTGTCATTGGCATAACCCTTCCCCACAAATATCTCATTCTTCAACAGGATAATCTTATCGAATTCAAACAAAATCCGAAACTCCCTCTTACAAAGTAAATCAATTGAAAAAAGGTTATTCCTAATTTTGGGTACATATAACACATTAAGAAGGGTAATCTTCTTTCCAGAAGTAAGGTCAAGTTCCACCGTGCCTTTGCCAGTAACCTTTGCAAGACCATTGTTCACCATTAGGACCTCTTGAACATTTGTGTCAATAGTCTCTTCAAATTGCTCAAACATATATTTGTCCTTGCACACATGGACCGTAGCCCCAGAGTCTAACTATCAACTGGATTAGACAGAAACAGAATCGATTTTAGAAACCATGACCACCTTATCATTGATTTGAGAAATTCTCAAATTTGAAAACTTGGTTGAAATCATGGCCACAAAATTCTTTTCAACCAAATTCGTATTTGCCTTTACTATCGGAATGTTCTTGTCCTTGAACATGATCATCTTGCGGTGCTTGCACTCCTTAGCATAGTGTCCCTGTTTACCATAGACAAAACAAGAACCCTTCTTCTTCTTACGTGTTTTCTTAAATTTCGGCCCTTTCTTTACCTTGAAACTCAGGTGGTTTTTGGATTGAAATCCATTATCCTCCACAGCATTCACCTTGGTATCAAACAAAATATAATTGTCACATACATGCGACTCTTCCTCAATTTGAAGATGTTTCTAAATTTGCTCTAAGGATATGTCTTATGACTTATGCATAAGCCTTTTTCCATAGTCTTTCCAACTTGGAGGCAATTTTGCAATAATTGCTCCAATTTGAAAGGCTTCTTGAATTTCGATTTTCAGGGCACGAATTTTGTTGACTAGCACTTGTAGTTCATGGACTTGCTCCAACAAAGGTTTAGTATCAATAAACTTGAAATCAAAGTACTTAGCGATCAAATACTTATTGGTACCTTGCTCCTCCGCCTTGTACTTGAATTCAAATGCGTTCCAAATTTCTCCGGCCGACTTCATTTCAATGTATAAGTCGTAAAGTTGATCGAACAATATGTTTAGAATATGTCCACGACACAGCAATTGGTCCTCCTCATGTTTCTTCTGGTCCTTGTTAACCCTTTTCATGGCTTTTGCACTCGGCCGGTCTCCTTCGGTAGTAGGCTTCAGATCCTCTATAGGCTTAAAGTTAGGATTCGGAATATAGGATATCTTCAATGCAGTGAGTAGAAACATCATCTTGTCCCTTTAACGAGCAAAGTTGTTTCCATCGAACCGGTCCAGTTTCACCATGTCTTGGTTCATGACCTTGATTGTCTCTAATTCCATTGTTGAACAAATAATTCCTTAAAATTGTTGGAGAAAATATGCTCCCTCAAATTGTAGAAGATAAGAAACTTTAACTTCAAACGGGATGAACAACGACGTCAGACTTTGAGGCATGATATCACTTTCTTTAAGGAATTATTTGCCTTACGAAGTTGCTAATAGTCACCAACAAATTTCCTCTAGGATACAACAAAATCTCGATCAAGAATACTGAATAGCAATTTCAATATATCTCCAGAGTCTCTCTAGGAAAACAATTAGAAAGAATGACTGCAGTTTTTCTGAATGAAAAAGTGTTTAAAAATCTGAAGGAAGAGATTTTATATTCAACTATGTAAAAACTGATTTACTAATCACACCCTTTCGAACAAAGATGTCCCTTCATAAAAAAGATGTATAGTGAATTGGTACGAAATCAAAAGTCACGTTGAAAAAGGATATATGAAAATTCCGAATAAAATAATAATAAATTTAAATATATATATTTTTAATCATTTTTATTAATCCAAATTTTATAAATTCTAAAAAATAATCTTTGAACAAATACAACCTTTCAACGTTGAAGGAGTTATGTCCGAAAAGACATAACCTTCCAAAGGTGAAGTAGTTATGTCCGAAAGGACACAATTCTTCCAAAAGTTGTAAGAACGCCTAATAACCGCTAGGCTAAATAATAAATTTCGAAATTAATTAATAAAAAAATAACCGCAACTCTATTGCAAACAGTTACACTATTACAATAGGATAAAAACGTTATTTTATTAAAATAAATTTGAAATTTAATAAATAAAAATAATAAAAGAGGATTAGTGCTAATTATCACCCACGAGTGCGCCAAGTGCTAAGTGTGCCTAATAATAGCGCTAAAATAGCGCACCCGCACGTGGGTATTGATAAGTTTAGTCTACACTTCATTGTCTTCACTTTAACATTGAAGAAGACACTCACACATATAAAGTGATCCACCTTCTCAAAACTTTCCTATGTGGGACAAAGAAAAATACACTATTTTGTTTGTTTGTAAAACAAACAAACAACCAACACTTCATGTTTTGGTCCCCTTCAATCAACCATTTAATCCTCGACTTCTGTTTGAAGAAAGATTCCTCTTGGAGTCTAAGTTCCAAGAAAATCTGGAGCCGTTCCTTTTCAAGATTTGCCAACACTCGATTAAGGGGGTTGATGGCAAGAGCATCTTGAGTAGAAATTAGAACTGATCCGGCCTGGGCAATGCGGGTCGAGATATCATAGAAAGATTCCCTATTAAGTTGATTAAGGCGCCCTTTGAGTATCTTAAGCTTCTGGCACAGTATGAACATGGGAGTTTCAACAACCCGGGATTCCCACACCTAAGTGACAATAGTTAAGAAAGATGGGCGAGACATCCAGTAGTTGAAAAATTTGAATGGCTTCCTGGTTGATAGGGAAGGCACAATTATGATAATCATAGTAGTGTGATCAGAGACTCCCAAGGCGAAGAACGTAGCCTCCGAGAAAGAAAATACTTTGCTCCATTGCTCGTTAATGAGGACTCTATCAATCTTCCTTTGCTTACGAAGAGCACCAGAGAAAGTCGACCAAGTAAATCTATGGCCAACAAATCTTAAATCATCAAGGCCTGCTTGGTCTAAGCAAGTGCTGAGTTCATCAAATGCAGGGATCCAAACATTGGAGCTGCCTTATCTATCAAAATTGTGTCAGATGGCATTAAAATCGCCAACAACCAACTAGGTATCAGTAGTAAACAGAAGACTCGATTGGACAAGATCAGACCAAAGAGCCCATCGAGCAACAAAGGTATGTTCCCCGTACACCACCGAAATATAGCAATTCTTATTTATAGCCAATAGACGCAAGTGCTCATGAATAACCTAAGAGGATATAGAAAGAACTACTAACTCCACCGCTAGAGGTTTCCATCTAATCCAAATTCTTCCACGTGGAGAGAAATTATAATTACAGGTCCACATCCAACCTGGTAACAATCCAGCAGAAATCTTATCAAAAAGAGATGGATTGAACTTTGTCTCAAGGATACCAACACAAGAAAGATTATTAAATCCAACAAGGGATCTAACGTCACCTATTTGAGGGGGTCCATAAGACCCCTAATATTCCATACTCTAGAAAACATATATACAAGAAACGAAAGAGACTATTGCCTTTTGGTGCTACCCTTTTTCTTAGACTTCAGGTTAGCCACCTTAGCAGTCAAAGGGTTGCACTTAGGATTAGGGATAATCATCGCGGGATTAGGAGGAATAAGGTCTTGGCTGCCGGGGTTGGGATCACCTCCTTGATGCAACAAGGATCTCCATCTAGTATTCGGTGAGGCAGGGGAAGAGGAATCCTCCTCTAAGTCACTACCAACATTGCTAGTGATATCCCCTTCGATGTCTTTCGAGTCAGACGATGCCACAAAAGTGGCCAGAGAATTCATATCAGGGTTCGGGAGGGTCTGTACATCTGCAATAGCAGAATTGTGTATGAGGTCAAGAGTATCCGAACCTAGAACAAGAGAGGTCGCCAAGGTAGAGATTCTCGAGTGCACCGCACCATGCCTCTTCCTAACTGTCTCCCACATACCATCCACCGAAGGAGGAACATCCTTAGCAGCAATTGCTAATGTAGGGGCCTTAAGAATAACAGTGGACACTTCACTAGTTGGAGCACATCTATGGCCGAATGTACCGCAAGTCATACACGACACAGGTTACTACTCATACTCCACCTTGATCGACCAAATATCATCATTCAAGTGACACCAACAGAGTCAAGAAAAGTCCAAGTCGCCTTGATCTCAATGCACACTCTAGCATATGAAATCATTCTCATCTTTTTCGTTTGCATATCCACATGCAAAGGTTTCCCAATTGCATTGGCCAACGCACTAATTCCCGATGCATACCACAAAGCATAAGGAATATTTCTCAGTTTAACCCAAACGGGTAAAGCCTCATGTTTATTTTTCTTTAAGCTTCAATGCCGGGTGCCATTTTTGGAGTGTCATTAGCACCCTGAGGATAGTAATCGGATCAACATCCAAAATTTTCCGACAAAAAGCTTCATTAGGAATATGAAAGCAGAAAAAACCATCAACATTTGCCAAAACATCAACCACATGTGTCCCCTACACATTCTTTTTTTGCATTCTTAGTCATCTTAAAAGGTAATTTATTGCCAACATAGTAGCCGACTGTGCACTCCATTCACTTTGGGTTGGTATCCTCTAGAATTTCCTCAGAAATTTTAACAACCGGTTTACCATTAATCATAGAGGGTGGGATATAGGATAAAGTATACTCCTTCTTGGCGAACCTAGCAACAGCAGGCCATGAGCATTGAGTAGGTTGTTGTAATGGGTCTTGGAGGGGTGGCTTGGCGAATGCTTCCCCCTTCCTACGGTTTCGCCTAGCCATAGGCTCTATTTTTCCTTGCGCGTCTTTGTTCGTCCCAGCATCAACAGAAACACTTCAATGTGGTTGGACGAATTCCGACCACGGCTATGACCGCAACTATTGGGACGCTGTCTTTGCTGAGCTTGAATTATAGTAGTGGAAGCACCTGCTCCTTCTAAACCAGAAGGGAATTTCACCTTCGCGGGTTCCACAGGGGTAGACCGCGGGATAGCTTTAGTCAAGCCAAAATTAACAACAGATGGATACTTAGAAAGCACCTTAACTTGCTTGGCTTTTGCCTTAACCATAGAAGGCTTCGACAGAGGAAGCGCCTATGGAGAAGAGAGTTTTTTTGCCATGGACTCCATTACTCTAGATTTGCCATGGAGCAAACGGGGGAGTACCGAGCAGGAATTCTATCATATGAATCAAAGACAAGATGGAAGCGACTACCGTCATCGAATCACAGTCAACACCAGCGGGCCGAGCTCTAGGAAAAGCACGTACGCCGGAATGTAGAGTAAGACCCAGGAAGATCACCATATCTACCCACCAGCTAGCCAAGAAACACCGAGCGAGGATACCAACTGGCGAATCCAGACTCCAAAGCTCAAAAGAAACCGACGGGCGAATCGACCAGGAACGAGTAAGGCCAGCGGGTGAATAGTACCGCGAGTACTAGCAAATCGAGAGAGAAACGAGGGAGACCTGATATGAATGGTAATAGGCATTGGAGAAAAGTCAGGATGTCACATTTTAAGCTTGCTAATTGCAAAAAAGCATGAAATTCTCTAAAAAAAAGCTATGTTAAATTTACAGTTTAAAAGGAGAAGGGATGTTTGGCTCAGAGGAAAACAGAAAGCTTGCACGAGCAAAGAAAAGAAGAAAAGAAAAAAGAAAGAGGAAGAAGAGATAGGGAAAAGAGAGAGCGCGTACACAGCACGAAAGCTTTGTCAAGCTAGATTTACTACGTATCATAACATCGGGTAAGTACCCGTGCTCCTTGTTCGTCCAATCGGAGTAGCGTTTGGAATTAGGACACAATTTTGAAGTTTTGTGAAATTCAAGTTGTGAAGTTCGATTTCTGAATTGTTAAACTGTGTGTGTGTGTGTCTATATATATATATATGTCGCGACCTAAAAAATTTTCATTTTTCGGGCTAATGGATTATTAAGACTAAACTTAACTCGGGCCGTCCCAAGCCCTACCAATTCGCAACTTTGGCTTTAAGTTCTTAACATGCAAATATCTTCATGCTTGAAGTCGCCACTAATCATTTTGTGGTAGGTCGATTAGAAACCTAAATAAAACATAGGGAGATATGTTTTATTCCAACGAACCAGAAATTCTAAGCTCGGGGACTTGGTTACGCTAGATCTAGTCTAACGCCCTTTCGATACCTTTTCTTTTCAAAAATATTTTAGCAGGCAGTTTAGATCCATTCTAATTTAATTACTAACATGTGAGGTGTTCATGCGGGCGCGCAAACCACCAATTTAACACTCAATAATTGAATATTAAATTGCAAGATTGGAAGAATTACTTACCTCGAAGCAACGCAAACATCTGCATAGTTAGCTAGAAAATCACATTAACATCCTAATATGATTTCTATTTAACAAGCAATTCACTCAATTTCTCTTTTGATTTTCACTTATTTAAATGAAATCTAATCTATATGCAATGACGTGCAAAAATGACATGCAAGTAATGCAACCTAGCATGCAAACTATATGTCATGCGACGACGTGACCTAATTCTGATGACGGGTAAATGATTTATTTTTGATATTTTCTAATGAAATTCGGAATAAAAATATGCCTAAAATAACATGCAACCTATGATGACTTAACATATCCTAACATGACTTATTTTTGTGATTTTTGTTAAAATTCGAAATAATAAATTACTTAAATTAAGAATGCAATCTATCATAATCTACCATAAAGCAATTCATTCTTTTTTTGGGGTTTTCATGAAAATTCGGAATTAAAAAATAACCTAAATAATCTAATAAGATTAGAATATTGCTTAATTTAAACTAGGAAATAGATTATCTCAAGTCCTAATTTAAATTAAATAATTACTCTATCTTCTAGATACATTTAGGGTTCCCTAAACATGCAATCTCAAATTCAAATCCTAACTGATATTTTTTGAATTTTGTGTTTAAAGGAAAAAGGAAAGTAATTAAATAAACAAGGATAACAACCACATTCAAACCGTCCACGCGATCCGCCAGATTTGTTTCAAACTCGGATTAGGCACAAAAATCGAACTATCGGTCATATCTATAGGGTTATAGATATTGACGGAAAGTTGATCGTTTAAATTTGGAAAGCAGATAAAGATCATTATCGTATCCAAGTGATTATGGATAGGATAATAATTTTCCGTATCGCCGCGTATCGTACCTTAGGAATAAGGTTAGATAGTAGTCCAGATACGTTGCTAAATTAGGAACGATTCCTAATTTTGAATATTTTCAAATATTGCGGATATATCGAACATTATCCTAAGATATCTAAATATCCACATGATATTCATGCAAATTATAGGATAATGTTCTGAAATTAGGAAATTAAATATTCTTAAAAATATAGGATAATGTTCAATCACCTAATTTGCAGATAGTCTCCAACTTTATCAATTTCGGAGAAACATCTTCTGAATTCTAAAGGAATGAAAATCAGATCTGGACACAGATACTGATCAGATTGTGAAAATTCTTTTTAAAAATCCAAATGACCTCCGATTTTGATGAAATTAGTATAAATGGAAAGATCTCGATCTCAGTATGAACTTTCATGAAGAAAACTTTTTCAGATTTCGAACACACAAATTTATGAAAATTGAAGAACACACGAAGGTCAATCTAGAACTGATCTGTCATCAGATTCATGCATATATGACGTTGCAGATCGTATCATGCTAACACGCTTGGAATTTTATGAAAATTTTATGGTGAACAGAAAAAAATGTGATCTACAATTTTCATGAAGAAAGTTTTTTCAAAAAATGATCATAGAAAATCATAAAAATCACGGAACAGCACAACATCAGTCAGAACATTATCAAAACAGACTTCAACATCATATTCCAGATTCTGATCCTAACTTCCGAAATAGTTTTGACATAGAAAATCAGGTCCGATTGAGGCATATGATATATCAAATCAAAGCTTAAGATGTGCTTTACGATTCTCTAGTTCATCACTTCACAAGATTTTGACATTAACGAGCTGAAATCGGCATCTCAAGCATATTGGTTTCTATGTACACGATTTTACATAACAAAGTCCAAGTGCACTTACCTTGTTTAACGATGCTCCGGCACGAAATCGAGCGATCCGGCCTCCGTATTCAGATCAAAAACAACACGGAGAAGTCTCGGAAAGCTCGGCCGACCTATGATAATAGATTGCACAAAATATAGTGAGAATCGATTCGATCTGGCACTAGTGGACTAGTAATGAAGAATCAAGTCAAGAGATGTGATCCAGCGGTTGTTTAACGAGAAACCGGCCACCATAGTGATGTGAAGATGCCAAGGAGTGTTGCCGCAAGTTCTGGATCGCCGGAGGAAGTCGCCAATCAGCTGGTTCAGCCGCTTGAACCGGCTGATCACATCATCGGCAGCAGCGTTAGCGGAAGGCAGCGACGTCGGCGGGCGGTTGAGGCGCGACGACGGCGGTGCGGCGGCGTGCGGCATGCCCCCGGTGGTGGTGCGCGACGTCACTTTCTCTCTCACACTTGCCTTTCTCTAAAAATCAAATCTGAATTATGTGTTGTCCCCTCAAAATTCTGACCTAAACATGCTTATATAATACTAACCTAGGTCAATTAGATGGGCTCTCTAGTCCTAATGGGCTTAGACTTGGGCTTAGGCCTTAATCTAATTTCTGATTTTATTTAATTCCTAAGCGGGCTGAATTAACTTGGGTTTTAATTTAATTGAACATAATGGGCAGAATTAAGCTCAAATTAAAACGACCAAACCTATTTGACTCGTGATTTTCGGCCCTTGCCTTTTCGAGCGAACCGAGTCCCATTCGATGAAATTTAAGCTCGTTCGCCATCACCGGTCCGATGCAAAATGCGATTAAATTAAAATGAACATAAACTATATGTTATGCAATTTAAATATTTTTGTTTATGGGTTAAAAATTATTCCCTAATTTTCTATGCAAATTACGACTAAATGATTAGTAAAATTTAGGTGTCAACAATATATATATATATATATATATATATATATATATATATATATATATATATATATATATATATATAATGATAGTTTAGAGTGTTACGAAGTCATAACATTTTACAAATCTTGATTTCAACTTATGGTTTGCCCGAAATGAATTTTCAAAGTTTTCTACACTTGATGAACAGTGCACATCCAAAAACTTTATGGGCCAAATTGCATTGGTTTCTAACTAGATTTTGAGGTGACCAAGTTAGGATTTTTATAATATTCTGAATGGGCTTTCTTTTGACTGTAAATTGGTTTGAAACGAGGTTTAGTGGAGAGAGTTATGGCACGACTAAGTTTCGCACTCATGCTTGCTAGTCGACGAACATTTAATCGTCTAGCGTTTTTTCTTTTTTTGGTTAGAGACCGGTTGACCACTTGAGTAGTCAAAGGGCTGCTTTAAAGATAAGGGATAACCATTGCGGGATCAGGAAGAATAGAGTCTTGGTTGTCGAGGTTGGGATCAACTCCTTGATGCAACAAAGATCTCGATCATATATTCGTGGGGTAAGAGAAGGTGAATCCTTCTCTAAGGCACTGCCAACATTGCTGGCCACATCCCCTTTGATGTCTTCCGAGTCAGACGATGCCACAGAAGTGGCCCGAGAATTCATATCAGGGTTCGGGAGGGTCTGTACACCGGCAATAGCAGAACTGTGTACAGGGTCAAGAGTATTTGAACCTAGAGTAGGAGAGGTCGCCAAGGCAGAGATTCTCGAGTGCATCGCACTATGCCTCTTCCTGACTATCTCCTACATACCATCCATCGAAGGAGGAACATCCTCAGCGGCAGCAGCAACTGCTAATGTCGGGACCTTAAGAATAACAGTGGGCACTTCACTAGTTAGAGCACATCTATGGCCAATTGTATCGCAAGCCATACACAATATAGGTCTCCACTCATACTCCACCTTGATCGACCAAATATCATCATTCAAGATGACATCAAGAGAGTCAAGAAAAGTTCGAGTCGCCTTGATCTCAATGCACACTCTAGCATATGAAATCACTCTCATCTTTTCCATTTGCATATCCACATGCAAAGGTTTCCTGATTGTACTAGCCACCGCACTAATTCCTGATGCATGCCACAAAGCATAAGGAATATTTCTTAGTTTAACCCAAACGAATAAAGTCTCATGTTGGTTTTTCTTTAAGCTTTAACGTCGAGTGCCATTGTTGGAATATCATTGGTACCTTGAGAATAGTAATCGGACCACCATCCAAAATTTTTCAACGAAAAGCTTCATTAGGAATATGAAAATAGAAAAAACCATCAACATTTGCCAAGACATCAACCACGTGTGTGCCCCACACATTTTTTACCGCATTCTTAGTCATCTTAAAAGATAATTTATTGCCAACATAGTAGCCGACTAAGCACTCTATCCACTTTGGGTTGGTATCCTCTAGAATTTCCTCAGAAATTCTAACAACCGGTTTACCATCAATCATAGATGGTGGGATATAGGATAGAGTATACCCCTTCTCGGCGGACCTAGCAACAGCGGCCCATGAGTGCTGAGTAAGTTGCTGCATTAGGTCTCGGAAAGGTGGCTTGGCAAATGCTTCCCCCTTCCTGTGGCTTCCCCTAGCTATAGGCCCTGTTTTTCCTTGCGGGTCTTTGTTCGTCCCAGCATCAACAGAAACACTTTGATGCGGGTAGGACGAATTCCGTCCACGACTATGACCACAACTATTAGGACGCTGTCTTTGCTGAGCTTGAATTATAGCAGTGAAGGCACCCGCTCCTTCTGAACCAAAAGGGAATTTCACCTTCGCGGGTTCCACAGGGGCAGACTACGGGATAGCTTCAGTTGAGGGAAAATTAACAACAGAGAGATGCTTAGAAGGTACCTTAGCTTGCTTGGCTTTTGCCTTAACCATAGAAGGCTTCGGCAGAGGAAGCGCCTAAGGAGAAGCGAGTTTTTCTGCCATGGACTCCGTTACTCTTGATTTGCCATGGAGCACGCGGGGGAGCATTGAGCAGGAATTCTATTGTATGAATCAAAGATAAGATGGAAGCGACTACCGTCACTGAATCACAGCCAACACTAGCGGGCCGAGCTCCAGGAACAACACGTACGCTTGAATGCAGAGTAAGACCCAGGAAGATCACCATACCTACCCACCAACTAGCCAAGAAACACCGAGCAAGGATACCAACTATCGAATCCAGACCCGAAGCTCAGAAGAAATAGACCGGTGGATAAACCAGGAACGCAATAAGGCAGGCAGGTGAATAGTACCGCAAGTATGAGCAAATCGAGAGAGAAACAAGGGAGACCTTATATGAATGGTACCGGGCATTGGAGAAAAGTCAGGATGTCACATTTTAAGCTTGCTAATTGCAAAAAAGCATGAGGTTCTCTAAAAAAAAGCTATGCTAAATTTACAGTTTAAAAGGAGAAGGGACGTACGACTTAGAGGAAAACAAAAAGCTAGCACGAGAAAACGAAAGAAGAAAAGGGAAAATAAAGAGGAAGAAGAGAAAAGGAAAAGAGAGAGCGCGTACACAGCATGAAAGCTTCGTCAAGCCAGATTTACTACGTATCATAACATCGGGTAAGTGCTTGTCCTCCTTGTTCGTCCAATAGGAGTAGTGTTCGGAATTAGGGCACAATTTTGAAGTTTTGTGAAATTCAAGTTGTGAAGTCCGATTTTTGAATTGTCAAACTGCGTATATATATATAAAAATGATGGTTTAGGGTGTTGCAAAGTCGTAGCATTTTACAGATCTTGATTTGAGCTTACGATTTGCCCGAAATGAATTTTCAAAGTTTTCTACGCTTGATGAACAGTGCACGTCCAAAAACTTTATGGGCCAAATTGCATCGGTTTCTAACTAGATTTTGAGGTGACCAAGCTAGGGTTTTTATAATATTTTGAGTGGGCTTTCTCTTGATTGTAAATTGGTTTGAAACGAGGTTTAGTGGAGAGAGTTATGGTATGACTAAGTTTCACACTCATGCTTGCTGGCCGATGAACATTTGATCAGCAAGCGTTTTTTTCTTTTTTTGGTCAAAGACCGGTTGACCACCTGAACAGTTAAAGGGTTGCTCTCAAGATAAGGGATAACCATTACAGGATCAAGACGAATAGGGTCTTGGCTGCCGGGGTTGGGATCACCTCCTTGATGCAATAAGGATCTCGATCTAGTATTCGGCGAGGTAAGGGAAGGGGAATCCTCCTTTAAGTCATTGCCAACATTGCTAGCCATATCCCCTTCGATGTCTTCCGAGTCAGACGATGCCACAGAAGTGGCCCAAGAATTCATATCAAGGTCCGGGAGGGTTTGTACACCCACAATAGTAGAACTGTGTACGGGGTGAAGTGTATCCAAACCTAGAACAGGAGAAGTCGCCAAGGCAGAGATTCTCGAGTGCACTGCACCATGCCTTTTCCTAACTGTCTTTCCCGTACCATCCACCGAAGGAGGAACATCTTCAACTGCAACTACTAATGTTGGGGCCTTAAGAATAACAATGGGCATTTCACTGGTTAGAGCACATCTATGGCCGATTGTACGGCAAGCCATACATGACACAGGTCTCCACTCATACTCCACCTTGATCGACCAAATATCATCATTCGAGATGACATCAAGAGAGTCAAGCAAAGTCCGAGTCGCCTTGATCTCAATGCACACTCTAGCATATGAAATCATTCTCATCTTTTCTGTTTGGATATCCACATGCAAAGGTTTCGCAATTGTACTAGCCACCGCACTAATTCCCAATACATACCACAAAGCATAAGGAATATTTCTCAGTTTAACCTAAACGAGTAAAGTCTCATGTTGGTTTTTCTTTAAGCTTCAACATCGGGTGCCATTGTTGGAATATCATTGGCACCCTGAGGACAGTAATTGGACCATCATCCAAAATTTTCCGACAAAAAGCTTCATCAGGAATATGAAAGCAAAAAAAACCATCAACATTTGCCAAGACATCAGCCATGTGTGTCCCCCACACATTTTTTACCGCATTCTTAGTCATCTTAAAAGGTCATTTATTGCCAACATAGTAGTCGACTAAGCACTCCATCCACTTCGGCTTGGTATCCTTTAGAATCTCCCCAGAAATTCTAACAACCGGTTTACCATCAATCATAGATGGTGGGATATAGGATAGAATATATCCCTTCTCGGTGGACCTAGCAACAGTAGCCCACGAGCACTGAGTACATTGCTGCATTGGGTCCCGGAAAGATGGCTTGGCGAATGCTTCCCCCCTCCTGCGGCTTCGCCTAGCCATAGGCCCTGTTTTTCCTTGTTGTGTTTGTTCATCCCAGCATCAACAGAAACACTTTGATGCGGGTTGGACGAATTCCGTCCACGGCTACGACTGCGACTAATGGGACGCTGTCTTTGCTGAGTTTGAATTATAGCAGTCGAAGCTCCCGCTCCTTCTGAACCAGCAGGGAATTTCACCTTCGCGGATTCCACAGGGGCAGATTGCGGGATAGTTTTAGTCAAGCCAAAATTAACAACAGATGGATACTTAGAAAGCACCTTAGCTTGCTTGGCTTTTGCCTTAACCATAGAAGGCTTCGGCAGAGGAAGCGCCTCATATGAAGTGAGTTTTTCTACCATGGATTCCATTACTCCATATCTGCCATGGAGCACGCAAGGGAGCACCGAGTAGTAATTCTATCGTATGAATCAAAGACAAGGTGAAAGCAACTATTGTCGCCGAATCACAGCCAACACCAGCAGGCCGAGCTCCAGAAACAACACCTACACTGGAATGCAAAGTAAGACCTAGGAAGATCACTATATCTACCCACTAGCTAGCCAAGAAACATTGAGCGAGGATACCAACCGACAAATCTAGACCCCAAAGCTCAAAAGAAATTGACGGGCAGATCGATGAGGAACACAGCAAGGCAACCGGGTGAACAGTACCGCAAGAACTAGCAAATCGAGAGAGAAACGAGGGAGACTTGATATGAATAGTACCGGGTGTTGGAGAAAAGTTAGGATGTCACATTTTAAGCTTGCCAATTGCAAAAAAGCATGAGGTGTTCTAAAAAAAAGCTATGCTAAATTTATAGTTTAAAAGGAGAAGGGACGTTTGGCTTACAGGAAAACAAAAAGCTCGCACAAGAAAAGGAAAGAAGAAAAGGGAAAAGAGAGAGTGCGTACACACCACGAAAGTTTCGTCAAGCTAGATTTACTACTTATCATAACATCGGGTAAGTGCTCATGCTCCTTGTTCGTCCAATCGAAGTAGTGTTTGGAATTAGTGCACAATTTTGAAGTTTTGTGAAATTCAAGTTGTGAAGTCAGATTTCTGAATTGTCAAATTGCGTATATATATAGAAATGATAGTTTAGGGTGTTGTGAAGTCGTAGCATTTTACAGATCTTGATTTCAACTGATGAATTGCTCGAAACGAATTTTCGAAGTTTTCTACGCTTGATGAACAATGCACATCTAGAAACTTTGTGGGCTAAATTGCATTGGCTTCTAACTAGATTTTGAGGTGACCAAGTTAGGGTTTTTATAATATTCTAAATGGGATTTCTTTTGATTGTAAATTGGTTTGAAACGGGGTTTAGTGGAGAGAGTTATGGCGCGACTAAGTTTCGCACTCATGCTTGTTAGCCGACAAACATTTGATCGGCAAGCGTTTTTTTCTTTTTTCGGTCAGAGACCGGTTAACCAGCTTAGCAGTCAAAGGGTTGCTCTTAAGATTAGAGATAACCATCGTGGGATCAGGAGGAATAGGGTCTTAGCTACCGGGGTTAGGATCACCTCCTTGATGCAACAAAGATCTTGATCTAGTACTCGGCGGGGCAGGGGAAGGGGAATCCTCCTCTAAGTCACTGCCAACATTGCTTGCCATATCCCCTTCAATGTCTTCTAAGTCAGACGATGCCACAGAAGCGGCTCGAGAATTCATATTAGGTTCGGGAGGGTCTTTACACCCGCAATAGCAGAAATGTGTACGGGGTCAAGAGTATTCGAACCTGGAACAGGAGAGGTCGCCAAGGTAGAGATTCTCGAGTGCACCGCACCATGCCTCTTCCTAACTGTCTCGCACGTACCATCCACCGAAAGAGGAACATCCTCAGCAACAACTGCTAATGTTGGGGCCTTAAGAATAACAATGGGCACTTCACTAGTTGAAGCACATCTATGGTCGATTTTATTGTAAGCCATACATGACACAGGTCGCCACTCATACTCCACCTTGATCGACCAAATATCATCATTCAAGATGACATCAACAGAGTCAAGCAAAGTCCAAGGCACCTTGATCTCAATGTACACTCTAGCATATGAAATCATTCTCATATTTTCCATTTGCATATTCATATGCAAAGGTTTCCCAATTACACTAGCCACCGCACTAATTCCCAATGCTTACCACAAAGCATAAGGAATATTTCTTAGTTTAACCCAGACGGGTAAAGCCTCATGTTGGTTTTTCTTTAAGTTTCTGCGCCGGGTGCCATTGTTGAAGTATCATTGGCACCTCGAGGATAGTAATCGGACCATCATCCAAAATTTTCCGACGAAAAGCTTCATTAGGAATATGAAAGCAGAAAAAACCATCAACATTTGTCAAGACATCAACCACATGTGTGCCCCACACATTTTTTACCGCATTCTTAGTCATCTTAAAAGATAATTTATTGCCAACATAGTAGCTGACTAAGCATTCAATCCACTTTGGGTTGGTATCCTTTAGAATCTCCTCAGAAATTCTAACAATCGGTTTACCATCAATCATAAAGGGTGGGATATAGGATAGAGTATACCCTTTCTCGGCGGACCTAGCAACAGCAGCCTATGAGCACTGAGTAGGTTGTTGCATTAGGTCCTGGAGGGGTGGCTTGGTGAATGCTTCCCCCCTCTTGTGGCTTTGCCTAGCCATAGGCCCTGTTTTTCCTTGCGGGTCTTTGTTCGTCCCAGCATCAACAAAAACACTTCAATGTGGGTTGGACGAATTCCGTCTACAACTACAACTGCGATTATTAGGACGCTATCTCTGCTGACCTTGAATTATAGCAATGAAAGCACCCGTTCCTTCTAAACCAGCAGGGAATTTCACCTTCGCGGGTTCCACAGGGGTAGACCACGAGATAGCTTCAGTTGAGTGAAAATTAACAATAGAGGGATGCTTAGAAGGCATCTTAGCTTGCTTGGCTTTCGCCTTAACCATAGAAGGCTTCGGCAGAGGAAGTGCCTCACGAGAAGCGAGTTTTTCTGCCATGGATTCCATTACTCCATATCTGCCATGGAGCACGCAAGGGAGCACCGAGTAGTAATTCTATCGTATGAATCAAAGACAAGGTGAAAGAAACTACTGTCACCGAATCACAGCCAACACCAGCAGGCCGAGCTCCAGAAACAACACCTACACTGGAATGCAAAGTAAGACCTAGGAAGATCACTATATCTACCCACCAGCTAGCCAGGAAACATTGAGCGAGGATACTAATTGACAAATCTAGACCCCAAAGCTCAAAAGAAATCGACGGGCAGATCGACGAGGAACGCAGGAAGGCAACAGGGTGAATAGTACCGCAAGAACTAGCAAATCGAGAGAGAAACGAGGGAGACTTGATATGAATAATACCAGGCGTTGGAGAAAAGTTAGGATGTCACATTTTAAGTTTGCTAATTGCAAAAAAGCATGAGGTTCTCTAAAAAAGCTATGCTAAATTTACAGTTTAAAAGGAGAAAAGATTTTCATCTCAGAGGAAAACAAAAAGCTCACACGAGAAAGGGAAAGAAGAAAAGGGAAAAGGAAGAGGAAGAAGAGATAGGGAAAAGAGAGAGCGCGTACACATCACGAAAGCTTCGTCAAGCCAGATTTACTACATATCATAACATGGGGTAAGTGCTCATGCACATTGTTCGTCCAATCAGAGTAGTGTTCGAAATTAGTGCATAATTTTGAAGTTCTGTGAAATTCAAGTTGTGAAGTCCTATTTCTGAATTATCAAATTGCGTATATATATAGAAATGATAGTTTAGGGTGTTGTGAAGTTATAGTATTTTACAGATCTTGATTTGAGCTTACGGTTTGCCCGAAACAAATATTGAAGTTTTCCACATGTGATGAACAGTGCATGTCTAGCAACTTTATGGGCCAAATTGCATCGGTTTCTAACTAGATTTTAAGGTGACCAAGTTACAGGTTTTCTAATATTCTGAGTGGGCTTTTTTTTTACTGTAAAAAATTTAAAAAATTAAAACCACATCCTCGTGAGGCTTGAGCTTTTACCAAATGCGAAGAAAGGAACAACCTTGAGCTTCTTCTCCTTAACGACCTCCGAAACCGCGAAGGGTTGTTCTTTTCCCTGGCGAAGGAGCTGGAGCGATGATACGTGCGAATTGAAGACCGAAGAGAAAGCTTCAGTCAACTTCTCTGGGACATCGCTATTAAGTAGTGGCGATGGCGGCAAGCAACTCTTGAGGTGGGCCGGAGGGCGTGATTACTTTGTTTATTCTATTGGGAGAGAAGAAAAGACAATCAAACCTGAAGTTAATAGCGTACAGTTGAGCTTCAAAAGAGGGACGAAGTTTTTGGGAGATGAGGGGGTTTGCCGACACAGAGAAAAGAACATTTAAGCAAACTTAAGCTGATAATCCGGGGAATGGTATAAATAGGGTTGGATGGAACTTTCATCTTAAAAAAATTATTTATTTTCTGATTTTATCTCCAAGAACCATGTAATTCATGTACAACCACCTTCCCAATATCCAATGTCATTTGAAATTCATCAAAAAAAAAAAAAAAAAACAATCCTAATATCCATCACCTCTTGTTTGAGCCTGTCTTCTAATCTTGGTGGAATTTCGCAAATTGAATTATCTGACTCTTTTGTGAGAGTGAGAGTGGGTGTCTTCAGAATATAAGCGCTCAAGGAGTATGACACAACACATCAACCTTTACTTGTTCCAGAGTTAGCATGACATTAGCCAAAGAAGATACCAGGTTCATTCGTTTGGATCCAAACTCACAGGCATAAGTCGTTATCCTTTTGTTAATAACTCCATTTCTGGAAGCTTGACGCTGAAGGCATTTGTTCATAATGAAGGATTCTAGAGTGGTTGCATCGTGGATGACGACGCCTGTTTATCATCTGTGGTCTCTGGGCAGCTTCCCTGCCAATTGTATAGTTAGAGGTCGATTGTCACCAGGACAATGGAATTAAAGACAGGCAAGATGGTTTTTTGGTGTTTCTTTGGTCTGATACGCTTAGGTTTGTCCGTCCGTTTCAATTCACACACCATCTTTGCATCTGTTCTCCTCCTGATTAGTGATTATGGACTGCTAAATGCTTGTTCCGAAAGCGTATCTCCCCGAAATGCAACCGACGTGGTCTCTTGTCTGCCTTTGATTCCCTGTTTTTCTTCGCCTGTTTGAATAACCAAGCAGGAAACGACGTCTCTTTCTTCTTTCACGTTCTAGGATTGTGTTTCTTTGTTCTTTCATTCCTTATCAAACAACCCGGGGGAGAATTCTGGAGTCCAATTGACTAGAGCAATGGAACCACTTATCTTCTGCTCTCATTCTCTCTGTTTGTCTGCTGAGTTCAATCTGGAGCATTCCAGGAAAGACTAAGATGTCAAAGTCATCTTCATCTGGCCATGTGGAAGTTCGCTTCGTGTATCAAAACTGATTCTTGAACCCTTTCACGCTCATGTCACATCGAGATACTGTGGAAGAAAATACAGCAAAATCTACTAAAACTAATTCTTGAATCGCTTTCATGCTCATGTCACGTCAAGATCTATCAAAACTTATTCTTGAATTGCTTTCATGCTCATGTAACGTCAAGATACTATGGAAGAAAATACTGCAAAATCTAGCATCGGATATTACGTAATGGTTCGCACTCCATGTAGTAGACATGACATTGTCATTAACATTTAAATATTGACTAAGCGCCCACATAACTACAATGAGAGGGTGAGATAAGTGGTTGTCATGTGCTCCAACCATAAATTGATGGAATCCCATTAATTCATCCAAGGACTTTGAGCGTGTGATTTTGACAAAAAGAAATCATCTACATCACCTTCAGCGCACAGTTTCATGCATTAAAATGGTCATAGATTCAGATTTTGACAGTAGTTCACATAGAAAAGGACTCCTTTCCGAGCAAGGCTTCGTGTTTCTTGGTAAAAAAGTTCCTTCTTATTGCCCATTCAGTCATGCAAAGAGTTGCCTTAAAAGTTAGAATAAGCCAGTCTTTGCCAATTGGTCATAATAACATGTCTAGTCAGGATGAGAGTGAAGAATGACCCAAGCAAGCAAGGTCATTCAAATTTTGCCGGATGATGTGCATAATATCTGCCTGAGAAAACAAGAGCACTAATTATGGTGCCAAATTTTTGGCCACTTGAGTTTTATCATGGCTAGCTATATTGCATCAGAGTTCAATTTATGATACAGACCAGCATCAGACTTTGCCAGCCTGGATTTATTGAAATACAAGGACTTTGCGGTGATAATTAAGAATGACAACACTCGGATGGGCTACAAGAGGCACGTAGTTGCGCTTCCTTTTACAGAGTAGCTTCATCTTCACCTTTAACTTAGTCGGTGCAGACTACTAACCACCAGCACACGGATACCATGTAGAGACTAAAACCATAATCTTTCTCTACACAACAAATGACATAATTTAACACAAATTATCGGGCAGGGCAGGGTAAGACAGGAAAAATCACTTTCAGAAGTTCATCAGCTGTTCGAAGATGTTCATGGCTGACTCTGGCAACCCAAGTAGCACATTTATGCTTTTCCTTTCTTTACCATGAGATAGGAAAAGAATGACTTCCTTCTCAGGCAAAGCCACTGGGCCAGACAGAACAGGCTCTCCCCATCCAAAGTCAGTGGTGTGGAAGGACAGCCAAGACCAATTTGTGATGAGAACTGTTGCTGCCAGGGATGGTCTTGCTCTTGTTGTTTCAAAGTAGTCTATTGCTGACCTCATGTAGCTGTCTGTGACCATTTCATTTGCATAGTGGACCTTCCTCACCGCAAAAGACAGGGGCCTCTCCAGGAGATCGCCGGCACTGCACAGAGAGTTTGTTAACACTATACCATTACCAAAGTAACCCTCAGGCAGCAGAGGCTCAAAGCGAGACCGTCCATCAACTGCAAAGAGGAGCTTCGTTTGTTGGTCAGGCTTCATTTTTAATGCTTTTGTCCGGGCTCTCCACACAAATGCCGACAAGGCTTCAAAAGTTGTGCATCTATCCAGGGCTCCATCTTCCATGGCTTTCTTCTTGAGTTGTTCGAGCTTTTCAGGGTCGAAACAGAATGATCTGTAGTGCATTGCCTCATCTACGTATAGTTTGCCAGTGTTTGAGACATCTTCAATCTGATCAAATTCGTGATGTGTAAACTCTACCTTAGGAGGATTTCGGGCTTTGAGTATGGTTCTGTCCAGGAAAGGAGGGACTTTTAGAGTCAATCCCCTGGCAGTTTCACCCCAGGAATTCACAAATTCCATGGCAGCAATCCCATCAAACATACAGTGGTTCACGCATAGCCCCAAAACAAACCCTCCACACTTGAATCTTGTCACCTGCACAACAAAGAGTAGAGTCCATATGAGTTCCAAAGTCGGATTTAACTCTCCAATCTGAGGGGACGGAACAACACAAAAATAGCTAAGATGCAGCAAAAAAACATCAACTAACTGAGCTTCACCTAGGTTAAAAATGCCAGGAACATGAATAATGGACGAACATCCAGATATTTTAATTCACCTCTGAAGATTCAACTTACAACTTTTTGACGAAAGATTGATAAGATGAGTGACATCCACTAAAGAAGTTATTATCCAACCTGAGCCACTACAGGAGGTATCTCGAGGATGTTACTGGCACCAGGAATGTCGTAAACCAGCTTTCCAAGAGTCACTGGATCAGGTTTGGTAATGTCTCCAATCTCGTCAATGGCACAGTTAGCTTCAGCCTCAACCAAAACAGCACCCTCCCCCGTGCAATTCACTATGAGCTTCCCTTCGGGGCTGATAGTCAGCCTCCCTGAAAGCGGATAGTAGTGAACAAGAACCTCGGAGAGACTATTCTTGATGACATCAAAAGCTTCCCCGTTGCCTTTTGAACCGGACTTGAAGCAGTAGATGGTGCGGACAATCACCGAAATGTTCTGGTCGAGGTTTGAGAGGTAGTAGAGGCCCTTCTCAGTCTCCTCAGCGGGGGGAACCAGAATAGCTTCTTGTTTCTCTACGCTGAGTTCAAGGGTGGCGCCATTATTGACAGTTGCCGCCATTAAGATTAGATTCAAAAGCCTGGTCACAACTTCATCAAGTCACGCATGGTTCTCATAGCAGAGGCGCAAAATTTCTCGTGGACTGATGCATGGTACATGCACCTCAAATTACAATGAATTTTGTTTTGTTCGCCTCTTCACATCAAATAGACTGGCACTAAACTGGGACCAAACAAGACAAACAAAAAATTCAAGCAAATTTACCTGTGAGATGATCAGAGAGCAGCGGGATGAGCAACAGAGGTGTGCATAATATTCATGCGTTTAAGGAAGACACGAATTATATTAAGAAGAGGCGGCCTAAACTTTTGACTGGCAAACGTGTGGGTAAACAAATGTACCGCCATGAAAGAGACCGGTGATGGCGGCTGTCATGTTCGCAAAGCAGTATTAGATAGGGATTAATGGCAAGGAGAAGGAGAATATCTTGAATTTGAGTGTTAATTAAGGAATTGCAAAGATGGGGGGTTGACCTTGAAGGAGGGTAGTTACTGGCACAGGTAAATTATTCCAAAATTAGCATGACGTTAACCAAAGGAGAAACCGGGTCCATTCATTTCAACCCAAACTCACAGGTATAAGTCGTTATCCTTATGTTAATAACTCCATTTCTTGAAGCTTGAAGATGAAGGCATTTGTTCATAATGAAGGATTCTAAAGTGGTTGCATCGTGGACGATGACGCCTGTTTATCATCTGTGGTTTCTGGGCAGCTTCCCTGTCAATTTGTATAGTTAGAGGTAGATTGTCACCAGGACATTGGAATTAAAGACAAGCAAAACTTTTCAGTGTTTCTTCGGTCTGATACGCTTAGCTTTGGCCGTCCGTGTCAATTCACACGCCATCTTTGCATCTGTTCTCCCCCTGATTAGTGATTGTGTACTGCTAAATGCTTGTTCCGAAAGCGTATCTCCCCGAAATGCGACCGATGTGGTCTCTTCTCTGCCTTTGATTCCCTGTTTTTCTTCGCCCGTTCAAATAACCAAGCAGGATACGACGTCTCTTTCTTCTTTCACGTTCTAGGATTGTGTTTCTTTGTTCTTTCGTTCCTTATCAAACAACCCGGGAGAGAATTCTGTAGTCCAGTTGACTAGAGCAATGGAACCACTTATCTTATGCTCTTAGTCTCTCTGTTTGTATGCTGAGTTCACTATGGAGCATTCCACGTGTTAAATTATGTCTCAATTTTGAGCCCAAAAAAGAAAGTTTACTAATTCAAGTAGATTTCCTATTTTGAATAGGTTTCCTAATTGGAGAAAGTTTCCTAAACAGAGGTTTCCTAATTTGGATCCAATTCTTGCCTATAAATAAGAATGGGATGTTATTGGTGAAGATCATCAAAGAGGAGCTTCTACTTGTGAATTACACCCTGAAGATAGCCAAGTGTGCTGTAGCCGAGTAAATCTTATGGTAAGATTTGTATATAAATCTTTCATGAGATTGATAGATTATTTCGTGAAAAATTATGAGATTAAACACTACGTGAATTATTGGGTGTAATTGGGGCTTGGTAAATACTTATAGTATTTGAGTGACTCAAATGTGGTTATAATTTCCGTTGTATCGCTTGATCTATAATGAAATTTCGTGCTGCTTTTCTCGTAGACGTAGGTTACTACGATCGAATCACGTATCTCTGGTGTTCAGTTTATTTTTCTAATTCTATCAATTTTATTGTCCGATCATTTGGCTTCCGTAACAATTGGTATCAAAGCTAGGTTCGGCTGAGTTGAAGCGAATCGATAGCGACAAAAAAAGGAAAAGTAAAAATCGATAGATTTTATGAGAAGGATTTTGGTTTCTAGAAAATGCAAATTGAGGATTATCCGTATCAAATGAAACTGCGCTTGTCCCTATCTGGGGAGAAGCTAGCGACGATAAAGCAAGTTTACTGAGAATTACTGGATAGACGAGCTTTGAGTGTTACTCGGCTGATGTTGGCTTATAACGTCGCATTTAACATTGTGAAAGAGACGACCACTGCGGGTCTGATAGAAGCCCTGTCAAACATGTACGAGAAGCCCTACGATCAACAGGGTCTATTTGGTGCGACGTCTGTTTAATTTGACGATGATCGAAGGTGCGTCAGTTGTTGGTCATATTAATGAATTCAATGTGATCGTTAGTCAATTGAGTTTAATTGACATTGACTTTGAAGATAATGTGCGCTTTGATTCTATTATCTCAATTGCTTGATAGTTGGAATACTATTGTTACTGCTATTAGTAATTCTTCTAGGTCAATAAGTTTGATGTTTGATGGTGTTCGAGATTTAATTCTGAGTGAGGACATCTATAGAACAGAATCTGGTGAACATATATATGCTGCTTTAGTAAGTGAAAATAGAGGAAGAACTAGTACATGTGTTAGTAAAAGTAGTGTAAACATGAATAGACGAAATCAGTCTAGAACTGGTGGTGTTGTCTATTGGAGCTGTTGTGACATCCCTGATTTTGGACCTAGGAGTCGAGGGCTTGTGATAAGTGAATGAGCAGGTAATTTAAGTCAAGATTTGGTAAAGAAATGAACAATATGATCGGAACGAATGTACTGAGAGTTGGTCATGGTTCGATTAGAAGATTGTCCATGAATTGGCCTAGGGATCGACAGTGGAATGGCTCCTTGATTAAATAAGATGATTAGAGTAATATGATCGTGGAGTGATCCTTTGACCATAGGGGCTGTTAGTAGAATAGTCCGGGGTAATTATGGATCAGTCCGGTGTCGGTATGTATCGGTCGTGGATGATATTGCATGACCATGCATCGGTCACGGATGATCATGAGTTAATTCCAAGGTACTGGATTCCATAAGTCACATAACAACCGAGGGTCGACCATAAGTCTTTAATACTCGAACATGAACCGATCGCGAATCGGCCACAAATCATTGCGCCAAGTCAAGTAGGCCATGGACGAGTCATGTACCAGGCCATGAGCCCAATGGCTTGGCCGCGGACTAGGCCATGTCGGCCAGGACGTGTGCCCGGACGTGACCAGCTATTATACCTGTCAGCTAGGCCACGGACCGGCTACGTGCCCGATCGTGTGTCGGTTATTGTGCTTAACTCTTGTGCCAGGCGTTGTACCCGTAAGATCCAGTTCCGATCTAGTTCCGTGCCCAAGAACTATGACCATGAGCTATGCATGGTGCCATTCATGAGCCATTGCGCGTGTTTAGCCATGAACTGATCTCTCGCTCGTGTGACTAGGCGTGGTGCTTGGTACGTTGTTCGTGTGGCCGGCATGGTGCTCGGCACATTGCACGTACAGCAGGCATAGTACTCAGCACGTCGCCCGTATAGCCCAGCGCAGCGTCCATGTGGCCCGGCCATGTGCTGGCCCTGTGCCTATGTAGCCCAGTCGCGTGCTCATATGGCTCGGTAGTGCACTAGGCCCCGTGCCCAGTCTGACCAAGCACGCGCCCAGCCACCCGGTTAACTTGGGTTTATTCCATTTTGCTTGGACCTTTGTTTGGTTGTGTTAAGTGATATTTGAGGACATTCTTGCACCAAACCTTGGGTTGAACGGGTATACCAAGTGTGAAAAACCCTCGGAAAATAAGTCAAACAGGTATGATGCGGGGTTATAAGTGTAGTGCTGATTAGCCAGTTTTGTGTAAACCGATTGGCCCAAGTAGTTGGGAATGAACTAGCATGCTTCAGAGGTCCCTCATGGTTCAGAATTGAAGATGAAAAAAAGACAAAATTGTTGACTTGGTCAAAAGCTCCATTAAAGCCATTTAAGGCCACTATAATTAAATCCTCCTTAGGTGTCCCTTTCAATTATTGCTGACCAAGCTAAGTTATGCATGGCATTAAAGGAGTTTGATGACTCAATGCCCACCAATTATTAGCACAAACCACGGGACAATCGGCCAAGAGAAGTAGGAAGCCGAGAGAGGTAATCAGCCAAGTGAAGTGGGAAGTCAAGAGAGAGAGAGAGAGAGAGAGAGAGAGAGAGACCAAGGGATAAGATCACATTGACAGCACTTAATTGCCATGCATCATTGCTTTTGGCCCTAGTGCATTAACACTCATTAAGGTTTGGCTTCTTTTCCAAGCCTAACTTGCTTATAAAATGAAGAAGCCCTCTCGTGAGAAGCTCCCCCACAAACTAGCCATTATCTTTTTCCTCTTGCCTTCTTGCTTCCTCATTCACGCCCAAATACACACAAGCCAACCTTCTTCTTCCTCTTTACTTCTTCGACCAACTAGAAAGTCACACCCGAGAATCGTCCGAGGGCCCGTTTTTTCCGAACTCAAGCCTTTTTCGTGCTCAAGACTAAGCCACCAGCCACTTGTTTTCTTTAGTATCTCGTGTTCTAGTGTTTCATTATGTAAGTGAATTCCTTAATATCGAGAAAGGAAATTGCGATATGTTGTAACATGATTTGCTTGACATGTTTCTTGGTTTCTTGGTCGATTATAGCTTGTTCTTATTCGACAAGTGATGCTCACGTGTGACAATCATGTTTGATGTTTGTTTTGTTGCTTCGTAACACGAACTTTGCTATTGATTTGCTGTTGATACCGGTACGGTAAGAGCCGACTTATATAAACTGCAATTGTCTCGTCCTCGCTTGATGTTAGTGTTTTCACTTATTAAGTCTCCCCAACTCACTTCCCATTGTTTTTCCTCTTTTCAGATCCATAGCATGGCATCTCCCCCGACCTAGTTCGGAAACCTCATGGAAATGAAAGTTGACGTGCTCACAGTTATCGACACCCAGGAAGATCGTGCTTATCGTCATATCACAACTTATGTGATGGTCGACGAAGGCCGTGAGGACCTAGTTCCCCACCCGTACGAGGCATGATACCACCTCACAAATGGACAGTGGGTTGGACCCCTTTGCGGGTTCAATGGGTCATTCGGTGGACCAGGCGAGCCAACTCCGGGGCAAGTCGGGGGTGGGGCATGAGATGGCCAGACGGACGAGGTGTAGGAGGAGCAAGAGTAGCGAGAAACCATAATGAAGATAGGAACCCAAACCAAAGTTTTGTTGTTCGATAGTTGGCTTGCTTTATGGAATCTCCCTTGATATGGGCATGTAAAATATAAGCATGACTTGTAAGGGCCCGTAAAGAAGGGCTTGACAAAATAAGAACGTATTATGTAAATATTACATGCGATATTTGCTTATCTCACTCGTGTTGTCTCGTTTATTTCTAATTGGTTCTGCGTGCCCATTTGATTGATTAAAATGAACGAGATACACTAATACATTTCCACAAGTCACAGTTCCTTTCAGGTCATGTTTGGTCATTAAGCATTAATCGTGATTTCGGGTCGGGACGTGACAGCTGTGGTAAGATGGGGCATCTTAAAAGGGATTGCTTTAAGCTAAAAAACAATAACGGTAAAGGAATTAGAGATGAAACTATGGATGATGTTGTTGCTATAGCTTAAGCTAATTCGGATAGTGCTGATTTTGTCTTGTCTGTTGCTGATTATTCATTGTTTGATGGATAGTTATGGATTCTGGTTGTCGCCACTAAGTTTCGCACTAATGCTTGCTGGCCAACGAACATTTAATCGGCTAATGTTTTTGTTTTTGTCAGAGACCGGTTGACCATCTTAGCAATCAAAGGGCTACTCTCAGGATTAAGGATCACCATCACGAGATTAGGAGGAACAGGGTCTTGGCTGCCGGGGTTGGGATCACCTCCTTGATGCAACAAGGATCTCGATCTAGTATTTGACGGGGCAAGGGAAAGGGAATCCTCCTCTAAGTCACTGCCAACATTACACAAGTATACCAATATAGAGTTTTTTGTGGTCAAAAAAATAGTTCGGGATAAAATTGTCACAAGTGTACCAGTTTGGAATTTTTTGTGATATTAACCCGTCTATTAAATATAAGTACAAAACTTGATCGCGCCATAACTCTCTCCACCGAACCCCATTTCAAATCAATTTACAGTAAAAAGAAAGCCCATTCATAGTATTACAAAATCCCTAACTTGACCACCTCATAATCTAGTTAGAAACCGATGCAATTTGGCCCATAAAGTTCTTGGACGTGCACTATTCATCATGCGCGGAAAATTTCGAAAATTCGTTTCGGATAAACCGTAAGCTCAAATTAAGATCTGTAAAATGCTAGAACTTCACAACAATCTCAACTATCATTTCTTTATATAAACACAATTTGACAACTCAGAAATCGGACTTCACAGCTTGAATTTCACAAAACTTCAAAATTGTGCCATAATTTCAAAAGCTATTTCAACTGGACGAACAAGGAGCACTAATACATGTGAATATGTTATTAACGAGACTGTCTATTTGCAAGTCAATGCTCATGTAAAATTCCTTAGAAGTGTGAGTAAGCAGAAGGCTTTAAGTGCAAGATAGGCCGACACACTTTTTCTAGAATGGGTAACACAACTTCTCTTTAAAGCCATCTAAGTTATAAAAAAGTACATTTATGAGAACATACAAGCAAATGAAGAAGGCAGTTCCTTTACTCCTCTGAGAAGTGGTGTCATGACCTACCCCTCGGGGGCTACCTCAAGACACTGGTTTAGAGGTAATTGTTTATTGAAAATGTCCTAATTGGCTTATCCAAATATCGGTTTAAGAAGGCATCATTCTTTTGGATTTTATCCATTTGGTTCATTTACCACGAACGTGGATTCTCCCTCAATCCATACCTCGCATGACACAGGATTGATTTTTTGTATTTTAACAATTAGGAGTCGTCACTAGCCTTTGTTGGGGGTTGACTAGAATATCCAATCGAAACACGGGAATCTCGTTTTGATTTATATGAAAACCAGAGATATATAAGTTCGAGGATTAGATTACATTAATGTTTCCACTAACGCACTTTTGGTACCGCTAAACTTAATTTAGTTGTAATCTAAGTCATCATGCATTTGTTTTTATCATTTTCCTATCAAAGTTCTAATCCACTAAATGATCATGCATCTTGTTTTTGAGTTTTTCATTTATGATTATAAGCTAATCCTATCTTATTCTAGAAAAGAAATTAACAAATAATTTATTGAAAGACTTGTGTTGTCATGTCCCGACTCGGAATCACAATCGATGCTTAATGACCGAACATGACCCAAACGGACTTGTGATTTGCGGAAATGTATTGGTCGTCCCATTCATTTTAATCAATCACATGCGCACGCGGAAGCAATTAGACATAAATGAGACCACACGTGTGATAAGCAAACATTGCACGTTATATTTACATGATACGTGCTTATTTCTTCAAACCCTTCTTTACGGGTCCTTAGAAGTCACGCTTATATTTTACATGCCCATTTCAAGGACAATACCGCAAAAGCCAAATATCAAACAACAAAACTTTGGCTTGGGTTCCTAGCTTCACTACGGCTTCTCGGTCCTCTCGCTCCTCCTGCTCCTCATCCACCCAGCCATCTCACGCCCTAACATTGGCTTGCCCCAGAGTTGGCCCGCCTAGTCTGCTGAATGGCTCGTTGAACCCACGAAGGGGTCCAACCCACTCTCCATGTGCAAGGCGGTACCATGCCTCATACGGGTGAGGAACTAAATCCTCGCGGCCTTCATCAACCATCACGTACGTTGTGATGTGACGGTAAGCGCGACCCTCTCAGGTGTTGATAACCATAAGCACTTCAGCTCTCATTTCCATAGGGTTTCCGAACCGGGTTTGGGGAGATGCCATACTACGAACCTGAAAAAAGGAAAAATAACGAGAGTGAGTCGGGGAGATTCAATAAGTGAAAATTTTAATATTAAGCGAGGATGAAACAATTGCCGTTCACATAAGTCGACTCTTACTGTACTGGCATCGATGGCAAATCAATAGCAAAGTTCATGCTACAAAACAACAAAACAAACATCAAACATGATTGTCACACGTGAGCATCACTTGTCAAAAAAAGAACAAGCTATGATTGACCAAGAAACCAAGAAACAGGCCAAGCAACCCATGTTATAATGTATCGCAACTTTCTTTCCCAATATTAGGGAATTCACTTATTCAACAAATCACTAGAACACGAGATACTAAAGAAAACAGGTGGCTGGTGGCTTGGTCTTGAGCACGGAAAAAGCTTAAGTTTGGGAAAAACGAGACCTCGAGCGAGTCTCAGGTAAGACTTCCTAATTGGCCGGACAAGCAAAGAGGAAGAACAAGGTTGGCTTGTGTCTTTCTTTGGGCAAGAACATGGAAGACAAGAGGGCAAAAGAGAAGATGATGGTTGGTTCTTGGAGGGGGTTTCTCACGTGAGGCTTCTTGCCTTTTAATGACAAACAAGCTTGGAGAAGAAGCCAAACTTTAAGTGTATTAATGCACTAGGGCCAAAACTCATGATGTACGACAATTAAGAGCTTTCAATTTGAGCTTATCCCATGGCTTCTCTCTCTCTCTCTCTCTCTCTCTCTCTCTCTCACTCACTCAGCTAAATGCCTCTCTTAGTTTCCTCCTTAGCTTGGCCGAATAGCCCTTACTTTATGCCCCATAATTGGTAACCATTGAGTCATCAAATAGCCTTTAATGCATGGTACTAGCTTAGCTTGGTTAGAAATGATGATGAAAGCCTTAAATGGCATTAAATGGCATTAAATGGTCTTAAATGAAGCCTTTGACCAAGTCAACAAATTTTGTTTTCTTTTCCTCAACAAGTTCTAAACCGTGACGTCTCCTGAGCATGCTAGTTCCACATATAAACTTCTCGAGCCAATTGGTTTACACGAAATCAACTAATTGCTACTAAATTCGTAACGCCGCATCATACTATTCTCTATATTTCTGAGGGTTGTCCACACTTGGTATACTTGTTCAACCTGAGGTTCAGTGCGAGAATATCCTCAAAAGTCACATAACACAACCAAACCAAAGTCCAAACAAAATCGAATAAGCTTAAGCAAATCGGGCTGCTAGGCGTATGGCCGGGTCTGACTGGACACGTGGCCTGGCGCACTATTGAGCTATATGGGCACACGACTAGGCTACACGGGCATAGGGCCGGGTCATGGCTGGGCCGTAAGAGTGACGTGCCGAGCACCATGCTGGCTGCATGTGCAACGTGCCGAGCACCATGCCGGCCGCACGAGCGACGTGCTAAGTACCACGCCTAGTCACACGAGCGAGGGATCGGTCCGTAGCCAAACACGCACAATAGCTCATGTGTGGCACAATACACGGCTCATGACTATATTTCTTAGGCATGAGACTAGATCAGAACCGGATCTTACAGGCATAACGCCTGGCACAAAGGTTAGGCACAATGGCCAGCACACGACCACGCACGTAACCGGTCTGTGGCCTAGCTAACAGGCACGGTGGCCAGTCACGTCCGGGCACATGGCCTAGCCGGTACAGCTGGCACGTAGCCTAGTTCATGGCCCAGCTATTGGGCTCGTGGCCTGGCATATGGCTCGTCCATAGCCTATCCGACTTGGTGCAATGATTCGTAGCCAATTCGCGACTAGTTCACGTTCGAGTGTCAACGACCCATGATCGACCATCAGTTGTCATGTAGCCTCGTGGAATCCAATACCCCGAAATTAACTCATGGTCATCCAAGACCGATGCATGGTCGTGCGGTATCACCCACAATCGACACATGCCAACACTGAATTGATCCACTGTTATCCCGAACCGTTCTACTCACGGCCCTTATGGTCGAAAGGTCATTCCATGGTCATATTACTCTAATCATTTTGCATAGTTAGGGAGTCATTCCACTATTGATCCCGAGACCAATTCATGGACAATCTTTCAATCAAATCATGACCAACTCTCAGTACACTTGTTCTGATCGTAATGTCCGTTTCATTACCCTCAGCTCAAATTACCCGTTCATCCATTTATCACTAGCCATCGGCTTCCTAGGCCTGAAATCGGGGATGTCACAATTCTCCCCCTTTAATAAAATTTCGTCCTCGAAATTTAAACATGTACCTGGTTCCTCGAATAAATACAGATACTGCCGCTTCATGCTTTCCTCACCTTCCCAGGTAGCTTCTTCTATGCTTTAGTGTCGCCATAAGACCTTTACTACGGGAACAATTTTATTTCTCAACACTTGCTCTTTACGATTCACGATCCACACAGGCTCCTCAATATAGGACACTCCGCTATCTAATTCGTCCTTGTCGAAATTCAGCACATGTGCCGGATCGAGCTCATACTTTCTCAACATGAATATGTGAAACACGTCATGCACCTAAACAAGTTTCGGTGGCAACGCCAATCAATAGGCCAAATTCCTTATTTGTTCTAGAATTTCAAAATGTCCTACGTACTTAGGGCTGAGTTTACCTTTCTACCCAAAATGCGACACACCCCTCATGGGTGACACTTTAAGAAACACGTGGTCACCTACTTGAAACTCTATAGGCTTCCTACGTCTGTCAGCATAACTCTTCTATTAGTTTTGGACGGTTCTCAACTTATTTCTAATCACTTGCATAACCTCGTTGGTGAGTTGGATTAGCTCTGGACCCGTGACCTTCTTTTCCCTAACCTCATCCCAACAGACTGGAGTTCTACAAGCTCGACCATACAATGCTTCGAATAGTGCAATTCCAATGCTCTACTGATAACTGTTGTTGTATGCAAATTGTATAAGATGTAAATATTCATCCCAACTCCCTTTGAAATCAACGACGCATGCTTGTAACATATCCTCAAGATCCTGGATTATTCTTTCTGTTTGGCCATCTATTTGTGGATGATAAGCTGTACTGTATTGCAACTTCGTTCCCATAGCGGTTTGGAGACTCTGCCAGAAAGTTACAGTAAATTTCGGATCATGATTAGATGTGATCGCTACCGGGACTCCGTGTAATCGCACAATATGGCGAATATATAACTCGACATAACCTTCCAATGGAAGGTCCTTTCTTACTAGAAGAAATGGGTTGATTTTGTCAACTGATCAACAATGACCCATATGGAATCATTTCCTCTCTGACTTATTAGCAATCTCATTACGAAATCTATCGTAATGTGTTCCCACTTCCATTTAGGAATTTCCAACGGTTGCAATAATCCTCCAGGCTTGCAATGTTGAGCCTTAATTTGCTAACACATCAAGCATTTAACCACATGTTTAGCTATATCCGTCTTCAGGCCATTCCACTAGAAATGTTATTACAAATTCTAGTACATCTTGGTACTGCCTGGATAAATATTGTAATTGCTCTTATGGGTCCATCGAGATTTTTCCTTGAGTTGTTCATCCTTTGGCACGCATAGGCATCCATTAAACTTTAAAATTCCGTCATCGGTCATATGGAACTTGGAGTTCTTCTTTTATGATAACTCTTTTCGGACTTTCTGAATCTCCGAGTCTATTTGTTGTAATGCCTTGGCTTTCAATATGATGTTCAGCTTGATTCTGAGAGCAGCTAGTAAGTTCTGATGATGTCCAACTTTAAGTTTGAAGTCCAAGTCCCGAGCTTCCTCGAGTAGGGTCCATTCCTTGACCATCAAATGTGTGATTGCAGATTTTCGACTAAGAGCATTGGCAACTTTGTTTACTTTGCCAGGATGGTATAATATCTCACAGTCGTAGTCCTTGAAAAGTTCCATCCAACGTTGTTGTCTCATATTCAGCTCCTTATGAGAAAATAAATATTTCAAACTCTGATGATCCATATAGATGACAAATTGCTCCCCATATAAGTAGTGCCGCCAAATTTTCAAGGCAAACATGATCGCCGCGAGCTCCAGATCATGAGTTGGATAATTCAATTCGTATGACCTCAATTGTTGTGAGGCATAAGCCACTACTTTGACATCTTGCATCAATACACAGCCTAACCCTTTGTGAGAGGTGTCGTTGTATATTTCAAATCCTCCCGGTCCTTTAGATATAATAAGAACAGGAGCAGTCGTCAGTCTTTGTTTCAATTCTTGGAAACTCCGCTTACATTTGTCAGTCCATTCAAACTTCGTCTCTTTCTTTAGCAATCGCATTAGCGGGAGAGCAATGCTAGAGAATCGTTCCACAAACCTTCTGTAGTATCATGTCAAACCCAACAAACTTCGAACTTCTGTTACGGTAGTTGGTCTTAGCCACTTAAGTACCGCTTCTATTTTGGATGAATCCACTGATATGCCTTCTCCCAATATTACGTGGCCTAGAAACACCACGCGAGATTGCCAAAATTCGTACTTGCTAAATTTTGCATAGAGTGCATGTTCCTTGAGCGTCTGAAGTACAAATCTTAGATATTGTTCATGTTCCGCCGAATTCTTCGAGTATACTAGGATATCGTCAATGAAGACTATGGCAAAACGATCCAAGTATGGCTTGAACACTCGGTTTATCAGGTCCATAAAAGCAGCTAGAGCATTTGTCAAGGGAAATGGCATAACAATGAATTCATAATGACCATATCAGGTTTAGAACGTTGTCTTCGAAATATCTTCTTTCTTGATCCTGAATTGATGATATCCCGACCGTAAATCGATCTTGGAAAACACTGATGCTCCTTGGAGTTGATCAAATAAATCATCGATTCTCGGTAGAGGATACTTATTTTTTATTGTAACCTGATTTAACTGCCGATAGTCGATACAGAGTCACAACAATCAATCTTTCTTCTTCGAGAACAATATTGGTACACCCCAAGGAGATGCACTTGGACGGATGAAGCCTTTGTCTAGTAACTCTTGCAATTGTACTTTGTGTTCTTTCAACTCGGTCAAGGCCATCCTGTAGGGAGCTTTAGAAATAAGCTTCATTCCCGGGGCTACTTCAATAGCAAGTTCTACTTCTCGTTCTAAAGGTAGACCTGGTAATTCCTTTGGAAAAACATCCGAAAATTCTTGTACCACCAATATATCTTCCAACTTTGGTTCTTCTTCCTTTGATTTATTTTCTATTGTCGCTAGAAATCCTTGACAACCTTTCTATAACGGTCGAGTTGCTTCTAAAACAGAAATTAGAGAAGTGGAAGGTCCTCCTCTATTCCCCACAAATGTATAGCAGGGATAATCGGGTGGATGAAACTGAATCACCTTGCTATAATAGTCTATATTGGCTCGCTGTTTACTAAGCCAGTTCATGCCTACAATAATACCAAAATCATACATGGCCAATACCACTAGAATTATAATATCCTCCATTCCACTTATAATAATCTTACACCCTTGACAGCCTAGGGTAGTCTACACTTCATCTTTCATAGGAGTAGAAATACTCAGTGCATTTTTTAACGGTTTCATCTCAATTTTGGCCAGACGTACAAATTGTCTAGATACGAATGAATGTGTAGCTCCGGTATCAAATAATACATATGCAGCATGGTTATTGAGGAAAATCGTACATGTAATCATTGCGTCAGAGTTCTCCGCATCCTCTTGAGTAAGTGCATATATTCGTCCTTGTGCCAGAGGACGATTGCCATTATTAGCACGAGGTTGAACTCCAGTTGATGTCGTCACCTGTCTTTGATGTGAAGGCATTCCTTGTCACAGTTACGGACAGTCCCTGACCATGTGACCTTGTTAGCTACACCCGAAAGCATCCTCTTGTGCGCATTGGGCATAGAGTATCTCCATGTTGTCTTTTGCAGATAGAGCAAGTGTCACCAGAAATAGTAGTCACCTTCGAGAAACTTTGCTTTTTGTTGGGGACGAAGGGACGCTCTACTTTCATGAAAGATCTCTAGCTCGAGCATTGATTTGCCCAAGGAGCAAGATAATAGGTCCTTACTGATGTTGCCCTTTCCAGCAAATCCTTCTCGATCAGTTGAGCCCGTTCATATAACTTATTATAATCTTTCAAGTTCAATGGTACTAGCTGACTCCAGATGTCGGGCTTGAGACCATCATGGAATCGTTTTGCCCTGTTGACTGGATTTTCAATAAGTCTAGGGGTATACCTTGATAATTGGGCGAACTTTGCCTCATACTGGTCCACCGTCAAGTTGTTCTACTGGAGTTGCAAGAATTCCTTCACCTTTCAATCACAAGCACACTTGAAAAAAATTTGCCATTGAATGCCTCAACGAAGACATCCCAGTTGACAGCCATATTTCCTGGGACTATCTCCTTTGTCGCCTTCCACCAATGATTAGCATTTCCTTGCAATTGGTATGTCGCCAAGATCATTTTCTCTTCCTCAAAACATCTCAGAAGTTCAAATGTTGTCTGTAACTCATCTATCTAGGATTCCACTTCTTTGGGATCTCCCGTTCCAGCAAATTTCGAGAGTTGCAGCTTCAAGAATTGCTCGACCAATCTATGCATCGTTCGGTCACTATTTCCATTTTCATTTACTGCTACATTCTCAGCATTAGGCAGCCGTTGCTGAACTTGTCCCAACAAATCTCCTATGGTTACAAGAGCCTGCAAAATTCCGTCTATTTGGGGATCTTGCTTTGACTTTTCTTTTGAGGTCGTAGCCGGGTCCTGACCACTCATACAGCTATTAGTATTCTACTAAGGCTTTTCTACAATGAAAGAATATGTCAGTGATCAAAGGCTTAGCAACCAAAGGCTTACTTACTAACCAATCAGGTACACAAACACACAATTACATGCGCGGGCTGTTTCCTGGCTAACTAGCCGAACTTCAGCGCACCTTGTCACTCCAAGTCTTCATTTCCGCTTAGCTTTCAGAATCGTTTTCCATAATTCAGTGCACAGTTCGATTATTCTCGTTCTTTAGCCGTCCTAGAAGTCTGCTAGGAACCGCTTAATGATTAGGCCCTTCACCTTGGCGCCATTTCTTTTCAGAAGCCGCTCAATGATCATGTGGTATATACCCCAGCGCCAATTCTACCCAGAGGCCGCACAATAATCAGGCTTTTGCCCTGGTGCCATCTCGGTCAGAAGCCACACAATGATTAGGTATTATTGCCCTAGCGCCAACTTTGTAAAGGTCGCATAATGATCAGGCATTATTACCCCGACGCCACCTCCATAGAGGCTGTACAATGTTCAAGCATTCATGACCTCGGCACCACCTCCATAGAGGCCGCACAATGTTCGGGCCGTATGGCCCCAGCACCACTCCTCGCCCTCGTCGGATCGTCCAATCGCAAGTTGTCACGAACTGCACCTACTGGAGGGAAAATCTGCTCTGATACTAAAACAAGATACCTACACTATCACGTCCCGACTCAGAATCACAATCAATGCTTAATGACTGAACATGACCCAAACGGACCCGTGACTCACGAAAATGTATTAGTCATCCCGTTCATTTTAATCAATCAAGCAATTAGACATAAACAAGACCACACGAGTGTCAAAAAAAACATCGCACTTTATATTTACATGATACGTGCTTATTTCGTCAAGCCCTTCTTTGCGGCTCTTTACAAGCCACGCTTATATTTTATATGCTCATTTCAAGTGTAATGTCGCAAAAGCCAAATATCGAATAACAAAACTTTAGCTTAGGTTCCTAGCTTCACTACGGCTTCTTGTTCCTCTTGCTTCTCCCGCTCATTGTCCGCCCAGCCATCTCATGTCCCACTCCTGGCTTGCCCCAGAGTTGGCCTGCCTGGTCCGCCGAATGGCCCGTTGAACCCGCGAAGGGGTCCAACCCACTCTCCATGTGCAAGGCAGTACCATGCCTCATACGGGGTGAGGAACTAAATCCTCACGGCCTTCGTCGACCATCACATACGTTGTGATGTGACGGTAAGCACGACCTTCTCGGGCGTCAATAACCGTAAGCACTTCGGCTCTCATTTCCACGAGGTTTTCGAACCAGATTGGGGGAGAGGCTATGCTACGGACCTGAAAAGAAGAAAAACAACGGGAGTAAGTCGGGGAGACTCAATAAGTGAAAACTCTAATATCAAGCGAGGACGAGACAATCGCCATTCACATAAATCGACTCTTACTGTACCGGCATCAATGTCAAATCAATAGTAAAGTTCATGCTACAAAACAATAAAACAAACATCAAACATGATTGTCACACGTGAGCATTACTTGTCAAAGAAAGAATAAGCTATAATCGACCAAAAAACCAAGAAACGGGCCAAGCAACTCATGTTACAATATATTGCAACTTTCTTTCTCAATATTGGGGAATTCACTTACTCAACAAACCACTAGAGCACGAGATACTAAATAAAACAAGTGGTTGATGGCTTGGTCTTGAGCACGGAAAAAGCTAAAGTTCGGGAAAAATAGGGCCTTGAGCGAGTCTCGGGTGTGACTTCCTAGTTGGCCGAACAAGCAAAGAGGAAGAACAAGGTTGGCTTGTGTGTTTCTTTGGGCGTGAACAAGGAAGACAAGAGGGCAAAAGAGAAGATGATGGCTGGTTCTTGGAGGGGTTTTCTCACGTGAGGCTTCTTGCCTTTTAATGACAAACAAGCTTGGAGAAGAAGCCAAGCTTTAAGTGCATTAATGCACTAGGGCCAAAACTCATTATGTGTGGCAATTAAGAGCTTTCAATTTGAGCTTATCCCTTGGCTTCTCTCTCTCTCTTGGCCGAATGCCTCTCTCGGCTTCCACCTTGGCTTGGCCGAATAGCCCTTGCTTTGTGCCCCATAATTGGTGGCCATTGAGTCATCAAATGGCCTTTAATGCATGGCACCGGCTCAGCTTGGTCAGAAATAACGAAGGGGACACCTAAAGGGGTCTAATATGAAGGCCTTAAATGGCATTAAATGGCTTTAAATGAAGCCTTTGACCAAGTCAACCAATTTTGTCTTCTTTTCCTCAACAAATTCTAAACCATGAAGTCTCTTGAGCATGCTAGTTCCACACACAAACTTCTTGGGCCAATCAATTTACACGAAATCGACTAATTGCGACTAAACCCATAACCCCGCATCATACTATTCTCCATATTTCCGAGGGTTGTCCACGCTTGGTATACCCGTTCAACCCGAGGTTCGGTGCGAGAATGTCCTCAAAAGTCACATAACACAACCATACCAAGGTCCAAACAAAATGAAATAAGTCTAAGCAAATCGGATTGCTGGACACATGGCCAGGTTTAACTAGGTACGTGGCCTAGCACACTACCGGGCCATATGAGTATGCGACTGGGCCATACGGGCATAGGGCTGGGTCATGACCGGGCTGCACGGGCGCTGCGCCAGGCTACACAGGCGACGTACCGAGCACCATGCCGGCTGCACGTGCAACGTGTCGAGCACCATGTCAGCCGCACGTGTAATATGCCGAGCACCATGCCAGCCGCACAAGCAACGTGCCGAGCACCACGCCTGGTCACACGAGTGAGGGATCAGTCCATGACCACACATGCACAATGGCTCATGTATGGCACAATACACAACTCATGGTCATATTGCTCAAGCACGAGACTAGATCGGAACTAGATCTTACGAGCACAACGCCTACAAGGGTCAGGCACAATGGCCGGGACATAATCGGGCACGTAGCCGGTCCGTAGCCTAGTTGACGGGCATGATGGCCGATCACGTCCAAGAACATGGCCTGGTCGGCGTGGCTAGCATGTAGCCTAGTTCGCGGCTAAGCCATTGGACTCGTGGCCTGGCACATGGCTCATCCATGACCTATTTGACTTGGCACAATGATTCGTGGCCAATTCGTGACCGATTCACATTCGAGTGTCAACGACCCATGGTCAACCCTCGATTGTCATGTAGTCTCGTGGAATCCAGTACTTTGGAATTAACTCATGATCATCCAGGACGGATGCATGGCCGTGCGGTATCATCCGCGATCGACACATGTCAACACCGGGCTTATCCACTATTATCCCAGACCGTTCCACTCACGGTCCTTATGGTCGAAGGGTCACTCCGCAGTCATATTATTCTAATCATTTTGCATAGTCAGTGAGTCATTCCACTGTTGATCCCAAGGCCAATTCATAAACAATTTTTCGATCGAACCATGGCCAACCCTCAGTACACTCGTTCAGATCATAATGTCCGTTCCATTACTGACCCTCAGCTCAAATTACCCGCTCATCCATTTATCACTAGCCCTCGGCTTCTTAGGCCTAAAATCGGGGATGTCACATGTGTGTAAAGTAAACACCCAATATATTGATGGACAAGCAAACCTAAGAGCAATAAAAGAAAAGCCGTAACTCATCGGGTGTTTATTACAACACAAATGGGAAAACTTGAGACATGGTCGGATATCAAATTGAGTACAAAAATTAAAACGATTGAACATCGGTTAGCACCCTTCAAAACTCTCGGCCTCCTTCACCATAGATTACCTTATCAGTATCAATTTTATATTTGAACTCGTACATTTCAAACAAATGATGCAAACAAGCAATCCGTGCACAATAAGGGCATCCAAATGATCAATTCAAAAACATGTCTTGGGATCGGCCTTTGCCTTTCATGCATTTCGGTCACCCAACCACTAAATCAATTAACTTCAATTGAATAATGGTTAATGATAATGAGCCACCATATGCATTCACAAAACGATGACGTATATCACTTAACCCCTAAGGTTGGTCTTAAATGTTCACCATAGATTACTCGCCAAATCATGCATCGAGCCTAATCATTCATTTAACAAACACACACATGAGCAATGATTAAACATGCATTTAGGTCAAATGACCTTATTTCTCAATCAAGCAACCAATGGAAAGTGAGCCTCACGAGGATCACTTATTCAATTGAAATTTGTCAAATTCAGGTAGATTCTATTTAAACGTGATTAACCCACCAAACGATGTCCAAATGAAATGAATTGGGCACCATTAGAAAGCTTAAGAAAAGAGGATCAAAGTTCATGAAGACCACTTCACCTGATTCTTATGCGATTTATCCAAAAATTGGGATGTAACCCAGACATATCAAACTTGACCTGATTTTAGCCAGAAATTTGAACAAAAAAAGTAGGAATAATTACAAACGTTATCCAAATGATGCAAAATTTTACAAACAGTTAGGAAAACATGTTCTGAACAACTTTCATGTTTTGAGTTTTTGCTAAAAACCCTTACCTTTCTCAGAAAATTGATTTTTACCCGAAACTCACTTGCAAACTGTTTTTCAAAAACGCAATGACCTTATCTGGATTTTTATGAAATTGACCCCTCAAATGTTGTCATTAGGTCCTAAACTTTCCAGTTGTCAAATCAAGACCCCCATTGAAAAACTTCGAAGTTTTGAATTTTTGCAAAAAAGGACATCAAGTCTATCAAAATTGCAAAAACATGTTTGGATGCTCAGAGGCTTGAATTTTTTGGATCTGAATACAGAATCCAATTAGCATGAAGATCTCAAAGTGAGAAAACAAGTTAAGATCTTAGAAAGAATAAGAAGTAACGACGGTCAAAATCAAGTGAAATAGAGAGGTTTCAGTTATTGTTTCAACTCAAGCCAGCCACCACAACCTCGTAGAGGAGCTAAGGAAGTCATCCACAAGGCTCGGGACACCACAGAAGGCCGCCGAACCTTCAGATGGAGCTGGAAACTGGCTGGAGAGCAGGATCGGCTTGGCTGCCGGTGAAGAAACCATAAGGAAAAGCGATCCAATCGGGCTGTTCGGTGAAGCTCCGGCTAGAGGAGGCTTGTGACTAGCTTGGTGGAGGCTTGAGGCACATTGTTGAGGTGGTAGTTCGTTGGAGGAAGGCTGTCAAGCGGCCGGTTTGGACAGAGGGAGGCTCGGCCAAGTGAGAGAGAGAGTTATAGAGAGAAGTGAGAGAGAGTTTATCCTAGAGAGAGATTTTCAGATTTTTAAATGCTAACCTCCTTAAAATTTGGAGAGAAAAAGCTTATATAACCCATTTAGTTTGAATTATGGCCCTTAGATTAATTTAATGGCTCTCCTTGATTCCTTAATGGCTAACATCATATCCCATTGTTTAAATTTGGATCAATTGAATAAGTGACATGGCAAGATGGATGGCCAAGGTAACTTGTTTAGTCATTAAGGAAATGCTCTTATTGGCTTAAATTGGATGACATGGATTGGTGACATGGCCTTTAACGGCATTTTAGTAATTTCTCAAGGGACATTTTGATAATTGTTGGATACAAGGGAGAGGGCTTGGCCGGCCAAGCCTTGGAGTGACCGGACATGACCGGAAATGATCACTTTCTGGCCATCCTCATCAAACGTGTGGCTCGCGCCGGTCGAACCGGTTCAATTGCAAGACTTTTGTGCAATTTAATCCAATTTGCTCTTTGGAGGACCTAATCACAAAGAATTTGTGTCCAATTATCAAAGGAACGGATCCAATTGGAATAAAACAACCCAAATCCAAACAATTAAACGCAATCAAACTCATTTCCAACATCGTACTTGAATGAATTTTTTCGAATTACATCATGGGTAATGCCAATTTCGTCTCAATTGATTTGTCTCGCACAAATTAGGGATTTTCAATCAATTGATGCAATTTGTGTAATTTTGTTCCCAATTTGCGAAATTGATTCAATTAAATCCACTTGACTTAAAAAAAATCAATTAATTCAATTGAATAGGTCTAAAACACTTTAATGCACTCAAATTGACTTTCACATAATGACTTGAATTAAAATCCGAAAAGAAATTGAAGCTTAATCATTAAATTGAAGCTCAATTCATCAAATTAACCTCTAGATAGAAATGGGTCAAGTTGAATTGCATCAATTGGACCAAGCTAACTCAATTTCGCAAGTCATTGGCTAGCTAAATTGATCAAATTAACTTGAATTCATGTGAATATGTCAAAATTGATGTTGGATTTGAGTTGCATATAGGAAATTGGACTCATATGCAGTTTAATTGCACAAATCATGAAGAATCAACCGGAACCCTTGATTAGAGCCTAAATTGGGGGTTTCTAATATTTGGCTTGGAATTTTAAAATTGGCTGGAAAATCAAATGTAAAACAACCTCTAGATCAATTGTCATGAATGAAATTATCCTAGAAAATGACTAAAAACAAAGTAATTTCATTTTTGGCCAATTTGAACCAAAATCCATGAATTGGGGAAAGTTGGTTCTAAACCGATTTTTGTAAAATTGATGATGCCAAAGCGAAATTAAGGTAAAAATGAGTTGATTTAGGGGTTTTCAATTTTTTCAATTTTTTTGCACAAAGTGTTGACTCAAAGTCAACATTTTAGTAATTAAATACTAAAAAGTCAATTAATGGGTCAAACTTCGATTTTTTCAAAAATTGACAATGCAAAAGTGGAATTGATACTATTTTGGGGTTTTTCATGCAAAAAACCAAATTTTGACTTAGGATTGAATTCATGGTCCAAATTTGACAAAAAAGTAAACTCAAAAGTCAACATTTTGACTTTTTAAAGACAAAGTATAAAAAGCTTGGATATGAAAAGTTAATCTTATAAAAAGTGTTAAATGATTCTTTTTGGTTGAGAAACGAGTTCTATCGCGATCAGAAATCCTAATATCAATTTTTTTTCATCTTTTTAAGATGCGTCAACTAAAATTCAGGTGTCAACAAGTAGGAATAAAAAAGTTGGAATATCTACGGTGACATCCGAATTACTGTCACAAGCAACAATTGCAGCTTCTACAATTGAGTCTTTAGTTACTGTTTGTCCTTCAGCAGACTTTAGCAAGGTGACCACATTATTGCAGGAGATTGTTACTCTCTGAAGATCTCCATCCGGGATTATTATATGTGCAGGGGTGTTTAACAAGGAGAGAGATTTATACATACAGGGGTGTTCAACAATGAGAAAGATTTGTCTAGAAATCTTATGCAGTCCGTACCATGAGCAAGTTCTTAATGCGTTGATACGTACCCGATATAGTATTGGATTTAGCATAGGGTGTACTATGGGTATTTTCAATTTTATAGTGCCAATTTACACATTTGGGGAATGTTTATAGAATCGGCCTATGAACTTTTGCTTCAATGTAAAGTTTGCCTCATATACTTTATTCTAGTCAAGTTGATCAGAAAATTATTTTATGGCGTTTGATGTCGTTCTTATACAAGCATTTTGAGCTGGCAGAGTATAGTTTCTCGGTAAGTCAACTTCGCAAGCCTCTATTCGAAAGACTTGAATTCGAAATTCGTGTCTCGTCCCGACCCCCTCTCTGGCCATCAAGTCGAGTGCTTGGTAGTCGATTTGTGTCACAGTGGCAAGGTAGTTGCATGCGGAAAATACCTCAAATTTTGCCCCAAATGGGCTCTCCAGTCTCTCTCCTTTACTTGGTTCAGTCACTTTGTGGATTAGATTGACAAACCAAATCCACCACGTTAAAGCTATCTGCCACTCTAATTCCTTTCTATAAATCTCTCTCGAATTATTAGCCACGTGACGTTTTGCTCGATTGAATCATATGTTCACATCATCGAACTCCGATCAATGTTTACCAAGAGTCGAATCGATTGGTCCAAGGGCCAAATGCGGAGAACGCAATGAAATAGTCGGCGGGGTCGAATCGAACAAACACAGAAATATGCGGCATCACATTGAGCACCGAATCGAAGTTCTGCAACTGTATACAATTTTTTTTTTTTCTTAAAGAGATAGAAATTCGAAAATAAGGGAAAAGGAGGGGGGGCCTCGTCGGCAAACAATGAAAACTTGCATGAAGTGGCGCAATTTCATTGGACGACCATATCAGCGGCGCAGCAACCACCGTGGCTGACGCTGCGCGCAAATGTTCCCTTGTCTTCCTCGAACTCGATCTGTCTGTCTCTCTCTCTCTCTCCCTGCAATTTCTAGTCTGCGATTCAGGTGAACTCCATGCCCTCTTTCGTTGTTTTCTGCACAATTCGGTGTCTCGGTTCTCGCTTCTGATCGGTAGTTTCGGTTCCCTTGGATCTGGTCGTGATCGCGAATTCTGGGTTCGATTTTAGGGACTGATTATAGGGATTCGGGATTCGATTTGAATGTTGCATGATTTGATCACCGCTGTTTGGGAGGTCCGCTGCTTCATTTGGGTGATTCTCGTTTCGGCGGGATTGAAATTCGTTGATCTGGGATCTTGACGGATGGAGGGTAACAAAGACGAAGCGTTGAGGTGTGTAGGATTTGCCGTGGAGGCGATCGCCGCGGGCAACAGAGAGCGTGCCCTTCGGTTTATCAGAATCGCGCGGCGCTTGGACCGTAATTTGCCCGTTTCTGTGTTGTTGGACCAATGCGACAAGCTCGATCGTGGTCCGGAGGAGACTCCTGCTGAGAAGAAGCCTCTTGATGATGACAGTAATAAGGAGCCGGGTTCTGGTAAATATGATGGAGGTTCGGATGCCGGGAAAAAGAAGTATGGCGAAGAACATGTTCAACTAATCGGGCAGATTAAGCGAACGAGGGATTATTATGCGCTTCTGGGATTAGAGAAAGGTTGCTCCTCGGAGGAGATTAAGAAGGCTTATAGGAAATTGTCGCTGAAAGTGCATCCCGATAAGAACAAGGCGCCGGGTGCGGAGGAGGCCTTCAAGAAAGTGTCCAAAGCATTTAAGTGCTTGAGTGATGATGGGTCGAGGAGACAATATGATCAGACTGGTTTTGTTGAGGAATTCGAGCGTAATCAGCGGCGTAATGTGAGGCGTAGGAGGAGAAGAACTGGAAATGACTTGTTTGATGATGATTTTGACCCGGATGAGATATTCAGAGGCTTCTTCCGTCAGGAGGATCCTTTTAGGACATCTCATGTTTATAGGACGGGGAGAGCGGGTGGTTACCCGAGAGAGGACTCCGATGTAGGAGGATTTAGCCTTATGATTCTTTTGCAAATTTTACCGTTCTTGATCATCCTTCTGCTCTCATATCTGCCCTTTACGGAGCCTGAGTACTCGTTGTTCAAGAATTACGCCTTTGAGGTCTCCAAGGCAACTGAAAATCATGGAGTGGAATTTTTTGTCAAATCATCTGCATTCGATAATAATTATCCACCAGGAAGTCCTGCTCGAGCTAACATTGAGGACAACGTAATCAAGGATTATAAAAGTTTGCTTTTGCGTTACTGTCATATAGAAATGCAAAGACGCCAATGGAATAAGAATCTGCCGACTCCTAATTGCAATAAGCTGCAAAACCTTGGTGTAGCATGAAGGTAAGACAATGTGCTGTCTTCAACTCTGCAATAGATCTACCGCATGACTGTCTAGCGCCTCTTTAATGTCCAACTTATTTGTTTGAATTTGGCCAACTATATTCATCTTCACACCTTCACATCCTCGTGCATAATGTGCTCTGATATTGGTTCCTATTGCTAAGTATTTTCAATGCTGGTTTTGTTATGTCATCATCTCTTTTGCAGGACTCATCATAAGAAAAACTGGTTATGTAAATGCCACACATCAGGATTTAAATTTCCAGCAAATCTTTTTATTGCAATTGTAGGGAGTCAACCCAGCATGCACAACAGGAGCCTTTTTGAATGGTACAACTGATGTCTATGTCCCATGCAATAACTAATAAGAGCTATGCAGCAACCATTTCTCTCAATGAATTTGGAAATCAAGTGTATTCACTGATGTTTGGTTTGCTTCCAGTGCTTGTTTGCATATAGAGGTAATGAATAGTGAACATGTAGGTTGTAGTAGAGCTGGAAAACATACGGTTAGAAGTCCTGAAAACTAAACTAAGCATTGTGGGCTTTCTGTGCTGGTTTTTTCTTGCTTTTAGCCTGCATGGCTTGTCTGGTGGCAGTTGTGTGTGATTGATCAAAGAATTATGAACTGTGCACTTGTGTGCGTTCAGCTTTGGGAACTATAAAATATTTACCGATGGTTTGTTTGCTTCCTGTATATCTTTGATAATGATTGTGGTAAGTTATAGATGCAATTTTATAATGGAGTATGAAGGCTTGAGGTTAAGTCCTGAAGACTAATGAGATATGGATTTCCTGTGCTGATACGTGTTTCGTCTTTAGCCTGCATGCTTTTTTGGTGGTAATTGTGTCTTTTTGTTTGTGGGTGAGTTTAGTTTCCTCTCTGATATCTCATGATATTGCCACTGGTTATTGGTTGTACGGGCAATCTTGCATTTGTATCTAGTATTGTATTGTATCATTCGTATCTTGTGTAACATATTGATGGCATATTTTCTGTTCAATGGAATCATGTCATTTCTCTCACTTGTTGAGCATCTACATAGTCATTCTTACTGAGCTAAGTTAATGGACAGAGTATGAGATTAAATGGGACGAAATGAACATGAATCTGGACTGGATATTGCAGCTGCTTAAAGTAAACTCCAAGTTTCAAGTATCCTCTCCCATAATCTTCGCAATCCAATAGAACTTGTCTATGCGTCCATCAAGGGAAGTTGCAACACGAGAAGGGTTCCCAGGTTCTTGATACTAAATTGTTTTATACTCCAATAGAATTCGATAATGCTTCTTGTGGCTCCCAAAAATGTTGATCCATTGGGAATAGTTGCCAAAGTTATCTGAAGTGCCGATTGTATCTTATATGTCCGATGTAAAATCATCCCCTGTTAATAAAATGTCTTTCGTGAGTGAAGCACAAATAAGATAACCGTATCTCCTGTAATGCGATTGACTTTCACGTCATTGTCCTGCAGTTTGTTTTTGATGCAGGAAAGTTGCAGCTGGGCCATTTATAAGTGAGGTAGGTTTGTAATTTGCATCTTTCTGGGTTTGTTGTTGACTGAACGGAGATTTCTTTGGCTTCTAACTGGGCTCAGAGAACCCCTCTGATGTAATCAAGGATTCATGGAAGAAATAGGAGATTTGGGGCATGATGCGTTGTCTTTGGGTGAGTGGTTACCTGAGGCCAAGAATTTGTTGTTGGAAGCAAATTGCGTGACTTTAAGTATAAACAAAATAGGCGAGACCTTATGATGTTTATAAGTAAGATTCACTCATACATTGTAATTATCTCATGTGAAAACTTAAGTACTCCTTTTGGATACTTTGCCCTCGTGGATGGGACTGGATCGTTACTTGTGATATTAGCATAGCAGTCTTTCCAGCAATTGTATGTTTTGTGAATGGAATAATTTCCAGCAATTGTATGTTTTGTGAATGGAATAAGTTCAGACTTGAGAGTGATTGTTGGGGCAAGAGGGATCAGATAAGGTATGACTCCTAACTAGCTTCTAGGATGGCGAGATGGGTTGGATAATGTGCTGACTCCATATTGCTTGGCAATACGGGCCAACATTGATGAGGATGTCGCTTTTTAAAGTCAGGAAGTTTGGGACCATCCCAAAGTCTATGGTGGATGGGTGGTGCCCTACTAATGGTTTGTAAGTAATATACACTCTAAATGTCACCAGTTTGGTGTGATCACTTGACTATACCATTTAAGGACTTAGTGCACGTGGAATGGAACGTGTTGGTAAGGATGGTATCGGTTTACGACCACCTCTAGTTGATCTCTAGTGCTTATACAAACTAAGCCCATATCTGAGTTGCATGAGGGTGGGCGTGATGACCGGGGCCAAAGGGCTTCGATATGGAGCGGGTCCAGGTGGGTGTCGGATGGTCAATTTTTAATCACAGATTTCTAACCCGTGTGGTCGAGAAGTGCACGATTCTTGACCAGGCCAATGCTCTCATAGTGACTTGGCATAAACTGAGTAGACACCATCAAGGCACATTCCCATGCGTCACCAGTACGAACTCGGGGATGCACACAAGGTGTTCGATAGAATGCACAAATCATTGTAAAACATGGAAGACTATTTCCAAAGTAGCACAACGAATACAATGTCTTCTTCTTCGTGGCACTTGCGCGCGTGCATTGGCCAGTGCAGCGTCCCACACTCTCGGCCACGCTCGATCCAACTCGGGTCATGACCAAGCCAACTATTCCAGCCAAAACCTTGTCTAAGCATGCCCCGACTTGTGCTTTTGATCCTTGGCCAACGAGTATAAGTACCAGCCTGTGCCTAGCTTTGGGATGTCCACAAACTCTCCAGTTTAGAGAAGTGCCATCCTCGTCCATGTTGGTTCGTATCGGTCCAACGATATGTTTCCAGTACAATGTTGATTTGGTTCACTACTACCCTTTATGTCGTCTTAGTAGCCAGCTAAGAGCCGCACATTGCCGGGGGAATGTTGATTTTGATTCATCACTACCCTTTCCATCGTCTCAAGAGCCGCACCTCGGCTGAGCCTCTTCGGCTTGACAATCACGACCCATGTTGGATCGACTATGGGCCTAGTCCGTCTGTAAACCATACATATGCTGGAAACGATCCGGCTTCAATATCCTCAATAAGGAACCGCCCACATCAATGGTGTCAAGTGCCCACGAGATAGTGATTATATCAGAATGGATTTTACTTATGAATAACATCATAAGGTGTCGGCTTTTTGATTTTCTTTCGCAAATTTTTGATTATATTATAGGGGTTCTCTGTTGCCTAGTCCAACAGCCAAGGAAATCACGGTACTATAACATGTCTCTACTCAAGCAATTTTATAAGATATAATTAGACCTTTTATTTTTCTCAAATATACAAGCACAAGCCATCCTCGAATATCGCTTTAGGGAGAATTATACTTTTGGGCCATGCACTTTTTATAAATTACACTTTGTTCCATATAGTTTTTATTTGTCACAATTCCAGTCATTAAAACTATTTTCTGTCGATGATTTTCGTCATCATCAAATTTCCGTCCACTATTTCAACGTAGTTGTCGAGTCAGCATTGGCTACTCGTACACGGTTCTACTTAAGCGAGTCTTTATGTAGAAATTATACTTTTGATCCCCAATTTTTGGGGATGTTCCATTTTAGTCCTTCTTTTCTTTTGGTTTAGTGACAAAAGACGTGATGGTATTATTCACCAGCTCATCAAGCGCTCTCAATACAAATGAAAATAAAATAATTATGGTAATTCTTGAAATAGTTATCTTTTGACTCTTCTCATATATAATTATTCAAGTTATCGGAATGCTAGTTAAAAACATGAGAATGCTCAACGGGGAATTTTTATTACTGGAACATTACCAATATTTGCAAATAAATTTAAATAGCAAATATATGCTTTCATAGAATACCTTTTTCTCTCTCCAAAACTTTATTTTCCCGTGAAAGCGAAAATATTTCTTGAAAATCTGAAAATATTATGGAAAAAATGCGCTTGACGCCAAACTTGACTATCTGTACAAAAATATAAGAAGCATATTTTTTTAAATTATGTAAACCCATATATGAATTTTCTCATGTAATGCGATGGTTACTTTGAAATCTCTTTTTTCAGTTAATTTTTTTCAATCTGGAGCAACACAAAGCCTCGTCTGGTTGGGAAAAGAAGATAAAGATGAAGGGGATGAGGATTTGAAGTGAATTTGTGCCTATCCGAGTAGTTACGTTGGCTCCGTTTATTTCGCGAAAAATAAATAATTTAGAAAATATTTTTTTAAAGCTAGTCACTTATAAACGAAACATATTTTCGTCGCCCACGAAAATATATAGATAATGAAAATATTTTTTATTAACTAATTATTTCAAGCAAGACAAGCGATCATTTTTTGGAAAAATGTATTCTAAATCATTTATTTTTCGTAAAACAAACAGAACCTAAGTCTGCGTTTTTTTGTACAACATATATGCGGTATTATGTTTTTATTGTTAAGTGGAAATCGTGGGGATAATAGATTGCTATATTCGATGCGATGGCATATACATCTTCATGTGCTTTATCATTAAATCTATGAAATATTTAAATTAACAAATTAAATTGGTAAAAATTAAATATAAAAATACAAAAAACAGAGAGTAGTCAAAGGAGACGAGAATTGTCCAAACTTAGCTGAAATAATTTGGTCGCCAAAGTTCCGTTGTTGTTGGTAATCCATGGGGACGAAATCTAGTTCGTCTTGTGCCGTCGGAATATCTATAGCGGCAGTATCTTTTGGTCCCTATCGATCGTCTTGGATTACTACGATGACAAAAAAGGTCACGACGACGAAAGTTAATTCCGTTGAAAGTTGGGTATCGACGGCAACGAAACGTACGTTTCCATCGACACAGGCTGACGCGGCGAACTTCTCATGGCGAGAGTTTTCGTCGCCGGTGCTGTTCGCGATGAAAATTTCGGATCCACGGCAATAAATTGCCCCGTCGCGTAGAGCAGATATCTTATGCGGTGGGTGTGTGCTGACCGGCTTGCGAGACACTACGATGGGGTAGGTGGGGAATGCTTGCTGGGATGGTCGAAAGGGGGTAGGTGTGGAATGCTTGCTGGGATGGTCATTCTCCGCAGGGAAAATTAGCAAAAAAAGGGTCCTCGAACTATTGCGATTGTGCCAATTCAGTCCTTAATTTTTTTTTATCAATTGAGTCATAAACTTTCTGTATTCATGCCAATTCAGTCCACCTGGCCAATTTTAATCAGAAATCACTAACATGAATGTTGGTTGTCCTACATAGTACGATCGGCTCTGACACAGACAATTTTAATAATATTTTACTAAATTATTTATTATTTATTTTCTTTTATTTTTCCTTCTGTTTCTCTTTATTTTTTTTCTTCCCTTTTCCCCATAGCTGGTCCTCGGACCCTGGTAACCAGCTAGAGCCAAGAGCAAGCAAGGCTTGACCTCTCCTAGAGACGGCGAGGGCAAGCTCGCCAGTGGCTAGCGAAGTCAACCTCCCCAGCACTCGCCTTTAGCCGGTCACCGAGGTCCGACGACTGGCTAGAGGAAGAAGAGAAGAAAAAAAGAAGAAATATAAAGAATCGAAAAAAAAAGGAAAAAGAAATAAATAAATTCAAAAAATTTTAAAATTTTTTCATATCAACGCCGGCCATGTAGGACAGTTAGCGTCATATCGGCGATTTTCGTCCAAAATGAGCTAGATGGACTGAATTGACATAAATGCAAAAGATCTAGAACTCAATTGATAATAAAAAAAATTATAATTGAATTGACACAGTTACAATAGGTTGAAGAACTTTTTGGTAATTCTCCCTTCCCCACCTACCTTGTTTGCTGCGTTAGAAGCTTATGCGCATATGAGACCACATTGATGATTGATGTAATTGCTATTTGTCATTAATATGAAGCCAGCCAGCAGTTTTACACCAAAAAGTAAAAAAAAATGAACCTTTTTTTCCCAATGGAAACTTAATTGAGGCCGACGTTGAAACTAAACTTTTTTTTTTCCATCCCCACATCTATTTAGGCCTTTATCTGAAATTTGCTCTAAAAAAACTGAAAAACTGCTCAAAATTCACTCTTTTTAGGAAACAAACTCTTTGAATCTATCCATGATATATTCAGATTGCGTGGAGCAATGTAATAAGGAGATATGGAAAACATACCACTTTCTTGAAATGAAATCTTGTCGTGGATATATATATAAAACGAAGAAGGCTTTTTCCAATTAATGATGTGAGCAGTTTTGTAATTAGCCTTGGTCGTGAAAGTACTTTCCAATTATTATTATTAATAAACTGGGTTTTTGTGCATTGATGATGTGTAGTGAAGTAATTACTCAATTTATTTTGATATGCTTAAGAGTGTAATTTATAATCTAAATCTAAATTAAGTGTATTTCTTCATTTCATTGAGCTTTCACAAACTTTCACACTTGTTTTATGGGAAAATGACACTGATAATTCCTGAACTTTGGTCCAATATGTATTGTGATATCTAAATTTTTAAATTGTTCAATATGGTCTCTAGACTTTTTGGACATGTTTTATTTAGTTCAACGGACTATATGGACATAGTCAATATTATTCGTGAACTCAAATTAATAAAAGGATAACATTGAACATTTTCATATAATTCAGAATCTAAATTGAATAAGTACCAAAGGTTCAAAAACCACATTGAACATTAGGCTAAAGTTCACGGACTATATTGAACAAATTAAAAATTGAGGAATCACATTGCATATTAAGCTAAAGTTTAGGAATTGTTTGTGTCATTATTTTTTGTTTTATTGTGCAAATTGGATCCATTATTAACTGGGAGAAATTTTGCTTTTGTTTATTGCTGTCACCCCAAGTTAATTTTGGAAGGGAAAGGCTGGCGCTTCATTTATAGTGTCCTCATGTTAAATGCACTCCCAATAATAATGACACATAAAAGTAATCATTCTTTCTCTACTTCTCCCTTTATCAACAGGGCTCTGCCCCCCACTTGTCTCGATTATTTCTCCAAAACAATGCCTTAAAAGAAATAACTCTACCATTGTGTTTTGATAGAAAATTACATTGGAACGAGAAAATAACTCTTACCTCTTTTCTTTCTATTTTAACTTTGATGAGTTATAAAATTTTATTTAAGAATATAGATGCTAATTCATGAACATCATCAGCATTGTAAATCCTTTTCTCCTGGTAATGTACCATTTACTCAATTGGTCATTCTTATTAGAGATTTTCTTAGAAAAGCTAATGTAGAACCATCACTTTTTTTCCATTAGTATATAACAATGAAGAGGAAAACAAATCCGCGCAAAGCATGGGTAGTAAAATTAGTACACAAAATTCTGACAAAAAAAAATTAGTATACAAAATAAATCGAGTTTTGGACTTTTGTAATTGGTGCAATTAATTCCTTTAACTTAATTGAAAAATCAGATCTTATATACGTACTAGACTGCCTAAGTGCCTCTAGACATAGATAATACGCAATTGGCACGTTCGTAATTACCAATATTGACGGTAAGATGGACTCGATTGCACCTTTTAAAAAAAATTCAAAATTTGAATGAACTATGTTCCCTGGAGTTAGGCCTTATTTGGTTCATTTTATTGGATGATTTACAGAAAGAGAATACCTATGCTAAAAGTTTTCATGATTATAAGATCCAAGTTCAAGGTAAAAGCTGTATGCAAACATAGAAAATCCTAGCATTACGATTTACAATCTTCAACTAATTTGCGAAACACAAATGAATTAAACACATCAGCCTATGAAAACTATTTTTGGAAAATTATTTTCCGACTTTTCGGTATTTTGATGACGGAAAACTAATCAATTTGTGAAATAATTAGATTGGGGAAAAACAATTTCCCTTCCAGTAAGAGGAAAATCAACCACCAAACAAAATAGAAATAACCATTTTCCTTAAAAATGATTTTCATGAAAATATTTTTTATCATGAAGTTTTTAGTGAAATAACGCACCCTAAGCTAGTAAACACATTCATGTATTATATAATATTTTTCAAATATAGTGGAAAAGACAAAAAAGTGGGATTAACTCCGGCTTGATGACATCCTGAGCATGTAGGACAATTCTGAAGATTCCTTTAATATCATGTTTATTTGAGTAGAGGACCAGCTACTTTTAGTTATGCTGGATGTCTTCAACTTGGACACATTTTCTTTGGTTTTTTTTCTATATTCGAGATTAAAATTTATCTCGAAGCTCTTAGATAATTTATATTTCGAATTTAAATTTAGTCAGTGGTATATTTGAGCCATAAAGTTTAGTCGCCCGGCATATCTTCGGGGATTAAGAATATTCAATTCGATTCGGGGCCACGACACCCTTCATATATCAAGGACACGGCGCATCGTTAGCCATTCCCTTCTTCGCTCGACAGCACTCGATCAAACACCATAATTTCCGACCTGCCTTTTCCTTTCTAACCATCTCTACCGAGCAGTATCTAGAGGCACATCATATTCACGGCCTGAACATCTCGCGACGATTCCACTCGACGGGGCCCGCGATCGCGAGTTCCAAGCCTCATTCCGAGTCGGATTTTTTTCCCAACCAGCAATAATTCGAGCCGAAAATGCAATTGATTTCATCTGATACGAAGTATTAATTCTTCTACCAAAAGAAGGTAAAAAATGAAGCATCGATCGGAACCGAGCTGCTACAAAGAGGCAAAACTCCGTCGTTCAACAGTCAACGGTCATTTACCCGAAATACCAGTAATACCCTCCGCACTTCCCCGTAATTACAGAATCGCCCCTACCACTGTCCCATACCAACCCCGCTACCGTCTACGCTTATAGAAGTATACCACACGCTAAAAAGTAAATTCAAACAAAAAGAAAATTGCAGAGAGATGAGATCCGATCCGATCCGATCCGCTCCGGCGGAGATCTCGGCTCACTCGTCGTCGCCGCCGCCGCCGCCGAAGATGGAGACGCGGCTGTACAGCAGGAACAGGAGGAGGGCGAGGAAGAGGGCGACGCCGACGGGGGACCCGCTGACCCGGTGGATGCTCTCGGGCTCGCCGGAGCTGGAGAAGATGGCCGACACGAAGGAGCCGCGGTCGGAGGAGAGGAACTGGATGGTGAGGAGGAGGGCGATGGGGAGGAGGAGGAGCCCCACCGGGGTCAGCATCTCGGAGATGGCGCCCGTCAGGGCCTCGCCGCCGTCGCCGGCCAGGAAGGGGACGGCCACCACAATGCCGACCACCACCGCCAGGAGGACGCCGTGTGGCGGCCGGGATCCTCCGCCGCGCCGCTCCTCGATCATGGCGTGGGTTTGGCTCCTTTCTCGCAGGGTTTTTGCGGTGGGCGCTCGGTCCGAAGTGAGAGAGGTAAATGGCGTGCGTACTTGAAACTTGTAGGAGGAAGGACGCTTTTTAAATACGAGTTGAACGCGCTTGGCCCCCAAGACTTTTTTTCGTTTCCCTAGGTTTCTTTTTTTTATTTTTATTTTTTATTTATTATTTTTACTTAGGTCGTGGAAAATTTGGGGATTCGGATTTTTTTTTTTGGATTTTCAACGTGAAATAATTATGAGATAATGGCATATATGATTCCTATATTTTGATCAAATATGCAATATGATCTCTAAACTTTTAATTTGTTTAGTCCACGAGTTGTACCCTGATGTGCAATACAGTCCCTAAACTTTTAATTTGTTCAATACGATACAATTATTTTCGGTACATGTTCAATTTGATCCTTGAATTATATGAAATTGTTCGATGTTATCATTCTATTAAATATTTTTATATAATCTAGAAACTAAATTGAACATGTACAGAAAATCCGGGAACCACATTGAATATTTAAAAGTCGAGAGACGATATTACATATTGAGTTAAAGTTCATGAATCACATTGAACAAATTAAAAATTCAGGAATCTCGCATTCCACTTTAGTTCAAAATTCAATGACCACTTATGTCATTTTCCTAATGGTTAATTTAGATGGATGAAAATATCATTCTTAAAAATAATGAAACTTCTATTTTACGGCATTGCTAGATTTTACTCGATTGCGACTATCAGGCACCTCTTCCTTTTTCTTTTTCTCTCTCTTTCATGATTTGGGGTGCTGGCTAATTTTGTCAAACATCCTACTAAATTTCATCGGATCTCGGATTTTCCAAATGCTACACTTCGTAATAGGACATCTACTATTGTCCCAAGGCGCAAAGTAAATATCATCACTACTTAGAGTGTGCTCGCTTAATTAAAAAATTTTCACGAATTGGTTTTTCGGGTTTTTATATGTTTGGTTTGCTCAATATTATTAGTTAACAGAAAACCATATATGGTCCAAAAGAACATGCACGCTCAAAATTAGGAAAAAAAATTCCTTAATCAGAAAAAGAAACACATTTTCTCATAACGAGAATATTTTTTTTCTTTTATCGTTAAGTTTTTTCCGAAGAAAACGCACCTTTAGACCCAACTATTTTTTCTCGTAAGCAATTCGATAATAAGTTGTAACATATTCGTTAGTATATCAAATGGGACGCGGATTTGCTTTGCAGCATCTTCTCTTTTTGGACGTGTTACGACCCGTGTACCATACTTCATTCACTGAAACGCCTTGGTTGCCGCTCCGAAGCAGACCACCAATATATTTGTACACTTTCTCGTAGCCTATTTTTAAAGTCGTTGCTATTATTTATCCAAAAAAAAAAAAAAACTCTGTACTCGCACGTTTCAACAACGGTACCTGGCCAATTTTCCGCCACGTCGACATCTCGTTGAATTCGACCAAAAAAAAAAATTAATATCTTGCTGAAAAATTGTACCACGTTCCAATCAAAGTAGGTCAATTTGAAAGTTGAGGTCCACAAAAAGATTGAAATCAAAGGACAGGGAACCCGACTCCAAATTTTATTTATTTATTTTATTAAAGTTCAGTGATCTCCGATGAAACTTACACGAAATGTAAGAAGTGATGGAGCACTCGATTTGGATGATAAACGGGTACCAATTAACGCGCATAGTGCAGCCTCAAATTTCTTTTTTTTTTTTTCTTTTTGAGGACTTTCTTTTAATATTCCTAAATCCTTTAATTATATAAAGGGTTAATACCACGAAAAACACTTATGACAAATTTACCTCAAATTATTTTTTTTATCGCGAAAAACTTCGAACTGGTACATATGTGACAGATTTATAACCGACTAATTTTTTTATTGCAAAAAATCATAAACCGATACGCCCGTAACAAATTTACCTTCCATTATCTTTCATCAAATTTTGCCGTTAAATTTGCCGCGTGGATGACACATGGTGATGTGTTTTGGTGACGTGATATCCACGTGAAAATCCATAGGATAAATATCACGAAAAACCCCAGACTAATATACTCAATTTATCACAAATGTATCAGTTTGAGATTTTTTGTCATATTTATCCGCTGGATTTTCATGGGGACTTGCCACGTCACCATATCATGTCACAATGTGTTATCTACGTCAGCAAATTTAACGGTAAAATTTGACGGAAGCTAGTGAAAGGTAAATTTATTACGTGTATACCAGTTCAAGGTTTTTCGTGGTCAAAAGATTAGTTTGCTATAAATCTATCATACGTGTACAAATTTCGAATTTTTCGTGATATTGACCCTCGTATAAATGTTCGGAAGGAATAATACGTGTTGACTACAAGTCAAGTGAATGGAGAAGCCAAACTAAAGATGAACTTCTTTTGCAATTAGATCCTTCTTCTTTAAAAGTTTTCACTTGCGGAACGTAGACGAAGCTGTGGGGGAAATTGGGCAGACCTTTCCTGGCTAGAATAGAAGAGACGGTGTCCGATCCGTTTCGCATGGCAAACGCGTCTTCGTATCGAACCCCGCTTTTGTTTCTTCTTCTTCTTTGAAGTTTTCTCGAATTCTCACATGTAACACGAGATGCACCAAACACGTTCATCATTCTCATTCTCAAAAGCTCAAGTTTTCCCCACGATGTAACCTTCGATACAACCGATTTGGAGTGACCTTTACTTCTATTCTATTTTGAACTTTCTTTCGAATCCGGTGGTGCAATCATTTTGACCTTTTCTTTAAGTTAAAAATTGTCTTATATAAACACGTAGGTACACATACAATATGTGCGTATGGATAATACTTTAGAATTCGATTGCAAAGTGAAAAGGAAAAGTGTCGACTTTTTAGAATTCGAAACAAACAAAACCCCTATCTTGATGCCTGACCTTTTCAATGTGCAAAGGTCCCGTTGGGTCTCGGCATTTGGTGGTGGTTATCAGAAGTCGAGCAAGGACACCTTGAGGTTCACACATGAACAAAGCTAGACTTTATGCACACGCTACGCACGGGCTCAATTATCATTATACATATTTTAATGTGAATTTTATGACCTAACATATTGTAGTTATCTATGTAATTTCAATGTAGCAAGCAATTAATAATAATAGAATGATGATAAGAATCGGAGATAATACGAGAAGAAAAGATGAGGATCTTACGTAACCGTCAAAGATGTGGGACAGATTAGCTAAATAGAAAGTGCTCTATAAAATGAGACATTTAACTTTTTTTTGCCATTTATAACGTAAGCAGAAGATTTTTTATTTTTTAAAGATAAAGTTCGAAGGGACCTAAAAGCGAGACAAACTCATGTTTTTGGCTTAATATTTAGGGGACATAGAAAAGAAAACATCATGCGAAATCTAATCCTCAAGTGTCTTTCTCTTTTTCTGGCTAAGCGAAAGTAAAGATCATTTTTCCTGAAGAGGCTTGTTGTTACTACAAGCCCAAAACAAGACAAGGCCCATGGAATCATTGGGATGGAAGGCCCAATCCATGGAGGACCTCAGGTCAAAATAGCGGAGGAAAAACTAAATTATTTAGACAATTATACGCACATTGATATACAGATATTGTTTCTGCCATACTTAGGGTTGGAGCTGAGAAAATGTTAACTCCCATGCTCACACGTATGTGATGATCCACTTTGGCTCCATGATTGCCATGCAGTGGACAGATGATATGATTCTGTCACGCAGCTCATATTCGATCAGATAATCATTATCTTATCGATCTGTCATCTCCAAACTTCCACCTCTTATTGGGTTTAAATTTCAAAAAAATAAAAATAAAAATAAAGAGAAGGTATCTTCGCATATATCTTCAAACAATATAGATTATTTCAAGCATTCTCAAATGATTACCAATTCCTGAATATATACTCTTTAAATGATAAAGATTGTTTAATTTGGCAAAATTTATGCAGCTAACAATAAAATAAATATTTACAAATCTCTTAAATAATAGTAAAACATAAGATAAATAGTTAAAATTTGAGTTAAGAGAATCCCGGTGTCTATACGAAGTGCAAGGTATCGATCTAGTAGGGGTGACCATCATGGTGGCCTTTTGCTTTGCACCACCCCTCGACGCCGACCTCCATCGCTAAGGCCTTTGGTCTTGGCCTATAACCCCTCGCTTCTGCTCTCCATTCGTGTGGCCAAAGGTTTGTCCTTGCCGTCGTTGGAGCCCGACCTTGGCTGGCCTGATCGAGCCTTTATCACAAATCTGAAGTCAAGTGTTGCCAAGCCCGACATCCGAGACTCATGGCTCAATTCGAGCCTGGATCTTGGCTCAAGCTTGTCTCCTTCCCCTCAATTACGGTCGTGACGCAGGAGGGGAAGGTCAGAGGGGCAACAACAGAGCTGAGACGATTCGGCAAAAGTGGCGGGCAGTAGTGCATGAAGAGGGGATCGCCGGAGACGCCGGTGATGGCTAGTGGTGAGGCAGCGCCGGTGTAGGCATGGGTGCGACGAGGGTTCGGTGGTCATGTGTGATGAGTGGGGCAATTGACTACTTTGGGCAGAGGAGAATAGAAAGGGTTGGGAATAACGCTAATTTCTTTTTGTTATTGAGTATTTTTTGGACTGTGTTACACACCCAAGGGTCAACAAGTGGTAAAACAGTACATGGGAATAGGAGGTGGTAACATTGTTCCTCATCCTGCCTATGTAGGTCATGTGGTACTTCGACCCATATGTCATTGCCACATCGTGCATTTAATTGAAAAGGAGAGCTGTAAATTCAGCGTGAAGCTTGAAATGACCAGAAGGGCCGTGTGCAAAAGCAACTCTTGCTATGGACGGAGAAAAGACGCGCTGCGTGCTTCTACAATCCTGGATAAGAATAATACCTACATTTTCTTTCCAATTTGATTTGAATAGTGTAAGAGGTGCTTGTTGCTGTAGCGTTATCTAATAAGTTTCGCGTTGAAGCAAATTCATCCGCAAAAGTTTAACCTCTATAAGATTACTAGTGGATTTTAGCATTGTGATAGCTGTTAATCTAGGAGAGTGGTCGTAGGGCAAATGCATGGTTGAACTACCATCCATCTGCTTGCAATTTCTTCCATTTCATTAACTGTTAGATAGAAGCATCTGCATTTGCGCAACCATTTTTCATTCTGTAAAAGAGTATTGGCAAGTCTTCCGCCATAAAGTTTTGTTTTTCTTGAAGCAATCAATTCACCCCCCCTGATTTTCGTTAGCCTTACCCTATGACGCTTTGTTCATACCAATAACATAATCAAAATCAATTATCGTTGCACGTTCCATAATTTGCTAACGTCAATTGTTTGTGACATAAAAGGATGAAATGGGGTCAATTTGTTCTATTGCCACGGAAATAGTATTTCTCGGTAGTGAATTTGAAAATGATAAAACCTTTTTTAGTGCTCCAAGTTTCGTCTATTTGCACAGAGATAAAGAGATTGTAGCAATCACTCAGACCTATGGCCACGAAATTTTGACCGTGGAACGAAATCCGTGGCTCAAGATTCATAATTATGGCTATGAAACATGTTTTTTTCGTGGCGATAATATATCTCTTTACCACAAAGTACCTTTTGTTGCTGTTATATTAAGTGCCACAAAATGTCGGCAACAATTCACAGGGGTGAATTGATTGCTTTAAGAAAATATGTTCAGGAGGGTGAACAAAGTTAAGTTAAGGGAGGAACCATATTCTTTTTAAAGATAAATTCTTGGATTTCCCTGTCAAATCAAGAGTTAAAATTTAGCATAGATGATGCATGGAAGGATAACAAAGAGCTCATAGTTATTATTACACGATCAGATAAAGGCTCAATTGTCCAAACACGGACAATACGAGGAAGATAGAACTCACCAATGGAAGTGGAAGCTGTAGCTCTTCTTCTTGCATGCAAAGTTGCTTAGTCACACGGCATCATCAAATTGGTCTTTAAAAGTGATTATAAGATATTAATTAATGCTGTTCAACAAAAGGGCCTTTGCCCTTAGTGTATTCATTCTTTAGTCTCACAACCCAAGATGTAGTTTAAAGTGGACTAGTATAACTAGTTATGTTGTTGCTCGTGAGCTTGCAAAACGGGCTTTTCACTAATTAAGAACTGCATTTTCTTTTTCTTTTTAATGATCTCCCATCTAGAGGTAAAAATATAGTGTTAGTGGAGTTTTCTTCGATTTATCATCTTGATGTAGGTTTTAGTATCTCCTTGTAATATTGGGACTACTTTGACGCAGGGGAAGGTTCGTTTTAGCAAATAAATAAATATATATATATCTTTCGTTGCAAAATGTATAATCTATGGCCACGAATGCAGATTTCGTGGCCAAAGTTTCCATTTTTTAGCCACGAACTATTGTTTTCGCCATTAAATATGGTACAATATTTTGCCAAAATTATTTTGATGAAAAGTATTTCGTGGCCATAAATGCTTTAATATTACCACGAAAATATGTTTCATGGTGAAAGATCTCATCTTTAGCCACGAAAATTATTCTGTCGCTAATGATCTAGCTTATCGCCACAAACATGTGGCCGCTGTAAAGGCTTTTCGTGCGAAAGCCACGAAAACATGTTCCTGGCGATATGTGTTATTTTTAGGCACCAAAACTATTTTCAAGGTTAAATGGTTAACCTTGGAAAGTTGAGAGCTTTCTAATCATCCAACTTTACTTATAATCGTGTTTATTTTGAATTTAGAAGGACTTCACACAAGGTTTGGAGCACAAGTTCAGGGTCATAGTTCATTCTAATAGAAAAATCTCCGAATCTAAAAAGGTTTAGTTCCAAATTGGGTTAGATATCTGATCTGGTAATGCTTAGAGATTTCGGATCACATAATCTAGTTTTAATTATATATTTTTTAATTGTAAAATAACTTTGTGAAGTTAGATCTTGTGAGGTCGAGAGCCCTCGGATTGTTCAATTTCAAGAACTTCACAAAGTCGGGAGCACAAGTTTAGGGTAAGAAAAACATCCAATTTTATAAAAGATACTCATAATTAAGGTCAAATGCTTGACTTTGGAAAATTTAGAACTTTCTAATCATCTAATTTAACCCAATTTGGAAAATGACTATCGATAGCTAAAAGTCAATGCAAGTTTATATCTTCCGCTACGAAGATAAATTTCGTGGCAACAGGTCTAGTCTTCTGCCATGAAAATGATTTTCGTGGACGAAGGTGAGAAATTTCGTGGCAAATGGCAATAGGTATAAGTCAGTACCTCGGCCACGAAATATAAATTCGTGGACAACGAAATTCTATTCTTTGCAAAAATTTCATATCTAAAAGTCGATTTTTGTGTAGTGCTGCATACTTAAAAAACCTTGCTTTCGTTGCCTTTAGCGGATCTATCGCCAATGGAAATATATTACTTTCACTACCTTTAGTGTTTCTTAGGCAATGAAAGGGAGTATTACCAGAAAAGTTACGAACCTATTGCAATTGTATCAATTTAGTTTTAAATTTTTTTTTTGTCAATTAAGTCATAAACCTTTTGTATTTGTGTCAATTTAATAAATCCGATCAATTTTAACTAGAAATCACTGATATGGACGCTGGCCGGTCAGCCTACATGGTGTGGCTAGTACGGCCGGTACTGACATGAATAATTTTTAATAATATTTTATTATTCTTTCGATTTATTTATTTTTCTTTTCTTTCTCTTTATTTTTTCTTTCCCATCTTCCCCTGGCCAGTCACCTTTTAGGACTTAATTGGCAAAAAACTAAAGAAGACTTAGGACTAAATCGACACAATTGCTATATGATTTAGGACTTTTTTGATAATTTTTCCGGCAACGAAACATATAACTTTTCGTCAGCTTAGGTGACATCTTGCAACGAAAATACATCACATCTGCCGCTTTAGCGGCATTGTGGCGATGAAAGTACATTTCTTTCGTCAGCTTTGGTGGATCTATCAAACCAAAAACGCACTGTGTTTTCGTCGGCTTTTGGTGGAGCTAGCGAGACGAAAACAACATCACTTTCGTCTATCTAGGTGAAGCTTTCGGCTACGAAATCCATGCAATATCATCGCCTTAGGTCTGCACGTAAGGGCAACGTCAGTTTTCGCAAACTCATCTATTGCGACAAAGACTTTTGACACTTGTTGCGTGACGAAATTTTCGTTTGCCTTAGGGTCGTGAACGACGAGAAAAGTCATGTTTCATTGTCATTGATAAGTCGCATCGCACGACAGCCAAATGTGACAAAAGTTATCTTGACGTCGACAGAAAGTGACTATTGCGATGGGAAATTTTGAACTTTCGTCGCTGGCAGCAATGTTGACAAACATAAGGAGAAATTCCGTCGCCTAATTATGCCTCGGGGAGAAAAACGTTTCATTGGCTTAGCCCATGTTTAGGTATTGACATTGCGGTCGCAACGAGCTCCACGACCGCCGCTCGCGATCTATGCCTCTCTTCCACCTTTTCCTCCCTTCCAGACCATATATATAAAGAGCACGTAAACACCGTTAATAGCCACACTTGCAATTTGACCAATGAAAACCACACACGCATTAAACTAGGGAAAGAATATGAGTTTGATATTGCTATAATACCATATTAGAATATCAAATCCAAAAACTTAATATAATAGGTGAAGTAAAGCTGTATGTATATAAAGAGTATGTAAATCTCATGACCAAGTGATGTTGAATACTTTAACAATCATCAACCTCAAACCAATGCCATTGATGATAACCTCACTACCGTTGTCCCCAGGATTGAGGGAGGGATTAAGAGGGGCTATAGTGCCAACTCTTGCGACGGTGGTCAATTGCGGCGAAGGTGGTTGCCGGCAATGGCAGGTGCTGACGAGCGGAGAGAGACCATGATTCGGGCTTCTAGATATTAAAATTTAACGTTCTTTTTTTAAAAGTTCTTTCTTAGTCAAGAATACTTTAGTTTTTCCACGAAGACGACCAAGGTCAAATGCGCAAATTGCAGATTTTCAAAGCAGCGGACGGATGCTAAAATGTGAAAGCGGTTTTCATATTTTCCTTCCGTATTTTAGCACAACTTTTTTGAAAGCTTTTAATAACTGACCCTTGTTATAATTAGGTGTTTTCTTTGTCTGAACTAAGAAGGGCCCGCTGGTTCTGATGCTTGCAAGCTTAGCATTGACGAATTGGGGCAATGTTCGAAGGGGACCACCGGACTCTCCGGTTTCCAGCCACTTTGTCAAGCAAAATGTAATGGCGGAATTTATGACGTTGCTCGAAAATGCGTGTACTCCCAAACTCAACGCGTTAACGTCATTTGTCGTTATAATGGCTTTGCGTAGTTGGCCTTCTCTTCTTACCTAATGACTGAAAAATTTGTGGGGGCAATTTGCTTTGATGACACTTTCCATCCAATGGAATCCCCGCTATCCATCGAGAAGATTTTAGTGCATTTGGTGTATTATTAATATATTGGAAATTGAGAAGCCGGTTGTACCGACGGTGCAATCGGGGTAATCACAAGAAAATTCTTAAATCTATTGTACAAATGTCAATTCCATCATTCTTAAATCTATTGTATAAATGTCAAGTCCATCATGAACCTTTTGATTTGGCCAATTTAGGCTCTGTTTGTTTGGCAGAAAATATTCTTCCAGAAAATATTTTCCGGGTTTTCCGGTGTTTGGGGGCGGAAAACGTTTTCCGTGGGAAAACATTTTCCTTCCCCCCTCACAAAATAACCTAAGTTTATGAAAAATGACTTCCGCTTCTGAAAAAGCGGAAATCATTTTCTGCCAAACTCCTCCTTCCCCCCTCCAGTCGCCGGCCGCTGCCGCCGCTGGTCGCTTGCCGCCGCCGGTCGCCCGCCGCCGCCGCCGATCGCCCGCCGCTGCTCGTCGGTCGCCGCTCGTCCGCCGCCACTGCTGGCAAAAAATATTTTCTGAAAATTTTTCATATTGGTTGCCGAACACCAGAAAATTATGTTCCGGGAGAACATTTTCTAGGAAAATGTCTTCCGAGAAAACATTTTCCAAAAACGTAATATTTTCCGCTAAACGAACGGAGCCTTAGTGCTAGACATTTTGGCGATTTGCTAATGTAGTTCTTCTGACCAAGTTGGTGGAAATTATTGATGTGGACATCAGCTATCCTACTTGATATGATCAACGTTGCAGTTGACAATTTTTGAATTTTTTTTTTATGATTTTTTTAAATTTTTTTCTTTTTTGATTGCGGGCCATTGACCTTCGCCAGCTAGGTGAGGGCTCATGGGCCCCAGTTGTGGTTGGCGAGGGTTGGATCAATGTCGCGACACCCTCGCTTGTGGCCAACAACCTTGGCTGGCCATCGCCGAAGATGCGGGCTGGCAAAGGGAAATAAGAAAAAAAGAACAAATAAAAAGGAAAGAGAAAAAAAAGAAAAAAATTAGAGAATTTTAAAAAATTAGAAAAGTTGTCCACATCAGAACTTACTGGCTGTGTCACGTAAGACAATCGGTGTCCACATCAGCAATTTCTAACCAAAATTGATCGAAATGACTATATTGGAAAATTCTCAAAAGATTTATTATTTGAGATTAAATTAACGTTTGTACAATAAATTTATGACTTTTTTTTTTGTAATTTTCCCCGGTGCAATCAGAAACTGCATATTTTCCCAAGGGTCCTGGAAAAATTTTGTGAAATCAAGAATCCCAATCGGTCGGATTTGTTGCATATTCAGTTACTGTAAAAGTAAAACTAGAAAAAATAACGTTACTAGCTGGTGGGATTAAATAATATTGTAGAGACTCAACTTGCGTGAACAAGATATTTCACTCTACAATGGGATTGATATAATATGGTTTCATGTGATTATTTGCACAAGGCATAAGGCGGGATAAGATAAATTTTGCGTCAGCTTGCGTTTGAATTACAACCTAATCATGGGTTCGGCGAAGCACCCGGGTCCAAAGCGCAAATGGGTGATCTACATAAACGGTCTAGTTAGGCTCCCTCATGCCCGATTATTTCTACGACGAAACTTTAATATTAATTATATCAAACTATCCATTTTATAATAAAGTTATTATGCTTTACAACAAGTCATAGTGTATATTCTCAATTGAATATACTTTGTATTTGATGTATAATATATCTTTCATCAACCTGGAACATCAAAGATGGATGTGATGGCACAAAAAGAAAGGATGAGTAGACAGGGAGGAAAAAGTCGTGCATCTTTGACAAAACGAAAGACGCTTCCGATTGTCCATTTTCACAAATGATACGTGTGGTCTCAACAGCCCCGTGGACACGGTCGGTTCTTCCTAGCTTCTTCACCATCCATTTATTTTCCACATAATCAATTGTTAAAGCAAATCTACGCACAACAGTCCAGGGAAGATTTTGAAAAGTATGAAATATCCATTGAATATCACTAGAATATGAAAATTTTGCATGAAATCCACACATTTCGTTATTATAGAAGAAGTGACAAGGTACAAGCTCACTGATAAAGCACTTGCAAAGACAATGAGAGGAATAACAATTCAAGCCTAGTTTTTTTTTTCCTACTATTTAACAACTCAAGCCTAGTTGAATAGGAATTATTTCGACTTAAATTCCTGAGAAAAACGAATTGGGTTGCTGATCATATGCATGCGCGTGCGTTTGTTCCTTCTTCTAAGAAAGAGAGCATTCGGGAGGGAGTCCTTGCGAGAAGCGCTTGGTGTCGGCGCAATAGTTGTATATCATGTAATTCTTCTGCACCCACTTGAGTCTTTGTTGGCCCATGGCGTCCAGCGACTGCGACAGCCAGGAGTTGTTGCCTGAGGAAGAGGAGGAGGAGGAACACGAGGAGGATCCCGACAACCAGACGCAGGCCTGCACGTCGTTGAAGCCCCGGTAGGAAGCCGCGAACGGGGCCTGCGTCCAGTCGGTCTTCACCAGCCCGCCCCTTGTGGCCCAGTCGTCCGCGTTCCACAGGCTCGAGTATATCCACATCGCCTGGCTCTTCGGGAACGCGATACCCTTCGACTCGAGGTTCTTGAACACTCTTATGGGAGTTCCATCCACGGAGAAGCTGCGCGAGAATAAGCAAATTAGGAACCGAAACTGATCTATATAATTAGTTTCATTCTGCAGTAATTCGAAGTTTTTGACAATATAGTACGAGTTTGTGTTGGCTGACATGATGCTTTGAGGGTTCCACAAGATGGAGTAGGCGTGGAAGTCCTTGGTGGGGTCGAACCAGAGATAGAACTGCTGTTCTCTGTTCCCTTTTCCTTGCGTGAATACGTTCGTGTGGAGGATGTATGGGTCGCCACTCAGGTTACCAAGAAACTCGAAGTCGATTTCGTCGTGCGCAGAACCCAAAGAAGAAAGCTGCAAACAGAAAAGAAGTTTAGATATCTCATCCGCATGTCTTATTCAATGCACGTCGATGGCCTAATTCGCTTCAATCAATCCCGGTGATTAGTCAATCAAAAATGTTTTCAAATTATTTAGAAAAGACATGATTTTGCAAAATCGAGAGGCACGAGATTCGTGGACTTACGTAATAAGCGGTGACGGTGCCGGCGGAGTTCCCAGGCACGAGTTTGAGGAGCATGTCGATCTTGCCGAACAAGTATTGCTTCTTGGATTGGAAGCCTGACCCCGACGTCTTGTCCAGGGACAACGTCAGGAGCTGGCCGTCGTTGAGTATCTTTGCGCGGCCGTCGCCCCACGTGATGTCAAAGTCGTTGTTGAAGTTGCCCGCGGCAGCGACGGTGGTGGCGGCCGCCAATAAGCCAAGGGCAACTAATGCCACGGCGATCTTATTTGAAAGGAAGCTTTGAAAAGTCATTGCCGTTTGAATTTTAAGCAGAGAATCGACCAATTGGGTTTGGAAGTGCTGCTGGACTGCATGGAATTGATGGGGCGTGACATGTATTTATAGTGGAGTCGAGAGGAGGGGGGGAGAGTTGGCAACATATGTAGTGGGGTCCATCTCCCATGCATTATTGTAGGGTTTTGATTTCTGTCTGTCCAAAGGAAAACAACATTTAAGGACCATTTTATGATTGGGGCGTGCGTACAATTGAAACCACCAGACATATTTCGGAGATATTATTTCGGTACCATCTTCCACCTAATAATTTAAGCAGATATTCCATATAATTAAGTTAAAAAGTTAGTTCCTTTTTATGATAAGGAACTTTTCCTCAAACATGTGAAGTTCAAAGTTATCAAAAATATCCGACTATTCTCGTGGGCCAATGTAAGAAGTCGTTCAAAGTAATCAATGCCATCTCGGAGACTTGTATTTTGTAGCATGTAACGTCGGTGCATGCCATTGACCAAACTCTACATGGTTGTAAGTCAATTCTATTGCATGCTTTCCTTTTTTCTGTAATTGACAAAGTGTGGTAACAACGAACATCTTCAGGGACCATGGGAGCTGCTTTATCTTGTAATATGCTTTGCCCTTTTGCACCTGAAAAATGGAACCATGCATACCTTGGGACACACTGTCCTCTTCCTCTTCTGCTCTTTGTTGTAAATTTTGGTTTTTCAAAGCAAGTTGTTAAGCTGATATACAAACTATCCACTACGTGACTGATCTAGTTTATGCAGGTTTGTAGATCTTGCATTTTACTTGGCCTGAAACTAGGCATTGGCCATCCAACAATCGTCGTCTAGTTACTATATATAGAGGCTTAATTGATACTTTCTAAATGCCTCACGATATGGTTTGGTGATGGATAAACTTGATGCTAATGCAAAGAATTGTTGGTGAAGGCGGCTTTTAATCTGGTATTGTCTTTTCTGATTACTCGAGGATATTATGGAGACATGGTAAATTTTAAGCTCATTACACTGATGTGTTAAAAGCTCGCGACGCCGATGAAAGAGATTATGGTTTGGTTTCTTGGTTTTGTTTTAGTATTTTGTGAGAACATCAAATTTAGATACCTTTTTGCTGTTCAATCACTATAGTTAGAATGCTAATTGTTTTTGGTGGCTCTCAGATGATGTGTATTATGGGAACTTCTACAGATGCTTGTACTCAAAGTTTGAGATGTTGCTGAATAACGAAAGCAATATATTTCTAGCCAATGTTTTCGCTGTATAACATTATTTTATGGGTGCACAACAACGACAACACCAACACCAACACCAACAATCAAAATAATGATTATAGGATGATTTAGCGGTGATTGCAATTTCTACGATAATTGCCGACCTAAGCGATGGAACAAGAGCAAATGGAGAGAAAGGCTTATGGCAAAGTCCTTCATGGCAAGTCCATCGGAACACTGGATATCCTTGGGGTATTTAGGCGGATTCGCGACTCCAAAATGTCCTCCATGATGACCTTTGATCGTAAATTAGTTCAATATACCGATGGAATAATCAGTATTTACTTGATTTAGGCGATGTACGGCGACTGTGACATCTACTTCGATATCTTCAAAAGTTGAGCTCCTTCGGCTATCTTGAGGCCATCAGGAAGCCACCGTAACAGTTTCCCTTCAGCACTCCATTAGTAGTACAAATGGGTCAAGTCAAGCCTTCCATCAAGTTAAGCTTTTAAGCTGTACCTTGCAAGATGACAATAGAGTCGAGTTCAGCATTTTCTTATGTCATAGTGAGTTGATCTTGGAGGAAACGTGAGCGCGGGATATGGAGTCCATGCAAAAGGCAATGCATACTATGAAGCGGTAGGGGGGATTGGTTCTTGAGTGGGTCGTTTTCCAACCTAGAACCAAGAACTGACCTTGTAACTCCTGGTTCCAAAAAATTGAACTGGCCAGTTCCAATCCGATTCCCAATCCTACCCAGCAGCCGGTTAGATTTTTGTTTTGAAAAAAAATCAAAATTTTTAAAATAAAACATTAATATCGTACCATCTTATTACAAGACATATGTCAGTTAAGTGGTTACGTTATTATTTATTCATATTGCGATTCTTCATGTGCATAAGAGTGTTTTCTTTTTCAATCCGAGAACTGGACTGGTGGAACCAGTTTTTCATCGAACCGGATGGTTCGAATCGATTTTTGGGTTGGAATCGATTTTCGGGTTTGAATCGGATTCGGTGCACGTCCCTAGAAGTGGAAGTGGTTGCAGCGAAAAAGTGGTTGCGTGAAGGGAACGGGTTTGACCTGAATTTGGTGAAAAGCCCAAAAGGGACCAGGGACAGCTAAGGAGTGAAGATGACTTGCTTGTGAAGAGGGAGAGGTTAAGGAAGAAGGTTGGAAGAAAGATGCACAGCTGTCTTTGGTCCACACATTTTAAGGGTCAGCTTGACGTCCATTGTTTTCACTGCCGTCCGACTTCTCCTTCTAGACAAAGTTCATTTTATTTATTTCTTGGTCCCTCTCTGTCTTCAATTTTGCAATAGGTACGTAAAATATGCAGAAATTCATGAATAGCATTCGAGCTATCCTTTTTTTCTTTCACTTTGTACCCATTTTGTTCCTGAACTACTAAATCATGTGTGTTTTAGGGCTTGTTTGGTTCAGCATTTGCAGCCCCAAAGTCTCTTGGCCAAATTCAAATAGCTTTTGGCAATTTTATTTGGAAAACTGTGAGAAAATGCAATTAGCATTTCCAAAGGCCTCTAAAAGTCTTTAGCCCAAGACAGATTCGGAGGTGCTTTGGCAAATTGCATTATCAAAATGCAAGTTCATTGCTCATTGCATTGTTCATCTTCTCCATGATTTACCTAGGGAAGCAGGTCTGAAGGTCGGCGATCACCGCCTGAGGGGTCATTCAACCTCAGTGATGGCCGCTTGGAGGTCGTGCAACCCAGGCCAACACTTGCCTGGGTTGCACAATCCTAGGCAATCATTGCCTAGGCCTAACCACCCCAGGTGACCAACCTCAGACAAGGCTACTTATTAATGGTTGGTCGATGGCCGTTTTGGTTCATTGGCAGTTGAGCTCCACTTGAGACTTTTAAAAAAAGAAAAATTAGCAAAAGTTTTTTACAAAATATAGTTTTTACTAAACGATATTTAAGTTAAAGTTACTTTTCAATGTTATTTTAAAATACATTTACTAAACACTATTTGCATTTTGAAAAATCCATTTAGCTTGAAAGCCTTTACATTTTCCCAAAGATATTCCCCCAAAGCTAAATCAAATAGCCCTTACTCTTTCTATTTTGCCATATCATGCTGTCGAGCCCATCAAACTCGAAGATTGACCAAATCTTGATTCCGCTACAAACCAATTACAAGGCGAACCAATGAAATTCTTGGTAAATTTTTGCTTAAAACTCGATAAGTTCGTCCCCATATGTAATAGTAGGTAATAAGATCCCATGAAATTAGTAAGAGTTGTAAATTAAGAGGGTGTAAATCATAAATAATGAAACATTGGGGGTCATTATCTGTAACTTTTTCGACATAAAGCGAAGTTATATGGAAGTAGTACTCATCTAATTAAAATTTAAGGATATTACAGGTCAGACAGCTGGATCAGCTGTGCTGTCCTCCATCACATTAACAGTTGATATGACTTGGGTCTATCTACATGGTGTCTATAGAAAAAGCCTGCTTTATCGATCTGTTTTCTCATCACAATTAACCTAATGTGTACTTTAAAAATATAATTGCCATGTCCAGAAATATGCTATTATAAGTACATCATTGACCTATATCCTAATAGCTTAAATTTTATTGACAAAAAAAAAAAAAATACTCTGACGTGATATCAAAGCACGAGTCAAGAGTTCGAATCTAGACTCGTCTCTCAATTTTACTTTACTTGTTATTCTTGTTATCCCACGGCTTTCCTATTCCGCTGCTTACGCGGTTTCCTCCGCTATCTTGTGCGTGTAAAAACCGGCTTACCCTCCTAAAACCTATGTTATAAGTATATCGTTGGCCCGTTGCCTTCTTTGGTAAAAAGAACTTGAAAAATTACTAATTGAGTATTGACTCATTATAAAATCTTACTTATCTTCAATATAAGAATCGGATCCTTCCCACACACTACGCGCAGGCTAGGAATAGAGATATGAACTTCAGAAATCAAATCTGTATTGCGAAGAAGTTAAGAGATTTTTTGAATAACTCCTCATAGATAATCAATTTTCATTACAATAACATATGGTTTGGTCTTTATCATACTCATTTAAAGGATGGACACCGAATTTAAAAGATGGCATTGTACATTATAGGGAAAATAATATAAATAATTAATGAATTTTGGTCCAACGTGCAATGTTATTCATTAATTTTTATTTGTCTAATGTGGTTCCTGAATTTTAAGTCGGTGTGCAATGTTGTCCCTAAATTTAAAATTTGCTAAATGTAGTTTTTGAACTTTTAATACATATTTAATTTAGTCCTTAGTCTAATGAAAATATTGTCATTTTATTAATTCAAGTTCAGGAACAACATTGAACATTTTTATATAATTTAGGAACTAAATTAAGCATGAATCAAAAGTTTAGAGATTCCATTGAATAAATTAAAAATTCACGAAGGATAATTCGCATTAGAATAAAGTTCATGAACCACATAGAATAAATTAAAAATTTAAAAATTATATTGTACATCTTATCAAAGTTAAACGATCATTTGTGTCATTATTATTCTCACGGAAAACATTTATGATAATTATTGAAGTACCTTCCAAGAAGCCGGCGCGCATGATTGGGTTCATGGGGCTAAAGCGGCTGCTCAAATCCTTAATGCATGCCAGCCTCGAGACATGACGTACTCGTGCCAATCGATATCCGTACTTATTCTGGAAAGAGTTGGAGGAGTCCGAAGACAAAAACATGAGTCTCGGCATAGTCAAAGGTTGCTTTCATGCGAAGCTGGCGCACGCTCATTTTCTTCTGGTGGTTCTTCGAACGACAGCAACCGCCAGCGGCACATCATTTCGGCAAAAACGACGTCCCTGTCTTTCTTTCGTTCGCTTTGTGGGGACGTTTCGATGCGATGAATGGGGGAAACTATGAACGCATCATCATCTATGGCGCTTTGCGTTCGATTATTGGGTGTCCAAAATAGAAATCGATTTGGAGTCGGGACTAAGAAAATATGTGCTTATGCAGTAGAGATTTTGGAATTCTTGATGGACCCATTTGATGTGCTAATCCTAATTCTTGAGTAAAATTATACATGCGTAGTCATCTAAACTTTTTTTTTTTTTGTTAGAGTAAGTGCAGCGGACGTCATTAATATGTGTAAAGAAAATGCAATTAAATTTTAAAATTTTTAAGTAATTCAATAAACTCGTAAAGCTTATCCAAAAAGTGCGAAAAGATTACTTTATCAGCTTTGCCTATTTTGAATAATGAAAACATTCAACGTGACTTTAATTTGAATTTTTAATCTCCTATGTGACCATTAAATGTAATTTTGGCATTCGACATGACTGATATCACCACAAAACCTTTGTTTTATTAAAAAGAAAACGTGGGGAGTTTCAAAAGTCAATCAGTCGAAATCAATTGAAAAGTTAAAAGTAAATCGTCTATGATTTGATTTAATTAGGGCCCTGACCGTCGGTGGCTTTGGCTACTCAAAGCTTGATTCTTGGACGCACATATGCAATTTTGGGATTCTTCTTAACGCTCATCGGCAATTTCAGTCGGAGTGAGCGCGAGAGCTTCTACGAGCCGCTTAGGATCGATGGGTTTTGTGAATAAATGGGTCATTCATGATGGGCTAACCTAGTCCATAAAAAAAAATCGCAAATAGCAGTTATTTTGTGAGAATAAAAGTGAGAAGAAGAAAAACTTACGTGAGTTTTTTTGTAAGTGTTTGTAGTTCACTATCAGAAACTCTCACTCACTTGAAAACAAGGAAAAAAAGCGATTTTGCTCGACAATCGAAGGATCACTTTTTCTCTCAAAGCTGCAATAGGTGCATTTAATTTGTGACAAAGAGGTATATTCATTTACGTAATATGTTTTATTTGATCGGTTATTTAAGTATAGAATGAGCACGTTTTCCGCGTTTTGCATTCTGTTTAGGAATCTATTTCCTTCATTGATATCAGAACATGCGTTCTTGTTTCCTGATCATTTAACGTGTTTATAAAATAGAATGTTGGCCAGAATTCGTGAAACGACGCCGACAAACGCTCAGGTACGAAAAACCAATTCCTAGCCGTACTGTTTGATGTCGTTTCTTGATTTTCGTGCATCAAAATTTATTTTTTGAAAATGTAGAGTCATAGTGCTCGTTGAGTCGAGAAAAACGACGAGTGGTACGCCTCCGGGGGAGGCCAGACGCGCTGCCGCAAGTGGCGGCTTTGCCGGCACGTGCGTTGCACTTGCGCAACGATTGCCGCGCACACGTGCAACGCACGCACCATGCGTGCGTGTGTGGGTATGGTTGACGTCACGCTAACGTTAGCTATGCCAGTTATTTTTTTTTTGGGCCGAAAGGCTTGGCCTGGCAGGCCTGACCTGATCCGACCTAATTTCTGACCCCGTGACCCGACCCTGCTGACCTACCCCAGTCATCCGTTGACTGTTGACTGGCATTGATCGGCGTTGACCGTTGACCGACGTTGACCATCGAAAAAAAAAAAAAGCTAAAAGGGGACATAATGTGTTTCTTGCAATATAATATCATGAATTAAAAAGTAATCCTTTGATTTTTTTTTGCATTTGTTGCAGAAAAGATGGTACGAAAATTTCGAACCCCCATTATGGCGAGGACGCCTGAACAAAAGGCAAGACTTGCAGCGTTAAGAGCTGAATTAGATACTTATCGATGGGAAAATTGTGATTTGGAGAATCACATGGTCAAGGTCAAAAAGATGATACAGAAAATCATCTTGAATGGTTACTGTATGCTGGACTTTGAGAAGTTGAATGTTCTAACCAACACTCTTCCATATGAATGGAAAAAGGTGTTACATCAACTATAGGAGGTCAACGTGGTCCTAGCCTACAAAACAATTGCAATGGATTTTGTGATAGAATATTATAGGATTGAGGCAATAAAGACTTTGACCCTAGGGACTTGGCGAAGAATGAATGCGCCATGGAGAAAGTCTAAGGAATACTCGACAGTCTTTTCTTGGTTGCCAAAGAAGAAAATTGGATTTTCTAAGAAATTTAATAAATCTTTCCCTGCGTATAGGAAATTGATAAACCGTTGATTTTTATTTTATTTTAATTTGGTTTTAGATATCATAGGTGGTATTACTATTTGCGTTGGTATTCATGTTTCTTTCCTATAATGGATTTGTTCCTCATGTAAATAGTTTTTTTTAATGAATAGATGTTAATGGATATTTTCTGTTATGAATAGTTTATGGTACTATTATATTATAATATTTGTCTTATTAATACCATGTGGTTGAGTGGGAGTTCTAAATGTTTTAGTAACTTTAAAGAGCGTAATTTTACCTTAATGATTATATTAACGATAATTTCACATTAGGTTTTTAGATGATGATTGGGAACATAGTGAACTTTCGAATCTAAAAACTATGTTAAATTACTCATTAATATAATCAGCTTGTATAAAATTGATGCATAAATGAGTGGCATTAATAATTTGTGCTATATGTCTGAAATGTTCAGATACCATGACTTCAGTAACTAAGAACATAGTGGCTGAATTGAACAAAAGAAAGAAATTGAACGGCAAAAATTATGAAATATAGAACATGAAAATCCAATATGTACTAGAAGAACAAGAAGCACTACAAGCTCTTAACCAACTTATGGAAGAACCTGAGAATGGGAACACTGCACAGCATAAGAGAAACAGAGATGCATTTGCTGCATGGAAGAAGAAAAACTCAATTGCTCGCATCACGTTGCTAAGTAGCATAGAGAATGATATCATGTGAGAATTCAGGCGTTTTGAGAATGCCAAGGAAATATGAGAAATACTAGTAGCAAGATTTGGTCATACGTCGATGACCAAGTTAAGATAGCTCACTATAAGATTTGACTCATATAAGAAATCTCATGGTCAGTCCATGAAACAACACCTAAGAAAGATGTTGAACATGATCATTGAGCTGAAGGATGCTGGACACATTCTAACTGATGAACAACAAGTGCAAATAGTGATTCGTTCCTTGTCTCAAAGTTGGGAGCATATGAAAGTGCACCTGACCCATAATGAAAACATCATGACCTTTGAAGATGACATGCGCCATCTTGAGTTAAAAGAGGATCGCCTCATGATGGTGAAACCAGAAACTGAGATCTATTATGCTGGTTCTAGCTCACATGGGGGCTTCGGGTTCCAAGCGCAAGCACGTCGAAAGGTTCATGAAGTGAATAGGCAATGGAGCAAGTTCTTCGGGTAAGAAACCAAAATTTAATCAACAAGACAAAGGAAAGCGTTCTTTTGTTAGGAAGATGTCAAGGGAGAAATGCTACAACTGTAGCAAGAAAAGCCATTTCGCTCATGATTGTGGTGAGTCAAAGAAGATAAACTCCCCTTACATTTTTGAGAACTTTGTCTATGTGTCAAGTTATGTAATTTTAATTGAGTCTAATCTTTTGTGGACTGTAAATTTGAGAGCAACAGACCATGTAGCGAAGGATAGAGATGCCTTCGTGGAATTCCGACCGGAACAAAATGGATCTATGTAGGGAACAACTCCAAAGCTGAAGTTAAAGGGATTAGCACCTGCCAGTTGATGATGGGTGGTAGACGCATATTGTTCCTACATGACTTATTATATGCTCTAGAGATTCGTTGGAATTTAGTGTCTGTATTAGTGTTGGTTAAACTTTGTTTTAATTTGAACTTCTATAATAGTGGTATTAATTTGTATTTGAATACGAATTACTATGGTTGTGGATACTTTTTGAATGGTTTTATTATATTAAATGTTAACTATGGTGATGTTAACGTTTGTTATTCTTCATTTACATCTTTCAATTCTTATGAAAATGATGTGAATGTGAGGCACGCTAGACTTAGTCATATTGGCTAACAACGAATGCAAAAATTAGTCAAAGAGGGCTCATTAGACAAGATTGAAAAAGTTGATTTGTCTATGTGCGAGCATTGCCTAGCCGGGAAAACAACAAGGAAACCATTCGGAAATGGTACAAGAGTTAAGTTTCTTTTACAACTAATCCATTCTGATATCTGTGGTCCAATGAATGTAAGAGCAAGATATGGGGCTGTGTATTTCATCACATTCATAGATGATTATACTCGATTTGGATATGTCTATTTGATTTCCCATAAATCCGAGGTATTAAGTTGCTTCAAGAAATTTATGAACTTGGTAGAAAAATCAATTAAATAAGAAAATAAAAACATTTAGATCCGATCAAGGTCGAAAATATTTATCTGATAAGTTCAAAAATTTATGTAATGAAAAAGGAATAGAAAAACAGTTGTCTATTCCATATACTCCTCAACAAAATAGTGTTGCTGGACCAACTGGTGATGAAGTCGCCGTACCTAACTTATTTGGCAAAGTCATCCTTCTGGAGTATTTTCTATTTCGTCAGCCTGGGAATTAATTCGGAAAAAGGGACACCGTGTTTTCTGGGACTCATGCATTTGGGACTGCAATTTTGCCCCAAGACATAGCTTTCTGCTGTGGCTGATGTCCCTCAACAGGCTTCCGACCCAAGTCCTCCTCCTATCCTATCACAGAATCTTTGAAGGACTTTGTGCTTATTGCCAAGGTAGGCTAGACTCCATTGATCACTTGTTTTTTGGTTGTACTTATACGGGTTCTCTGGCGTCCTTTTGGGCCACTAAATTTAATCTCTCCTAGCACAACGGGTCTTGGCAACATTCTCTCCGCTGGGCGTCCACATCCATTGCTAGTAACAGCTTCCATCACCGCCTTGCTCAGTTTGCACTTGGAGCTCTGTGCCACCTCATTTGGACAGAGCATAACTATTTCCTCTTTAGAAACGGGACCATTTTCTTGCTTGTAATGCGGAACCATCTTGCCAAAGTTGCTCGAGATAAGGCTCTTTCTCTCAAGCCTGTTGCAGATACTTCACGCAATAGAAGAATCCAGGCCAGCTGGGAAATCCCAACTTCTATTTTTTCTTGATGTTCAGTAGTTGCTTGTTTCTTTGTGGCTCTTTAGTCCGCTTGTTAGCGGTTCAGCTCATTCTTCTTAACTGTTGGGCCCCTGTTGCTTGTAACGCCCACTAGCTTTAGTCAGCCACTACACCTTTGCATTTATCGCAACACCTGTGTCACGTTAGGTACGAGGTCTTTGTGTTCAGCTTCTCCTTTGTAACTTGCGAATTGAAAAGTATACAATCCTCTTACCTTACCAAAAAAAAAAAAAAAACAAAATGGTGTTGCCAAGAGGAGAAATAGAAGCATATTGGAAATGGTTAGGTCTATAATGGCACAAACTAACTTACCTATCATTTTTTGGGATGATGCTTTATTAACTGCTGCCTATGTACTTGACTGTGTGCCTTCTAAATTAGTTACTTCCACTCCGCATGAGTTATGGACAAGTAGAAAACCCGATTTAAGTTTTTTAAACCTTGGGGTTGTGCTACTCATACTCACGAGCCCTCTCATAAATATAGGAAACTAAGTCCTAGAGACAATAAGAGTATTTTCATAAGATACTCAGAGCACTCAAAAGGATATGTGTTTATAGGTGAGAAAGAAAGTGGGAGTATAACTAAATTTGAATTACGAGATGTCACATTCTTAGAGAATGATTTTTCTAAGAAGGGCGAAATAGGTGATGACTACTAATTATTCAACTCAATCTCAATTGCAACCGTTTAATAAGACGATACCGTCATTAACTAATCTAAGTAGGAGTGTAATGGATAATGATGTACCACATGTACAATTTCTTGTAAGGCGAACAAATTGTAAAAGTGTTCACCGACGACGTTTTAACATTGAAGGGAAAACTTTCAAGGTCGCTCCACAAGATGAAGAAGAGCCAAGGAATATAAATGAGGCTCTAAGTTACCCTAATAAGGAAAAATGGATAGATACATTAGAAGAAGAAATGGAGTCAATGAAGTCAAATATATGGCCTTAAGCAGTCTTCGAGACAATGGTATACACATTTTCATAGTGCCATAGTGGCCTCTGATTTTATAATGATTGATGAAGATTATTGCGTATATATCAAAAGATTCAAAGATCAATTTGTGATCTTATTATTATATATTGATGATTTATTGATTGTCGGAAGCAATATGGAGTTGGTTAATATTGTTAAGAGTTGGTTATCGTCTAATTTCGAGATGAAAGATATGGGTGAAGCTGTATATATTATTGGAGTTAAAATTTCAAGAAATTGTTCCAAGATATTGTTTTCTCTTTCGCAAAAGACTTATATTAACAAAGTTCTTGAATGATTTTGTATACATGATTGTAAACCCATGGATACTCCTATTATAAAAGGTGAAGGATTGAGCCGTAGATTGTGTCCTAAGACTCCACAAGAGAAAGAATAAATGAAACGTGATCTTTATGCTAGTGTTGTTGGGAGTTTAATGTATGTTATGATGTGTACAAGACCTGACATATGTTTTACAGTTGGAATGGTAAATAGATACCAATCCAATCCAGGTCAAACACATTGGAAAGTCGTCAAAAGAATCATGAGGTATCTAAAGGGTACTGCTGATTATTCTCTAAGTTATCAAAGAAAGGATCTGCGACTTGAAAGCTACTCAAATGCTGACTGGAGAGGAGATTTAGATGAAATGAAATCTACTTTTGGATTTGCATTCTTACTGAATAATAGTGTCACATCTTGGAGCAGTAAGAAACAAACATGTATAGCATTATCCACCATAGAAGCCGAGTTTATGGCATTGTCAACAGCAGTACAAGAGGGAGTTTGGCTTAAGAGATTTTTGGATCATTTAAGTATTGTTGATTATGTTGCAAGCTCATTGTTAGTCAATTGTGATAGCCAAGCAGCGATAGAATACACCAATGATCCGAAATATCATGGCAAAACCAAACATATATATACCAAGTACAATTCTGTTAAAGATATGATAGCACGAAAAGATGTGAACTTACAGTATATATCTACGCATTGAATGATGACAGATTCTATGACAAAGCTAATTCCTAGAGATATTTTTAATGGTCATGTAAAATCTTTAGGACTGCGTAGATGCCGATGTACTGAATATTGTAATTTCCCTGAACGTTCACATTTAAATAAAATTGTTATATCATTGTTAATGCCTATGATTTTTTTTTTATATTTATGCATCTTAATACTTAGTGTATTATGTCAAGAAAGTATGTCGAACAAAAAAGATTAACCCACTCACACGAGTAATCATTTCTATTTATTGTGTGATAAATAGAGATGAAACAATTTGAAGCTTATTATCTAGGTGATAATCGAGAGTTCAACCTTAAAATATAAATGTCGCATTAACTAAGTGCTAAGATGAGGACATAATATTTACTATGTCGGAAAGTAAAATAGTCTACATATTTTATTTTATCCATCTTTGATGCCAGATGTGAGTTCTAATAGATTCTTTAGAAGAGTAAATACGTGAACTCAAGTTTAGACATTGAGTATATCTGAACTATCATCTGTACGGTATTGAATGTAAAGACATACGCTCCACGGGAAAGAAATTAATACTGTAATACATATTTCATACTACATATGCATGAGGGTATGATCGATAAGAGTGGCAAAAGTTTTTGATCTCAACTTTATGCTGTGTGAGATTCTTGAGGGTATGAGTTCCCTATTTAGTGCATTCACGGCTCTGACTTATTCTCAAAGTTTCTATTCAGTGTTCACTATCTTAAGGTGTTGCCAATGGTCATGAATGATTCGATCTAATGGAGCATTTCTAGAAAAGCGAGCTGGACTGAAATAGAGAGGCTTAAGGAAAGAGAAAAATCAATTTAATTATGATGTCACATCCTATTTTTGTATTCACAAGTAGACCAATTATGATTTTGAGTAAATCATAGTTGTGAATACAATATACGAGATACTAAAAGAGATCAAAAGAGATATAAATGTGACTGATTGATTTAGGGTACTACATACTATATCTACTCGAAAACGTTATGTCCAATTTGAGCTGCTATGTATTCCTAATAGACGCATGGCAACGAGCTCTCGAAGTATACTGGTCACACGGATTATTTGCTAGTATGAACATTGCAAAGAAGAGAGAGTTAATGTTTAGCTCACCATGTGCGAGTGGAAGATGATGGGTTTTGTGAATAAATGGGCCGCCCATGATGGGCTAACCCAGCCCATGAAAGAAAATAACCGCAAATGGCAGTTATTTTGTGGGAATAAAAGTGAGAAGAAGAAAAACTTACATGAGTTTTTTTGCAAGTGCCTGTGGTTCACTATCAGAAACTCTTGCTCACTTGAAAACAAAGAAAAAAAGCAACTTTGCTTGACAATCGAAGAATCGCTCTCTCACTCTCTCGAGGCTGCAATAGGTGCATTTAATTTGTGGCAAAAAAGTATGTTCATTTACATAATATGCTTCGTTCGATCAGTAATTCAAGTATAGAATGGGCACGTTTTCCGCATTTTGCATTATGTTTAGGAATTTGTTTCCTTCAAGGATTCAAGGAGAAAATTACTAAAATATTCATAAATTTATTAAATTTATGCCAATTCAATTCCAAATCGTTTAATTGTCATTGTAGTCATTCAGGCCAATTTTGGCCGAAAATTGATGACGTGGACACCAACCGTCCTATAAGGCACAGCTGACGCTCATTCGGTAAAATTAAAATGTTTAAAGTTGAATTGATACAAGCGTAATAGGTTTATGACTGTTTTGGTAATTTTCCCAACATTCAAGTCCATGATGTATCACGGGAATTTGCGCTTGGGGGAGCTGGATGCAGTCCTAGCTAATGGTAAGGTGAAGCAATCGATCTGCAAGCTCAAATAATCTATGACTAAATTAAGAGTTTCAATCGACCTAAGGCTCCATTCGTTTCACGGAAAATAACTTCTAGGAAAATGTTTTTCGAATTTTCCGGTATTCGCTTCACAGAAAATAAACAAGTCAAGGAAAATATTTTCCATCAATGGAAAACACACCTTCAAAAATGGGGAAAATGATTTCCTCCTCCTCTTTCTTTCATCATTCATTTTAATTAAATTTAATTAATTTTTATTTTCTTTTTTTAAATACTAGTTTTTAACTGTTTTTTGTTTTCCTTTTATTTTATTACTTTTTCTTTTTTCTTCTTCTTCGTCTAGCTGTTGGCCACGGTGAAGGCAAGCGACCGGCCACAGGTGAGCTCGAGCCTCACCACAAGCCGGTGAGGCTCGAGCTCACCAAATCACCGATGCTCGAGTGTTGCCAGAGGTTGGCAAGAATTAGGCCTCACAGATCGGTGACGCTCGAGTGTTGCCAGAGGGCAAGAGGCTCAAGCGTTACCAGAAGGTAGGAGGCTCAAATGTCGCCAGAGGCTAGTGAGCTTGTCCCTCATTTGTGGCCGATTGTCGGGCGTTGTCGTGGCCAGCGACCAGCCAAGGAAAAGAAAAAGAAATAAAAAGAAATAAATAATAAATAATTTAAATCTTGTTGAAAAGAAAATAAAAAATGATCAAAAGGAGTGCACAGAGGAAAATCAAATCAAATTTTCTTTGCCAAACGACAAAAAATATTTTCCACTTCATTTTCAAGTTTCAACCGAATACAGGAAAATATTGTTATTTTCTTCAAAAATGACTTCATGAAAAAGATTTTTCAAAATTGTCACATTTTCTGCGAAACGAATGAAGCCTAAATCATTTCTGATAAATGCCTTGATTAATTGAATTTAAAATATGAAAAAGGCAATTTTTTTCCCAAAATAAATCTCTCTAGAAAAGTAACTCCTCAAATATATCTCTCTCAAAATTACTTCTCAAGCTCGACTTCTTATTGCAACGTCATGACTGAAGGTTGCCTAGTTATGTAACTCCTCATTCTAGTCACATTTACCTCTCTCCTGTTATTACTACAATAATTTTAACGTTTTACATTGCTTTCAATCTCTTAGGACAAACTTCTTGTAAATAATTAAAACCGAAAACGAAATTGCATACATTCAACCGCTAAGTTTTAATTTTTTTCAATTTATTACTCCACATATTTAATCTCCTTTTGAGGTTAAATTCAAATTTTAGATTAAAATATTTTGAACTATTAAAATGATATGGCCTATGTTATAATGCAGAAATATATATAGTCTATGTTTTTTTTTTTTGGTAAGGACTATAATTGGCTTATTAATAAACAAAATTTTACAAATTGAAATGTAGAATTATTTACTTGTTAAAAAAAGTTCAAATTTATGAATGGCTAAAAGGAGAAATATATTTAAAGTAGGGATAAATGCATTAAAAGTCCTAAAACTTGTTACAAAAGTGTAATAAATCTTTAAACTTTCAAAAAATGCAATTAAGTCCAAAAACTTGTCTCAAAAGAATAGTTAAGTCTTAAAACTTTCAAAAAGTGAAATCAAGTCCTAAAACTTGTTAAATTGACCCAATCAAGTCCTTCCGTAAATAATATTTTTTGAAATTTTTAGGGCTCGATTGCACTTTCGTGATAAGTTTTGGGACTTGATTGCACCTTTTGAAAGTTATGACTCGATTGCACTTTTACGACAAGTTTTAGGATTTGATTGGACTTTTTGAAAATTTTAGAACTTGATTGCACATTCATGACAAGTTTTAGAACTTCTAGTGCACTTATCCCTTGAAAGTAAGTTTAAATATATTTATTTTGAATTTCAGTTTAAGTAAAATTTAAATATTAAGTAATTAATTATATACTATATTGATAAAATAAATGTTTTGTAATATTAAGCTTAGCATTACTTTCATTCAACAAAATTGTTCTTAGTATCTGTAGCACCTCGAATTTTGCAGACTGAGGGTCCTCAATTGGTAGTGCCTCACTCCTTAGGATCTTCTCAAATCCTAAGTTCATGTAATCTACGATGTCACACCCCGGCCAAAACCATGACTCGTGACTCACTTTGCATCGTCCCGTTTATTGTTATCTTTCATTACAAACAAGCAAAAGCATGAAATCGAGACAACTATAATCAGAACAAATAATAGGGTCAGGACAAACGTCATGAGCAAACCATATATTTACATGATAACTAGGACATTTTACATGCCTAGCCTTTTACATGCCTTTATCTTTTCTTACAGGTCGATTTGCACATATATTCCCGCTATAACAAAACACGGGTGGAGTTATGCCTAGCCTCACTACCGTGAGTTCCTTCAAAAGTGTTCTCCTCAAAAAGGTGCCTCCCCAAAAACGCTTGGTCATTCGCAAGTCTAGTTAGCCGCCTAGGCCCTGTTTGAGGCGGTCCTGGGTGTCGGTCTGTTGGCACCACCGAACAAGCTATTAAACCCACGAAGGGGTCCAATTAGTTCTTCATCCTCGGTCCACTCATGCCAAGCTTCGAATATGTGCAGGACATGTTATTCAAGGCTTTCATTAACCATGACTTAGGAAATGACCTTCCAATAGGCTCTCCCTCTGACCATGTCGATCACATCAATCACATCCATAATCATCTCCACAGGGGTTCCAAAGTGTCACAATCTAAATTTTTTCAGGCTAATAGATTATTAAGACTAAGCTTAACTCGGACCCTCTCAAGCTCTACCAATTTACAACTTATGGTTTAAGTTTTTAACATGCAAAAGTTTTCATGCTTAGAGTTGCCACTAATATATTTGTGGCAGGTCGATTAGAAATCTAAATAAAACATATGGAGATATGTTTTATTCCTACGAACTAGAGATTCTAAGCTCGGGGACTTGGTTATGCTAGATCTAGTTTAACGCCCTTTCGGTACCTTTTCTTTTCAAAAATATTTATGCAGGTAGTCTGGATCTATTTTATTAACTAATCACTAACATGTGAGGTATTCATGCGGGTGTACAAACCACCAATTTAACATCCAAGAAAACAACAAATAAATTGCATGATTAGGATAATGACGTACCTTAAAGCAACACAATCATTTGCATTGTTAGTAGAAAATCACACAGACAATCCTAATATGATTTCTAATTAACAAAGTAAGGCACTCAAGATGTTCTTTAGGGTTTGCGCTTTATTAAAATGCAAACTAACCTATATGTAATAACATGCAAAAAATGACATGCGATTAATGCGACTTAGCATGCAAACTATATGACATGCGACAATATGACCTATTTCTAATGACGGGCGTATTTTTCCAATGAAATTTAGGATTAAAAAAATGCCTAAATTAACATGCAATTTAACGACTTCTTTTTTTTGATATTTTTATTATTAAAATTCGAAATTAAAAGTTGCTCAAGTTGAGAATGCAATCTATCCTAATCTATCCAAAAGTAACTCAGTCTTTTTGGGAATTTCATGGAAATTCGGAATCTTAAAATAACCTAAATAATCATTAGGATTAGAATAACACCTAATTTAAACTAGGAAATAAATCATCTCAAGTCCTAATTTAAATTAAATAATTATCCTATCTTTTAGATACATTTAGGATTCCCTAAACATGCAAAACTTCTAATTGAAATCCTAACTAACATATTTTGGATTTTCTTTATTTAAAAAAAAATCAAACCACATAATATCACAAAATTTTACCGACATCCATTTAAATTTAGAAACAATAGATTGATAAATCGCATCTCGGGCATGAGGATCGGACTGGCCAATCTTTTTTCACGCAATCGCGAATCATATCTTGGGCAAGAGATTGGATTGATGATTTTTCATGCGATCGCAAGTCATATTTCGGGTATAAAATCGGACTGTCAATCATATGCACGTTATGAAATTAGGAAATAAATCCTAATTTAAAAGCTATTCGGGGATATAATAGATACGATAATATCATTCAAAGATTCACACAAAATTGTAATATTGTAAACAAGGAAACAATATACTTGAAAGTCAAATTAGATGAGCTTTTTACCTAATTCGAATATTTGCTTTCCAAGTTTGAATGTCTCAGGATCAATGGACAGTGGCAGATTGGACTGGCGATGGATCACGAGCAGCTCATCTTGACAGTGGTTCGCAGACTCCCTGTGACGGCGGAGAACTCACAATGGGACCCTAGAGATGTCCAATGGCATGTAATCTCGGTGGGGAATTCGTCCAGCGAGTTTGGAGGCTTGTCACTGCACTGAAAAAGGCAAACCAATGCCAAAAAGCTATAAAAAAAAAAAATCAAACACAGCGTTGACTAAATTGAAGGCACCAAGCGAAAGTGTTGGTGACGCTGGTGTTCTCCTGAAATCTGCTGGTACCATCTGGAAAGCTTGCAAAAGACTCGGCAAGGGTCGTTGGACGAAATAAGGATCAGCCACAATCAAGCAGAAATTCGTTGGGCTTAGCTGGAACTCAGACAAGGAAGACTCGCAATAAAAACTCAAACAAGAGCCAAGGCTTAATCGATGGAGGTCCCAAGCACGTCGGGAAATTGGTGGGTGTTGGTCCTTCGCTAGAAGGGATGTTGGAGATCAGCGGCGACAATAGGAGCAGGGGGAACCACGGTAGCTCCAAAAGCGGCAGCAAAGAGAATGGCTCGCCAAAGACAGTAGCGGCGGCGAGGCGGTGGGCGTCAAGCGATGCGGGTGCGGTGGCGGGGCGTCACGGATGCAATGAAGGGGCGGCGTGGCATAGCGGCAGCATGTGTACGCAGCCAACTCTTTCTCTTAATCTCACGTGTGTTTTTCTAACATATCAAACTCTCCAAAAGAAAAAGCCCCATGTTCTTGTTTGTACGTGATCCTTTTATAAATGAGAATGCCTAGGCCTTTTTTAGAAAGAGACCCACTCAAGAATATTTAAAACATATTACATTTGGCTTCTTCCCTTTTTGCTTGTGTCTATGACGCCAGAACGTAATTCCAAATATATATCCCCCATGTTGACCGATTCCGTTTTCCTCTTCTTGTATCCTTCATATATATTTTTTTCCAGCAAAAGAATACTACAAGTGCCATAACTTATGTACGGCGCTCACTTTGGTGCCATAAGTTTTTTTGGATTACTTTTTTTTTTGGTAAGAAAAAAAAATTTCGAAAAATGATCATTTAAGTGCTAAAATTTTTAAAAAATGATCACTTAAGTGCTAAGTCCAGTGCCGTACACAATTTTTCGCCAGAAATCCGGCATGGCATTGTTTTTATTAATTTTTGAAGCTAACATGACTCGCCGGAGATTGGCACTTAATTGTTTTTAAAAAATTTTAGCACTTAAATAATCATTTTTAAAAAATTTTAGCACTTAAGTAATCGTTTTTCAAAAATTTTAGCATTGAAGTGATCCAAAAAAACTTATGACACTTAAGTGATCATTTTTCCTCCGACATGGCACTAAAGTGATCCGAAAAAAAGTTATAGCACCAAAGTGATCTCCGTACATAAGTTATGACACTTATAATGTCATTTTGCCCTTTTTTTGCCTTTGCACAAAGATACCAAGAAACAAAATCTGCTGATACACTTCCTCTTTCCTTTATGTATTGCCCTTGCCTCGGTGAAGAATGTTCCCCCTTGCCTTGTCGTGATGCCCAAGATTTTTTAATGGAATTTCCAAAAGATATATTGCCAATTACTGTCCATGGATTAAAGATATGTGAGGATAGGATATTACTTCCTCCTATCTTCTAATAATACAGCCAAATATAATGAATCTTCCTTCCTTCTTGGTCCTTCATGTGGCAGGAAAAGTATATATGCAGAAGATCTCTTGCGACTGAAGATCACACGTGCAAAACATGTGACTTTTGGTGATGGGTTTGATTGAATTAAGCTCATAACCATTTGCTCAAGTCCATCTGCCGTATGTTCGAAAATGTGCAAACTATATGGCCTAATTAACTATTAATGAAATGCAATTTAACTAATATTTTTTGTTTAGGAGTTGAGGTCGATTCATAATTTTCTATGCAATTATTCCTAAATGACTAGTTAAAATTTAGGTATCAACAGCTGCCCTTCTTTGATTGTGAGCTTGAAGAGGTTGCATTCAAAGACTAAATGATACATAAATTTTGACTATGCAAATGCAATAAATGTTATTTTCTTGTGGGAGTATGAGTCCCATTTTGAAATGCAATAAGAAATGATGCATGCTAACGTGAATAAAACATATCTGGAGTTACTTACCTGACATGAGCAGTAGTGTAATTCGAGACATGACTCTGATTTTGTGTCATTTGACAATCACTTGGGCTTTGTCAATCATATGTTGCCTGATAAGCTATTGATGGATTTTGGTGACCTGTAATTCAATTAGGACACACGAAAGGTAATTCGAATTACCTAGATATCGTCTGAGGTAATCGAAGATGGTGATCAATAGACACCTGGATAATATCTGAGGTATCTAGAAATCAAAGAATGGAAGACTACTTCGAATATCTGGATATCATCTGAGATACTCGAAATAGACCTTCTGTTGAACACCTGGATATCGTCAGAGGCGTCCAGTGACAATCTAGCGAAACAGAATTTATCCTACATTTTATCGAAATACCTAGATATCGTCAAAGGTACTCGAGAAAATTACCCATTATGAACCTGGATATCATCAGAGGTGCCTAATGTAGGGCCTTCTCCAAATTGCTAGAAAGGTGGCTTAACAAGGTGCCTAGTTATCATCTGACGTAATTGAAAAGCGATTCGATAAATTGGAATGCTTTCCTACTTTTAACAAAATACTTGGATATCGTCAGAGGTATTCGGAAAAAATCAACTGCTAAACACTTGGATATCGTCAAAGGTGTTCAAGAAGAAACTTTCCAAATTGTTTGAAAGGTGTGCCTAACGAAACATCTAGTTATCATCTGAGATATTTGAAATGACTTGATTGATAAATACCTGGATATCGTCAGAGACATTTAACAATTTGGCGAACAGAGGGGCTAGCCTGAATGCTTGGAGATTCTTGAACAAAGTACCTAGATATCATTAAAGGTACTTGAAAAGGCTTGATCAATAGATGTCTAGATATCGTCAAAGGCATCTGGTGATATCTCCGACTCTTTAGGGCATGTCTCATGCTAGACACGGTTTTAGGCAACATATAATATACATTCATGGACAATCAAGAACACATATACTCATGCACTATAAATTCAACCGATTTTTATGCATGACGATTTTTTCGAATTGGCATTACCAAACTTCACTGGGGAGAATCATGATAAGACAATTCGAACTCACAAGTGAGTATCTTGAAAATGTCAAATGAGGGACTTCCGGTCCAAAAGAGTTTTCACTCATTCTCATTGAAAGAGGCTAATTTATGAGAATCACTCTATCTCACCTTCATCATGCAGACAAGGGTCCAAGTATTCTTACAAGCAGTACAACTTTACCAATCCGAGAGGTCTTTACTAGGATTGTAACGTGGGCTTAGTCTTCGGGTTTACAAGTCAAGAATTCTGCAAAATGAGATAGAAATGGACTTGCTCGCACTTCTTCGAGCTAAGCTTATAAATATCCAAATCCTATGTTAGCTCAAGTGCCATAATCTAAAGAGACTTTGTAAGAGACGTAATATAGGCTAGGCTCATTGGTTGAGAAATGAGTGGATCATTAAGCTCAAAATGTGTATAATTGGGGTGAATAAGTTAGTGATCATCTTGGCATTGTCACTAGTCTTCTTCTTTGCCTTTAAGAATTGTCTTCTTGGTAGATGTACTATCAGTCTTGAGTTCACCACTTGATTCCTTCGAGACTTGTAAGACCACTATTCTACTGGGATTCATGACTTTGACATGTCATATCTTGACATTTTTTCTCTAAAGTTCTCTCTTTTTTTTTCGACTTTTTTTTTATTTATGGGCATGACCTTGTTTTTACCAGGCACACTGCTTTTTTATGCCCCTTAGCTTTTATTTTTTTTTTCATTCATTTTTTTTTTACTTTTGACACACTATCCACAATGCATACATTTGCCAACCACATTTTGGCTTGTTTTGACCGAATGATTGACATTTGGACTCTCAAGGTCTTCGTCTTCTATCAACGCTCCAGATATGCTGCGTCAACAGTGATGGTTGTTACCTTGCCCCATTGTGGGGGATGATCACCAACTGGGTTTAAGAAATGAATTTGCAAGCTCAATTGGGCTTAGCAAAGGGTAAAGCGTGTAAAGAAATGCTCTTTGTCATCCTAAGGCACTTAAACTTTGTGTGAATTCATCTAAAAAAGCAGCACTCAAAGATTGATACAAGTGAGAGCAAGAAAATTTCGACTCATTTTTCACCTTATGATGCTGACTTACCTCTAGTTTGCCCTAATGTGAGGTGGTTCTTGATAGGGGTAATTTGAAAGGATTTCTCCAAGCATTTAGGGTCAAAGTAGTGAAACAATGGATAAACTATTATGTTTAGGATAGAGAAATGAATTGCCTTATGTCACTTCAGTTGTCGTACCTTTTACGAGATAACCCTTTACCTTGCAGACATGGAATTTTTCCACTCAACTCACTGGGGATTAGTGCATGGAACTGCATATAGGATCGGGCTTGCCTTTCATCATCTCGATATATCTCATTCAACACATTCAATTTATTCTACATGAGTTATAAGATTGTCCAAATAAATTTCCCTTTTGAAGTCAATGATGTAGACCAACAAAATAACCATGTAGAATTTAAAGCCAATGCACACATCTTAACTTGAAATTGATTGAAACTATTTATTCATTAGTGAAATGTTTGCAATTCAGAAAATCAAATCAAATACTTGAAAAGTTTTACTGCAAAATGTTGGAATTTATCAGGGGTAATACATCTTCATAACATCAGAATTAACAGGAGTGGAGAACTCATGACCATCCACTTTTACGAGAATCAGGGCACCTCCGGAAAGCACCTTTTTAATTACATATGGACTGATGTAGTTTGGGGCAAATTTACCCCCAGGAATAGGAAAGACTGACGGTACCTTCCTTAGGACTAGATCATTTACCTCGAAGTGTCTTGGATGCACCTTTTGGTTGAAGGATCTAGCTATCCTCTGCTGATAAGTTTGACCGTGGCAAATGGCTTTCAATCGCTTCTTATCAATTAGGTTCAACTGCTCATGCCTTTGTCGCTTCCATTTTGCCTCGAACCACTCCACCTAAGACAAGACTCGCAGGGAAGGGATCTCTACTTTGACAGGTAGGACTGCTTCCATGTCATGCACCAAGGAAAAAGGGGTTGCCTCGACAGAGGTTCGGATCAAAGTCCGATACACCATTAGTGCGAAGGGCAACCTTTCATGCCAGTTACGATAGTTTTCTGCCGTTTTGGCTAGGATCTTCTTGATGTTCTTGTTAGCGGCTTCAACTGCTCCATTCATCTATGAACGATAGGAAGATGAATTCAGGTGCTGGATCTTGAACTCATTGAACAACTGATCTATGAACTTGTTGTTCAAATTTGTCCCATTATCGGTGACAATAGCCTCGAGGACACCATAACAAGCGACTATGTCTCGTCTGATGAATCTTACAACATTCCTTGCAACGACGTTTGCATAAGATGCCGCCTCAATCCACTTGGATAAATAATCAATCGTGACCAAGATAAATTAGTGTCCATTCGATGCCTTGAGATTAATTGGGCCAATCACATCGATGCCCCACTTTGAAAGGGCCATGGTTCGGACAGCTGATGTAATTCTATCGGGGGAAATATTTATTTTATCCCCATGAACCTGATAGCGATAACATCTTCGAACATGTTGGATGCAGTCACTTTCAAGACTGAGCCAATAATAACCTAACCTCATGATCTTCTTAGCTAACATGTGGCCATTCATGCGTGGACCACATATCCCCTCGTGTACTTTTTGCATGATTATGGTAGCTTCAACAGCATCCACACACCTCAGCAGGATCAAATTATAGGATCTTTTGTATAGCTTTTCACCACTGACAAAGAATTTTGAATGCATTCTCATTATGTACTTTCTGTCAGCTGGGGTACTTCCCTCAGGAAATTCTTGTCTCTAGATATAACTCAAAATATCATAATACTATGGCTTTTCATCGAGTTCTTCAATCACAACCATACAATAGGCCGGTTTTGTCAAGACTTCGATCTTCAAGGGTTCTACCTCTAATCCACCAGTCACTTGTAGAATGGATGATAACATAGCTAGCGGATCAGCGAACTGATTATAGGACCTCAATAAGTACTCAAAGGAGATATCCTCAAATTCCTCTATGATTTCTTTAAGGTATTCATGGTATGGCACTAGTTTGGTGTCTCTCGTCTTCCACTCCCCTACAATTTGAAGAATAATCAAAGCGGAATCACCAAACACTTTCAACTTGGTTATCCCCATGTCAACCGTTGCTTGGAGTTTGAGGATGCAAGCTTCATATTTGGCTATATTGTTGGTACAGGGGAACACCAACTTTGCTGCTACTAGATAATGTTGCTCATCTGGAGATATTAAAACTGTCATAGTGCCATAACCAGCCAAGTTTATGGCTCCATCGAAAAACATGGTCCATGCGTCTTTCTTTATCACCAAAATGCGATCTTCTGGAGAATATCTATCATCATTAGGGATTCCAGGATATTCGGCTAACACATCAACAATTACTTGGCCTTTAATTGACTTCTGTTGCATCGTCTGGACATCAAACTCTGAAATTAAAATCTGCCATTTGGCTAACTTTCGTACCAAAGTAGGTTGATCAAGTAAATACTTGATGTGATTGTTTTCAGTCACAAGCAAAGTTTGGTGATGCAGTGTATATTGTCGCAGCCTATAGAGCACCCACACTAGCAAATCTTCTCGGCTTCAGGATAATTCAACTCTAAGACAGTAAACTTCTTACTTAGGTAATAAATGGCTCGCTCTTTTCCATCTTCAGGATTTTTCTGGGCTAGCTTCGCACCTAAAGACTTGCTATGAATCGTAAGGTAAAGGATCAAAGGCTGGCTCGACATTGGTGAGACTAGCATTGGTGGTTTTATCAGGTACCGCTTTAGTTCATTAAACGCTTCCCGACAATCATCGTCCTATTCCACTTGAGCATTCTTCTTTAGAAGTTTGAAGAATGGCTTAGCAGTTTCGGAAAGCTAGAAAATAAAACGGGCTATGTAGTTCAATTTACCCAGGAGGCTTCGCACTTCTTTCACGGTCGATAGGGGTTGTAACTCACATATAGCCTTTACTTTGGAGGGATCAACTTCAATGCCTTTACTGCTTACTATGAACCCGAGTAATTTGCCCGAAGTTGCTCCAAATATGCACTTCGCTGGGTTGGGACGGAGTTTAAACTCATGGAGTCTGTCGAACAACTTCTTCAAGGTATTAACATGACTCTCTCCGGGTCGAGACTTGGCAATCATGTCATCAACAAAGATCTCGATCTCCTTATGCATCATGTCATGAAAAAGCGTCACCATTGCCCGTTGATATGTTGCCTCGACATTTTTAAGGCCGAAAGGTATGACCTTGTAATGGAATGTCCCCCAAGGGGTAATGAATGCCATTTTTTCTTTATCGTCGTCTTTCATCCTTATTTAATTATAACCCGAAAAACCATCCGTGAAGGAAAATAGCTCGAATCCAACAATACTGTTTACCATAATGTCTATTTGTGGTAATAGGAAGTTGTCTTTAGGGCTGGCCTTGTTCAGGTCGCGATAATTGATACAAACCCGAACTCAACCGTCATTCTTCATGACTGGCACAATGTTAGCCACCTAGCTGGGGTATCGGGTGACTTCGATGAATCCCACTTTCAAAAGCTTCATAACCTCTTCCTCTATTTTTTTTGAAAGCTCAGGCTTAGTTCTCTGTAGCCTCCGTTTATTGGGCGGCATGCCTAGATTAGTAGGTAGACTATGCTCCATAATATAAGGGTCTAAACCCGGCATATCGGTGTACAACCAGGCAAAGATATTCTGATAACCCTTTAGCAGTTGGACTAGGCGCTTCGCTTCACTTTCGGGAAAGGTTGCTCCTATCTTCACCTCTTTAGGCTCCTCTAAATCACTTAGGTTAACAGTGATAGTTTGATCTACCGTCAGGACTTCAGGTCTTTCATGATGCTTTCGATCGCGCTGAAGGTTCGAAGAATCTTTGAGTTCATCGGTGTCATTGAGATCAGGCTTGACGGCACATAATTCATCAGATTGGATCATTCCCATACCCTTATATGTCATAAGATTGCCCCTGAAACATAAAGTAAAGGATTCAGAAGGACAAACAGGGCTAAACATTGCATCTTTTCTTAATTTTTTCTCTTTTTTTTAAATTTTTTTTTGTGACTTTTTCTGAAATTCTTTTCAAAAAAGTTTTAACACGAAGAAGCATGAAGAAGCCCAGGCCTCAGAATTCTCTTTGAACTATGTTTTTCTTTTATTGGTTGGATATCATCATCGGGCTGGTTTGATGTACCTCAACATGCCCTCAAAAATGAAAATAATTTGTAATTTCATTGATTATCACCAAATGAATTACATTTATTGAATGGAAATTGCAACGATGAGTCCTAGAAATGAAAAATCCCAATAAGCAGCTCCCGAGACGGGGTAAGTCATAAAAAGCAATAAAAATTCCCACGCAGGGGAGTGTGCGAAAAAAGTAAAGGTGTTATTCTTACGAGCCAGTACCCATTCCCTCCAACGGTCCTTCCTCGATAGCTCTAATAAAGAAATCATCGAACAGGGTAATGATTCCTTTCATCGCATCATCAAGGTTTTCTGTCACTGGAGGTGTCGGATCATCCATATCTCCCCATCCGTCAGGGACAATATCTATGAGCCACCTATCTCTCAGTCCCATCTTAATCTGTTTGCCTGTGGGGATGAGTTGATTGAAGCTCTTAGCCGAAATGGCGACCATCTGATTATGGTATTCAAACGGGAGAGTTTTAATGAACATCCTCTTCAATTCACTGTCTATGGGTTCTAGGATAATCCAAGCGGCTATATTTCCCCATCTGATAGCATAATCCTTGAATGACTCAGTCATTTTCATCTGAGCACGCTCAAGGTCTTTGCTGGTGGGAATGATGTCCATTACGAACCTGTACAGTTTTAGAAATGCTTCACCAACTTCCTTTCAGGTTTTGAGGCTATTTATCTTCTTCATGAGATACCAATTCAAGGTAGGATCCGTCGAACTTGATTGAAATGCATGGATCATCAGGAGTTCATTATCAACGTACGAGGTCATCTGTACGTAGTATAGCTGCAGATGGGTTTTTGGGCAAGAGGTGCCATTGCACTTGTCAAAATCCGACATCTTGAACTTCTTCGGTATTTTGATCTATGAGTAAAGAGACAAGTCGATTGAGAGTGAATCATGTGAGCCTTCTAGTTGCTTCACTCTCTCTTCAAGCTTGTTGACCCGTTCATTAGATTTATCCTTGTTGACGATAATCTGGACCGATTCATCTACTCAATTGGGAAGATCATCATCTTCCTCTCTATCGGCATTCTTTCCACCTTTCTGCTTTGGGGCTGATGCCTTAGGGGATGCAAGAATAGGAGTCAGTCGAAGGGCTTTAATTTCAACAGACATCTGTTGCATTGCGATAAGGACTTGCTTCATTTGGTCCTCAATGCTAACGACACGATCTTGTAAGTCAGTTTGATTGGCCATTCTAGTTCTCGACCGCGTACGAATAGGCAATCGTGATCGATTTGTAATTACTTGATTTCACGGATAAAATAGGCATACATAAGTGTCAAGAAGAATCACACGCCGATCCATGACATTGGTCTACTTGTTTTGGTTTATAAAAAAAACCTTTATTCATAATGGATTCTTGAACAAAAACTATGAAAGCAACAACTTGAAATCCCCTAAACAAATATGCTAAAATAATGACCCAACTTCCTAAACAACGAATCTAGAAAGAAAAATATCTTAAAAGACACAAGCTATTTCATTTGGCTTGATCAATATACAATTGGGATGTGATTTCCAAATGTAATCGCTTATTCTCTTCGACCAAGTGTGTAACTTGCTCTTGTAACTTCTCAGCTTTTCTCTTAAGACATCTTTTCTTAACACGGTTGGTGATCTTCTCAGGTATCATTGGTATCTTTAGGAGTAAATTATTTGGAATCTTGTGTCATCGAATGTATTCAGCCGTAGCACAATACTTTCTTTCTTTACCCTCTAATTCTTTTTTGGGCCATATGAGCATTTGTGGATGGCACATATCCCACATTGACTTGATTAAAGAAATGCTATCCTCATGGTCGAGGTCTCCGTCAGTGAAGTTGACTCGAATTGAATCAGCTTGCTTCAAAGCTGGGGGAAGCTCTTGCATCACCTGGTACTGGCGAGTCACCCTAGTCGGGTAATATTTCATTGCCCCATGAATCCTAGTAAAGGGATTGGGCTAACACATCCACATGTGAATCTGGCCTCACGAACTTGGAATCATTTAGCATGCTATAGGAAACATTTGGACATTGAATTTTTAAAGAAAGCCAACCAATTGGAATAATGATAATCCGGTGCATGTTTTTGTTTATTCTCAAATCTCATGATAGGGTGATTAGAGTTGCTAACTTCACGTATAATCATTAAATCACCAAACCTTTTTAAGTGAGATAAGAACCAAATTTGCAAAAGCTCAGGAGAAGCATGAAAGATTTTGTCACCATTTTCTTTAAATCGAGAAAGGGAAAGAAAAGTTTCTGCCATGAGAGCATTAACAAAGTTTATTCCCCCGCACACTTGCCCCACTAACTTAGCAATCAAAGGATTAATAGCATTCTTACAGTGAGGGAAAAGTATAAATCCAAAGAAAGCTAATAGGAAAATCATTCTCATTTGAAATGAAGTGCCATTTTGAAAACATTCATCAAGAAATGAAAACAGGCAAGTATTGCGTTGACCTTTCAAAATTTTTCTTATCTTTTCTTCCTTGATTCTCAGAAAATCAGATAAAATTGAGACAAGATTTATTCCGATAGGTGGACTAATTAATTCTGATTCCAAAAGTTTTCCAATGGCAATGCTATATTCTTCCAAGGTTGAAATGAGCTCATGCTTACCGAAGATGAAAGTAGTCGTCTCTGGACACCAACAATGGGCAAGTGCTTGAATGAGGCCACCATGAATGTTGATATGCAACAGAGGGAGGAGTTGGCCAATTGTTGATTCCACAAACTCATGATTAACTCGGTCTAGCTTGTCCCACCACGTGTTGAGTTCCTTCTTGGGAGGGAGAATAAGTCGAATGTCGGAATTTCCCGTTGTATATTGACCAAGACTTGCGATCAACCTAATGTCATGAACCAACAAAACAATACGATAAAGTAAATAAATTGTGAAGAAAAAGTTCAAAGGACTTACTTTACCAATAACCGAGTGGCAATCACATAGACATACGCAAGCTACGTGGCTCGATTTCTACTCTAGAAGGTTTAACAAAGTGGAGCCACGAGGATGATTGGACTAGCTGCGGGCATGCGGACTAAGTCGAGTCCTCGTAACTTCGGCATCGTCAAAGAACCGACCCATGTCGCGGGCATGCGGACCGGGGTGGTAGTCTCTTGATATTAAGAAAGAAATTTTGGGATTGAGATGGGCAACTCGTACCACAGGTGGATGGTCAGAGTGGTATTCGTCTCAACACCATTCTAGGTGATCCTATGCGGCCTAGGTCCAGCGACAGGTTGTATATGCTAGAATGTAGTGACAATGCACAGGCATGCATAACAGATCATATGCAAACAGCGCTTTAATATCAAAATTAAAACATCCAATTTCAACACCTCCCTGCAAAAAAGTGGTTAATAAACACTCCACCCCTTATAACTCCCATTCTGCAAAAACATTTAACACCTTAAACATTAAGGACGTACCTAGAATTCTCGCTGCCAAACAAAATTTTTTTTTTTTTAAAAAGAGAAAATTCGGCCTAAGTCTACTAAGAGTTTTAACTCAAGTCTCCAGTGAAGTCGCCAAGCTGTCGCGACTTAAATTTTCTCAGGCTAATAGATTATTAAGACTAAGCTTAACTCGGGCCCTCCCAAGCCCTACCAATTCGCAACTTAGGGTTTAAGTTTTTAACATGTAAAAGTTTTCATGCTTGGAGTCGCCACTAATCTACTTGTTGTAGGTCGATTGGAAACCTAAATAAAACATAGAGAGATATGTTTTATTCCTACGAACCAGATATTCTAAGCTCGAGAACTTGGTTACACTAAATCTAGTATAACACCATTTCAGTACATTTTCTTTTCAAAAATATTTATGCAGGCAGTCTGGATCCATTTTATTAACTAATCACTAATATGTGAGGTATTCATGCAGATGCGCAAACCACCAATTTAACATCCAAGAAAACAATAAATAAATTGCAAGATTAGGATAATGACATACCTTAGAGCAACGCAAGCATCTGTATTGTTAGTAGAAAATCACACAGACAATCCTAATATGATTTCTAATTAACAAAGTAAGGCACTCCAGATATTTTTTAGGGTTTGCGTTTTATTAAAATGCAAACTAACCTATATGTAATGACATGCAAACAATGTCATGCGATTAATGCGACCTAGCATGCGAACTATATGACATGCAACAATATGACCTATTTCTAATGACAGGCGTATTTTTCCAATGAAATTCGGAATTAAAAAATGCCTAAATTAACATGCAATTTAACAACTTCTTTTTTTATATTTTTATTATTAAAATTCGAAATTAAAAATTGCTCAAGTTGAGAAAGCAATCTATCCTAATCTATCCAAAAGTAACTCATTCTTTTTGGGATTTTCATGGAAATTCGGAATCTTAAAATAACCTAAATAATCTATTAGGATTAGAATAACACCTAATTTAAACTAGGAAATAAATAATCTCAAGTCCTAATTTAAATTAAATAATTATCCTATCTTCTAGATATATTTAGGGTTCTCTAAACATGCAAAACTTCTAATTGAAATCCTAACTAACATATTTTGGATTTTCTTTATTTAAAAAAAAAAATCAAACGACATAATATCACAAAATTTTACCGACATCCATTTAAATTTAGAAACAATAGATTGACAAATCGTATCCCGTGCATGAGGATCGAATTGGCTAATTTTTTTCACGCAATCGCGAATCATATCTCGGGTGGGAGATCGGATGGATGATTTTCTGTGCGATCGTGAGTCATATTTCGGTCATGAATCGGACTGTCGATCGTATGCACGTTGTGAAATTAGGAAATAATTCCTAATTTAAAGGCTATTCGGGGATGTAATGGATACGATAATATCATTCAAAGATTTACACAAAATTGTAATATTGTAAACAAGGAAACAATATACTCGAAAGTCAAATTAGATGAGCTTTTTACCTAATTCGAATATTTGCTTTCCAAGTTTGAATGTCTTTGGATCTGTGGACGGTGGCAGATCAGACTAGAGATGGATCACGAGCGGCTCGTCTCGATGGTGGTTCGCAGACTCCCTGTGATGGCGGAGGACTCGCTGTGGGACCCTAGAGAAGTCCAATGGCATGTAATCTCGGTGGGGAATTCGTCCAGCGAGTTTGGAGGCTTGTCAATGCACCGAAAAAGGCAAACCAATGCCCAAAAAGCTGTAAAAAAATCAAACACAGTGTTGACTAAATTGAAGGCATCAAGCGGAAGTGTTGGTGAGGCTGGTGTTCTCCCGAAATATGCTTGTTCCATCTAGAAAGCTTGCAAAAGACTCGGCAATGGTCGTTGGACGAAATAAGGATTAGCCACAACCAAGCAGAAATTCACTGGGCTTGGCTGGAACTCGGACAAGGAAGATTCGCGATAAAAACTCAAACAAGAGCCAAGGCTTGATCGATGGAGGTCCTAAGCATGTCGGGAAATTGGTGGATGTTGGTCCTTCGCTGGAAGGGATGTTGGAGATCAGCGGCGGTAGCAGGAGCAAGGGGAACCATTGTAGCTCTAGAAGTGGTAGCAAAGAGAATGGCTCGCCAGAAACAGAAGCGGCGGCGAAGCGATGCGCGTCAGGCGACGTGGGTGCTGTGGCGAGGCGTCACGAATGTAGCGGAGGGGTAGCGTGGCATAGCGGCAGCATACGTACGCAGCCAACTCTTTTTCTCAATCTCACGTGTGTTTTTCTCATATGTCAAACTCTCCAAAAAAAAAAAGCTTCATGTTTTTGTCTGTACGTGATCCTTTTATAAGTGAGAATGCCTAGACCTTTTTTTTAAAAAGAGACCCACTAAAGAATATTTAAAACATATTACGCTTGGCTCCTTCCCTTTTTGCTTGTGCCCTTGACGCTAGAACGTAATTCCAAATATATATCCCCCACGTTGACCGATTCCGTTTTCCTCTTCTTGTATCCTTCATATATTTTTTTTTCCTTTGCACAAAGATACCAAGAAACAAAATCTGCTGATACACTTCCTCTTTCCTTTATATATTGCCCTCGCCTCGGTGAAGAATGTTCCCCCTTGCCTTGTTGTGACGCCCAAGATTTTTTAATGGAATTTCCAAAAGATATATTGCCAATTACTATCTATGGATTAAAGGTATGTGCGGATAGGATATTACTCCCTCCTATCTTCTGACAATACGGCCAAATATAATGAATCTCCCTTCCTTCTTGGTCCTCCATGTGGCAGGAAAAATATATATACAAAAGATCTCTTGCGACCGAAGATCACACGTGCAAAACATGTGACTTTTGGTGATGGACTTGATTGAATTAAGCTCAGAACCATTCGCTCAAGTCCATCTGTTGTATGTCCGATAAATGTGGAAACTATATGGGCCTAATTAACTATTAATGAATTGCAATTTAACTACTATTTTTTGTTTAGGAGTCAAGGTCAATTCCTAATTTTCTATGCAATTGTTTCTAAATGATTAGTTAAAATTTAGGTGTCAACACAAAGTGAACATGAGAAGCCACCATCCTATAGGTCTGAGGGAAAAACAATGGGAAGTGAGTCATTGACTTAATAAGTAAATTCTCTAATTTCAAATTAGGAAGAAATAATCGTCGTCAGACACAAGTCCAACCTCACCACCTTAGTATCAATGGGAAATCAATAGCAAGGATGTCATTAACTTGCCTAAGTTCAATTCGTGGCACAATCACAACAAGAGAACACTAAGCATGGCAGCAAGTGATGCATGCAACATCGAGACAAACAACAACGACAAGCAAGTCCCAATAGAGGCTTGGTTGGGAGCACAAGCCAACAACACATCATAACTTCCTATCCCGATATTAGGGAATCCACTTACACTACTTGACAAAAGTGAGATTTAGTGGGTCCAAGAAGGTGACGTAAGGGAGAAAGTGATAGTAGGCGTGAGAGTGAGAGATGGCGTAAGAAGAGGGAGTGTGGTGTGAGCAAGAGAGAGGGGCTAGATGTGGGGTAAGCAAGAGAGAGGGAGGTGTGAGAGTTGGTGGGGTGTGGCATGGGAAAAAGGTGACCAAGTGGGGACCAACTTTATTTATATAGTGGTCCATTAATGGTCACTAATAAAGAAAAAGCCAAATCTAATAATGAAAGACCCTAAAAGTTTAAGTTAATGATGAAGTTGTTCTTAAAGATTATTAAGCTTCCTTTTCAAGCTTTTCATGGGGACCACATCTTACTACTTGGTTTCCAAGTTATTAACCTAGGGTCATTATACCCTACTAAACCATTTATTACATAAGTTGTCGAGAAGGCAATAATGATCTCTTTCTCTCCTTGGGTGTGAATTACCTAGTCTTAGTCTCCAAGACACAAATTATTGGAATCTTCCTCAAGACACCTCAATTATTGCTCCTTTTTCTATTGTTGGTGCCTTTTTGGATAAGCTCTATTATTGACAACTTGCTAAAGAAGTTGTCCATTTGTCTCTTGTTCATGAATCTCTTCCTTAGGTGTGGGCCACTTTCTAGGATATCAAAATTATTGGTTCCTTGCAAGACAACTCAATTATTGGTGCCAAAACTCTATTATTGGGGTTGGTCTTCATCATTGGCCAACTTGTCCAAGAAGTTGGCAATAATGCAACAAGTCAAGTCAATTTGTCTTCTTGTTCCAAGAAACATTATAGGCGTGTACAATGTGATCATATCAAGGAACACTCCATAATTGGGATATTTGCTTAATTCTAATGGCACACTCATTTGAACACTAAAACTTGGTTTGATAAGAAATTATGGTCATGAGGGGTTCTCGAGTGCCATAATCTATCGATCCTCCCATTTGGAACCGATGTTCAATATAAAAATGCCATAATATGATTGGACACAACTAAGCCAAAGACCGAGCTAAACGGTACAAGGTTGAACCAGCAAAATTGTCTTGGCACATGGCTTGGTCGGTCAGGCCTAACCGGGCATAGGGCCTAGTACATGGCTAGGCCACTCGAGCACAAGATTGGACTCATGGCTAGGCTATACGGGCATCAGACCTGCTGCACGGGCACAGAACCGAGTGCATGGGCACAAAACTGGGCCACACAGACGGCGTGCCGGCATAAGGCTGGGCCATGTAAAAAATGTACCAAGCACATGGACTGGACACGGATAAGGGATCGATTCATGGATCAGATGCATGCATTGGCTCAGGGGCGGCGCAATGCACGGCCTGTGGCCAGGTCTAACAGGCACGAGATTGGGTTTGGGCCAGAACCAATGGGCATAAAGCTGGCACAAGGGTCAGGCACAATGGTCGGCACATAGACGAACACAAAGCCTGCCCATGGCTTGACTAAAGGGTACACGGCTGGTCCATGGCCGAGCGAAGGCCTAGCACATGGCCTGTCCATGGTTTATCCAATTCAACGCAATAATTTGTAGCCGATTCGTGATCGGTCCATGTTTGAGCATCACGATCCATGGTCGACCCTCGATTGTCATGCAATCGCGTGAAATCGAATACAACGGAATCGGTCCATGGTCACTTGTGACCGGTGCAAGATCGAGCGGAATCACTCACGACCGACACATATCCGCATGACAACGATCCATGGTTGTCTCGAATCGTCCCATTAGCGACCCTTATGGTCGAAAGGTTAATCCATGGTCAAATCACTCTAATCGATTTACATGATGAGAAAGTCTTTTCATTGTCGATCCCTTGGCCTATTTATGGACGATCCTTCAATCGAACCATGATCTATCATGCCCCAAGACCGGGTCGTGGCACTTGATCTTGGCTCGGCCGTGATTCATGTAGGTTCCAAGAATATATCTCAACATCCCGTTATTGCTTTCTTCATTAAGCACAAGCGGAAGCAATTAATAAATAATAATGAGAACACAAAGTGAGCCAAGCAACATATTATACAAGCACACTATATTTATATGATCATGGATTATTTATTTCACAAGCCCTTCTTACTTCGAGCCTATTACATTTACTAGATTACACCCAGATCACGTCTGGTGCTATCTGCTCACATACTCTGTATGGCTGGGTTAAGCTTAGCTTCACTAACGTCCCTTCACAAAAAAACAAAAGGGTTAGTCACTTTCTCGAGCTTAGTTATCATTACGGTTCATCCACTCTGGCCCCGGGTGATCCACTATACCCCTCAATGGGTCCGATCACATCTCAATCCATCAAAACCATGCTAAGTAACGGTGGGGAACCATCTTGTTCACATTCACTTGGACACAAACAGTCGTGCTATATTTCAATATATGACACCAGCTTCTACGTCGACAATATCTACCACCCGAACATGCATTTCTACAGGTCGACCGAAACGGACGGGAGGTGGCGTGGCCATACCTACAAAGCTGAAAATAATAAAAGTGATAAGACACTCAGTAAGTTAAATTCGTTATGCTCCAGTTAGGAAATAGCTTCGCATATGACAAGAGAAATACACGTTACCATTGGCTTATCGATGGTAGATCAATAGTAAATGCATCTTACCTTGCCTTTGTAGTAAACATGGCATGTTCCACAAACAAGAAAATATCAAGCAAGATTTTCAAAGTCCCATGTAAAGATCAACATACGGGATTTATTATTTCATGACCGAAATCCATCAATCCTTCCGGCTTACCACTGGGCATCCGAGTGCTCCCTCGAGCATCGCCTCGAAATTCATCAAATAGCGGCATCGTCTCAAAATCCATCGAAGACGGCATCACCCCGAAATCTATTAGCGGCAGCAACATCCCGAAATCCATCGGTAACGGCCATAGTCTCTCGTGTGATCATGCAATAAGCAACACACATTTCCGATTCTTATCTGGATCTTATTAACCACGCAAACTTGCGGTGCTTGTGTAATTCATGCTCTCTATGACAAATTGCCTAACATGCGGGGCGCAGTCGAGGGCACATGACTCGGTCCACCATGCCGAATGTCAGCTCGAAGCCAAACTTGGCCCAGTTCTACACACCTCAATGTAAAACCCGCACCAAGCCTAGCTTGTCCCGGAACACCACAACATGAATACGAGATCATGCGACACCCCGTTTCGTGCCTCGATTGTACCATGACTCATGGCCACATGCAAAATAACAAAACATGTGCAAACTCCATGCATCACAAACATAGTAACTCCTCGAGTCCAAATGCGCAAAACTACTCCCTAACTAAAGTATAGAGAATTCACTTACTACTTGGGAGCTCTAGGGTATTTAGTGATGGTGCAGTGGAGAGAGTGAGTGACCGGAGAAGAGATGGCTGAGAATGAGAGAGATGGAGGCCGAGGGAGTGAGAGGCCGAGAGAATAGGGAGAGGAAGAGAGGCTTGCTTGGTTTTGGGGAAAAGAAGAACGTGACTTGGTGTCTCTCTATTTATAGGCCAAGACTTTAATAATTGTCATGCCAAGTGGTCCAATGAAATTCATTCAAGTGGCACATAATAATGAGAGGCAATCTTGAAAAATCTTAGGGAAATCTTGACCAAATCCTAGGCCTAGTTGTTTGATGGCCCAATCAAATACCAAGTGTTCATCTAGGGTCATATTGTCTTATCTTAGGGTATATGAATCACCATATGCATTAAATATCTAGAGGACACTTAAGCCTATACACTAATGATCTAGATGACACATAAGCCTCTATTATTGGTCTCTTCAATAATTGCTCTTGTCTTGGCTCTCATTATTGCCTTACATCTAGAGATTTCAAGATCACATGCATTAATAAAAATCTTATCTTATAAGATTTTTCTAATGATGACCCTCTAATTATTGGTTCAACCTTGACTTAGTCAACTTTGGCTTCTTGCTCCCCTAGCTTGGCCAAAACTTGTTGATTTTGTCCCAAAAGACAACTGGCTAATGGTACTTAAGCATATGCTCCAAAATATCAATAAGTATACTTAGCAAAATGCCTAAGTAAATGGAGAAATTCCGAGTTTAAAATGATCGACCATTCTATTCGGATTGAGGTTTGGTGTAAGATTTCCTCTAAATATAATCAAACATACCCAAACTAAAGTCCGAGTCCAATGATGTAAGTTTGGGCCGATTGGGTTGCCCAGGAGCATGAACTGTACATTCGGGCCTAACCGGGCGCAAGGTTGGGCACGCTACCAGGCTATACAGGCACACGGCCGGGCGTGTGGCCAAGTGCACGGGCGTGGTGCCTGGTTGCACAAGCAATGTGCCGACCACGATGCCAAGCCACGCAAGCAATGGGCTAGTTCATGGACCAAACACAAGTATTGGCTCATGAATGGGCACAATGCATGGCTCATTGCCAAGTTCATTAGGCACGGAATTAGGTCGAAGCCCAATTGGACAGGCATAATGCCTGGTACAAGGGTCAGGCATAATGACTGGTACACGGATGGGAACAAAGCCAGTTCGTGGCCTGGCTGACGGCATATTGGCCAGTCATGACCGGGCACAAGGCCTGGCCGACACGACTAGCATAATGCCTAGCCCGCAACTAAGCCACTAGGCTCATAACCTGGTACATGGCTTGGCCATGGCCTACCCGATTCAACGCAACGATCCATGGCTGATTCCCAACCGATCCACGTTTGAATATCAATAACGCATGATCGACCTTCGATTGTCATGTGGCCTCATGGAATCCGGTATCCCATAATTAATCCATGGTCATCCGAGACCAATGCGTGGCCGTGTGGAATTACCTGCGACCGATACATGCCGACACGGTAATAATCCATAGTTGTCCCGGACCTTCCTACTAACGGCCCTTATGGTTGAAAGGTCAATCCATAGTCGTATCACCCTAGTCGACTTACGTGATCAATGAGTCATTCCACTGTCAATCCCTAAGCTAATTCATTGATAATCTATCGATCGAGCCATGACCAACTCTTAGTACACTCGTTCCAATCATATTATCCATTCCATTAATGACGCTCGTCTTGATTGCTTGCCCATTCTATCACCATTTACCTTTGGCTATTTTAGTCCCAAATTTGGGGATGTCACATAATCAATCCTCTAGATACCCGTTCCGACCGTATTAGCCGATCTATGTCCGACCCTCAGATCGATCTGCATATTAATTCCATGGCCATCTTCTTTTGGTCGTCTCAATCCAAATTAAGGATGTTACATACGAGGTGTGAATACTACCACGAACTTAAATAACAATACTAGAGTTACCACCAATTAATTTAGGCAAACAATAGGTCAATTGGACATCGAAAGGCCTAAATAGTGATTAGAAAGTTAGCCACCTAGTTGCACGTGTGAAAGAACTGGTCAAATGAAAACATATGATCTTAGGTTTGGTGATTTGGTTAAGTGAGGGACGAAGTAGCATTCCATAACACTCTTTCGGTATTGCCACTCTATTTTTGAAGTACTAAAGCATTTACCAATTAATATTAAAAAAATTTAAATGTCACCAAAACACTTATTCAACGATGTTATTGAGTATCAAAGCCATTTTCTCGTCTGTAGTGGCGTGACTTCATTTGTGTGTAAGAATATGAATGCAAATGTTAATTCGATTGCAAAATCTATTCATGATATTAAGTAAATGACATGACATGACAATGACACGGCATATTAGAAATTTAGGCATAATGAGAAATGACATGACATATCAAAAATCACATGCAACATTATATGGTAAATTAAATTCACAATGGGACAATCAAATGACATAATATGTCAATATTCACATGTAGCATGACATGACAAATAAAATTCAAAACATGATAACAAAATGACACGACATCAATATTCATATGTAACATGACATGCCAAGTCATTCAAAATATGATTAAAAAAATGACATGACATGACATGGCAATATTCACATGCATCATAACATGGGAAATCCAATTCAAGCACGATATTAAAATGACATGATATGTCAATATTCACATGCTGCATGACATGACAAATCATATTAAGACATGGTAACCATATGAGGTATGCAATTTACACCACAAGAGGAGTTGTCTTCATTCAAATTTACTCGGACATGGTAATATTTATGTAGAAAACATGCCTTTTTCTCGAGCCAGGTCAAAACAAAATCATTACTCAATGTTAAAATCATAATTCCATTTAAAATCATGAAATATATATTCACATGCGCAAGGCCTCAATTCATGGGTTCGAACCGCGATGGCTATTGGCTTATGATCTCCAGCCACATGGCCATTATCAATCCTACACATAAATTTGGTCCCTTAAGTATATAACCTATAGTTGGCCTATAGATAAAGGGGTATGTTCATATGCAATACTTTAATATATCCACCATACTGTACAATGTATATCATCAACAACAGTGACATGCACTAGAGCATAATTTCAACACAACCAGCACCGTAACGGCCTAAGTCAAATCTATATGATGGACTAGACAAACCCATAGATTTCATTTCAACAACAACCTAAAAATATGTGTTTTTTACTATTCACATGGGCAACATATATCATATTCCAATCTACAATTCAAAATAGGCATTATAACATTCTACTCTTCTCTTTTGTTTTCATTTATGTTCAAGCTTAAACAGTGCACTCAAAACTTACTACGTTTTTGGGTTCACGTAGCCGAGCGAGTGTTGCCACCCACCTACCCTCGTGAGGGTCGCTAGCCCTCAACCGCAAAGAATAGAGGGGTGAGAAAGTTGCCCCATAACCCAAACCACTCTCTCAATCAACATGTTTTTATTTTCAATTTGCCTTTTTTTAGCCATTTCTATCTTTTTTATTTTTTTTAAGTTGTCAAACTTTTTGTTTTTTATTTGAAAGTTTTTTAAGCTTTTCTGTAATGTGACAACCTATCGTGCCGCGCCCTCGAGCACGCTTGGAGATACTTTTGTTCATCACGAATGGTAAGGTGTCCCATCACTAAATGAACGAGGGTTTCTTACTGATTATACCTCACGAGACAGCGGGTATTTATTTTCTAATGGTATATTTTGTCTACGTTTCATTTTGGAGTCGCCACTAATCCTTAATGGTTGACCATAAATACTATTGAGACGGGGGAGAACCATCTCGATTTTTGCAAACCAAAGATATCATAGGTAGGGGGACTTGGTTACGCTAATAACTTCAATGTCAAAATCTCTAATGCCCTTTCAGTATGTAACTCAATTTGAAGTGTCTAGCATAGCATGCAATTTCTCGAAACTTATCCACTAATCCTAACCATTTTGCACAAGAAAGAATCAATCAATTATGAAAAGCACAATCAATTCAAATCACAAAACAACAATCCTAATATCGTCTCTAAAAAGGAAAATCAATCAAAACAATCAAAGCCTAGTAAAGCCCTAATGGCTTGCTCATTTTTAAGGGTTGTGCTTTTTTAGTGGTTTTAGGGTTTTTTAGGGTTAAGCCCCTTTTAACCTCTAAACTAGGGAATTTTCAAAAGAATAACTTGTTAACCCCCAAAAATTCTAATATCATTCAAAATGGGTGGCCACAAGTGCTCTTGGCTATTATGCAACTTTTTTGGAATTTTGGAATTTTTTTTATGAATTTTCTGAAATTTTTCCATTTTTTTATGAATTTTCTAAAAATTTTGTAAATTTTCGTAAATTTCTAATTTTTTATTTTCTGAATTTTTTAATTTTTGTTCTTTATTTCTATTTTTTTAATTTTCATGATTTTATTTTTAATTTTTATTTTTATTTTTATTTTTATTTTTTATTCTTTCCGGGAATGAACCAGACCAATTCAGCCCGATTCAACTGTGTTGGACCAGCCTGATTGATCTCCGGCCAACCCTCCAGCGAGGACGATGCCAAAATGGCGCTGTTTTTGTATTTTCTCTTTGGGGCATTTTGTCACACACTTGGTGTGCATCTAGCCTAATATATATTTTTCATCATCGTGACTTCAACCCTTTCTCCAATGACTTTCCGCCGATGTTCCAACCACTATCAATAGTCCTAAAGCATCTACCCATCACCATCTACCAATCTATCACCACCGAACTGCCATCGGACCACCGCTAGCCGACAATTTCTAAGCTAAAAAAACCTAAACCTGAAATTGTTCTAACCAAAATAATCCTACTAATATAACAGATTTTGATCTAACTATCCATTCTAACAATCAAAACATTAATTAAAACATAAAATGAATCACAGAGGATTAACTTGGATGGCCATTGGCCATGAGAATGTGCTCCAGCGAGGTGTTCGAATGCTCTAGCGAAGGTGTTTATGAGTGCCGACTCATGGATTATGCAAAAACACGATCCAAAATGCACAAATCAAGCTTCATCGCCGGCGACCAAAATGGAAATTTCGAACCTTCAGGGAGCTACAATTTGGTCCTTTAGCACCTGCTCTATCAGCCTCCAAGCCTGGCTTTACTGGGAAAGTCCTGGATTTGAGGATCGGAGCTGATTTCCAAGCTTTCCCAATCAGCTCTTTCACTAGATGCACATGGGAGGAGGTCACCTGAATAGGTGATTCGCCAGTGCCTTTCTTGTGGGGACGGTTCCGATCACTCAACCTGAGAGACTTCTACTCCTTCTCTTTATTAATTTCTCTCTATAGTTGTCTCTCTCTCTCTCTCTCTCTCTGGAATTTTCATGAACAGGTTTTCTGCTTAGAACTGTTTCTCCTGCCTGTTTTTAACCTCTCCCCCGGGCGATTCGTGGCCTATGACCAACTCGGGAATCTGTTGTAACAATTCCCCTTCAACAGCTGGAGGTCTCCAGCTATCCCATTTTCTTTTACATGTGCTGGAATGGGAGATCTAGGTCAATAAAAGGGCACGGTAGCTCGAGTTTTTCTTCCCTTTCCCATGGAAGTTGAGTCGAGTAAGGAAGAAGCTAACCTAGGTTGGGTTGGGTTGGATCCGACCGACCCGGCAGACCCGAGTTGGTTTAAAATTACAAATTGAACCCAATTTTGACCCATTTCACAATTTTGACCTCAAATTTCAATTCCTTGACACATTTTACTTTAAAATGTGAGGTCACTTTGAATTTTCATCCTAATTAAGTCCAAAAACCCCAAGTTTGAATTCGGTTTAGGTGGGTTTTTATTCAATTGAAGATCCAAATGACCTAATTTTGCTGATCTAAGGCAAAAATTGGATTCCCCATGGTCAATTACCCTTAAGGAAGGTATATAATTTGATCGAAAATTTCAAATTGAAAGAAATCCCCAATTTGGGTCCTAAAATCCCTAATTTTCAATTAATTTTTGGGGCGTTTCAATTATTTTGTCAAATTATGAAATTGGACTGACCAATATGAAATTCAAAGTCCCAGAATCAATTGTCTGAAGACACTATAGCCTAAAAATTCCTAGAAATGACTTAATTGGATTTTGGTTCAATTATAATATGAAATTACCCAAATTTGGGGAAAACATATCCTTAATTGAAATTTTGTAAAACTGAGGCTTCAGGGATGAAATTGGAATTAAAATAATACCAATGAATTTTTTGGGAAATTTCTGCGCTTCATTTGGTATTTTTCTTGATTTTCCTCCCATTTTTAAACAAAAGAAATTAAGGAAAAATTAAAGAAAAATCTTTAAAAAATTATTTTTTTTTGTTTATAAATAGGATACTAAGCATGGCCAAGGTTCCCAAACCTAATTTTGTGATTTTTATTTAAAATTGAAAATTTGACCAAAAATTAAGTGTCAACACAACCACATCAATGCCATGCCTCTTCAAAAGTGATTTAAAAATGGGAACTTATGATTTTTGATTAGCCAAAATGGATAGAGTTAACGGAAGGGCTTGATTACACCAATTTGACAAATTGTAGAATTTAATTGCACTTTTTGAAAAAATTTTGACTCAAATGCACTTTCACAATAATTATTATGATTTAGAGTGCACTTATTCCTCTAGAAAATTACAAGTATATAAAGAAAAATGAAAATATTAATGGGGTCAACTACGCTTTGTCCTTGGTTTTGACCTTTATCAAAACATATTAACATATTGCATCTGCACATCATTTTGGGAACCTTGCTCTAATGCTATTGGTCATGGGACGGGTCAATTGGCCTCAGTCATGAGACCATGTAGTGCCTCGCGAGCCGATACACTAGGTCAGTCTTGCCTTATAAGGATCATTTCCATGGCTTGTTTTGCGCAATATCTCATAATGGTCGACCGTCTCATGTCTCCCTCACTTGGGCAGACGCCTCAATTCAACTTTATAACTGTGGTCTATCGTAGCCATTATCAGGAGAGCAGATCCTGACTAATTTATGAATGGGTGGCAATTTATTTCAAAATCTTAAGTCATTATGTCATTACAACAGGCACAAATGAATAATTTGCAAATACGGTAAAAATATTAAATCAGAGTGATACATCTAGTCGGATGAGTATTGCTTTACTCGTTGCAATGCTACATCAACGTACCATGATGTCATCAAAAGTTGAGATTATATCTAAATACTACATAATTTTTCAAAAATATAATCGTGGGACTATCCTAGACTTACACTACTCAACAAACAAAAGTATTTGTGTAATTATACTCGCATAATTGATCTTAGCCCTCGAATTTTGGATGAGATCGATGTATCTTTTCTTTCTTTTCGCATGTTCTGACTTATTTGACCCTTTTTTTCCCATTCTGTAGCTAGGAGATCAAGTTGATGAAGTTTTCTCCTCCTTTATTGATCTTCTTATTGAGATTGCACAAGTTCAATTGGGCGGGACCTTCCGCTTTATTGATCTTCTTATGTCCGGATGAAGCATATAGTATATGATCCAAGCTTGTAACAAGTTGTTTGTATGTCAATGAAGCATGGACGTCGAGCCTTGAGACAGAAATGATCGATCACATTTCCAATCATTCGTGGATTGCTCTTCATGTAGAGAAATGTGTTTTATTGACCAGTAAAACTTGTCCGTGCTTTGGGTTTTGTTGTCGACAAAGTAAAGCTGTTGCACTTTACTAATATATATATATTACACAACTTTAATAATGTTTAAACTTTGCCTTTTTGTCCTCTTGATGGTTCATCATTCATTTGCCTTCTGTTTTAGATACTTGTGCCCATCCACAAATACATACATTACCTTCTCTTCTAATGTTGCTCTTTGAATGTTTGGCCAGTGAAAGATAGGGGTAATCGGTTCAAAAATATATGAAACCTACCATGTTATAACCGGTTCCTAGTTTTGGAACCTGTAACCTGCCCTGTTTGTCTCGGAACCTGTTTTGGAACTTAGTTTGTTTTTCCGGTTCAGTTTTAGGGTCTACCCGATAAGTCGTTTTTCTTTTGTTCCTTTTTCTAGTTTCATTTTTTTCCAGCAAAATAATATGAGTAATAATAAAACGATTCAAAGTAAAAAATGAATAATAAAAATCACTATCTGCCAAAAGTAACAACTCCTAAGATGAGCAACAAAAATTACTATCCACCAAAAGCATAATCCAAAATATAGTAATAGTATAATCTACAGATTTTTCTTTTTTAACACAAGCTAAAAACCAATTCCAAAATCTGTGCGGGTGGGTCTTTACTTGGAACCGGGAACCAGAGTAGTTCCAACCAGTTCCCAAAAAATGGAACTGGTTTTCGGACTAGTTCAAACAAGAACTGGTTCATGGACCTGTTTTTCGGATGGTCTGATCCGGTTTTCAAGTAAATCCGATCCGGTTACACACCCCTAGTGAAAGAGAGAGAGGAGGGAGATGAACCTCAGCTATGGGCTGAAGTCTAAGGGCCTCTTGAACCAAATTAAATAGGCTAGACTTAGCATTTTATGGGCTTAAGTTAATGGATAGGCTGAGGTCTAATGGACCAAACTGGATAGGCCAATGCTTTATTTTTTAATTTCTCTTTTTCTTTACTTGTATTTCTGTTGTTTATTCTATCCTTCATTCATTATTAATTATATTATTTTGTGCTCTTCATCTTTTATTATTTGATTTTATTTTTATATAAAAATGCATGTTTAGCTAATCGGCAGAAATTTAGGTGTTAACAAAATGGACCGAAAGAATGGGCGAGGAAGATAATAGAGGAGGTAGAAGGAAAGGTGAGAGGTTTGAATAGGTCGAACGATGGTCCATTTCAATGGAGAAAAAAGAGTGAAATTTTGAGGTTGAGAGTTTGATTGAATTACGTTGCCCAACCCTATTTTGAACGGAGAATAGCAAATGAGATTTTGAGAGTCAAAGCTAATTGAATGATATTACAAAGGTCTTTAAATTCAAATTTAAAGATTTTTGGCATGAAAGGACAAATTCCACGCTGCTAAAGGCTGGTTGTACTAAAAGAGGGGAAGTTGTATATACATAGACAAGGTGAAAGAGGTCTAGAGCCATCTAGCGTTGAGCTGGCCTTAGTTTCATCTTCTGACAATACTTTTTTAATTTTTTGTTAATTTCATTCACACCAATGTTCTTAAGGAATGGAACTTTAGAGAGTATTTAAAGAGATAATTTCTCAAAGATGCTTGTATTGCTCAATACTTGAATGGATACAAATAAGGAAGAATGCATTCCCATATATACATGATCCCCTCTTTACGATCGATGATTTGCAATCTGATCTAAGGTTGAAAAGCAGTGAAAAGTTTCTAGAATACAAGCGTGTAAATTTCAAAACTACCCCCAATGAATTTCTAGAGTCCCCAAGAGAAGGTAAAAAAAGAATGGACAAAGCCCATGGTTCATCTAAAACCTTATATTTCAAATAAGCATGTCCACACCTTGAGACAAAAAAGGAAAAAAAACGCAGGAATTGGGAAATCGGTAAATGGCTACATTCCGATAAAACTGCCTATTAGTTTAGTTCATCTATAAGTTTTTAACAATTTGTAACCATTCTCTTCCCATTAAAGGTCGCCATATTCTATCAAAGGTTTCAAAAATTACCTGGTCCTCCTAAAGTCTGATTCGATAGGATTATACAGGAAGAACCAAAAAAATAACAAGACATAATAGAACAATTTGATACAACCATACATCGTTAATGGATAGAAAAGATGCACAAATGCTTCTAATTAGATCAATGTTTAGTAATGATGCCTCGGAGAAACATGGTCGCCACTCTCCAGGGGATTATGACAAAATGACCTAGTACTATATAGATCTCGTCGCTAGTAGAACCTTAACTTCAATCTTTCTGCCGGTGCTCATCGAAGTTGAGGAACTTGGCATAGCGGTCGGCCTTCTTTCCTGTCTGGTGGTCGTAGTACTCCACTACCGCAGCACCCGCCAAAGCAGCAAGGGTGAGTGCCTGAGCATGCAGCCTGCATGTTCAAGATATATCGGTACTCAAAACATCTTGCAGTCCTCACTAGACAACAAAGTGAGCTACAGGTAGATATATTCAAACTATAAAAGAACAGAACTAGAACGGGTTATTATCAATTTATTTTCTTTCTTTGGATAAGGGGTCAGTTACCAGTTTCTTACAAAGAGTAAACAACTCATCATCTCTTCATCCACATTTGACGCAAAGTGGCACAATAACGAAGACATTTCTATTAGAACCACTCCATTGCCAGGTGTTGTGGAAAGGCCATCTCACAGGCTGGAGTTTATTTAACAAATGATCGCCTCCTATGTGGTAATTAGATTAAAGTTTTGCAACTTGAGTACTTCTATTGCCCTCTAGTCATTGATCGATGTTGTCCTTACTATTTTGAGAAGGAATAAACCGTCAGGTACCACATTGATACACCTCATGAAGTTGGCCAATCAAATTGAGATAAACTAAGTTCTGTGGCTAGATAAGGTCAAACAAAACGGTGGGTGACCAAATTCAAAACCTCAGGTACTAGCTAGTTATTTGTGTACTCCATGAGAAATGCCAAGCAATGATCTGCATGTGTGTGTGTCATCCTTGTTATATTGAGAAGGAATATACCATCAGGTACCACAATGATACACCTCATGAAGTTGGCCAATCAAATTGAGATAAACTAAGTTCTGTGCTAGATAAGATCAAACAAAATGGTGGATAACCAAATTCAAAACCTCAGGTACTAACTAGTTATCTGTGTACTCCATGAGAAATGCCGAGCAACGATCTGTGCAAGTGTGTATCACATACTCTCTGCAAAACCTTCCAATAAAGGTAAATCCGGAGGATGAACAGATCTGCTTCATTTACAATTTCAATTCAAACACTAAAGAATTGTCACGACCCAAGGTGTTATAGGTGATGGCATTGTAGTGAACGCCATTAAGAGGAGATTTTATTGAAGTTTAAATGGCTAGGATTTTTCATATCAATTAGATAATTTCTATGTAATTGCCACATGAGGGGCATGTGAGGCATACCGTATTGAAGAGCACATGAGCACCTCTACGTTTCCATTGTGATCCAACTATGAATTAACCAAATAAACTCTTTCCCCACCTTATTCTCCTCTTTCCCTCCACTGATTCTCTCCTTTAGCTTCACATACAATCTCTCTGATTCTCTCGTCTCCCCTTTCTCTCTCCCTTCTAATTCTTCAGTTACCACCTTTTGTCGTTGCTGGGTCACAACATAAACTTAACAAGCAAACAGTTCAGCACAATGTTATTGTAATTGTCTTTGCCCATTATGTTACGTTGACATTAGCAGTGAACAATTAACAAAATGCAGGTTTCAGGTCAATGGGCAATGGGTTCCAACAAAAACTATACATAGCTTCTGTCGTGAATAACTGAAGAAATCTAAACTAAAAAGTGAAATCCGATATCTGGATGGCTTAAAGGTTGATAATGTCAACCCATGAATTTCATCTGGAGAAAACAATCACAGCACTTCCCGATATCAGAAATTATGGAACACGATTTGATACCCTGAGGATTCTACAGACAAATCAATGAACCCATTATATATCCTCTGATGCAATCTACCTAACTCTCTGCCCACGTCACAAAGGAAACTATGAAATATTGACTCGAAGGTTGACACTCATTGTGCACTTCCATTTTTCTCTGTAAGACCATAAAATAAAGCCGAGAAATAAGATCACCAACCAATGGAAGAAAAAGGAAATAAACTGTAGTGCAAATCGCCGACACATCGCATTTTATGAATCATTCCAGACACATTGCGATTGTGGTCGTGGTGCTTCCAGAACGTAGCATAAGATAAGTAATCAATACACCTCCACTCCACACATGAAGGGTGAGCTTAGAGAGAACTCCCCCAGGTAAATGGGCCAACAATCGGAATCAGATCACTTCAGCACATTTGGAAACTCAGCAACCCAAGCCAAGTTTCTCCCCTAGTTCAACAAGCGAAAGCAATAATCTCAAGCCCAACCAAGATTCTGAATCTCAAAGTGAACAGAAATACCCACCAAAAATGAACAAAAGGGACGAAATTCTTCAATCAGAGCTGAGCAATCAATCAGCAAGAAGCTAAATTGCAGCGAAAACTGGATTCCGAAACCCATATTCCGACCAACAAATTGTCAAAAAGAATAGGGTACCTGGCGTGAATGATCTTGACGCTGGTCTTCATCTTGGGCTGCGACCAATTGTAGGCGATCGAACCCACGATTCCACTCAGCCACAGACAACCTTGGAATCCCACCCACCGCCCCCACGAATTCATCATCAAAAGAAAGAAAAGAAATCGAAAAAAACGAAAGAAAGCGAAACGAATCCGGCGCCGGCGCAAGAAACAGCTCCAGATTCGACGAGAGGAAACGAACGAGCCAAAAAAAAGCCAAGAACGGAGGAACCCGAGAATTTACCAACGGCGCGGAGCTTGTGCTCGACGATCCACTCCCTCACGGAGCCCCAAGTGCCTCTGGATTCCGCCATTGCTGCGTCTTCGCTCGCTTGCTCGCAACTCGCCGTGCCGATGAGTGTCGTGTCGAGAGAGGAGATAGAGAGAGGAGCTTCGGCTTCGTACCGCGGCCACGACACGACACGACACTTGCGTTCCACGACAAAACTCCGATTCGGGGGTGCGCGCGACGAGACGTGTTGTCCGGTCTGAGCGTGAATTTGACCGGGACGGTCCGCATGCCAGACGGGCCGTGCCGGGCCGAGGAATTGACCCGGCCCGGGATGCTTTGAACCGGATCGGGCCATTTAAAAAAAATCTTTTTGAGCCTAGGTCCATGAACAATAACCCGACGTTTAGTAACCGTTAGGCTAATGATGAGTCGAAGGTAAGGAAAAAAAAGGAGTTTCGGCTGGCACTGCACCACCCATCCCATGTTGGGCCATGTTGGCCAACTTGACAAAGGGGCCGACCGTCACCGCCCATTGCAGTCCGTAGCATGACGCGCTGCCAGCTAGGTCGGCCCGTCGGGACCTTCCGGAGGGAGCAGGATCCCGACGTGCATGCCCTCGCTAGACTTTAGGACAACAGCCCTACGATCCCGAACTTTAAGTTGCTTTGATTAGATTTCAAAACTTTTCTTTTCTATGCAATATCATTTTCGAACTTTGTCTCGATTTGATTTCACGTCTGAATTATACTGAAATGTTCAACATCTATCCTTCATAAAAATTTTCTAAATCAAGGCAAAACCTTTAATTCAATATAAACAATGTCATTTTTTTTCTCAAGCTTTTTTAACGAAGATTTTTTATGTTATACTTTGTCTGCATAAGAATATGGATCTTGCATCCCTTGGAAGTTACATGTTAAAAGTGAAGCTCACTAGGGAAAGGAATATGTATTGTGTACAGCGATTTCAAGTGAATTTTACACTTACGAGATTCACGTGTACGGATTTCTCCATATTGCTTCAGTTTCAACATATTAGTTCTTGCAAAATTTATGGATGCTGGTTTCCTATAAGATGACGTTTAACGTCAAACAAAAGTCTGGAGACCTAATTAAAATCCGTTGGACTTTCAGGGACGACATTCACTTTGCACATTAAACAAAAATTCATGGATCAATTGAAAGTTCGATGGTGACAAACAGTACATACTAGACTAAAGTTCAGGAACTAGAATTGTCTTTAGCCCTCGGACTTGATGACGGTGGATTTACTCAATCTTCTGATTCGACAAGCTTGGCCTGTTTACGTAATGGATTTTGCAGGTCGTTTTGGTACCTCCATTTTGTTTTTCAGAAGTTGAAGAGAAGAACATTGGAAATGTGATTACTGGCACTCGTAACTCAATTGCTAAATTTTCCTAGCCCTTGATTAGAAAAGTCATCTGATTTGGTGATGTCAGTTCCCTAACAGGGGCATAGCAATACCGGTTCAAGATATCCGCGAATTGCTGACACTGAAGGACCGGCCGGCGACAATTCAAACATAAATCTTCATGCGTCACTTGAAAGATTATCAGTCCTAGGCTCCTAGCCATTCGAGCTCATTCAATCAAGTCGGTAGAAGCAACAACACGAGTCTCCAGGAGATGAATCTCACATATCCTGATAACTTAACCCCACATCGCTCATAGCGTCTGATCTTCATGGGAACTCGCCTTTTGTTGTCAACAGCTTTCTTCGTCAAGGGAGACACTGGAGGGATATTTGCCCCATCCCCCGGAGAAAAGTTGTCGCTAACTCTCTGTCTAAGTTTAGAGTTGGCCACGACCCTGTTCTATGAAACATCAGAAGGAATAGAGTCAACATTCATCGTGTGCTTTTCCTCTCTGCTCATCAGATTTTCCTTTCAAATCAGTCCTTCATTCCCTCCCATCATCTGGTTTACTCAAGACCATAAAGGACAATGTGCATTGTGTTAGGATGAGTTCCTGGAGCCGGGTTCTTCTTCCGCAACCGAGCGGGCTTGTTTCTCATAGAATAGCATTCAGGAAGGGCTTCAAATCGGGGCTCCTGCCTTTAGCTATTGCCCAAATCAACCCACATTCTCAGCGGCAATTTGGGCTTCATTGAAGGCAATGTCTTCACAATGTATAGCATAGTGACCGATTTTTTCCGGAGCAATAACAAAAATGGGGCAAACTTTCAGTACTTAAAATCCACCCACAATACTATTCCTTCTTCGCTAGTCAGGGTAACCTGCTTTAAGAAGTCTCAAAAGATCCAAATTATCCTTGCCCTGCCATGTCTGTTTGACGATTGTGTTACTTATTCAATTTTCTTATTAGAATTTCTCTTGCTTTGGTGGCCGCTCTTCGTACTGCTTCGTCAGAAAAAAAATTTAAAAGGTTGTCCATGGACTTGCACTCTCTGATTTTGTACGTAGAAACCACACCATCCATTACCGCAAGGTCATCTTCAGATGAAAGTCGAACCAGTATTCGGCACAGCACTGCCAAACGGTCTTACATGGATTAATCATTCGCCATTCTGAGAAACGACCAATGGAAGGCAGAAGGAAAGGTTGCAGAGGGAAAATCGAGAGAAAAGATTGGGTAGGATTTGTGGAGGAGGCAATGAGGAAGGAAACCAGAGGGGGCAGCGGAGAGAATAGAGGATTAGGGTTTATGGGGGGTGAGTAGGGTTTAAGGAATTAAGTTGAGCAACCTCCATAGTCCGCAGAGAGAAAGCTCTTTCAAAGAGAGAGATACTCATCGTTCATGTCCCCATTTCTTGTGGAAGTTGAGTTACTATTCTTGCACACCACCTAAATTTCAAGGACATTTTTTCTGCTACTTGTTGCACCGATCAATCACATATTTCAAAGCCATCCATGATCAACATTCTTCTTCTCCTTGTATCCTCTAAATTGTATCGCTAGTCACATACAATATGTTTACCTTTGTTCACAATATGAGGTAAGTTTTACATTTCATTTCTTGCAAAACGTGATCTCCTTAGTTGCTCAACTGAATCAAAGAAGGAAAAAAGAACCATTTTGGCATCATAGAGCTCCTCATAATCACAATGAATTTCTTTTAAAGGTATAGAAAACTACTAATGGTAATCGGCAAAAGGACACTATAACTGTCATAAGTTGTGTACGGAGGTCACTTTGGTGCCATAACATTTTTTCGGATCACTTTGATGCCAAGTTGAAGGAAAAAGGGATCACTTTAATAACTCTAGCTAAAATTCCGACCAAAAAGCTGACCTGGTGTTTTTTATTTAAAAAAAGAGCGTGACGTGGATATTCAGTTTAAAATTTGATTTCCACGTGGACGAGCAAAACAACGTCGCTCAGTCAAAGGTCTTAGCATCGCGTCGTCATTGTCATCGCGTCACGAGTCACGCCCATTCTTCTATTGTCTCCCTCGTCCAATCGCCCGTCGCTCGTCGCTCGTAGCGCTCTCATCCCATCGTCATTGCCTGTCGCTCGTCGCTTGTGGCGCCCTCATCCCGTCGCCATCACCGTCGCCATCTCTTGCCTTCCCCTCGTGATCGGTCAGCGTCGCTCCCTCATCCCGTGGATTGAGCATCACTCATCCCGTCGGCGTCGGTCCCGTCTCCGTGGCAAATTACAAAGGTCAGTCTTCAAATAAGAGCTGTTAATTTCTATTTTGCTGAATTGATCGACACATTATGCCTCATTGTCCCATGTTTCACTCAATTAATTGGTAGATTAGGGCTGCCTTCGAGATATTAAGGTTTGAAGTTGGAAATTAGGGCTCGAACTTGGGAAATTGAGGCTCGAACTTGAAATTAGGTCTTGAATTTCTAAAATTAAAGCTTGAACTTCATAAATTATAGCTAGTTGTTAGGATATTAGGGCTTAAAGTGGATTCGGTTCTGTTGGTGCTGGGCTAAGTATATGTTATAAACTGTGGTCCATGTGGGGACCTCTGTCATTGTCTCCTATGTGGTCTGATGATGGCTTTTTCAATCTTGCCGACCATGTGGAGGACCTCCATGTGAAGCTATGCTCTTTTTCCCATGTGATGTGGTCCCGAAAGCTAAAATATCAACTTTTTTGGCTTTTTTCCTTCAATGCATGGTCGACATTAGGGATAAAGACACAATTCTCGGCATTATTGTTCGTTATGGAGGAGAATTTGTCATCGGCACTGACTCGTGAGAATACTTTGGGAGACTTGAAGGTACTATTTATCTCGATAGAAACAAGCCAGCAAATATTAATCTTGTGAAGGATATGGTTCAATAATTAAGATGTAAAATAGGAAGTTTGAATTATTGTGTTCCTGGAAGGAGCTTGAAGGATGGCATTAGATACTTCCATGATGATAATGGTGTTAAGGATATCATCTACTATTATCTTCATGGAAAAGAAGCTATTGTGTATGTTGAGTCCTATAATGATGGTGAATTTGATGAAGGGGCTGAGGGAGGAGACGTAGGGGATGGTGCTGCTTTACCTAGTACTCAGGTTGGTGCTAGTTCTATTATAGATGAAGCTGGACATGAGAGGCAAGAGAGGGAGGAGAGGGAGGCATGCCATGCAACGAGTGAAGAGTTCATTGGATTTGAGTTCACTGGATTGTCATGGGAAATTGCTGCATCTAGTGAATTAGATGATGAGGGTGTGGCAATGTAAATTTCCCAAGTGATGATGACGATGAGGAACTTACATAGTCAAGACAAAAGCAAAGTGAATTTGGGAGAAAATCAATAGCTGCACTTGGAGGATTACATGAAGCTGAACCAGGACATAGAATTGATGGAGCTCCAGCTAAAGGTAACGACACTGATTATGAAGAAAGTGGCTCTAATGAACAAAATGATAGTTCTGAAAATCAGCATGAAGATGATGATCCTGTTGTACGCAGAAGGAAACGTAAGTATCCGTCCTATGATCGTGGCTCTTCTTCTTCTGTGTTGACTGTAGGTATGAAATTTTATGATGCCAAATAGTTCAAAGAAGGGATTATCAAGTATTCAATAGCTGAACAGAGGAGTCTTCAGTTCACTCGAAATACAAATGACTATGGTAGAGCAAAGTGTTCTCGACCTAGTTGTTCGTGGAAGATATACGGTGCACGTTCAAAGAGGGACAGGTTATTCCAAATTAGGTCACTCCAAGAGGAACATACTTGTTCCATCATATTTGACAACAAAAAGGTAACGAGTGCTTAGTTGTCGAAGCACTTTTTTAATACCATCAAAGCGATGCCTGATGTGAAATGTCCTCAGCTGAAGCAATTGGTGAGGGAGCAAGTAGGAATTAATGTGTCACTTAATCAATGCAAAAGAGCCAAGCAAAAGGTGATGAAAAAACTTCTAGGGAGGTATAAGGAAGAATATGGTCAAATTTGGGAATATGCTGGAGAATGTAGGCTGCAAAACCATGGTAGTCGAGTTTATGTTGAGGTTGTGGAGCGGCTACTGCCTAACCATGAGACAACTTTGACCGAATTTATATTTGCTTTGATGCATGCAAGCGAGGATTTGTTGCTGGTTGTAGACGAGTCATTAGGTTAGATGGATGTTTCTTGAAAGGCATGTGCAAGGGAGAATTGTTGGCAGCCATTGGGAGGAATGGCAATAACCATATGTTTCGAATTGCTTGGGCTGTTATGAAGGTAGAGAGCAAGGACACTTGGTTGTGGTTCCTAAAAAATTTGATGGCGGACTTTGAGATCACTAATGGAGGTGGTTGGGCATTCATGAGCGATCAACAAAAGGTAATACTAGTGTAACTGCACAAACAATATTTATGACATATTTTATCTTGTGCATGCCTTTATTAATGCCTTGATGTATGAATTCTTATAGGGACTTCTTCCTGCTCTAGCTGAGTTGATGTCATTTGCTGAACATAGGATGTGTGCAAGGCATATATATGCAAACTGGGCGAAGATCTACAAAGGGGAGAAACTACATAAGCAATTTTGGATGATAGCTAAGAGAACTAACATGGCTGATTTTAGAATTCACGAACAGCAGCTGCTTGACTTGACGAAGGATGGTTATAAAGCACTTTTCCAAAGTGAACCCAAGCATTGGTGCAAGGCCTTCTTCAGTGAAGAATTCAAGAGTAATATCATCTATAGCAATCTTAGTGAAGCCTTCAATGGCAGAATTTTAGAGGCGAGGTGCAAACCAATCATCAGCATGCTTAAGGATATTCGAGTGATAGTCATGACAAGGCTGCAAAAACAGAGAGATGAGGCTGCGAAGTGGACTAGACAGTGCGGTCCTAGGATAGCTAAAAGATTGGATGACAACTTGGCGAGTAGTAGGTTCTGTCATCCTATCTGGAACAGAGATGATGGCTATGAGGTCATAGAAAGACAAACAAATATGTTGTCCAATTGGACAAAAGAAAGTGCTCATGTCAAGCTTGGCAACTTTCTGGAATTCCTTGCGCACATGCTATTTGTGCCATCCAAGCGAAGTACCAAAATCCTGAGGAATACCTACATGGTTGCTACCACAAAAGAACAATATCTTGCTGCGTGCCAGTACATGATGCCACCTATTAATACAAAATTCTGGGAGTCGACAAATTATGAAGCCCCTCATCCTTTGCCACTTAAGAAGCAAATATGAAGGCCTAAAAGGAGACGGAGAAAGCAAGAGGAAGAGCCTGAAAGTAAGAAGATGAGCAGGTCAGGTGCAAAGGTGAGATGCTCGTATTGTCGTGAGGAAGGTCACAACAAAAGTAGTTGTCATTGGACGAAACAACTAATGTTGCTTCAACGGTCAAATGGAGGGACTCAAATTGGATCAAGTGCAGCGCCAACACAAGAACCAGCTGAAGGGGCTGCTGAAAGGCCTGCTGGAGGGCCAGCTAATAAGCATGATGATTGTCTAGCTAAAGGGCCTACTGAAGGCCAAGTTCAAGAACCAACTGAAAAGACAACTGGAGGCCCAGGTTCAAGGGCAACCTCCTCCTCGACTGTTGTACAAGCTAGGAGAAAATATCCAGTAAGCTATTCAATATATGTATTTGTATTAATCTTTGGTGAGCAGATTTTGGCTTTAGTTGACATTGTTTTGTCCTTATCAGATGAGAAGAAGACCAACTGAACAAGCAGCTCGGATTCCTCAAAGTGAGGCACCATATCAAACAAGAGGGGTCCACGGCAAAAGATTAAGGCAATATAGTTATGGAATTTATATGAACTTCGATACTGGAATGACTATTTTGCATGTAAATTTTGTACATCTCATGCATTCCATTTCTGAGTTTTTCACTTTCATGACAATATTACTTCTTCTCATCCATGATTATGTTGTTATAGTCTGGAAGGAGTTCAGAGGTTCTCATATTTCAAGTTGACCCAAGCCAAGAGTCAAGGGCTGCACAAAAAAAAACCCAACTAACGTCGCAAGTGGCTAGTCCAAAGAGAAGAAGGGTGGCTGCAGAGAAGAGTGTTCGTAAACGGGCACTAACAAGAACCCAACACTAGTTCCTGATCAAACAGCACATGATGACAGCTCCAAAACAGCCACCAACACCAGTAAGAGGAAGACAGTTGTTGCGCCAAAGAAGAAATCTCGAGCAAGAAAGCCAGTAGAACAATTTACTAATCCGGCAATTGAAAAAGATGCAGCTGGAGTAATTCAAGAAAAAGTAGCTCTAGCTGTTGAAGAAAATGCAGCTCAAGCAGTTTAAGAAGAAGCAGCTCCAGTTGTTGAAGAAGATGTAGCTCCAGCAGTTCAAGACAAAGCAGCTCCAGCAGTTCAAGAAGAAGTAGCTCCAGATATTAAAGAACTTGCATCTTCAGAAGAACAACCTGCAACTCCTCCAGTTTGAAAGAGTCAAAGAATTATGAACCAATTCAAGAAGCTATCAAAAGGAAAAGGAAATGGTGGACTTATCACTATTGACTAATGGGAGGGTATTGAAGTGGTTGTTAGTTTTTGTGACATTAAGGAGGTTTACCATATTGACTAATGAGAGGTTGATTTTTTGTGGTCCTGGAATGTTATTGACTAATGGGATGTTATGCATAATGACTAAATTCGATATTTACCATGATTAAGGTGATTGTGATTTTCATATTTTTGCACATGTGTTTGTCCTATTTTAATATAGTACTGGTGTAGTGGGGTGCTTGTAAGTTGCACCAGTAAGTTAATATTCAAAGAAACTGGTTCAGTATATGCTGTTTGACACTAAAATGCAGTTGGTGGAGAAGGTGGGAATTGGTGCTGCCAGTGCTAGTTTTTTGTGCTATTTTCAAGTGCAATATGATGCTTGCACTAGCTACTGATTTGGTACTATTTGGGATGTAGTATGATGTTTGCACCAACTGCTGATTTTGTACTGTTTGAGAATTCAATATGGTAGTTGCTGATTTTGTCATATTTAGGAGTGCAGTATGGTACTTGCACCAGCACGTCAGCACGTGCTAGTGCAAGCATTTTGAACCGGTTTTTTGAAATGGTTTGGGGCTGTTTCGTGCTGGTGATTGAATATGGTTTGGGAATTATTTGAACCAATTTATGAGTATGGTTTGGGGTGATTCGGTGTTGGTGAGCAATGCTAGTACAGTTACTGCTTTGGTCCTGGAATGATCTGGTTTAAAGATTGGTTTGTTGGAACCAAAGTCTCCCCTTTTCAAAGAAACACACGGCATGACACTTAAGTGATCCACTTTCGACCACAATTGGTACTTAAGTGATCACTTTTGAATCACGACTTAAACTTAAGTGATCACTTTTGAACCACGACTAGCACTTAAGTGATCACTTTTGAACTACGACTAGTACTTAAGCGATCTCGATTATAAATATTTGGCACTAAAATGTCAACTGCTGAACTTGTGACGACTCCATGATTTGTTGCTACGCAAAGTTGCAGCACTTGCAGCACCTGTAGCACCTTATTTTCCAGTAGTGAGCCTTACTTCATAATATGCAGCCATCTAACCAGATGAAAAAATGCAGCAAATGAGCAAGTGAATATGTAGCAAATGAGGAAGTGCAGCAAATGAGCAAAAATATGTAGCAAATGAAGAAGTGCAGCAAATGAGCAAAAAAATGCAGCAAATGAGGAAGTGCAGGAAATGAGCAAAAATATGCTGCCAATGAGGCAAAACTGCATCAAAATATGCAGCAATAAAATGCTAAGCAACTCAAGATTGAGAATCAATAAATTTCAACATTCCATTTGTCATAGATTGCAGCAAACCTCTTGTTACATATATAAATTGCAGCAAACTAATAATACAAGTACATTCTACAAGCCTATCTTAAATTATGGTAGACTAAGAAACTTTTGCTCATAACTGACTTTACATTTGACCATAAAATAGCTATAAAAAATATCAATAACACAATCAACAATCGATAACACTGTTTTTCAATTTTCATCCTTCGAACTTCCTTCTTCAAATGGTTGGCCAGAGATGCTAAAGCATTCATTTTAGCTTGCAATGAGTCGACATCGTCCAACTCGTCTATTAATGTAGGTGGAGGTTGATGTTGAGCTTCAAGTAGCTTCACTATCACTTCTGTTGTTCGATTTGAAAATTTCGCATCAACCCAAATGAAGAATTTACACTTCGTGCCTTCTCTATACCTGGCGCATCCGTGGAATCTTCCCCCGGGGTTCAATCAAGTCCAAGATGTTCTTCTTGGACTCGGTAACCCACAATAGCAGAAGAACCAGCCTTCTTCTTCACTTCGTTCAAACGAATTTGAGCCACTAGTGAAGCTCCTGCCATCCATTTGCAACCTTCAGCTGTCAATTTCAGGGAAAACAGGGAAATAATATGGTCTATTAGGGTTTGCAATTGGGGAATATGTTCAATTAGCTAATTTAGGGTTCTTAAATTAGGGGGAGAAAGGTTGAACGGCATTGTTTTCGCTATAAGGGCTGACTAAACTCTTCGGCCAGCCACATTAGCATCGGATATTAATAAAAAAGCGTCGCGTCAGATTTCTGTCGAGCCATGTCAGCATTAGCACTAAAGTGATCGTTTTTCAAAAAAGTTGGCACCAAAGTGATCGTTTTTAAAAAAAGTTATGACACCAAAGTTATCTCGCCACACTCTCGCGTGCTAGAATGGACGTATTTTTCTACACGGATCTCTCCCAGACCATACCTCACGTGACAGTGGGGTTTTATTTGATCTAAATTTAAACTTGGAGTCGCCACTAGTCATTTATGGTAGGTTGACTAAAAACCTAATCGAAGTATGGGAGAAATACCACGATCCTACGAACCAAAGATTATGAATAAGGGACTTGATTACGTTAACAATTCCAAATTGAGATAATTAACGACCTTTCGGTACCTAAGAACGATACGGCATGTCTAACGTGTCATATGGATCCCTAAGATCAATTCACTAATCTAATCATGAACAAACAATTAAGTACCCAAGAATTAAATACACAATCAATGGCAAATCAATCATGGCAACCCTAATTTGGCCACTAAAATGAAAATCAAGCAAACAACCCAAACCCTAATGATTTACACATTTTTAGGGTTTTAGGGTTTTTTAGGGGTTAAACCCTTAAATTTGAAATTTTCCAAAAATGCCATTTAGGCATTTCCGAATATTCAAATTTCACTTTTTATGGTTAGCCACGATGATTTTGGACATTTCTGTGAATTTTTAATTTTTTTGATTTTTTTTTGGAAAAAATTTTATTAAAACCAAGAACTGATTTTTAAGGTTTTCTGGAAATTTTTATGAATTTTTCGATTTTTCAATTTTTATTGATTTTTCAAAATTTTTAAATGTTTTATTTGTATTTTCCGAATTTTCTGCATTTTTATGAATTTTCTGAAAATTTCTGAATTTTTATGAATTTTCTAATTTTTTTTGGGAATTTTCTATTTTTTGAAATTTTTATGAAATTTTCTAATTTCCAAATTTTTCTAAAAAAATTCTAATTTTTGTTTTTTTAATTTTTTTTAGAATTTTCTGATTTTTTATTTTTTTTAATTTTCCTGCCGAGGGAAGTGAACCGGACCAGTCCAGTTCGACCTGGTTCGGCTTGGCCAAGCCGGACGTCGCTGGCGCCGGTCTCCGGTCATCCTTTCCGACGAGCTCAACGCCAAAAACGGTGGCGTTTTGATGTTTTTTTCATTTAGGCATTTCCACAAACACTTGGTGTGCATAGTTTCAAATTCAAGGTTTTCGAGACCGCCGGTTTGAGCTCGTCGCCAACAAGCCTCCAATAACCTTTTCACCATTCCGATTGCACCATTGTGATATCCTTATGTTCTATTTTCAATCCAATCCATTTAGCACGTCGTTGGATCTCTAGTGGCCGGTGAAATTCAAGTCCAAAGAACCTAAACTAATTCTAGCTAAAACTTGAATCATCACCGTACTCGCCCTAGCCGTCTAAACCGTTTCTAACGACTAACAAACATCAAACAAAGCCAAAGAGACTAACTTAAATGGCCTTAAGGTCACAGTGACACTCCAGCGAAAGTTCCCGAGCTCTGGCGAGATTCATCAATGGTGGTCGACACAATTTTATGCATATTCGGCAGTCAAAATGCAATCAAACATCATAAGGAATGATCAGAAACGAGTTTTGAACATCTAAGAACACAAAATCACAATAATAGAGAGGCCAAATCAAATCAAGTTTTCTGGAAAACTCGTAAGAACTGAGGTGCGAACGATTTTTACCTTCTTCAAAAGTGGATCAAAGAAGCTTCCCAGTTGAATGATCGACTTGGACCTCTTCCTTGACACTTCGGCTTTGCAGCGGTGGTCTTGAGTTTGTCGGAGGTGCTTTGGATGCGCTCTGGATGCGCTAACCGAGGCCGATTTTCAAACCTTCGCAGTAGATTTTGTCCAGTTCAAACCGTGAGGGGAGGATCACGGCCTCTTCACAATTCATCGGTGCTCCGCCGTATATAGCGGCGCCGGACACTCGTGAGGAGATCATCGACCCTCTCTCTCTAGATTTGCCTCTCGTTCTCGCTCTTTCTCTCTATAATTTCTCTCGGGAATTTTCTCGAATACCTTTCTCCTTTCCTGGTCAGTTTTCTTCCATTTTTGTTGATTGATTTCCCGCTCAAAAATTGCTGAAACCGACTTATGATCGGTTAGGATCGTTGACTGGTGCCAGCTAGAAAAATTGATTAAAACGTGGTAAATTGATCGGGAATGATCGGTGAAGTCACGGGCACGAGTAATTTTTCTGGGTTTGTGCACGTTCTGGGCAAATCGGGTGAAGAAGATGCACTGTTCAAGTCGGGTTGGGTTGACCTGTCCGACCTTGCAGTTCCGATTTTGATCAAAATTGCAAATTAAGCCCGATTTTGACCGAATTTTCAAAATTTGACCCCAAAATTGAATTTTCCATCACATTCCGAACCCAAATATGTGATTTTCCCCAATTTTCATTATAATAGTATCCCAGATTTTCTCAATTTTAAATTCGGATTAATAGAATTTTGTTTAATTGGATGTCCTAACGACCTAATTAGGCAAAATTGATGCCAAAATTGAATTACCCACACCTAATTAACCCTAAAAATAATGGTCTTACATTTCGACAATTTCATATTGGGCACAATTCCCAATTTGAGTTCAAAATTCTTAATTTTCAATCGAATTTTAGGGATTTTTTTTATTTTTATGTCAAATTGTGCAATTTGACCAATCATTATGCAATTCAAGGTCTTAGAATAAATTGTTGTGAATACACTATGACCTAAAAATGACTGGAAAAAAATTTAATTGTATTTTTTGTTCAATTTGGATTTAATTTTGCCCAATTTTGGGAAAAACATCCAAGTGGCAATGGAAACTTCCCAAAAATGCGTCAATGCATGGATCAAACTGACTTGATGTTCCACATGGATCAAGTCTAGAAGGTATCCCAACCTATCTTAAACATAAACTTGGTTATCTTTTGTCATGTCCTTCCACCAAGTCACGAGCTCTTTTCGTGGAATGGGAACCACTTGGATGTCTAGTTTTCCCATCGAGCCTAATTATGCAAAAAAAAAATTCATTATTAATCACCATGGATTTCACATCAATTTTAAATGCCTCTATTTTAATTATATGTCCTTTTATGGGAAAAATAGAGGTAAAGTACATTTGCATACTTATGACGTAATACAAATGTCATTTCTAATCCATTTATGCTTTAAAAGAGCAGAGACTTGAAAATGTGAATGAAACCAATATTTAACGTAAATGCCTTTTGTCATGCTCCATTTTGACCATAAAGTCCTATCTTATGCTTTACAACTTCAAATACATCCAAAATAGACTTTTGGCAAATGTGATTGTACATGTCACATCTTGAGCATCCAATCTACTTGAATTACATTGAAAATTGCCATGGACCTATATATTCCATCTAGAAATGAAAAAAATATGACCAAGTGAAGCATGTCACCCTATTCATTCATTCTAGTATAAAAAGGCATTTTGATCAAACATTGATTGTCATTTGGACATTTTTTTAACAAAATTGTGTCAACTAACATTGCATAATTAAAAAGATGAGAGAAGTGAAACGACATTTACTTACCGACACATTTTAGCTTGGTTTTAAGTGTACCAACCACAAAGACAAGCATATGCAACAAGTAAGGTCTTGACACTTAAAAGGGTGGGATATACTAAAGGCTCAAGGTCACCACCTTAATAGACAAGGGATTATATTCTAATAGGCAATCGGCCTAAAGTAATGAAATATTATTTCATCTTGGTGATCGGTATTGTTTTTAAACGATTCCATGAACAATCGGCTCATAGTTTCGCCTAAACACGTACCTCCTCTAAGGGTAATCCTAAATGTAGCCGGGGTTGGGCCACGGGTAGTGTGTGCGACAAGTGTAGTGCTAAAGCAACTTAAAGGCAAGCACAACAATTTATAACCAAACAGCACTTCTAAAATTTGGTGGAATCACATCCAATCCCAACACCATCCTGCAAAACAAAAGCAAGCATAGGCTACACACCTTATACCTCTCACTTGCATCACCATTTAACACGTCATTATTGGATCGTACCTGGAATCCTTGCGAGTACAAACACATGCATAATATTCTATCTAGGCCTAAATTCACTTAGAATCCTAAGACATCCCCAGTGGAGTGGTCAAGCCTGTCACGCCACACTCTCACGTGCTAAAATGGAGATATTTTTCTTTACGGGTCTCTCCCAGACCATACCTCACATGACAGTGGCGTTTTATTCGATCTAAATTTAAACTTGGAGTCGCTACTAGTCATTTACAGTAGGTTGATTAGAAACCTAATCGAAGTATAGGAGAAATGCCACGATCCTACGAATCAATAATTCTAAATAAGGGATTTTGTTACGTTAATAATCATAAATTGAGATCATGAATGCCCTTTCGGTACCTAAGAACGATATGGCATATTTAACGTGTCACACGGATCACTAAGGTCAATTCACTAATCTAATCATGAACAAACAATTAAGCACCCAAGAATTAAATGCACAATCAATGGCAAATCAATCATGGCAACCATAATTTGGCCACTAAAATGAAAATCAAGCAAAACACTTAAGCCCTAATAAAGCTCTAATAGCTTATTCATTTCATGATTTACACATTTTTAGGGTTTTAGGATTTTTTAGGGGTTAAACTCTTAAATTTAGAATTTTTCAAAAATGCCACTTAGGCACTTCCGAAAATTCAAATTTCACTTTTTATGGCTGGTCACGATGATTTTGGACTTTTCTATTAATTTTCAAATTTTTTTAGTTTTCTTTGGAAAAAAATTTATTAAAACCGAGAACTGATTTTTATGGTTTTCTGGAAATTTTTACGAATTTTTTGATTTTTCAATTTTTTATTGATTTTTCAAAATTTGCAAATTTTTTATTTGTGTTTTCTGAATTTTTATGAATTTTCTAAAAATTTCTGCACTTTTATGAATTTTCTAAAAAATTTTGAATTTTTTTGAATTTTCTAATTTTTTTTGGGAATTTTCTATTTTTTCAAATTTTTTTCAAATTTTTTTGAAATTTTCTAATTTCCTAATTTTTCTAAAAAAATTCTAATTTTGTTTTTTTTAGAATTTTCTGATTTTTTATTATTTTTTTTTTTTTTGAATTTTCCCTCTGGGGGAAGTGAACCGAACCAGTCCAGTTTGACCCGGTTCGGCTTGGCCGAACCAAACATCGCTGGCGCCAGTCTTCGGTCATCCTCTCTGGCGAGCTCAACGCCAAAAATGGTGGCGTTTTGATGCTTTTCATTTAGGCATTTCCACAAATACTTGGTGTGCATGGTTTCCAATTCAAGGTTTTCGAGACCGCCGATTTGAGCTCGTCGCCGACGAGCCTCCGACAACCTTTTCATCATTCTGATTGCACCATTGTGATGTCCTTATGTTCTATTTTCAGTCCGATCCATTTAGCACATCATCGGACCTCTAATGGTCGGCGAAATTCAAGTCCAGAGAACCTAAACTAATTCTAGCTAAAACTTGAATTTCCAAAACTTGAATTATCACCGTACTTGCCCTAGCCGTCTAAACCGTTTCTAATGACTGACAAACATCAAATAAAGCCAAAGAGACTAACTTGAATGGCCTTAAGGCCACAGTGACACTCCGGCGAAGGTTCCCGAGCTCCGGCGAGATTCATCATTGGTGGCCGACACAATTTTATGCATATCCGGCGGTCAGAATGCAATCAAACATCATAAGGAATGATCAGAATGAGTTTTGAACATCTAAGAACGCAAAATCACAATAAATATCACAATAATAGCGAAGCCGAATCAAATCAAGTTTTCTAGAAAACTCGTAAGAATCGAGGTGCAAACATTTTTAACCTTCTTCGGAAGTGGATCAAATGAAGCTTCCCAGTTGAACGATCAACTTTGACCTCTTCCCTGACACTTCGACTTCACAACGGTGGTCTTGAGTTCGCCAGAGATGCTTTGGATGTGCTAACCAAGGCCGATTTTCAGACCTTCGTGGTAGATTTTGTCCGGTTTAAGCCGTGAGGGGAGGATCACGGCCTCTTCACGATTTGCCGGCGCTCCGCCGTAGATGGCAGTGCCGGATACTCGTGAGGGGATCCTCGACCCTCTCTCTCTAGATCTGCCTCTTGTTCTCGCTCTTTCTCTCTAATCTCTCTCAGGAATTTTCTCGAATACCTTTCCCCTTTCCCGATTAGTTTTCTTCCGTTTTTGTTGACCGATTTCCCGCTCAAAAATTGTTGAAACTGACTTATGATCGGTTAGGATCGTTGATTGGTGCCAGCTGGATATTTTCTAACTGGAAAAATTGACTAAAACGTGGTAAATTGATCGGGAATTACTGATGAAGTCACGGGCACAAGTAATTTTTCTGGGTTTTTGCACATTCTGGGCAAACCGAGTGAAGAAGACACACTATTTGGGTCGGGTCGGGTTGACTCGTCCGACCACGCAGTTCCGGTTTTGATCAAAATTGCAAATTAAACCCAATTTTGATTGAATTTTTAAAATTTGACCCAAAATTGAATTTCCCATCACATTCCAAATCCAAATATGTGATTTTCCCCAATTTTCATTATAATAGTGTCCCAGATTTTCTCAATTTTAAATTCGGATTAATAGGATTTTGATTAATTTGATGTCCTAATGACCTGATTAGGCAAAATTGATGCCAAAATTGAATTATCCACACCTAATTAACCCTAGAAATGATGATCTCAGATTTCAACAATTTCATATTGGGCACGATTCTCAATTAGGTTCAAAATTCTTAATTTTTAATCGAATTTTGGGGATTTTTTATTTTTATGTCAAATTGTGCAATTGGAATGACTATTATGCAATTCAAGGTCTCAGAATCAATTATTGTGAATACACTATGATCTAAAAATGACTGGAAAAAGATTTAATTGCATTTTTTGTTCAATTTAGGTTTAATTTTGCCCAATTTTGGGAAAAACATATACCCGATTGAGATTTTCCAAAATTGACAATGCATTCATGAAATTGGATTTAAAATAACACTAATGACTATTTTTATGGAATTTTCTGACTCCATTTGCTATTTTTCTTGATTTTCTTGCTTATTTTGATTAAAAGAAATTAGGGAAAAATGCAGAAAAACGCTAAAAAAATTATTTTTTGGTTTAGAAATAGGTTTCTAGGCTTGGCCAAGATTCCTAGACCTAATTTTGAAATTTTTGAAAAATTGAGAAAAATTAGCTAAAAATTAGGTGTCAAAAAAAGTGTCATCTGCACACAACTTATGGCACTTATAGTGTCATTTTGCCAATGGTAATCTATCTATATGGTATGTACTTTCCTCCATTTGACTTTGTACACTTTGCTTTTTACACCATAAAGAGAATCCGTAGCGTCGCGCCACACCAATAATTGTTTACCATTGCTGATGACCCTCTGCCGGGCACTACACCAGAAAAAGGACAATGCCAGCCAAGTTGCAGCAGCAATCACAGAGGTATCCATCCCTGTTCATGTGTCATCGCATCAGTCGACATACCATACCATGAACTAGAATGTTTGACTCCAATTACAGTCATGAAGATGAATACATGAAGAAGAATTCACTGCACACTAACCTTAATGAGCCCTGCCTCCGTACCGCAGATGACGACGTCGTTCGCAGTCAAAAGGCTCGTTATCTTCCCTCCAGCCGAAATCCTCCCCACTTTCTGCGCTGTCCCTCTCAACCATATCTGTTTTCATTAGTTTGCATAATCAGTCAATCTTACGCAGAAAGCAGAGAGCAGAGAGCAGAGAATACATGAAGACACATTCAGTCGTACCAGTCAGTCTCATAGTTTATCTGATCAGTGAAAATTTGTACTTGTGATGTGCTTAATTTTAATTATGAATTATAGGCAACTTGCTAGATAGTGCATGTAATCATTGCATTTATTCTTGGATGCATCGGTATTACTCCTTCCCTTTTTTACTTAAAATGGAGGGAGATTGGATCAACCTGGAGGGCACTGGCTGATGAGCTGCAATTAAGATATATGAAGTCTTCAACCACTCCCATGGCGAGCACATTCGCTCCTCTCTGCACCGCTATTCTCATCTCGGCTTCACAGTTTCTTCTCCATTCCTGGCATGGTTTTTCTCTAGTCATTCCAAGGTTTTTCTAACGCAAACACGCGAATCGCACTTATGTCCTCACCTTAACGTTCGACCCATGGACCACCACGCTTGCAGTGTACATCCAGTCTTTGTAGCTGACAATTGAATTGATGGGCTGCTTTTGCATCATCCAGCTCTTTGACGGCGCTTTGATCTCTCGTTCTCTGTTGTTTGCTAGAATTATTTCCTGAGAGTACAACATGAACAACATCAATTAGCGCAGTTTTTTCACTAGGAGTTGTTTTGAACTTATATCTAGATCCAGGGAAACCGACCTGTACACTCGAGTCCTTGCAGCCGGCATAAATCTTTCCCTGTATTACACATATGGACTTCACATTTTTACTCTTGCAAACTTCTTTGACTGTTCTCGATGCATCAATAACCTGGAAAATGAGTTCTCGAATTAAATATGTTCCTCCAAAAGCAGCAAATTCTTCAATGTCTTCCTTTTGCTAAATGGCTTCTGTTTGTGGTTATCCTTATATGACGATAGATTGGACGCTACCTTAATCCCATGGCCCGGTATGATTGCGAAAATCGCATCTCTGAGTGTGTCCATTCTCCGGATGGGATCCTTTAAGGATATCACTTCTGAGCATTCCAGTTTCCCTTGGACCAGTTTCCAGACCTACCAATATAAGACAGGTTTACCAACGTGAATCTTGTACGTGTGATGAAAAAGGTTGGCTTTAAATTGAAAAGATTCATCACATTATACCCTGATTGTCTTGTCAGCAGATCCACTCAAAAGGCTTTCCCCTTGCTTGAGGAGCGAAAAACAGGTCACTTCCTTCTTGTGCTGCCTCTTGTCCCACACAAGTGTCGTGGAGTGCCCCTTGATGTTCCACATCTGTTGTATGAAATGACCTGCCTTAATTAGTTTCTCATAGCTGAAATGTTTTATTCTAAATTTCGAGGACCTTGATTCATGAAATTCCCGTGATGCTTTCTTTATTGATGGTATGAGGTTTCAAATCCAACTTTTGGATAATTTATAACGTGTTTGCAAAGGACTGACGCTGATGGCACTGTGTTCCAAGGAAAAAAAGATAACCTTTATCGACCCGTCTGAATGTCCGCTGCAGAGAAGTCCCTTGTAGTAAATAAGAGCATTTACCGCTCCGCTACTGCTATGACCAGCCTCGAGAATTTGTGTGTGGACACAGGATATGCGCTGCTTTCATCGGTGTAACGGCTTTTTTAGAGAGCCAAGTAGATACGATGTATTCAAATTGTTTTGGAGTATGATATGATTAGCTACTGACCGATTTGTTCGGTAAATAGAAATCGGCTACTCTATGCAGTTCCTCTGCCATCCAAGTGATGTTTGAAAAGCGCCTCAGCGATTCCCGCACCCCTTCTGAGAAATGGATGAGTTTCTGCATTCCTGCTGATGAAATTCATTAGTGCACGAGTACTAAATTGCACTCTTGGGTTCATGTCTCATACAAGCTCAGCATGTGTTTTTCGTGCCCTAGGGAATAGAGAGTTCGAGGACTACAATCGAAATTATGAAGCCATTTATCTCAAATCATATGAATCGGTTGAATCACATCAGAAATTGATTATAAACCTCAACGTGAGATCACTTGTTACCTTTACCAGAGGCATAGTTGTATATGGAAAAGCAAGCTAGAAGCCTCTCTTCAAGGTCCACCCCAGGATGCAGGAATTGCTCTAGCCCACCCAGCAAGATCTCGCATGCAACGTATCTCTGAGTATGCGCACTTTTGGTGATTTCGCACCCGAGCCACGTGATCGCGGTGAGAGAGTCTCGAGACACCCTCTTCGTCTTGCTCTTCAAGCCCGTCTCAAGAGCTTGGAAGACAGGATTCCCAATCTTGATTATGCTTCGTGTAATTTTGCCACACCATGAGTCGGTTTCTGAATCCTGTATTGCAATAGTTAGAATGAAAATACAATATAACAATTGGAATCACTTGGAAATGACAGAATATTAAGAAGATTTTATTATGCTATACCAGCAGTCCTTGATCTTCCCAATCAAAGTCCTTGATCATATTTTGGTGGTGCACAGAGGCCAACCCAGCCTTTCTTACCAACCAAGCTACTGTGTATGGTTCCCCAGTCCAAGAATAAGTTCCTCCAAGGTTCGCTAGGATGAATGCCGATAGTTGATGCATCTTAGGGTCTTCTTTGGGTGTCAGCGACTCAAGGAGGACCTTCATGGCCTCTTCAACAAACATGCTACTGCCAGCTTGGTTCTCCTGCACAAGTTCATCACACAAAAAGCTTCTTTAGAGAGCCAGTGCCCTGATATTTATGTTAACTGCACAATTTCTCATGATTGATAATTATGTTTGATCAATTATCTAAAGGAAGAAAATGTTGGCCTGATGTAACTCCTAGAGAAATGGTGTGCAGATTTATCTATTTCAAGATCAAAACTCTACCAATGTGTCCAATTGAAGCAACAAATTTGCAGCGAAGAGCTGATGATGAGACTGCAAGTTTTGGACACAGAGCATCAGCATGTTCATGATGTCGGCACCTCCTTCGTTCCTTATCCGTTGCAGTAGACTGTTAGCTGCTGACCTGCCAGAAGGGAGAGTGTGATTATGGAATTTTTCTGCGACAGTTGAACTGGGTTTGGGTGCAGTTTCTTGTGTGGTACTTACCGGTTTGATCTCTAGTATGGTTTTCAAAACACTGGATAGCAAGAGTTTTCATCATTTATTCTTTTTTCTTACGGGAAATTGACCTGAAATTTTCTTTATTGACTCTGCAATTAATGCAGTTCTTTGTTTGGTACAATCAATATGTTTCATGCATACCTTGGCATGCAAAGGATTTCATGAAAGAATTCCAGTGCGATGAACTTGGCACACCTCTTGCTGTTCTGAAGAAGGCTAATAAATGGAGAAATAGGTGCAGATAGGGAGACATGGGCTCTGCATTGCCCATCGAACTGCATGCACTTCACAATGATTCTAGCCAGAGAGATGGATTCTTCAGCACCTGAGTCTCTTGCCACATCTAGTAGCCTGTGAAGGACTTTGGGAGAGTTGAGGGCTGCGAGGTGTGCACTGTTGGTGGTATTGTCAAATGCGGTGACCAACATTTCAATGATCATGAGCGATGCCATCGGAGGCGTCAACAAGACAGATGTCCGCTTGAGCTTATAACTGCTCCAAGTGCATACTATCTCCACAAGATTAGGCAGCAATTCCAGAGTCTTGATTTCTGTAGGGGATGGATTGATCAGATAAATCAAAATTGCCGCCTCATGCACATTTCTTTTCAAAGCACTCGCCAAGTCACACAATTGAAGACCCTTCTTTCTTATGTCGCCTAAAACCGACTGGTTGCTTAAAGCAATAGTGGTCAAGATAGAAACCGACATTCGAATCACCCTCTCCTCTTTGGAAGTCGAGATAGCTTTTAGCAGCTGATCCAGAAGCACGTCTTTCAGTGCTGCGTGCTTAACTCCATTCTTGTCATTCAGAGTCTCGTATATCGCCGTGATCTCATCGATGTTTTCTTCATTGAGTTTCCTCAATCCTTCCGAGAAACATAGTTGCGAGACTGCCTTCTCAAATATCCCCATCAGGTCACGATGGGAAGGTTTCTCTGAATACGAACCTTCTTTTATCAATTTATTCTGCACACGCGATTTGTTTTCTTTCCGAGCAAGAGACTTTTGGGGACTTTTGCGTGCAACCCTATGATTCCTCTGCGAAGTGGCTGTTATTTGATTGAAGAGCTGGTGATCATGTTGCTCGGATGTCTTCAACTCATCCATATGAAGATTCCAACAGGCATTATTGTTCTGCTTTCTGTCTCTGAGCTCCAAGAGGGATTCATTAAATTCACCAAAGGAATCGGGTAATGTTTCGGCGAAGATCCTAGCGATGTTTGCTTCTGCGGGCCCCCTGCATCTTCGATGTCGAGGAGGATGGGGAAGACCTGCCATGCATATTGCTTTGCACTCTGGCTCTGAAGTAGAGCATGGACTTTGCTGCTTCCTATACAGCACACATGCCATTCATATTTCTTGAAAAAAGTTCAGCTTGTGTAACTGACACTGAGAATTTAGATTAAAATTTGACTGTGACAAACTGACCTACGATAAGTGTCTATTTCTTGGAGTTCCACATCAATTCTCATCCTTCTAATTGAGCTCTCGATATCCAATTTGGCTTCCTGATCAATGATGATGGTTTCGCTGTGAGTTTCTCTCATTTTCAGTCACATGAATAAAATCATTTAGCAGAATATAACGGTACTGAAGATGGCTGTGATAACCTTCGAATTACCTCCATGTCACCTTCATCGGCAGAATCACCTTGTATCGGGTTCACGGAAGTTGATGAATCTGACTGGGGTTCCTCCAGCATGTCCTGAAGACATCTGCTGCTTTCGTTTTCTTTAAATTCTCCATTGTAGACATGAGATTTTGGCCCTTTTCCTAAATGCTTACAGTCTTCCACACAATTTGCAAATGCTGCACCATTGCTGCACATTGTGTCATCCCTAGAGTCTTTCTCAGGATAAAGCGGATGCACTTTCTGAAACTGCATCAATTTTTTGTAACATCAGAAAGGTCTGATCTGGAACCATGAAGTCAAAAGAAAGAACTGAGCATGTATTTTCATTAGATCATGCTTAGTGTCCAACATTGTGTTAATTTCGTAAGGATGGATGACATGGTCTTCTTTTCTCCAATGACTCGGCAGAATCAGATAGAAACTAATTGGACATGGATAGAGATTTTTCTGGGGCTTACCTCACTGTCGTGTAGCCAATCGTGTCCATTTCCAACTGAATACGAAGATTCAATGCGTGCAGACTGCTCGTCCCTGTTTATATTAACATCCCAGTACAAGGATCAGCAGCAATCACACGTTTTCCAATCAAACTTGTCCTGATTCTGACTGGAAATCGACAAATGGACAATGATACGAACAATTTCATGTTCAGTAACATGGAACACTAGCGTTTTGGGTGAATGCACCATATATCTGTTTCAATTAATGCGTGACTTAGGAAAAGTTCTCTCTCGGGTCAAGTAATCCTCAAATTGCAGACACACAACATCTTCAACTAATTGAAACAACCCAATCTGTTATTGAATTTGAAAAGAGGAAGCAAAAAAGAGAACTTACATGAAACGGTTTGTGTCATCCCGTGGAGACAGAACTTCTCTGGAGCCACAATTCCACTGAGGGGTCTCACCATAAAGCATGACCTGATAGTACATCAACCAACCTTTGAACTTCCTGGCCATCTGTTTCATCGGCTCAAGAGCTTCTTCTTCATTTGAGTCGACAAGGCGAACCAGCCCGGAATTTCTATGTCCAACCGTTTTCTTGCTTTTTGGCCGTGCGACCCCAGACAGGAAGAGCACTTTGCAGAGTTCCGGTGCAAACACGTTCCTGACTAGCCCGGGACACACCGAGAGCGCCTGAAGAAAATGCATAGCAACCTGCCAATCTTCTCCCTGAAACCTCTTGACCACACACAGGTAGAAGTACGAGATGGCAATCAAATCGCGGTTCGCTATCCCAGAAGTCATGCCTTCCTCGTCAAGCAACGCCGGGACTTGCAGCATCCCCTCCGAGCTCCTCAGCCGGGACTCACGCTCCCCGGGCCTCTCGGCCCAGATCGCCTCCTCGATGTTGCCGATGCCCCAGTAGAGATTAGACAGCACCGAGTGCTCCGAGAACTCAAAGAACTCGTGCTTCTGGGCTTGGAGCATCGAAATGCAAGTCGACTTGACGCTGTTCCAAGAGCAGGCGCCGTCAGCCAGGAATTGCCGAATGAATTTGTTCACCGAGGCGACGACCGTGCGGATCAATTCGAGGTCGGGCCGGTCGTGATCGTGAGACGGGGCAGGCGAAGGGAGAGACATGGTTGTAACACGAGGATAAGAGAGGGAGAGGAAGGGGGAGTGATGTGCAGAGTTCTTGCAGACCGTGTTATAGCCTCATTTGTTTGTTGCATCGCACTTTCCCTCGTGACTGCTCCTGGGAAATTCCAAGCCAAGTCGGTCCCGCTCTGTTTTGCTGCTAAACGACAATGTACTGACCGTTGCTTCCATTGAGGAAGGGAAAGCTTTGGGAGGAAAAAATACAAGGGATGTCATTCTCTTCACTAACACCCCAAAAGAAGAAAAAGAAGTCGTGCGGACTTGCCCTATCGATCGATCTTTGAGTGGTAAACAGAGTCGATCACCGTAGTGAAAATTAGTTTTGATTTATTAGAATGCGCCTAGTTAATAAACATATTCTCTACGGCGCATAACCCTCGCGGCGTGCTCTGAGCCATTGAAGCTTAACGTACATTACATATAAGAGTAACGCCGGAATGCGTACACCCATCTATAAAATTGGTTACAAAATGATGTTAAGGAATATTAGAGGTGATATATCTGTCGGAACAGGTTTCCTAAATTTTGGAATCCGAAACCTATGATACATATTTAGGAACCTGAAACTTATCCTGTCACAGATTCCGATATTAATTCCAGGGTTTACTTTGCCTCCACCTATACCCTTAATTGAACGATTGCAGTGAATTATCATATCTAATGATCACCATTTGCTACAATTCACTGATTACAACTCATATTTAGACACATGAAAAATATGAAATATTAACAAATTAAAAGTCTCGGTCATGGATATCGCTGGAAATTGAAGCTCATACTAGTGATTTCATATTACACACTCATCATTAGACACCATAAAATGCCGCACAATCACGCAAAGATATAGAACAAGAAAAACAAAAAAAATTGTTACAAGTTCTATGTTCTAGGTTCTAGATTCCAAGTTCCATGTTCTTGGAACTTATTCGTTAGAACAGGTTCCCCACTTTTTAGAACATGGAACATACCCTGCATATCGTAGAATCTGGAACCCAACCGATTTCTACAGATCCAGTTCTCAGGTTCCCAATTCTATCCCTGAACCATGCTCACCCCCTAAGGAATATCAAGTTTGACTGTCCAAGAGCTAATTTGCACATGAGCCGCTCGGGCTGGCTTGAACTAAAATTTTGAATTAGGCTTAAGGGATTGCTCAATCTAACCAAGACTCGAGAAGTTTGAGCGAGTTTAATTGAACGGGTTCAATTCGGCCTTTCTTTTCCGCAGCCCTACCATCAAGACAATGTATGGCATCGTTATAAGCTGGTCTTTGCATCTTTGCTGTATCTCGTGCCAAATTTTTGGTCATGTCAGCAACACAGTTCAATTTGTTTTTATCTTCATTGCCCTACTTTTCAAGGTCTAATCTGCATATTTTTGCTGTATCTCGTGCCAATTTTGATAGCCAAACACCATTCCAAAAGGGGCAGCAAACAGTTCTCGACAATAATTGCCATCATAATCAAGAATTCCAGCGTACGATAAGAGAACAATTTCTCTGAGGGGGTGCGCTGTGTGCTTATGTTGTGTTGTGTAGACCTCTTGAAAAGATTGCCCGGATAATCAATCAATTCTTCAAATAATTCAGTATAGACCAACCTTTTTCATTCCCTTTTTTTAAAAAAAAGTTTAGATATTTTTGGATTTTTTTTGCCTCACGAGACAAGATTCGACCTGCATTGCCAAATTCAGTCACGAGATAAGATTCAACCTTTACGCTGAAATTAAGATAAAATGATGTCATCATGCATGTCTTGGTTGTCTCAATGGCCTCCTCATAATCGGGGCATTTCCCAGTACTATCTTCTTCTTATTTTTGCCTTATTTTCTTTTGTTGTTTTTTTATAAGGTTATTATCACAAAAAACTCTAAACTAGTACACATATGCTAAATTTACTTTAAATTAATTTTTTAACCACCTAAAATCCCAAACTGATACACCTGTGATAATTTTATCATCCGTTAGTTTCTGTTAAATTTTACTATCAAATTACAAAGTTAAATGACACATGGTAGTTGGCAGATGTATCAGTTTAAGATTTTACACAGATACACTAGTATGTGGCTTTTTGTGTATTAATCCAATTTAACGGAGATTAAATTTGTCACAAATGCATCAGTTTTAGATTTTTTATAATAAAAAAATTAGTTTTGAATAAAATTGCCAGAGGTGTACTAATTTATTGTTTTTCAAGATATTGACCTTTGTTTTTTTAATAATTACTCTGAGGATAAAGAATTGGGTTAATAGTACAATAATGACAACTGAAAATGATCTTTCTTTCTGCAAACCATACGATGGGATACAGTTAAAGTTGCTCCGGATCGCGCGCACATTATTTTAGAAGCTTTAGAGCATGCAAAAAACATTGTTACATATTCTTTTTCTTTTTTTAATTCTCTCTTTTTTTAACATACTAGCATGCCTCGGTACCCGTGCGCAGCAGCGTGGAATTGCAGGCTTTGCATGTTGACTCGTCAGAGACAAACGTCGTCCTAATTAGCTGGACTAATTAAGAAACCTTCCAAGACATGTTTCATATGTTCTCCAATTGAAGATCTATGCTTAGGCAAAACTAATCTAGGCGTAATTATTTATTGTACATAGCATTAGAAATGCAGTCTGCAAAATGCAAGTTGGTCAGAATTTCCTTTTTTCTTTTCTTTGGGTATTTTTTTTTAGCATAATTCTTGTTGCAAGGTCCTTCATGCATAGGACAATAGAAAATTTTTAGAAAAATGACATAAACAATTCCTAAATTTTAGTCCAATATGTAACGTGGTTTATGAACTTATAATTTATTTAATGTGATTTATGAACTTTAACTCAATATATAATATAGAGAAAATGACACAAAAAGTCCTTAAACTTTGACTCAATGTGCAATTTGGTCCATGAACTTTTAATTTGTTCAATGTAATCCCTAAAATTTAACCCGATATTTAATGTGGTTCCTGAATTTTCAATATAATCAATGAGATTCCTAAACTTTTGTTACATGTTCAATATAGTCCCCGAACTTTATAAAAATGTCCAATGTAGTCCTTCTATCAGTTCAAGTTCAAGGACTATATTATACATTTTCATATAATTCATGGACTAAATTGAATATGTATCAAAAGTTCAAGGACCATACTGAACAAATTAAAAGCTCAGGTACCACTTTGAACATTAAGCTAAAATTCAGGAACTATATTAAATAAATTAAAAGTTCAAGGATCAAATTGCACATCAAGTCAAAGTTCAGAGACTGTTTGTATCATTATCCCTACAATGTAAGTCATAAAATTTTAATTTATTCAACGTGGCCCCCAGATTTTTGGTACATATTCAAATGTTCAATATAGTTCAAGGACTATTTTGAACATGTACCAAAAGTCTAAATGACATGTTAAACAAATTAAAAGTTCATGAACTTTATTGAACATTAAGCTAAAATTTAAGAACTATATTAAATAAATTAAAAGTTAATGGGCCACATTGAGCCAAAATTCATGGATTATTTATGTAATTATCTCAAAACTTTTCGTTGTTGTCGAATATCAAACATGCTTGTTCAAATCTCAATTCGACCCTTAAATTTCAAGCAGTAATTTCTTTCGTCGAATAAGATTCAGTCGTCTCGAGTGCTTCGAGCTGAGGTCGAGTGCCCGTGTCGAAAAAGGGACAGCGTCGAGAATAAGATAACAAGCTCGTCGAGGCAAGCCAAGACAGACTATTTCCTTTTATCGACTCTATCCAGCAAGGCAACATCACATCTAGTTAGAACTTTCGCTTCCAACCTAAATTTCTTTAAAATGAAGAAAGATATTAACTATATGATAATTCTCAACCACAATCTGTTTCCTAATATTCTTGGAAATAAACCAGGGTCCACCACATGCTGCACCCGAGACTATAATTCCGGTTTGATTTGTCACATTGCACCAAGGCCAGGGTCATGATCATTCTTTTTCTGTCCTTTTTCGGATTTTAAAAGATGCGAGAGAGAGAAACCCTTTTTTTTTTTTTTCTGTGCTGTAGCCTGTGCAGGGTTGTCAAGAAAAGGACATGACTCGGAAGACTTTAGCAGAACCCTATACTGCTTTTGCTTCATTCAAGGCCATTTTGATCGAGTCCCTCCTTACCAAAGGACAGTGTCTTCAGAAAGAGAGGTGCTTGAGCCCTAGGATTAGAAAGTCATGATCCCAAACGAGAGATTGAGATTGATCAGTCATGATCTGGTGTTAGTTCTAGTAATCCAGTAATTTCAGCACCATTCATGATTGCAGTTACTGATCCAAATCATGCTTGGATGTTGTCCTGGTGCTTGACCATATTGGCCTTTTTGCCGGCCCACCCTTCTTTCTTCTTGTAATGTCTTAAGAATTTTGAATATTTATCAAAAATTTAGATATCACATTAAACAAATTAAAAATTTAAGAACGACATTACACGTTGAGTTAAAGTTCATAGACCATATTGAACAAATTAAAAGTTCAGGAACGGCATTACACATTGAGCCAAAGTTTATGGATCATTCGTATAATTATTCATTTCTTCTTGGAATATCTTTTGTAGAAAAGAAATGTCGAATGTACTAACACCCTTAACAAAAACTAATGTGATAAACTGTTATTGGGTATTGGGAATATGACATATATTATTGTATGACCGGAGGTTGCACGGCCGAGTTTTCATGTTTGACTTGTTTGCCAAAGCACCAAGTTGGCCCAGTCACGAGCAAGCCTCGTGCAACTTGGAGTTGAGCATTTGATCTCGTCTTTCATTACTTTGGAAAGTCAAATCTAAAAGTACTAAATTAATCTTTTGCAATTCTCAATAAAAATACGCTCGCATGAAAATAATTGTTTTACTTTTATTAATTTTTTGCTTTCTCTCGGGGTAAAGAATTCAGAACAAGATATCTTTAATACCTATGATTGAATTTTGATAAATTTGAAATGTTTTGACCAAAAAAATACAACAAAACGATGTCAAAACTCATCGAGAGACTTCAGTACCGCTCATCTGCCACGTGCAACAATGAAAAGGAACTTGATGAATAAATAGATTAGTTGGATGTAAATATATTTCACGCTGCACTCCAAGAACTTAACCTTTTAGGACAAATGATTGCGTACTTAATATCAAACTAATATTGAAGTCAAAGATCTGGAATTTAATTCCTCGTGTCATTTTTACTCGTTTATTAGTTTCGTTTTCACTATACAGGTTCAAAACTTTTTCGCTCAAGATTTTAGAGTACTCAATTGTGATAAGCGGTGATAGTGGACAATGGTGGCTGGGAGGAAAGAGTTTTGTAGGGGGCTTTGGGGATGAAGAAGAGACAAAGATGAAGAGCGGTGTGAGATGACGATGCCGACGACAACAATGATGAAGAAGAAGAATATGGGTTGGGTTGTGTACGGATGGGTGTGGGTCGGGTTTGGGTCGAATCTATTATGGTCCACACCCGAGCTCCCTCATCGACTAGACAAGCCAATCCATGAAGTCGTTCATTTTTCATGGGCAACAATTTAAGGAGAAAAATTACTAAGTATTGGAGCTCGGCTTGGGTCCAAGTCAAGTTGGACATGAGTTGTTGAATTTGCATTGCATATGAATGGATTAATTCGGGACGGACCATTTTCAACTTGATCCACCTGCTTGACGGGCCTACATATATATTTCGATGCTCATCTTATCTTTCGTTTCACGAGCGTCCGGCATGTTTCTTTTTCTCTCTCAATTCAAGCGAAAATTCGTATGCATGTCCAATTGCGGCCTATTTGGGGCACATATAACATAAACATACCTTCTAGTCGAGATGTTTATTATTTTTTGGAGAGTACTAAAAGAACACTTGATATATATTAAACCCATTTTTTTGACTAATTTATGGCCTATTTGTTCCATCTTTTCCGAAGCCAAATACCATCTGTCGACTTGTATTAGATTATTGGGATATATAGTACTACTAAAAGTAAAATAACTTTAGTATTAAATCAAGATAAAATCAACATTTCAATTTGGTATCAACCCCGAATTAATAAAATCCCCATGTTCTCAATATAAAGAAACAGACAAAAAGTTAGATTTTATCAGTACAAATTTGAGCTAAACAGTATTATAATATGCTCTCATGCCTTTCGAATCCACGTCCAAAGGAAAACTCTTATGGCTCGAATGATAACAATTATGTTTTCCTATTTTTTATTTTTTTGTTCCTGGCAATAGGTTTGGAACAAAAATCTGTTTAGTAAAATAATTTCATTTTTTTTTCCAGGATAAATTTTGGCCAATAAATAGATTTAGAATAGAAATAAGAAGTTAAAATCTTTTACTTTTCTATTTTTAGAATATATTCAAAACTAACAATTCTCTTTTATTGCTTACCATTGCCGCCCATCATTGCTCACTCGTCGCCAGCCACCCGCTGCCAGCACTACTACCAATGCCGCCGCTCACCTGGTTGCCCGTCGATGCTGTCCCTTGCCACCCGCCCGCCCACCTTTGGCCACCCACCACCGCTCACCACCTACTCGCCGTTGCTCGAGGGTCGTCCACCCTCGGCCAGCTGTCCGCTGCTACTAGGGGTGATCAATTCTAGGTCTGATCCAGTTCCAAGGTGGAACCGGAAACCAGACCAAGAGAATCAGTCCGAGATTGGTCCTAGAACTATAAACCAAACCGAACTGATGATCCGGTCCAATGAAATCGGTTAGTTTTTTTTTCCTACTACTTGATGCTATCTTTTCGTGATCCCTACTACTTTTTTAGAAAAAGATCTTAGTAAAATGACCCTAACTTTTGCAACCACGAATGATCAAAGATCAATAATGATCCCCAAATTGAAAAAACGAACCAAAAAACGTAAGTTTAGTTCACATTTTGCTAATTTTTTTGAAGAAATAAAAAATAAAAAAACTATGTACTCGGTTCGGTCCGATTTCCTTTGAAACCAGGAACCGGACCACTTGAATACCGGTTTCACTTTTAGGAACTGGGAACTATACCGACACTCTCGAGAACCGGACCAAATCGACTGGTTCGATTCAATTCGGGCGATTCCTGGTTTGGGCAGTTCGTTTTGCACACTTCTAACTGCCACTTGCCACCCGTTTGCCGCCGCCGCCGCTCGCCACCCGTCTGCCGCCGCCGCCGCTCGCCACATGTCTGCCGCCACCGTCGCCGGTCCACCACCGCTCGCTAGCCACCACCGCTCGCCAGCCGCTAGGAACAGAAATTTTGTTTCGTTATCGAGCATTACTTTTGCACATAAACTCTTTAGGGAAAGAGAAATAATTTTTTTTTATTTCTAGCCAGAAATAGAACAAAAGAAGAGAAATATTGTCATTCGTGCCCTTAGTCTTTCAAAATAAATAGCAATCCAAGATATTCATATGTTTTGTTTTTTTTTTTTTTCAAAATCACTGTCTATCTATGCATAGTTCTTTTTCTCTTCTATTGTAGGTATTATATAATAAGAATCACCTCAAACTAGCGTCCGAACATGAAAATATAAGTAAATTGAATGTCGAACCAACCATTGGCTCGTTCCATATTAACTCGGGGAAATCTGCACGCCGCGAAAGTATGGACAACTCAGAGTCTTAGCCCATCCACCAGTCTAGTGGCGCTACCGCCATTTTACCATTTAAATGCCCTACTTAGTCGTAAAGCTCACATTATTTAGTGTCGGGAAAAATTCACATGGTATTTTGAAGATGACAAAACGTTCTAAATATACTAACATGTGTAATTGAGTGTGCCAAAAATACAGCCCCTACTCACACAATTTTATGTGCAAATTGTGTTAGTAACAGGAACCTCTAAGTTTGCAAAACAACCTTTGTTCTAAAAATCATCATAATTCATGATGTACAAAGTGCAGGCCAAAGAAATTGAGAATACACTTCACTATTTTTAAAAATAAGTTACCTTTTTGGGAAATTTTTTTGAAATAATCTCTTTTCAAATTCCTTTCGACCAAACAAAAAAATCCTTAGAAAGATGGATTAAATTACGATAAATAGAATCGACATATGTTATCAAAAGAAAAAGAAGAAATCTGAATGATTTTCGTGCGGTGAAATTTGAACAGTTATCGAAGATCTACCTTTTCTCATAAACAATAAGTTCCTCAAGAAAACTTTTTTAATTAATATGCAGGAAATAACCGTGGTCAACAAAAAGAGATCATAAAATATGGTTCAGTTAAGTGGGTCCATTTGCGAATGAATTCGTGCTGTCATTTGTAAATGAAAGATTTTTTTTTTCTTTCGGAAAGAAATGAAACAAAAATAAAATATTACTTAAAATGGTTCATACCAAACGAAACCTGAAATTTTCTGATTCAATGTGCCGTGCGCTTCAATCGAATCACGGGGTCAAATCAAGTGTTGTGACTCTATGAAATTATGTACCAACATGCACCAGCGCACGAGATCTAATGACTAACACGCGATAGATCTAAATTTGACATCTCACGTGGACCCCTGTATCATGCGACTTGGACCCTTGTCTGTCACGGGCACAATCTCTATGCATTTTTTTTTTTTTTTTGGTGGAAACAAGCTCTATAGACTTTGGTCCTTTCCAAGTGCAACTGTTCCTTAATCAATCAAAAAATAATAAAATTAATATCACGAAAAATCTTAAACTGATATATATGACAAATTTACCCTAAACTAATTTTTAATTACCAAAAACCCTAAATTGGTACATTTGTTATAAATTTACTAAAACTAATTTTTTGATAACCACAAACCTTAATCAGTACATTTATGACAAATTTACTCTCCATTAATTTTTGTTGAATTTGAATTAATACCACGCAAAATCACAAACCAATATACATGTGATACACCTGCCAATTGCCATCCAACTCAATAATTTAATGGCAAAGTTTAAGGGAAACCAATGGAGGGTGAATTTATCACATGCATACAAGTTTGGGGTTTTTTGTGATCAAAAAATTCTTTTAGGGTTAATTTCTCATATGTGTACCGGTTTATAATTTTTTGTAATATTAACGCAAAATAATATTAAGTCTTCCTAGAATATTTATTTTCTCTTTTTTTTACACGTTATAAAAAAATGATATTAGGATCAATAACATGCTGAGTTCTAAAGTATAAAAAAAAATCATATTTCTCCAGAAAAGATTCGTCGTGTAACTCCAGCGTGTACTCACCCGGAACGTCACGGAAGCTTGACAAGCTCAAATTTGAGTCAGAATTGGTATGAGAGTTGAACTTGCTGCTCTTTTAGTAGACAAAATAAGTTTAGGTCATAATTGAGATCGGACCTAAAGATAGTGTATTTATACGAGACAAGACAAAAGTTTGGAGGTCAACTCGAACTAAACTTGGTGCTTTTCAAGGGAATTTGGCCTATTTTCATCTCAACAAGATGAAAAGGTTTTCTGTTAATTCTTTTCTTTAACCTATATAAACAATCATTCTTAAAAAATTTATTTTTCAAATCATTAATTTTTCGTAAAGCACGCACCCTAAGAGATCTCTCTTTTCTTCTAGTCTTCGGCACCCAGTCAACTAGACAATCACGGATCAAGCTTGTGAACACGGCTATGCGCTTTGAGGAAGTATCTCATGTGTCGGGTATCTCACTCGTCAATCGTCATCAATTAAAAGTCCCTACTCTTAAAACTCAAAAACCAAATTTCTCATTCATTGTAAAGACAGAAGCACGTTGTTGGCCATGCACTGCAATTTCAGAAGCAGTCTTCTGGCGCAAATCGGCTAATAAAAAAGCTTAAAGAGTTTGTGCTATGGTCATAATTTATGTTTAGTACGAGTTAATTGATTGTGACTAGTCCATTTATCATGTAAGATGGCCAGCTGGGATTTGGGCCTACATTGTATTTTATGGGCCGTGACTTGGGCCCACATTGCATAACAGATCCATGCTTAGCTTGACCAAGTTTGGAGTTGCCTGGCCATACCCACGTCATCATTTTGGCATTGATTCATTGAAAGTTATTTGGAATTTCCCACCCAAATCAAATTTTATTACAAACTTTTAAGTTTCAGGAGAAAACGAAATTGTCTTCACAAGTTATAATCTACGTGTCTGTTTGTTTACGCTTAAAGAAAAGCGAAAGGTAGTTTTTTTTTTATCTTCCATCAAAGTTTAAAATTTATTTGAAGTCCATAAAATTGTGGAAAATTATACGTGAATTTGCATATCAACATTTTAATGGTGAGAAAGTTTCAGGAGTTCTGAACTTAAAAAAAGGTCAAAGTGTGTGAGTTATAAGACTTCGGTCAAGTAAAAAGTATACGATAAAAAACAATCTATAGTATGATTAAAGATCGGGATTTTCAATGTTGGATATAAGTGTAATTCCAAGTCTGCAAAGATAAAAGCTAAAAATAAAAGCCACAGCAAAAACCTTTACAAAAACCCTTTCTCTTGCGGCTTTAACAAAAAGCAATTCATTGACCAAAAAACTAAAAATATTTCTATTGAGTGAAAAAAATTACTTTCTATGCATCTCGCATATAAAAAAAATATTAAAATATAATAGGGACAATGACATAAATTATCTATAAACTTTGATTCAATGTGCAATGCAATCCTGAAGTTTGTATTTGTTCAATGTGGTCCTTAAACTTTAGCGCAATGTGCAATGTCGTCTCTGAACTTTTAATTTGTTAAACGCAATCCCTAAAATTTTGGGATATGTTCAAGTTAGTCCCTAGTTTATATGAAAATATTCAATGTTATCGTTCCATTAATTTAAGTTCAGGGACAACATTGAATATTTTCATATAATCTAAAAATTTAATATGTATAAAAAATTATTCGATCACATTAAAGTTCAGAGATGACATTGCATATTAGCTAAAATTCAAAGAGTACATTGAATAAATTAAAAGTCCATAGACCATTTGCGCATTTGTTCACCATTCATTGATTATTTGTGCCATTTTCCGCCCTTCAATTTGAAAAAGGGGGCCAAATGGGCCGTACTGTACGTTACCCGGGCATGTGCTTTTGGGCCGATCCGGACCCGAAAAGATCACGAACGATTTTGACAATTATAACCCTTAGACTCGACGAAAATCGCGTAAGACTGTTGTCCGTCGAATTCTGAAATGTATGCGCGTGCGTGTGCGCCCATTCTCTGCTTGTCTGGACAACCAAAACTCAAATACTCTCCCTCGTTCGCTCGCTCTTAGAGGTTTGGCCTACTAAACTCCGAAGCTCAGGTGATTCTTGGTGAATCCCGTTTGTCATTCCCTTCTAATGTCATGCTTTTTCTCTCTGTTTTGAGTGATCTCTGCGTATGTTTCTTGATCTTGTCTTGCTCTTTTGTTGGGGGGACCTTGTTGGGCATCGTGGGGTTGATGTTTCGATAGTGTGGATTGAGATATTAGCGTTTTTTGATTGGGTACTTGTGCCTTTTGGGGTTAGAAGCTCACGTGACGTCTATTATATAGAGTACGGGATTGTGGAATCTTGGCTTATAATGTGGATCATGCGTTCTAAGTCTTTGATGGTTCTGTTCGTTAATCTTGAATAGTGGTGGTGGACTTGTTTCGACTGTTATTTTTTGTTATTCGGGTCTTCGTAGCGGCATTCTAATTTTAGAGTTAAATTTGTTTGAGGGTGTACAATTTTTATCAAACCTTCATCACAAATTTGGTTCCCTACTATTTTTTGCTTGCTTCAAATCCACTTTTGGAGTTAATATCCATATGAGATTTCGTCATGACTTTTAATATGCTTGACAAATGTTATCTGCTTGATCTTGAATTTGTTTAGCTGCTGATTGCAAGTTTCCCTCGTGATCAAGAAGGCGAAGCAGGAAAAATTATACTCCCCAATATCTTTCGTTCTCATTCATTTTTACATGTTGAGTTGTCTATCAAGCTTCATTAGAATATAATTAGTGGGCTTTCGCTGTTCCTTAGTCCTGCCACCCAAACCAAGTAAATGGTTTCCAAAACCACCTTCCAATACCTTCTGGAGGTGTCATTCTGTACCATAACTCAGTGTACTTTGCTTGTTTGGTTGAATGTTATCTGTTTGAATGCATGTCCTTTTAACATTGTAGACCATGAATCATCAATCCACTTTCTTCGATGCATTGGCAGTTTATTTGTCTTACCTCTCATAAAGTTGACTGTTTTCAGTAGTCCTCCCATTCTTTGAACGAGGTTTGTTTAGGAACAAGCCCAAATGTCTTGGAAGGGTTTGATGGAGCAGGGCTTAAGTAAATTGGATGTGACAAAACTGACTCCACTCTCTCGAGAAGTAATCTTGCGGCAGGCGACCATAAATATCAGTCTGTACATACAGTAATGTTCTTTATCCTTCCTTTGTAATTATGGGCTAAAAATTTCTCTTAGTTAGCGAGTTACTTATGTTCACATTGTTCTCTATCAGGCACTATAGGTCCTGTGGCGCACGGAAAGTCAACAGTTGTAAAGGCAATTTCTGGTGTGCAGGTAACTATGCCCTTTGTTATTTAATTTAATGTTTATGTTTTCTTTGAAACTAGAGTTTCAATCTTCCCTATATCAGCTTTGATTGCCAATATAAGGATTAGTGACCAAATACATTCAGGCTTCATGTCCTGTTTGGAGAAAACCTAGTGTCAATCTGCATTCTATGGTTAAAATTGATTGTGGCCATAGTCTATGTACATGGAAGGAAAATTTGCTGCTAGGGCTACTCAGTCTTATACGTGTTTATCTGTTTTTGGAGCAACGCCTCTGCTTTAGATTCTGTTGAGGTAGCTGTTGTGTCCCTTTAGGAGAGAAAGGTTGTTCATGTAGTTGTAGTTATTTTTATATAGAACATGATATTATATCATCAGATGCATAGGCCATTCTTTTTCAATTTGTGATACAACTTCTCATTTCCCCAAAATATTGAAGGATTTTAGAGGTGCACCTTGGCTTTTTACAGACTGTTCGTTTTAAGAATGAGTTGGAGCATAACATTACAGTTAAGCTTGGATATGCAAATGCAAAGATTTACAAGTGTGAGGACGAACGATGTCCACGCCCTATGTGCTACAAGTGGGTTAATATTCAGACTCTGCCCTTGCCATTGAGTTGGAACTTGATCACTTCGATGTGTTCATTGATTATTTTCAGGGCTTATGGAAGCGGAAAGGAAGAAAGTCCTCTGTGTGATGTCCCTGGTTTTGAGAATTGCTGTATGAAGCTGCTAAGGCATGTTTCCTTTGTGGATTGCCCAGGAAGGTTCTTGACATATGTTGTGTGATTTTCTTATCATTTTCATCAAGTGTGTTAAAGTTGTGTCTATGTGCTAAGACATATGATGCTATTATTGAAGGTATTTGGGCTTAACATCTTTCTGGCAATTGTAAGAATTTTAATATAATCTGGATGTTGACATAATTGGATCGGTATAAGCTTGTGTATTTGAGTTTGTTGTCCATAAGTTGTGTTGTGTGGAGTGAGCTATAACATCAGACTTGTCTAACATGATTTAAAAGTAAAATTTGTCATTTATAGACTCTTTTGGTCTGTTGACTTTTCATATTTGTGTTCACTGATGTGTTACTGTTTCTGGAATTCCTTGATCCTTCCATTTTATTGACGCTTGCTGAACTCGTTAGGAGCAAGTTGATGTATTGAAGAATCTAAAATCTAAGTACTGCATAGTATCTTAATGCATCAGAAAAAGGGTTGAACCCAGAAAAGCTGCTTGTTTTGCATTTCTATGTGCTGAACAAGGGATAATGTGGCAGCCTGTTGGCGATTTCCAATCGAAAGAAAATTTTGAGTAATTATCATCAATTTTTTAGTGCAGCTTATCCTGCAGTTAGTCCGTCCATCAATTACTTATGAGACGAGTTTTTGCCAGCTACATTTATTTTTTCCTAGGCTCCGTTTATTTCGTAATAAATGAATGATTTGGAAAATATTTTCTTAAAAAGAATCTCTTGAAATAATTAGTCAATGAAATGTTTCATTATTGACAATGATTTATGTCTAAATACTTTCGTGGACAATGAAACTAGTTTTCATTCATTTTGTAAGCAATACAAGCCATCATTTTAGGAAAATGTTTTTCAAATCATTCACTTTTCGCAAAACAAACACACCCTTAATGTCTTTATTTTCTTCTAGTTGTGTTTGTTTTATGCTTCCAGAATACTAATGCCCTTTAAGTTGTTCATGGGAGCAGTTATTTTTGTATCAACTAAAGAGGCAGTTGCAATAGCACAATTCTTCAAAATCATTTCCTTCCTATGTGGCACCATTATTGCGGCCTTGAACTATTTCAAGGATCACATGCTGAAAAAAGAAAATGCCATGAAATGTGGGATTAGGCAAGGATAGGAAAAGGCGAGACAAGGTGATATCAATAAACCATTCTTGCAGATGATATTATGGTTTGCTGGTCCCCTGCTCAACCCCTCAAAAAAAAAAAAATACTGACAAGATGAGATGACCATCCCAAACCCAAAAGTAAAACAAAGGGAAAAGAAAGGAGAAAAGGAAAGGCCTATGATGACACATGTCCAAACAGTAGTTTTCAGTCTCTGTTAAAGACCTCAGAATCCAATCCTTTTATCAGTGCACTCATCTATCTTCTATTTAAAATTTAGATTAGTCAGCAAATGATTTAACATTTGATTTATGTTCAGGGCCACGATATTCTCATGGCTACTATGCTTAATGGAGCCACAATCATGGACGGAGCATTACTTCTAATAGCTGGCTGCCAATGAAAGCTGTCCCCAGCCCCTGACTCATGAGCGTTTGGCACAGTTGAAATTATGCGCCTGCAGCATATTATAATCCTTCAGAATAAAGTTGACCTTATTCAAGAAAGTTTAGCGATCAACCAGCATGAAGCAATTCAAAAATTCATTTAGGTAAGTGGTTTACGTATAGTTTAGATGGTCATATATTACCCAGCATCCATCAGATCCACTGAAGTTCCTCTTTATCAGGGAACTGTCGTTGATGGTGCTCCAGTTGTCCCAATCTCTGTGCAGTTGAAGTATAACATTGGTGTTGTCTGCGAGTATATTGTCAAAAAGATCCCCATTCCAGAGAGGAATTTTGTGTCACCGCCAAACATGATTGTAATCCGGTCTTTTGATGTGAACAAGCCTGGCTATGAAGTTGATGAGATAAGAGGTGGTGTGGCCAGTGGTAGTATCCTAAGGGTATGTTTTATTTTGGGATTTGGCTTACCTTGTGGGAGATGGTTGATTTTCTTTGGTTGCCGACCACTTCTACATTTATATCTCGTGGTTCTTTTTGGCTTGGGGTATTGCAGGGCGTTTTGGAGGTAAATCAAATGACAAAGTTCGCCCTGGGATTGTTGTGAAAGATGAGAATGGGCATATCAAATGCACACCAATATACTCGAGAATTGCTTCATCGTATGCTGAGCAAAATGAGCTACAATTTGCAGTGCCTGGAGGCCCTATCGGTGTTGGGACCGCCATGGACCCCACTTGGACACGAGCTGATAGATTGGTGGGTCAAGTGCTTGGGGAGGTTGGGTCACTCCCTGAAATCTTCGTTGAGCTTGACATAAGAACTCCCTGAAGTCTTCCTTGAGCTTGAGGTAAGAGTTGGTAAAATTGATGAAAACCTTAAATGAAAGTCTCAAGCTAATTTAGCTTTGAAGTGGTGTATTTTGACACGTTTGTCATGTTCTCACTTCACTCTATGTGGAGTGCAGGGCACTTGCTTGCATTCTGAATGTATGCTGTTAACTGTTGCTTGAATCTCTACCCTCTATTTTGCAGGTTAACTTCTTCCTACTGCGACGGCTTCTTGGTGTGAGGACAAACGGCTCGGAGAGGCAGGGAAAGGTCTCAAAGCTGGCTAAACGAGAGATTCTCATGTTGAATATTGGGTCAATGTCGACAGGGGCTCGAGTTGTTGCTGTGAAGAACGATTTAGCTAAACTGCAACTCACGTCTCCAGTCTGCACTAGCAAAGGCGGGAAAATTGCACTCAGTCGCCAAGTCGAGAAGCATTGGCGTCTAATTGGCTGGGGCCAGATTCGGGCTGGAATGACCCTCGACATCCCGCCCACCCCATTCTGATTTACAAGTTGTGGTGAACAAAATGGCAAAGAAAAAGAAGCGGAACGGTTTATCGTTGTAGGAACCGGGGGAGATGTGGCAAGGCAGGCATTTGGTAGGAACAATTTTCGTTAGGTAGAGTAGAGAATGTCTCTGTGGAATTTCTTTCCTTTGCTCTTTTCTCCGTTACTATGCGGGCCGGGGTACATTGTATCTGGTTGAGCCTCCGAGATGTGATCGTTATGAATGAGTTTGCGGCAATTCGTTCGCGAGGCACATCATTCGTTGTGCTTCTATTTCATCTCAGCATGCCGGATATCAAACGGCAGATGTCGGGGTTTCCGCAAATTCATGTGTTTAGCCAGCTATTTGATGCCTTACAATGGGCAGGAAAAGAGAACTTTTAAAGGAGAGAATGTGTTTGCATGCGCACATATAATTTTTTTTTTTTGGTCAGAAAAAGAAATTTTTGTCCATTTTGTTTGAGAGTGGTTAGGTGACTGTTTTTTCTCGCTTGGTCTTTTATTTTCGATGGGAGAGGTGGTGAGTGATTTTTTCAAATTTATTTCTTGTGTCCATTCCTTGAACAACACTTTCAACCTCTCGCTATTGTTCTTTTATTTTTTTGTCAATTTCAAAACTAAGATCCAAAGTTTATTTCTAATAAAGACTCTTGAAGACTATTATAGCCATGAATATTCTTGCACCCAAATGATCAAATGATTGGGCACGGTCCGTTTTTCAATAGAACTAAAAAATAATAATTATGCGGCACTCTTAAATCTTATTTCCGTAAATATATCTACCACATTTTAGAATCGATTTAATTTAACCGATTTGATAATATACACGTGATAATATGTGATTGGAGTAGATCTTTTTGTTGTGCCAATGAAAATAATGAAGATACAAGGCCTCGCTCGACTTATATCTTGGTGAGAATTTCAATCACCACAAAATCCTTATCATTGGCGATTTTTGCAATAGTTGTAATCCAAATCGAACATTTAATAATTGGTTCATTTAAGCCTGATCATAAGTATGGTGGCTTGTAAGTCCATCTGAGCCCGACTTGGGCCACAAGGGCTTAAAGGCTTTTTTAGACGGGCCTTGAGTAAAGGCGTTTGTCGAGAAAGACCGGCCCCAGCAAAGCTTGACCCTACTCAAATATTCGAAAAATGAAAATTATGAACAGGTTTGGGCAAAAATTTAGGCCCAACTTTGTGAAAATAAACTTTGTCGCCCATTTTTTTTCTATTTTTACTTTTTTAACCAAAAATGATGGAACGGATAATATACACCTTTTTGTTTGGTCAAAACGGAAAATAAAGAAATGAGCAAAAAAAAAAAGAAAAAAAGAAAATGAGCTGGGCCATGAGGTGGGAAGTGCCATGGTAGTGTTCAAGAAGCCCACAGGCCCAAGCACATCTCCATCGGGCGACTTTAAATCCTGCAAACCCTAATTGTTCCTCCTCCTCCTCCTCCTCCTTCATCTTCGCCCATCTCCGCCGCGCACCCAAGAAACCCTAGAATCACCAGGTTCCTCTCTCTTCTCTCTTCTCTCTCTCTTTCTTGGTCTCCTATGGCTGACGCCGGCTTCTTGATTTTGCATTGGCAGCGATTGAATCCGTCGGCCGGCGAGCGATGAGGAAGGCAGGGAGCGCCGCGGCGGCGGCGGCGGCGGCGGGGGGAGGGGGCGCGAAGGCCGGGAAGAAGAAGGGGGTGAGCTTCGTGATCGACTGCGCGAAGCCGGTGGAGGACAAGATCATGGACATCGCCTCCCTCGAGAAGTTCCTGCAGGAGCGCATCAAGGTCGACGGCAAGGCCGGCGCCCTCGGCGACGCCGTCTCCGTCGCCCGCGACAAGTCCAAGATCACCGTCACCTCCGACTCCAACTTCTCCAAGAGGTGATCTTGTCTTTCTCCCCACTTAACATTTGGATGACTTCAGGCGATGTGATGTGACATCGGAGATGCATTTTTTTGGCTCAATTTACGTGAGCCTGTTTCACTTCATCGAGTGATGGGGATCTGTTTTTCCTCGTTAGAGCATGTCTTGCGTCCATAATCTGGTCAGAGCGAGTACCTTAGAACATTGGAAGCGAAGTGATCTTGCTTGTTTATGGTGCTGTTTGGATGTGCTTGAATTGCTTATTGTGTTTTAAATGATTAGAATTCGTGCTCATGGAGGTTAGATGAAATCAATGGAAGCTGATCGATTGAATAGGAGACGTGGGGCGGTGGTCTTGGATGCCTTGATGTGCAATTTGAGTACTGCAGTAGTAGTTGGCTTCTTCTTTGGTTGGATGGTTCCTCGATGCTTTCTACTAACCTGCTATTGAATTTTCCGAATGAAGGATGGGCACATGAAGGGCGTCGTATGTTGTCGAACATAAGGTGTTAAAAATGGTCTTTTGGGACAGCAATTTGATAGTTTTGTTCCCTTGTTTGCGCGATGTACCAACAATGTGGCCTTGCCCGTAAAAATTGGCCCTGATCTTTTTTTTTTTTTTGGTAAAGAAAATTGGCCCTGATCTTTTGTTTTTGTTGATTTTGTTTTTCCGAGCTTTTGGGCTCCCTTGCTAGTCATGCTGATCGAGCTGTTGGGATTTAGTAATGCAGTTTAGATCACTGATCACTTTCCTTTGTGCTTAACTTGCTCTATGTTGGCGTTGCCTTTCATAGTTTGACTCTGCTCTTGTGCTGCTTTTGTTGCAATCCCCTTCTGTTAGTTTTTGTGATTCGTGGTCTTCTCTTTCGCTTCAGTTTTGTCATTTTTTAGTTTTAGGACAGTAATGGGACTCCATTCAGTTGATTAAGCTGTGAGATTTACTCGAAAGGCCTCACATTCCTCTGTTGTTTTCATGTATGTTGGAAACTGTCTTGTACCTTTCTTTCAGGGCATCTTACCCGTTGCTTGCTCAACTATGTGATTTTTCAGGTATCTCAAGTACTTGACAAAGAAGTATTTGAAGAAGCACAATGTCCGGGATTGGCTTCGGGTGATTGCTTCCAACAAAGACCGCAATGTTTATGAGCTTAGGTACTTCAACATCGCTGAGAACGAGGGTGAGGAAGAAGATTAAGATTCCACATCGGGTAGTTGTTTTGCGGTTCTATGCCCTCTCTATGTCGTGAGAACATTTTTGACATCTTAGTTTATATTCAACTAGCATTGGATTTGATGATTTACTTGTAGACGAATCATTCATCTTTTTTGTTTGTATGGGTATGTTTCTCTCTTTACAATGCGAGTTCAATGACCCTGTGGGGGGCATCTGCTTTTCATTCATCATTTTCTGGTGGTGAATGTCATTGTTGTTCCCTAAGTTTTGTTAGCAAATCAAAACCGCCCCTCTACCTCATTGAAAATGTCATCGGTCGTCCCGTGAACGGTGTGGTGATGGAATTTGCTGACGTGGCGCTAACGGAACAATCGGAGCATAAGAGGATTGGATGCATAGTCAAATAAGTAGCAAACAACAAAATCTCTGAAGACTGTAAGCCGAGAGTCCCGAGACTCTCTAGAATAGAGAACTCAAACGGCCAGAAGACCTTGGCGCACAAGCCAAGTGGAGTGACAAAAAATAGAAAGGCCCAATTCACGTTCCATCAAGATGTCGTTCCCAAATAGGAAACGATATTTGGCTTTGTTTTGACAAATTTGTGATGAAACAAATAATCTTTTAAATTGGGTAATAACTTGAATTTTTTGGACAGTGGAAATTAGATTTTTATTCTTTATAGTATCTCATAACAAGTTATTAGTGTATGTAAATTTTCAATAAATATATGATGTCACCAAAATAAAAAGAGAGTCAATGGTGAAATGCAATCACACCATCTATACCCAAGTAAATTTTTTCTCAAGTCAGAAATAATTACTTGTTATTATTCCTTATATTTCACATTTAGAAGCGTCATTATTGCAATTAGACGTATTAAAATGGATCATAAATCCATTTCTTATTTTTTCTAGATTGGGTTGTTATATGGGTTAGTTCTTTATGGGCCATAAATGGTTTTAATATGGATGTTAAATGAGTTTACAATTTAATTGACCCAACTTAGCTTTATGACTCTTCAGTTTCTTTAGATTTCACATTCGCTCACTTCGTGCTTTTACCTTAATTTGGATGTAAGTTTTTATAAATTTAGTTAAATATAAAAGTATTTTATCAATAACTCACATGTTTGACAAGTCTAATTGCAACGTGTAACTCTTATGTTTAAAGCTTTTTCTTATTAAAAGTTCCTAAAAGTACATCCTAGAAGTTCTTATGTCGACAAATTTGAAAATTCTGGTTGGGCCACGGTTTATGCATGTAAATGTAAACTGTTTTGAAAATTGGGGCCTGAGTAGAATTTATAGAAAGTGGCCCCTCGACTCGCAATTCAGAAAATTGATTAGAGAAAGTTGTCTTCAACTTTTTCCCCTTTAATTAGAGATGGAGGAAAATATTAGAAACGCAAGGAAAATAGCCCACATCGTGAATCGAGCCTCTAGTCTTTTTTCTTTGTTGATTTCATAAAGGAGCAAAGCAGGTGGTGAGCGTATAACAATCCTGCTCCTTCTCAATTTCCTTTGACACGGAAGTTTCATTAAAAAAATATGGAAAAATTATATCTTTCATCAATGTTACTTTTCTAATCTTAGTCCCTTAATGTTTAATTTGCTTGATAACATCCTATTTTCACAAACTTTCTGATCACATCCCTCCAACACCAAATTTAGTTGACCTAGCAATCCGAAGACACCAAAGTATAATACGAATAAAAATATTTGGATACCCACGTGAACATGTATGAAAATTTAAGCCCACGAGACACCATCAAAATATGAGGTGGATAAATAAAGCCGATGTGTATGTCCACATGGATATGCACATCGAAAAAGTTTTACTCACGTTACACTATGACGTCATCAAATAATCACTCAGCTGGATTTGTCCGGATTTGGTGAATATGATTGGAAAATTTATGAAAGTAGAGAGACTTTATTAAATAAATTAAGAAAACAAGGGTTTCTTCCGGAAAATGCGTGAAAGTTCGAGGATTGAAAGTAGAAATTTTCCAAAACTATATTCTCATTTCATTTGAAAACATAACATGACAATTTCTTGTTTGCAATGTACTTTTTCACCGTTTACTAAGCACCGAATTGAAATACCCGTTCTTTTTTTTTTTTGCCAAAATTGAAATAATCGTATCGTTTTTTCTCTTTCCAAATAGGCGATCTTTTTTTCATTTTTGGGTCAGAAATAGGCGACCTTGAGAGACACGGATGTTACATAAGAAAGCCAGAATCACCCCTTCTTTGTTCTAGTTACTGGTGAAGCTAAGTGAAGATACTAGTAATAAGTACCTCGATCTCGGCTAGAAGGGCTACTTCAGATCGATTTTTCCGATTTCACGTTGAGCTAAAGTCAAGTCATTCGAGTATTTTGTAGAGTCGAGCTTCGGCTCCCGTACACTCAACTCGATGGGTTCGCGATCTTGAGCGAATTTCTATTAATTTTTCCAAAACATATTTTGTGGTTAATACCAAGAACAATCCTAAATTAATACACTTATGATAAATTTATCATAAACTAAATTTTTTGTAACAAAAAATTCAAAACTGATAGACCTGTGACGATTTTACCCTCTGTTAGTTTTCGTTAAATTTTACAGTCAAATTTTTGAGATAAATGACACGTGATAATTGACAGGTGTACCGGATTGAGGTTTTACCCTTTATCTGTCACAAGTGTACTATTTTGTGATTTTTCATTATATTAATCTAATTTAACAAAAGGGTAAATTTATCACAAATGTACTGGTTTAGATTTTTTAGTGGTCAAAAATTAATTTAGGGTAAATCTATTACAGGCATAGCAGTTTGTGATTTTTGCTGATCAAAAAATTAATTTAAGATAAATTTGTTATAGATATACAAATTTGGGACTTTTTGTGATATTAACCATAATTATAAAATTCCTTACGATTACATGATATTCCCATTAGGGGTGAGCATGGTTCAGGTGGGCGGTTCCCATCATAAAACTTAGAATCACCCACTAATGATCGGTTTAGAAAAATTGAAATTGGGAATCACCCGTTGGTTTCATGGATCAACTCAGGAACTAGAACTCCGTCTCCGTCCTTGGCTAGTGGGACCAATTGCATGGCCCACCAGGAACCGGACCGTGGGTCCTGTTTGGTTCTTGGGTGGGTCCACGAAATCGGTCCGATTAGCCAAGGATGGAGACGGAGATGGAGAGTCGAAGACGATGAGATGAGCATTGACCTTAAAGAGTGAGAGAGTGAGAGTGAGCGTGAGACCAAAGCCAAAGAAGGTGCTTTTCGACACAATGTGAGGCTATGAACGTTGAGTGAGTTAGGTTTAGTTTAGGAATTTAAGATTTTTCCTTTTTTTTAAAAAAAAATAAAAATTAAATAAATATATTCTACTATATTTATTATTATATTACCAGTTTGGTCTGGGTGGGCGGGTGATCAATTTCACATATGGAATCGAAAACCAGATCGGTATCCACTGATTTCCAAAAATTAGAATTAGAAATCGGACTGATTCCAGGTGGTCCATAAGAGTGCGAATGGCAACCATTCTACTCCAAAAATCAAATTCTTGCCAGAAATTGATTTCTAGAGGAGAAATCTGTTTGATAAAACATGATTAATTCTGTTCTAGAAATTGATTTCTGGAACATAAATCTATTTTTATTTTTTTAGGCACCTCCAAAAAAATAAATTTCACTCAAAGTGGGTGCCCAAAAATATTCTAAGTCATTTTGTGAAGTTTTGAAATTTTTGATTTTTTTGGGCACCTAAAAAAAAATTAAACTTCACTCAAAGTGGGTGCCCAAACGTATTCTAAGCCATTTTGTGAAGTTTTGAAATTTTTTATTTTTTTGGGTATTTAAAAAAATAAATTTCACTGAAAATGGGTGCCCAAAGGTATTTTAAGTCATTTTGTGAAAATTTTAAATTTTTAAATTTTTAATTTTTTGGGCACCTCAAAAAAGTTAAATTTCACTCAAAGTGAGTGTCCAAAGGTATTCTAAGCCATTTTGTAAAATTTTGAAATTTTTAATTTTTTTATATTTTTGAAAAAAATTCACCAAATTTCCTATTTTTCCGAAATCTAACTTTTTTTATTTTATGGAAATTTTTAGGAATTTTTCTGAAACTTTTCAATTTTTATGCATTTTCTGAAAAAAAAAATTAGTGAGAAAAAGAGAGAAAATAGGGATAATGCATTTTGGAAGAGAGAAACTACAAAAAGTAGCTTCTCTTTTTCTTGCCCAAAACTCATTCTGGAATAAAAAATACATTATGAAATCAAGAATGCATTTTGCAATCAAGTATTTTTAACAAGCGCATTTTTATTTCAGAATGCAAAAATTGTTTCAGAATGTATTTCGGAAATTTTTTAACAAACGCATTTCTGTTTCGAAATCTATTTTGAAATAAAATTTCTCCAGAATAGATTTCATACGCGCCTTAAGGTTCCCAATTCTTTTTCACCTCCCTAATTCTCACGTACATGTAACATGCGAGGGGGAACTATTCGAATGGCGCTTGAATCGAGCTTCGATTGCATCCAGCTTCCGGCTGGAGGCTAGTGAGCCACGTGTCCGTATTTCCTTCTCACGTGCCGTTAGCGTGGAGACGGATGCAGCCCGCCACGTGTCTGAGTCTCAGCGAATGGGCGGTCCCGAAAACAAAATTTTGGAAAATTGGGTTTTCGTTTTCCCAGTGCCCGGAGTGCCTCGTGATGCGATCGGGACCGTCCGATGTGCGGTCGCCGACTCCGCTATCCAACGGTGGGTCTTCGCCGGTGTGGACGGACGTTGCGATCTCAGTCTGGCCGCGCATCTCGACGGCCACGACGCCGCAATCTCCCATGAATCGCTTAAGATCGCGTGCCCTCTACAGAGTAAGGTTTGCCGCACTTTCATCATTCTTTTATTTGACCATTCATCAATTTTCTTTTGCGTCCATGATTGGTGATTCATATTTGTTAAGAATAATTAGAGATTTCATTTGATAATTCTATTTAATTTATGTATCTCTTAATATTGCGGGTATATTGCTTTTTGATTATCATGATTGATAGATATTACCTTCGGTAGTCACTTCATAAAGCTTATAAACAGACCAATGCACTATTCATTATATATATTAAAATACACAAAAAATTCTACAATTCACTTTTCACGTTATTCTTAACTATATTTATTCTAATTAAGTCTATATGGAGGCGACGTATTTTATTTTATTTTGTTGAAAAAGAAGTTATTGAAGTAGTATAACTAGTTAGTTTTCAATCATCTATGGTCGCCCCAAAAATATTATCATTTCCTATACAAAACACTTTTGGAACTATTTAGGATTTCTTAATCTAGACTTGTTTTGATTTTCTTGATGTCTCGTATCATGTACGCATAAATAGGTTGAGTAGCTTATAATCTAGTTCAGTAGCTTCTAAACTTTGGCGCTTTTGGAAGTCGCGCACTAAGTTCTATAAGCTTTCTACCCACCTTGTGTGCTTGAGTGGACTTTCACTAGACTTATCAAAATGTGTTATAGGCTAATTTCTTAACTCATATTTGATGGGTTAAGTTATTATATGAGTTAGTTATATACAATAAATAGATCATAAATGTATTTACAATAGTAAAATCGAAAGTAATATGGATATTAAATTAGTTTACAATTTACTTATACCCGACACACTCTATTTATGACTCTCTTTTCACTTGGAAATGGGTCAATTTGGATCGGCTATTTTCAACTTGATGCAAACTCTATTTGACCTATCTGTTTGACAGGTTTAGCTTCTGCCAATAAGTTTTGCTTACACCTCTATCTTCTCTCATCCTCACTTTGTTTGTTAAGAAAGAATTCGATCTTTGCAAGAACAAGTCCTTATGAAGTTACTCCGCGTCCGACGGAAGAATTCGCACGCACCAAATAAATAAAAAAACACGACACCCCATTTTGAATTGTACTACCAAAAGTCATGTTTACTACGCAAGATAAAGGAAACTTTGACCTTAATTTCAATTGTTCTCGATAATATTTTTGAAAAGCAGTTCTTTATATTATCTATGACATCCACGTGAATCTTAGGGTCGCTTTGCAAGAACGTCAAAAGAAGGAGAAAATATTGCGTGAGTGGAATACTCCACGTAAGCGATACACAACTCTACTAAACGCGTGACACCTGACAAGCGGGCCCATATATCAGATTTATTAAAAAATCTGACCCTTTCCCTTCTCTCTCCTATCCTCCGTTAAACCTCTGTTGCCTTCCCCCTACTGCTCAAATATTCACTTTTTCACTTAGTTTCTCTCTCCCTCCCTCTTCCGCTCAAACTTCTCCCTCTCCCCACCTTCTCTTCCTTCCTCCGCAACTTCGCCTCCTTTGGTCATGAACCCGTTGCGCCTACGCCGGCTGCTTCCAGAAAACCCATTTGCTCTCTCTCTCTTTCCTCCGCGAAGCATGGCTCTTTTTGTGGACCACGATTTCACCTTCGCCGGTTGCTTGCGCCGTCGCCTCCCGGAGCCCATCGGTGGCTTAAATCCCAACCACGCGGCCACCTCCGCCTATGCCGTCGCCTCCAAAGCCCCCCATTGGCGATTCGTGCTCTGCCCTTCTTTCTTTGTCTCGAGAAACGGCTCCGCTTGGCTCTCTATGACAAACCGCTCCTCCACCATCACTTCCTGAAGCCCCTTTGGCGATCTCGGGCTCCGACTTGCCCTCTGTGTTGCCTCCCGGAGACCCATTCTCAAGTTAGGGTTTTGTATGACTTGACCTTATTCCCTCTTTTTCCCTAACGTGAAGATCGATGGCTCAGATCCCGACCACGCGGCCGCCTCCGCCTATGCCGTCACCTCCGAAGCCCCCCATTGGTAATTCGTTGTCCTCCCCTTTCTCTGTGTCCCAAGAAACGTTTTCGTTTGGCTCTCTGTGACGAACCGCACCATCAACAGGTTCGTTGTTATTATGTTTTTTCCTTGGTTAGTTTGTTTCGTCTTCACGGAGTTTTTTTTTTTTTTTGGCGTTTAGGCAGATTGTCGGATTGGTCGTGCTTAATTTGTCAAATAATGAGGTTCGTTTGGTGAATGGGTGATAATGTTTGTGCTTGTTATGACTTTGTGCTAAATGAAAGATGCGGTCTGTGCTCATTCTTATACTCTCTGTTGATTCTACTCGAACGAAAGAACATCACGCATGTTTCTTGAGTGCAATTTGTGGATAATGCCACAGACAACCATTTTTGTACTTGTGTGGGAGAAAATAGATGCAAGCATCATAGGTTGTCTCTTCATTGGATTTCATCTGCAAAAAATATATAAAAAGGGATCTTTTCAGTTGCGCTGCTTTGAGATTATTGAGCTCTATTCGTTAAGTGCATCAATTAGTCTATTTTCTGCAAACTAATTATGTTTTTTTTTGGTAAGGACAAACTAATTATGTTCACGTCCATCATTTTTGTTAATTGTAGTCAATTCAAGTGTGGATCTAATTATGTTAAATTACCGGCCTTTTTTTTTCGGTTAACTATGATGGATTTTATCACTGCCTGAAATTCATCATGTCCCTGGTATTTGCCACATTTTACAAATGATTTAACTTTTGCAAGAACCACCCTCCTTAAACCCAGTGACATTGTTCTCATTCTCTTGGTACGAAGACACAGGGAAGGGATTTCAACAAGGGGTTCCTCATAAAACTTCAAACTGTTTTTCATTGCAGGCCAAATAAGGTATCAGCTACTGACACTCTTTTTCTCTTTTCTACACCTCCATTAACAGTGCGACCACACTTTGATGTCTGATTCGTTGTGATGTTCCTTGGCCAAAAAGGGGAAGTAACAAAAAAGAAGAGGAATTTTATCCTGTTTCCAAACCAGCTGCATATGTATAGTATTTGTTCTTGAATTTCATGACCTCAATGATGGTTGATTTCTAGCAATAAATGGGGCTCTCTATTAACTCCTTTGAATGGAAGCATAAGCTTTGCATATCAATCATTGTAAATGCTTTGTATTTCTAGTATTACTCGCTAGTCATAATTGAATTGCATTAGGTGAAATCAAGGGAAGCAAATTCTTTTTGGGATCCGTCGTCGTCTTCATCGTCACAAGGAAGAATTTAACCGAATAACTAGAGTAGGATTGAGCCATTGAATCAGACTCCTCATCCTACGCGAAGTTCATAATCTATGTCCGTTTTCTAGTTTCATTTGGATCTTTCATTTATAAGTCCAAGTAAGATCCTTTTTTGTGTAAAAATTGTTGAGTTTTTTTTTTTTTTGGTTTGCATGTAAAAATTGTTGATTGCTGAGAGAAATTGTGGTTTCATTTGGCTTTAGTTTCAGTCAGATCGAGTGTTCGGGGGAGGCCTCGGAAGCTTGATGAGTGTCGAACTTTATTAACACGAATGCAAAAGTATTGAAAGCATAACCATCAGCCATCAACTCCAACAATTCATGGACACAAGAGAAAGGAGGACGTCTACTTCAATTCCTGGATGGAAAAAAATGAAAAGAGCAGTAGCAGCTCCTTCTCAATAGGATGTGGGAAATTTTCGCGAGCGACAACATATTTCAACTTGGGATGGGCACTCTTGCTCATGTGCCTGACGGCGATTCTGCTGATACTACCTCTCATTCTTCAGCAGATTTCTCTTTTTCCACAATTGGATTTATCTAATAGAATTTATTTGGCTTTCCGGGTACTGAAGAAGGCAAAGAAGTGAGAGCCGTGATGAAGAACACTGAAGAGTACACAAATTTTGGCGTTCCTTGTGTCTTTAGTAACTGTGTTAGATTATTTTTGCCTACTTGTTTTTGTTTGTTTTGGAACTTACTATTTCATCTAGTAGAAAGAAGGAGTCCGATGATTTTCAAAGTTCTATTTAGATCCTTGTCTTTCCAATTATTACTGTGGATTTCAGTCTTTTAGTGTTGCACTTAATTTGAATACATGGATGTAGCTGTTTTTCACTGATTTATCCTTACTCATTTCGTTAGATCCATCTGTGCACATTATCAATTTGTATGAATGAAGTTTCTCTTTTGAAAAAGAGAGTGGCAGCATTGGAAGCTGATACATCCATATGTCATAGTTGGGTGCATTACCTAGAGCAGTTATATTTGTCGTGACCAGAGTCGAGTTCGTGGTGTTTAATGACCATGTGGGGGTTTATCTTACGTCAGAATAAGCAAAGCTGATATTGTTCGGCATACTTTAGGTAAAAAACATTATGTTGCTTAAAAAAGGCAAGCACCGTGTGTTAATCTTGTCTATTAAGAAAATTGACCCAAAAAACGATTATGTTTTGAATTAAGGTCTACTTCTAGAGTGGAAGATGGGAAATTCTTCGTTGGGACTTAACAAAATGACCAACCGGATGAAAAATTTAGCATCCTGTTCAGGATAAGGTCTATTTCCACAAGTTAGAGCATCATCTCGCTTAATCTCTGGCAAAGGCGAAATCTTAGTATGAATTAGGTCGCATGAACAAAAGTTGTACTAGTCTCAAATGCTTTCTTGAGCAAAAGAAAGCTACTGGTAAATATCAAGTCGTGTTAATCAATCCAAATTTCTTGCAAAAATAAAATCCGGACTCCGTCAAATTCATATTTTGCCCAGGAGAGTTCCTCTAGACAAAGCTTCCATCGTGATGTCATTCGCAAAAATTAGGTGAGTAATTCCAAGAGCTGCTCGTGCCGCCTTCAATCTGGCCATCGCCCAACCTCCCGCCCAGAAAGAAAAAGGCAAAGAACAACAACAATAATAATAGTTATTGCTATTATAATACCAACAAATTTGCAGAAGGAGAGTGATTTGATAATACATTTTGCTAATAACTTTTAAAGCGCATGTTAGTCATTGCTCCGCACATAGAGAATGAATTTCCATCATTGCGAATCATCCCAAACTATACAAGACTGCATCATGGACTTGGTTCCTAGGGGTGTCAATGGGTCGGGTCGGGTTTCTATAATACCTGACCCGACCCAAATCACAAGTAGCACATGCTCTCTCTGACGTGGCCCCCAAAACGCATAGAACCCATAGCGAAAATCCAGGTCGGACCAGGTTTTCGATTTTTTTTTTCATGGGTAAACGTATAAACAAGTACAAAGTAGGTGTGAACCCTGAATAGCCATAGTAACGTTAAAGTAGATCACATTTCCCCTCAGGAAAGCACAATTGTAATACTTACTCGAAAGGTGCTTATGAAATAACCGTGTATATATTGTTGTGTACATAAACAAAAGCTGAAATTTTGATGGTAGACTGAAAGAAGGCTTTTTTCCTCAAATTCCCTTCCTCTTTTAACACTCTAAAAAGTAAAACCAAAGTAAATGCAAAGAACATGACAAATTCAAAATGGACTACGCTATGCGCATAGGTCAAATCTCTTAAGTTAGAAGGCATGAAAGCTAATATCATGAGCACAATTAGGATGACAATGGGGAGAAACAACAATATGGAAGGAGGGGGAGGCAATGGCGGAAGAATGAGACGTAGTATCGGCAGAATCGCTGTCAGGCACATGAGCAAGAGTATCCATTCCAAGTTAAAATGTGTTGCTCGCGAAAATTTCCCACATCCTATTGAGAAGGAACTGCTACTGCTCTTTTCATTTTTTTTCCATCTAGGAATTGAAGTAGATGTCCTCCTTTCTCTTGTGTCCATGAATTGTTGGAGTTGATGGCTGATGGTTCTGCTTTCAATACTTTCGCATTTGTGTTAGCAAGTTTGACACTCATCAAGCTTCCGAGGCCTCCCCCGAACGCTCGATCTGACTGAAACTAAAGCCAAATGAAACCACAATTTCTCTCAGCAATCAACAATTTTTACACGCAGACCAAAAAAAAAAAAAAAGTCAACAATTTTTACACAAAAAAGGATCTTACTTGGACTTATAAATGAAAGATCCAAATGAAACTAGAAGATGGACATAGATTATGAACTTCGCGTAAGATGAGGAGTCTGATTCAATGGCTCAATCCTACTCTAGTTATTCAGTTAAATTCTTCCTTGTGACAATGACGATGACGACGGATCCCAAAAAGAATTTGCTTCCCTTGATTTCACCCAATGCAATTCAATAATGACTAGCGAGTAATACTAGAAATACAAAGCATTTACAATGATCGATATGCAAAGCTTATGCTTCCATTCAAAGGAGTTAATAGAGAGCCCCATTTGTTGCCAGAAATCAACCATCATTGAGGTCATGAAATTCAAGAACAAATACTATACATATGCAGCTGGTTTGGAAACAGGATAAAATTCCTCTTCTTTTTGGTTACTTCCCTTTTTTGGCCAAGGAACATCACAACGAATTAGACATCAAAGTGTGGTCGTACTGTTAATGGAGGTGTAAAAAAGAGGAAAAGAGTGTCAGTAGCTGATACCTTATTTGGCCTGAGATGAAGAACAGTTTGAAGTTTTATGAGAAACCCCTTGTTGAAATCCCTTCCTTGTGTCCTCGTACCAAGAGAATGAGAACAATGTCACTGGGTTTAAGGAGGGTGGTTCTTGCAAAAGTTAAATCATTTGTAAGATGTGGCAAATACCAGGGACATGGTGAATTTCAGGCAATGATAAAATCCATCATTGTTAACAAAAAAAAAAGGTCAGTAATTCAACATAATTAGATCCACACTTGAATTGACTACAATTAACAAAAATGACGGACGTGAACATAATTAGTTTGCAAAAAATCGACTAATTGATACACTTAACGAATAGAGCTCAATAATCTCAAAACAGTGCAATTGAAAAGATCCTTTTTATATTTTTTGCAGATGAAATCCAATGAAGAGACAACCTATGATGCTTGCATCTATTTTCTCCCACACAAGTACAAAAATGGTCGTCTGTGGCATTATCCACATATTGCACTCAAGAAACATGCGTGATGTTCTTTCGTTCGAGCAGAATTAATAGAGAGTATAAGAATGAGCACATGCCACATCTTTCATTTAGCACATAGTCATAACAAGTATAAACATTATTACTCATTCACCAAACGAACCTCATTATTTGACAAATTAAGCACGACCAATCCAACAATTTGCCCAAATGCCATAAAAAAAACAATTCCGTGAAGACAAAACCAACTAACCAAGGAAAAATAACAACAACGAACTTGTTGATGGCGCGGTTCGTCATAGAGAGCTGAGTGAAGACGTTTCTTGGGACACAGAGAGAGGGGAGGAGGACGAATCACCAATGGGGGGCTTCGGAGGTGATGGTGTAGGCGTAGGTGGCCGCATGGTCGGGATCTGAGCCACCGATCTTCACATTAGGGAAAAAAAGGGAATAAGTTCAAGTCATACAAAACCCTAACTTGAGAATGGGGCTCCGAGAGGCAACGTAGAGGGCGAGTCGGAGCTCGAGATCGTCAAAGGGGCTTTGAGAGGTGACAACGGAGGCACGATTCGTCACAAAGAGCCGAGCGGAGCCGTTTCTCGGGATAGAGAGAGAAGGGCAGAGCACAAATCACCAATGGAGGGCTTCAGAGGCGACGGCGTAAGTGAAGGCGGCCGCGTGGTCAGGATCTGAGCCATCAGTAGGCTCCAGGAGGTGACGGCGCAAGCAACCGGTGAAGGCGGAGGCGCGGTCGACAAAAAGAGCCGTGCTTCGCGGAGGAAAGAGAGAGAGAGCAAATGGGTTTTCTGGAAGCAGCCAGCAGAGGCAACTGGCATAGGCGCGGCGGGTTCATGACCAAAGAAGGCGAAGTTGCAAAGGAAGGAAGAGGAGGTCGGGAGCGAGAGAAGTTTGAGCGGAAGAAGGAAGGGAGAGAGAAACCAAGTGAAAAAGTGAATATTTGAGCAGTAAAAATAGGGTAATAGAGGTTTAATAGAGGATGAAAGAGAGAAGGGAAAGGGTCAAATTTTTTAATAAATTTGATATGTGGGCCCGCTTGCCAAGTGTCACGCGTTCAGTAAAGTTGTGTATTGCTTAGGTGAAGTATTCCACTCACGCAATATTTTCTCCGAAAGAAGAGGCAAACGCACCTACAAAAACCACTTTCTCTTCTTTCTAGAAGGGCCCCCGACTTTCTTCCCTCCCTCCCTCGTATAAAAGCCACCCACCCAGAAACCCTAATTTCAAACTCCCACCACGCCACCTTTCGACCCCCCAGTTCCGCCTGCGCTTGCTGCAGAGAAGCTCTCTTCTTCGTCTTATTCCCTCTTGGGTTCCAAGAAGACGAGCTTCCTCTGCAGCAGCAGCACCACCCCACGACACAGTCCTGAGTCGCTTTCTATACATATAAATAAAGAACGGATATGGCTCGCTCTCTCGTCTCCTTCTCCAAGTTCGTCCCCGCTTCGATGGCGGCTGAGCTCTCCGCCGTTGTTGCTCGGTGAGTGTTTTGTTCCGCCGTCCTTGTTGACATCAGTACAGAGGACGTGATCCGATATGTGTCCGCGTACATGTTGTCGTGCGATGAGAACTGAATGATGCTAAAGAAGATGATCGGTTCGGACAAGGGTGTTAACTGATATTGCGATTGCGTATGTAAAGAAAAAGCGAGTTTGATTAATTTGAATCGGTGAGGCCCGGCGAGTGTGCAACGTATATAGTTCCTCAAATCTCTTTGACGTTGTTTGATGAATTCGTTCGCAGGCGGGGCTTTGCGGCGTCAACACCGGGCGCAGCGGCTGCCGGGTTCGGTAGGGGAGGGTCCAGGGTAGGCCTCGTGGGGAAAGTGGAGGAGATGGCTGCGATGAAGGAGCAGTCCGGTGGGGCCTCATCAGTGTGGGCGCCGGACCCGGTGACGGGGTACTACAGGCCGGTGAATCACGCGGGGGAGATCGATGCGGCGGAGCTCCGGGCGATGCTTCTCAATCACAAAATCAGGAGTCAGTAGAGGGAGGAACGGAGGGCTTGAGAGGAGTTTGGGTTTGCGGTCGTTTTGTGTCGAAACGTTTCTTTCGGTTGTCGTTTCATGTGTCGTTTTCTCCATGGTTGAAAGGTGGCATTATCCAAAAGTTTCACTCTCTCTCTCTCTCTCTCTCTCTCTCTCTCTCTCTCGGTATTGATTTAAACGCTTACATCATGTTGGAGTTGAATCCTCTCCTCATCTAAAATCAAAAGGTACTTTTCTTTTCCTTCTATTGAAAAGATTGTTCAAACTTTAGAAAATTGAGAAGAAATTTTTATGTGAATCTAAGTATGCACATTTGAATATGAAAAGTTTCGAAAGTTTTGAATCTTAAAAAGTCGAAACGCGCAAGTTGCTGATACGTAAAAATTAGAAGTCAATTTAAACAACTCGGTAACTTTATTAGCCAAATTCAATTAATACATCAAGTGATTTAGATGCAGCACAGAAATCTAAAATCAAAATATCTTTTGACTCTAAATATCATATTAAATAGGTGGAGGGATATATATAATAGCATATAAAATTTATTGTGTCAAACGATATGAGGCAATATTTCAATATGAATATATATTTATGTTTACATGTATTATTCCAATGAAGTGCAGAAGTGGCACATTGACAGTTGGCCACGTGCACCTCACAAAATTTGTAAGTATGTCAATTGTACAAAGAAATTGACAGTTCAATGTAATAGGTAATCGAAATCAATGGATACCCACATTGCATAATACACTTGAGTGAGTTTAAGAATAATCGGTGCAAAATTTTTTAGACAAAATGACATCTCTTGGTACTAAATGTATCGTCAACCTCAATCGGCCACATGCACCTTGCAAAATTAGTGGGATTCTACTCAAAGTATGTCAATTATACAAAGAAATTGACAGTTCAATGTAATAGGTAATCGAAATCAATGAATACCTACATTGCATAGTCCACTTGAGTGAGTTTAAGAATAGTCGGCGCAAAATTTTCTAGACGAAATGACATCTCTTGGTACTAAATGATATGTCAATCTGAATCTCATCCAATAATAATAAAGATGTGCAAAAAAATCGAAAACTACCCTAATCAGATCGAACTGATCAATTCTAGGTGATTCTTATGGGAACCGAATGGTTTTAGGGTGGAATTGCTTACCTGGACCACCTGAATAGAATCGATACACCCGCATATATTTTAATTTTTAAGTTTTCAGAATCAAAACCCTAATTCCCTCATCTCACTCTCAGTCCCAAAACTCTGAACTCTATCGCCTCTCATCTCGCTCTCAATCTCAACTCAGTCGTGTCTTCGCCCGTTCCTCACAATCACGGCCTCGCCTCGCCTCCCTCTCTCAATTTCACTCTCACTCTCTCGCCTCATCTCGCTCTCAGCCTCAACTCAGTTGTGCCTTCGCCTGTCCCTCACAATCACGGCCTCGCCTCCCTCTCTCACCCTCGTTCTCTGTCGCCTCCAGCCTTGTCGCTCCCTCTCCTATAAGTTCAAAACGCTACTTCACCTCTTCAATTCCCAAATTAGCCTCCTTTTTATCTCCTCTCTCTCTCTCTCTCTTGATCTCTCGACTTGCACCCTCGTTTTTATCATCAGGTTATTGCCCCTCTCTCTCTCTCTCTCTCTCTCTCTCTCTCTCTAGAGCTTAATAGAGTGTCCGGGCTTTTGATTTGACGGCTAAAATGCTGCAAATGTTGAATTTCTCGGCTTGCTCGATGGGTTCGTCTATTATTGGTTATTTTACTTAACCTCTATATTGGATCTAAGGCTGTTAGGGTCCTTTCTTTTGTTGAGGTCGTTTTGGTGCTTCTGTTTCTGTGTTCTCTATAGTTTTAAGATGATTCGTTGGGATATAAGTAGTGTTGTTTGCTGAAAGTTTCAAATCGTTCAATTTCTTCATTTTTGCTAGACCTATCAACTGGGTCCAAAACCCATTTATGAACCCATGTGTGTTTATATGGGTCGTTAATGGGTCACACCCTATTTCTCTGATCATCATAATAGGTTTTAAAAATAAGCAGGCCTAAATATATGCGTCATAAATGTTATAATTTGAACCAATTTACAACTCATTTATCAACCCATTTTCTTTTTGTAAGTGGGTTACTTCTTTATGATATGCTCTCCCCCTATTCGCTTCCACGAATTAGCGCAGCCACCACCACCACCGCTATCGCCAACTCCGCGCTGCCCATTTTTCGCCCATCCGACACTGTTCACAAACCCTAAAGCTACAACTCCGTCACCGCCGCCTTGACTCCCGCCACTCCGAGTGCCACTGGCGTGTGCTCACGAAGTTTGCTCCTCCAATTATGATCAAGTCCCTACTCGACGAATCAAGTCTTGTAGCTCGAAGGGAGGCCGAACGGTGCGTACCGGCCGAACTTCTCATACTCAACAGGGTTCGAAGGGACTGACATTTTTGTCTCTGGGTATTGGGCTTTCTCTGTTTGCTTACTTTTTTGTTGAGTTTTCCTTGAATTTTTGTGTTCGAGGTGTGAGCTGGTGCTTTTAGCTGGCTAGATTGTTGAGTTTGGATTTTGGTAGTGTAAAATCACAAAAGGGTTATAGCCTGCCGTGTGCTTGACATGTTTGATTCAGCACACTTCTCAATTGGGTCATTCTTCCTGCTGAAGTATTTGGGTGATTTTCATTGTAGGTTATTGTTGGAGAAAGATACGATTTTATCTTTAACTTTGATTTGAATTGATTCAATCAAGGATACTCGGAGATAAAGTAGGAGAGTGTAATCGTTGTAATCTTGTTTATTCTTTCCTTTTTTGTATGATAAATGCATATAAGTACAAAGTGAAGGTAGACAAAAAAAGATGAAAAAATTGCCCCAAAATATGTCTTCATCTTCCTCGTTTCTCAACATGGTATTAGAACCTTGGGTTTTTTTTTGGGGTACTGTATGTCAATCATCGACTATAGCGGTCCCGCTCGCCGATGAGTGGGCTCGCTATTCGGGGAAAGCGTCATTCAGCGTGCGTCTTATCTGATTTTCTTCATCTTTGATGTGCGATTGAACTTGGATCTATGTCAGATCATAACCCTACCAGAACAATCATTCCCCACTAGAACTAGGGGGGAATTCGACCACGAAAGCTCTTTTAGAGAATTTGACTGCCAAATTAACTCATATTCTCACTCAGAACCAAACAAACCCTCCTCCTCCATTACCAACACCGCAGAATGATTCAGTTTCTTCTTAGATTGCAATTAAATTGGATGGAACCAGCTATGGATTGTGGTCTCAGGTTGTTGAGATGTACATCACCGACAAAGACAAACTGGGATGTATCAACGAAGACCTTCCTGAGCCACCGCCTATAGATCCTCGCTTTCGAAGGTGGAAAATAGAAAACTCGATTGTGAAAGGATGGCTTATCAACTCCATGGATCCAACGTTGATTGGCAATTTCATTCGCTTCCTAACAATGAAATCTATTTGGGATACAGTTGCAACAACTTTCTTTGACGGAACGAATGCCTCTCAAGTTTATGACATGAAGAGACGTGTTGCTCGGATGCGACAGGGAGGAGGATTAATTGAGGCGTACTACAACAACCTGCAGGGTTTGTGGAGAGAAATTGATTTTCACCGCCCGAATCTGATGGTTTGCCTTGTTGATATCGAGTAATATAATTTAGCTATTTAGGAAGATCGGGTATATATCTTCCTTGACGGGTTGGATGACCGCTTGGATAAAGTTCGAGCGGACGTGCTTCAGATGCAGCCATTTCCCACAGTTGAGCAGGCCTATGCTCGTGTCCGACAGGAAGACATACGGCAGAGTGTGATGCTAGCACACGGAGATACCACACGCTTATTTGCAGCTATGGTGTCTCAATGAGGCAAGATAGGACTGTAGATCTTCGATTGAACTTGGGACATACCAGCATTACAAATGACAAAGCCAGGTGGTTTGATAAGAGGAGGTCGACCAGGTGGAGCATCAAAAAGCAAACCTTCCTCGACAAAAGTTGGTGGTTGCTCTAATTGTGGGAGTGCGAAGCATACCCGGAAGACGTGTTTCAAATTGATTGGGTATCCTGATTGGCAGAGGGAGCTGAAGGCATGCAAACAAGTAGAAATTGCAATGAATGGTGAAACAGGGAAGGCATCACTTGTTATCGGGGAGGCTCAGCTATCACTGATGCCACAAGTAGAATCAAACAATGAATCAATCACTGGAGGTGAAGGTAATTATGGTTATGCTTTCATTAGTAATTCTCAAGATAAATGTAGTCAATGGATTATTGACTCAGGTGTAATAGATCATATGACATTCACAACAGATGATTTTGTCAGTTATACTAAACCTTGGCGACAAAATATTTCAAATGCTAATGGGATTGTATATCCAGTGACTGGGGTTGGAACTGTTGCTATTTCCTCTTCTATATCACCATTGAATGCTTTACTTGTGCCATCTTTGTCCACGAAATTAATATCAGTGGGGTAAGCGACTGAAGATTTGAATTGTGTTCTCTTGATGTATCCACAATTTTGTCTTTTTCATGATATTCTCACGATAGAGATAGTTGGGCATGATACTAAGATTGGGGCGGGGGGGGGGGGGGGGGGGGGGGGGGGGCTATATTATTTGGATGACTTCAGTTCTGGGAGGGTGCACCAAGTGCGAGGCTTATCTAGTAGCAAAGAGAAGCAAATCTGGCTATGGCAACACCGATTGGGGCATCCTTCAATTGACTATATGAAACATTTACTTCTTGAATTGTTTTCCAATTTACCATATTTGGTTTTTCAATGTTAGACTTGTATTTTGGCCAAAAGCTATCGTGTGCCATTTCCAATCAGTTTGAATAAGAGTAGCATTGCGTTTTCCTTAGTCCATTATGATGTTTGGGGGCCTTCTCCCGTTACTGCAGTTTCGGGATATCTCTGATTTGTTATATTTGTGGATGATTGCACGAGAATAACTTGGCTATATTTCTTGAAACATAAGGATGACGTGGCTAATGTTTTTCGGGTGTTTCATAGAATGGTGCAAACACAGTTTAGTGGAAAGTTATAAATTTTAAGAAGTGATAATGGTGGAGAGTATGTTAATGCGCAACTTAAGGACTATTTTCAAGAACATGGTCTATTGCATGAGACGTCATGTGCTCAGACACCACAGTAGAATGGAGTAGCGGAGCAGAAGATTAGACATATTTTAGAGACCGCTCGTGCCCTTCTCACTGAAGGTCACGTTCCTAAACACTTCTGAGACAATGCAGTTGCGACGGCTATTCGCCTCCTAAACTGAATGCCATCTAAGGTATTGGATTTCAAGACACCTTTGCAAGTGCTGTCTACACATGTTATCTTACCATCCGTCTTGCTTAATTCCCCTCGAGTATTTGGGTGTGTTACTTATGTCCATATTTCAAAGACTCACCGAACCAAACTCGATCCCTGTGCAGTTCAATGTGTTTTCTTGGGATATGGTATGCATTAGAAGGGTTATCGCTGCTATCATCCGGCTACTAAAAGAACCTATGTGACAATGGATGTCATGTTTGTTGAGTCAGATTTTTTCTATCTAAACACCAATTCTTCCTTTCAGGGGGTGATAGAGGAAGAAAGTGTGAATTGGTGGCAAGTTGGTGGTGTCATGTTTGGAGGACAGAAGGAAGCGCAAAAGGTGTAGCCCGGAAATGGCCAATAACCGGGGGGAATGTCGCCAGAAAATGAAAAGCAACTAGTAGAAAATGGTGACAATGAGCAAGCTCCGCAACCAACAGTTATGGATGTACAAGAACCGAATATACAAGAACAGCCCCCTCTCTCTTCAGCACCCAATTCTGACTCATCTCCTAAAAATATTCCTAAGGTAATTTTCCCTACTACTACATCTTGTTTGCTTGATGATTCTGATATATCTGTGGGATATAAGTTACCTGACAGACATAATAGGGGCAAGCCTCCTGATCGATACTCACCTGATGTTGGGGGGAAGAGATCCAAGTACCCTATTGCAAACTATGTTTCGACGAGAAGACTATCAGAATCATTGAAGGCATTTGTGTTGAATGTATCTTCAGTCACATCCTAAGTGGGATGCAAGAGGCTTTGGAAGACCCTAAGTCGATTCAGGCGATGGAGGAGGAAATGGAGGCGTTGCAAAAGAATAAGACTTGGAAGTTGATGAAGTTACCTGAAGGGAAGAAGACGGTGGGATGCAAATGGATCTTCACGGTTAAGTATAAAAAGGGGATGGTCCCGTCGAGAGATACAAAGCACGGCTAGTATCAAAGGGATATACGCAGACATATAGGGTAGACTATCGGGAGACGTTTTCCCCTATCGCAAAACTTAACACTGTTCAGGTCTTATTGTCTTTAGCGACGAATCTAGATTAGCCACTGCATCAGCTTGATGTCAAGAATGCGTTCCTTCATGGCGATCTGGAAGAAGAAATTTGTATGGATATTCCACCAGGGTACACTTTTCCTTCATGGCCTGGATTGGTCTGCAAGCTAGAACGATCTTTGTATGGGTTGAAACAATCACCCTGTGTTTGGTTTGGCTAGTTTAGCGCGGTGATGAAGAAATATGGATACATTCAGAGTGGTGTAGATCACACATTATTCTTAAGGCGTTGTCAGGAAAAAATAACTGTATTGATTATCTATGTTGATAAAATGATTATTACAGGAGACGATTTAGAGGAAATCTCTAAACTCCAAGAAAGATTGTCCTCAGAATTTGAGATGAAAAACCTAGAGGGACTGAAGTACTTCCTAGGAATAGAAGTGGCATGATCTAAAGGTGGAATATTTCTCTCGCAAAGGAAGTACGTGTTGGACTTATCAACGGAAGTAGGGATGCTAGATTGTAAGCCCGCAGACACTTCAGTTATGCAGAACCATAAACTTGGAGAGTATTCAGATCATATATCAACTAACAAAGAAAGGTATCAAAGGTTGGTGGGAAAATTAATTTATCTGTTGCATACTCGATCTGATATTGCTTATGCTGTGAGTGTTGTTAGTCAGTTCATGCATGTCCCTAGCGAAGATCATATGGATGCTGTGATAAGAATACTTCGCTACTTAAAGGGAGCTCCAGGAAGAGGAATTTGTTTTTTGAAGAATGGACACCTTGAAATTGAGGTGTTTACGAATGCTGACTTGGTTGGGAGTGTATCTTATAGGAGGTCAACTTTAGGATATTTTACTTTTGTCGGAGGAAACTTAGTTACTTGGAGGAGCAAGAAGTAAAATGTTGTAGCATTATCAAATGCGGAAGCAGAATTCAGGGGGATGCACAAAGGTCTTTGCGAACTTCTATGGCTTAAGAGATTAATGACAGAACTCGGTTATACTCCTATGTCCTAGATGAAGTTGTTTTGCAACAACAAGGCAGCCATTGATATATCTCATAATCCTGTTCAGCATGATCGTACAAAACATATTGAGGTAAATCGTCATTTCATTAGGCAGAACTTGGATACCAAAGTGGTTCGGTTTCCGTACGTAAAATCGGAAGATCAACTGGTGGATATATTAACGAAGACTGTATCTAGTAGGATTTTTTACAGTTCACTTGACAAGTTTGGCATCCAAGATATCTATGCACCAACTTGAGGGGGAGTGTTGGAGAAAGATACGATTTTATTTTTAACCTTGATTTGAATTGATTCAATCAAGGATACTCGAAAATAAAGTAATAGAGGGTAATTGCTGTAATTTTGTTTTTTCTTTTCTTTTTTACGTGATAAATGCATATATGTACAAAGCGAAGGTAGAGAAAAAAAGATGAAAAAATTACCCGAAAATACATCTTCATCTTCCTTGTTTCTCAACATTATTTGGCCAGAGAGTTGTGACTTGCATTGAATAGAGCATATCGCTTGTTTCATTTTGCGAGCTTCCTGCTTCGCCTCTTCCTGTTCATTGGCAGACTGAGTGGGGCTGGAACCAAAATAAGGTATTATGGGTTTGTTGAAATATTCAAATGGAAACTACAAGAATTGACTTGCAGTTGCTGTGGGCGGTCAGCATTTGAATAGTTTTGTGAAAATTCTGGCGATATCAACTTTTAGGATTATGATGATAGCATGCTCTGATGGTTATTTGCAATTGATTCATGTGATTGTCCGAGTGTGCTTCCTTCTATTGACGCCCTCGAACAAAGATGTGGAGACCGAGTGGCACTTTGAGTTTGTTATCCGTTATGGTGGAGAAGATACTGAAATCAATTGTCTAATTCCTCTGTTTTACTGTATCCGTGCATCAAGCTTACTTTATATCGTGCACTTCTGTATGGGTATTAGAATTGCATAATTGGTAATTAAAATCGAAAAACATCGCATCAAATAATGTATTATTAAACGGGCATTAACTGATATATTAAGATTTTAACTCAAAAACCAAAACTCAAATCCATTTCATGATTTGTGAAAAAAAAGGAAAAAAAAGAAAATATAAAAATTTTAATTTTTTAAAAATGGGATAAACAGGTTAATGAGTTAAAATGAAAATGTTTTAGGAATATGAGTCAGGTCAGGTATAAGTCAAGAAATTTGCATAACATATAAATGGGTCATAAACAAGTTAAAGGATTAATTTTGGTTGAATCATTTATGACCTGACCCAAATTCAACCCGCCCACCCATTTAATAGGTCAAGTCTTTGTAGACCGATTCATGGAACCAGTGGGCGGTTCTCGATTGCTAATTTGTCAAACCAGCCACCTTGGAACCAATCACTCCTAGATAATAATGAGGATAACTACTAAATCGGTCATAAACTTATTGTACAAATGTTAATTTCAATCATAAATTTTTCAATTTTGCTAATGGGGTACTAAAATTTTGTGCGAAATTTCAATATAATCATTTTGGTCAATTGCTACCGGAAATTGCTGACGTGGCGTCCAACCATCCCAATCATCCTATGCGATACCTTGACATGGAAAACTTACTCGAAACGGCATCTTACGTGGATTGCCATATCATCAATTTCCAATGGCAATTGGCCGAAAATGATTATATTGGGTGTTCATGCAAATATTTAAAATTATATTGATTAGAAAGTTTAAGACTAAATTGACATTCGTACAATAAATTTAAAACCGCTTTCATAATTTTTTAGATAATGGTTTTAGATAATGGCGAAGTGATGTTCATAATCGATCATCTTCGAATTCGAGTTGCGATCTAGGGATCATCTTAATTTTATCGGACATCTCCGAAGAGATTGGAGCTTGTGTTATGAAACTAGTCGAAGTACTCCAAATCATTGTACTTGGTCACGAGGACCCTCCCTAAAACCTCATTTGGGCAAGTAATTCTCAAATTTCGAAAATCTAGCGGCCCATTTCTTTGTTTGGTCGTAAATGTAGAGGGCCCATTAAATTGGTCAACAAAACATGATTTGGAGCTTGGACTATGTCGACCGTCCATCATCAAATTTGGTCCTGGACCACCACTAGCTGGGAAACTGTACAACGCACCTGATGAGATGAACGTGAGCTTTGGTCAGACTTAGGTAGTAGATGTTAGATGGGGGGAGGCATGTGAGCTTAGGTCGGAATTTTGAACACATTTAATTTGTCATATAGCAGAGGGGCCTCCATATTTATTATGGTGCATCGGCTCACTAGTCACAAATCCACCTGACCCCCAAATTTTCCTCTGATTCTTTTGCCCAGGACCCGCCTCTGTGCGCTAGCACATGCCAGACCTACTACTGATCAAATTTTTCATCACTAGTTCATTTAAGGAACTTTCTTATTATTTCGGTCTCACACTTTGACCATCCATTATTATTATTATTATTATAGGAAAATTATAGAAAACATTCTTGAACTTTGAGCGTGGCACACGTTTGCCCACGAACTTTCAAGTGTTTCACAATATTCCCCTGAAATTTCATTATGCTACAGTTGTAAGCTTTATTTTTTTTTCAGTTATCATGTGCAAGGTAAATTATTTTTTAATGGTAAAAGTATATTTTTATTTCATTAGGAAATCTCTCTTTTACTCCTGATACCGTAAAAAATGAAAAAAAAAATACAGAAAATGGGAGGAATTTAACTTAAATAAAATTCTAATAATAGGAAGAATAAATATAAATTATAATATTAAATTATAAATTTAATTAAAATTTGATACATAGAGCCACTTTAATAGTACTATTAAGATATATGAAGAAAAATAATAAACGTAAAGAAAAGGGAAAGGGCATCGATAACACAAAGGTCAAATGACAAAATTTGATTACTCATTATATATATTTTATAGGGTTAGTTAATATGATAATGATCGACCAATAAAAATATTTTAAAATACTAGAGAGGTAAATAATTAACTGAAATTCAATGTGACTTTTTTAAAAAGTTTTTATTCATCAGTCCTTTTTACATTAATTAACCATTTAAAGCACATAATGAGTATCTTATTTTGTAATTTGACCTTTTGTTATTGAGGCATTTTCCATATTACCTATTGCTTGCATTTTCTTGTAATATCTTATCAGTTCTATTAGTATATTCATCAAATTTTAATGATTCTTATCTTTTAATATTATTATCAATATATCTCTTTTATGATGTGAATATTTTCATTCATTTTTTCCAATTTCTTTATTTTCTTTTCAAAATTTCTATAAAGATCGAGGGTAAAAGAGATTTCTTTAAAATTATGAGATGAAAATCCACATTTATCCGTAAAAGGTAATTTGCATTGAACGTACTAATGGAAAATATAACTGATGGTTAACCAATATGACAAAATGAAAATTCAGGAGATAATGCGTAACGGTTGGAGATTTAAGAGTAAACATGTGTCATACGAATAATTCACAAAAATTTAATGTGAGTTTCCCTATTATTATTATCGTTGTATGTTCTTTCTCTTCTCTGGCCAACGTAATTGAAAGGATCTTATGGGTATTCCGTGAAATTCCACGCAAGTGTTTCAACACCAGCCCACTTTGAACTTCATGAAGGACATAATTTGCTCGCTTTTTAATAACTACTTAAGGATTTGGGTAGAGGATAGACAAAGAAAATATTTGCATAAGATTTCCTATACTATTCATTGATATTTGAAAGTGGATTTAACTGTAGGAGTTTTGTTGTCTTCATAGTAGTACATCGTGGATAGTAACAACCGAAGAAACCTCATCATGAAAATAGTACTATTATGATCCCTAGAAAGATCAATTTACTATTCAAAGAGCGTCTTTACTTCTTCTCCAAACTGCAGTACCGCACGAGCACGGATCTTTAATGAAAGACCAAACTCTATTCTCTCGTGATCCAACGGTTCACCAATCATCGAGATTCGCATTAACGTCACATAAATAGGAGGACCACTAGCAAAACCAAGTGAGTTTTGGGGGTCCTAGGATAAGAAAATGGCCTCTTTCATGCTCATGCTTCTCACGAGGTTTTGCATTTCCGCACTTTTCCTAGGTCTCCCAAAAGCAAAAAAATCTAACCTGAAATTCTCACTTTTTTTGCCACATCCGAAGTAGAAAATGCAGGCATTTTGGGGGGTGGTGGTGAAAACTGAAAAGGGTGAGATTCTGAGAGGGACCCCCAATTAATAATTGACCTGCGAAGCAAAATTACAGTGCCCCACGTTCGGCAGCTTTCTGGTGTCTTGTTCTTGCGACCTCTGTACTTTGACATAGAACCGCGAAGACCTTGTCGTGTTTTTCTGTGAGCTTTTTCCACGAATTTTCATGGCCTCCCCCTTTTCCATAAAATATGGTCACGATCAGTCTTTTTCGGGGAAGAGATTACGGAGCCACGGTTCATTATTTCGCCTAGGCCTGGCCTCTCCGGGTACGATTTGCACTGTTTCTTATTGTGACGTTAAGTAAATACCAAAGATTTTACTACCCTTTTTTTTTTCATCAATAAAGATTTTACTACCCTGACTCACAATGGAATTTCATGTCTTGCATTTTAGAGTTGCTACTATTAAAAATCTCAAATTAATGCTCATGATTCATTTACCCAAAACTAAAACCCATTGCACATTCTCTAAATTAATTTTCATCTCATGAACAAAGTTAGAGCCTTGTGGTGAAAATTAATTTTGGATAGATTTGGATCGGGAAAACCAATTTGGAATCTTTCGCGAGATGAAAATTCGTTTAGGGACAAATATGTCAAGAAATATTAATTTAAGATTTTTAATGATATTAACCTTATATTTTCTTGAAAATATTCTCGAAAAAGATTATTAAGGACGAGAAAAGATGCTACGTCAATAATCTAGGCCTATTTTAGATATGCGTGAAATCGTGTCTAGTTATTTGTCTTGTCGAGGGATTCGAGCTTGTTAGAACTCGGCTCAATGTGCTTGTAAGACTAATCTAACCTGATCTTGTTTCCATTTTTGGGAAAAAAATCACAAAAAACCCCAAACTTTGCCACCTGTAACACATTTACTTTAAACTTTTTTTTATGACACCAAAAATCTCAAATTTTACTATTTATGATACATTTACCCCAATGTACTTTGTTCATGGGTATTTTCGTTTTTTTTGCTTTTTCTTTTTTTTTTTTCCTTTCCAGCGAGAGAGGCCCTCGCCAGCGTCGAGTGAGGGTGGCCCTTGCCAGATTCGGCGAGGGCCACCCTCATCGGATTTGGCGAGGGCAACCCTCACTTGGATCCGACGAGGGCCGCCCTCGCCGGAAAGGAAAAAAAGAGTAAAAAAAATAAAGCAAAAAAGACGAAAATACCCATGGACAAAGTACATTGGGGTAAATGTGTCACAAATAGCAAAGTTTGGGATTTTTGGTGTCACAAAAAAAGTTCAGGGTAAATGTGTCACAGGTGGCAAAGTTTGGAGTTTTTGGTGGTTTTTTCTCTCCATTTTTTAAAGAAACCTTTGATAATAACAAAAATATACATGAAATACCAAAAGTTACACAATATTTGAGCTTACAAAACTCGAGCCTATTTATACTTGATTTTAATGGAGTCAAGTTCAAGCATCTCGATTTTTTAATCAGGTTGAGCTGGAGCTGACGAGCACCAAATATGTCATTCGAGTTGACTCGGCTCAATGACACCCCTAATTCTGAGATAGGGATAGAGAAAGGTACATGCGTTTTCGTCGTGTATTTTTTCACTCAGAAAATTTCCATCCTATCTAAACTGTAATTTTAAGTGTATTAGTCTCGTCCTCGCTCGCATGCGATATGGCCATGTGCAATTATCATTGATCACTCCCATTAGATATCATGCAGCTACATCTACCAACTACTCTTGTCCAAAGATATCTCCATTATCACAATATCCAATCATTTTCTTATTAATGAACTAGTTTGTCTTACGTTAACCACGACGTTATGTTAGCATCTCCTAAATTTCCCAATCGAACGTAACTGAGCAAAGAAAAGATAAATTTACAAATACCCATCGAAATTTTCGCATGCACCTATCAAAAAGAGATAAATAAACACAACAAATTACCCTAAAAAGATGAAATGTCAAAACGATTTTCACGTGAAATGATTCGCTAGATTCATCCGTAACATTCAGATTTTTTCCAATTTCACAGATTTTGACTGGTCTCCATCCCGCACAGAACAAGCCAAATCTCACGGGCTGGGCCAACCGAAACAGCGCCAAAACGTGGACTAGCACGTGTGCGCAAGTGACCCCAACACGAACACCTGATGCAATAGTCCCTCTCGCTCATCGGCCGCACCAGAAGAAAACACGCAGATTCGACAAAAGCATCATCAAAAGTCAATGGAACTGTGCATGTGTTATGATGAGCTGAAGAAACAACGCTCAGTTCTCTCTCTGTGCTCTTGCACCTGCGATAATACCAGCTCTCATTCCCCTGATCTTGAAGCTAAAACCATACGAGTGATTACTCAAACAGCATCAAGGACCAGCAATAATCAAACCCCAGGAAAGTTTTTCTTAAGCTTAAAGCTGAATAGAGCAAAATTTAAGAGTAAATACACACTTCTGCAGTAATGGAGACCGATATTCGAAAACTGAACAGAAGACGGAAGAGGAAGAGAGGGATTCAGTGAGTTTTCCCTCAGTCTTCAGCCTCTCACGGCCAAAAGTGAAGGAATCGCAGCCAAGTTGGGGCTTGGCGTGGCGTTATTGCTATTTCTTCTGGCGAAGACGCTCTTCTCTCTCTTCCCGTCCTTGGTATTCGCAGGCCTCCCAAAAGCTCTCATGGGGCTCGCGAACGCCCAGCCCCAACTCTTGTAATGTCTGGGCCCTCCGTGAACGGCGGCCGACGCTGACGACCTGCTGCTGCTGTTGGGGGCCATTTCTTGATCGGCCGAACAACCTGCCGACACCCAGTGCGACGAAGAGGATGAGGACGACGATGACGAGGCCATCGCCGCGAACCCGCCGAAGATCCCACCGCACCTCACCCTCTCACCGCCGTGCGCGGCGGAGATCCTGGGCTTCTGGTGGCCGCGGCCGCCGGCCTCTCGCTGGGACTCGACCCGCCTGAGAGTGCAGTCCCCGAACCCGGTCGAGATCCGCTCGAAGAAGTCGCCCGAGAAGCTCCTGCTCCCGCACCCGACGGATCTGGATCTCGAGACTTTCCTCTCAAACGATGTCGCTGCCGAAGCCGAACTTGAGCCTGCATTGTCGCTGCCGCCATCTTCGACGACGGGCCCGTTCATTGCACTGGCCGTGTATTGCGATTGCGATTGCGATTGCGATTGCGACTTCGAGTCTCTCCTCGCGACCCCACCGCCAGAGCCAGAGCCAGAGCCAGAACCAGAACCAGCAGAGTAAGAGGAGAGACGGAGGAAAGACCAGAACCCCCCTCGCCGCCGAGGGCTAAATTCGTCATTGCCCGCCTCCTCGTCCAGGAACCGCCCGCCGCCCCGCCTCGGGGTCGCTGTGGACTTGCTACGCTTGAATGAGATCATCTCCGCCGTCGGCGTGGCCCCGGCGGCGGCTTTCTTCTTCTTCCGGCTCTTGTTCTTGGCCAAGAAGAAGGGCACGATCCTCGCAGCCCTCCGGGCGTGGTAGACGTCGCCGCCGCCGCCACCGTCGCGGCGGCTGGAGGGAAGTGAAACGGCGGGGCCGACGGCGACCGAGGCTGCGGCGGGAGCGAGCGCGGCGGCGTAGCCGCGGGGGCCGGCACCGGATCTGAAGTGAGGGGAGGAGGACGCCGAAGAGGAGGAGGAGGGGCGGGGGAGGGGGAGTGGGGAGGCGGAGGAGACGAGCTTGCCGAGCTTCTCTTGGAGGCAGAAGGCGCAGATCCCGCCGAGGTTACCGCGGAAGGGGTGGTCCGCGCACTGCATTCCGTCGCCGGCGTCCTGGTCCTGGTCCGCCGCGACGCCGATGATCTCGTTGCCTCCTTCTTTGATAACCTCCATTATTATGGCTCCTCCTTCTTCTTCTTCTTCTGCGCTCTCGCTCGAATCTCTCTCTTCTTTCTTTTACTTTTGTGATTGTGGGTTGTTTCTGGTTTCGAGGGCTGAAGATCTTCTTGTGTTGGTCTGCTGCTATGCTTCTCTGGTTTCGTCTGATGGGGTTTCTTGATAACGTGATGTGTGCGACATGAGAGAGAGGTAGAGAGAGAGTCCCCAGGAGCACGTGGAGGACTGACTTACTCCCATGTCAGTAAGAGAGGGAGAGAGAGAGAGAGAGAATAAGACAAGTCAGATGGAGATTTTCCGGACCATTCCTTAAAGTAAAGCTTTTTACTTTGCTGCAAACGGAAGCTTGGATGGGCGGAAGCCGTGAAGGTGGCCGTATGCAGTAGGGTTTTTGTTAGGGGGTGCCCCCGTTAATCTTTTATTGCATAAATTACAGCACCCAATACGAGGATAGGATGTATGTGCATCTTGAGGTCTAAAACTAATGTAATGAGATCTCAAGGTTTTGTTGGGTTCGCCCGTCTTGAGCGTCGAAAACATTTGACCTAGACTTTCTAAATATTTTCTTTTATAACATTTGACATTGTTGTGGGAGCGAAATGCACGTTTGCCTCCGTGAAAATGCACACAAAAATTATGTTAGAAATGTCATACATCGAAGAATTTGTATCATAATTGACTCATAATTCATTAATTTAAGTTTTTTAGTGAATGTATGTGTTAATGGATATGTTGACAGGTTCGGATTTGGACTTTCTCTTGGTGATCTTCTCAAGATGAAAATACTAGATTAATTAATTTATAACTCATTGGTTTAAGTTTTTGAGTAATCTTTCACTTCCGCTCCATCCTGAGTAGCACTGGGGCAATGAGAGCATGTGTGAGCTCGACAACATAAGGAAGCACCCCTTCCCCAGTCCCCAGTGCCCGATGGTTTGCCTCCCTTTCCAACCCCCCTCTCTCGTGGCCATCCTCTTCAATACGCATTTTCTGTTACTCAATATGGACAAAACTATCAAAGATACTCAATTACATTTTCAAGACAATTTTTGGACTCAAATTCAGTATTTGAAAGTTTTAAAATTTGATTGCGTCTATATTACAAATTTTATGACTTCTGATACATTAATCGTGTGAAAAGGCTAAAAATCCTCCTCACTTTTTACTTAAGTACCATACTAGATTTATGTATAAAATTTCATCTTTTCTACCCAAAATGTCCTTGCCGTCATATTAAATACAATAATTCTCCAATTAGAATATGCTAACTGTAACCAGGCTTTGGCCGTCATTGCCCTACGTCGTCGCAGTTGCATCCTCCGTCTTACTCGCTACTAGTTGCCTTTGCCGGGAGCGCCCACACTCACATGCTCCATGACATCCTCGAAAACCAAGGTCATCAAGATATCAAAGACCTCGATTTTAGGTGGTCGACGACTCATGACAGCATCCTCACAGAGAGAGAGAGCGAGAGAGAGAGCGAGAGAGAGAGACGGGGCCGAGCCTGGCTGCATTGAGATGGTCACTCGGTGGAGGAGGCTAGATTTTGTGGGCTTAGGAGTTTTAGGAATTTTGGTTTGGGGACTCGGGAGTTAAGGCATTTGTTATTGGTGATTTTGGAATTAGGTATTTTTGCTATTTCGTGGAAACGGCAATTTGGTCTTTGTGGCGATGAGATTTTGTGAAAGTGGTGTTTTGGGAAATAGAAGAGACAAAATGGTATTGAGGTATCTTACCAAAAAAAAAAATGGTATTGAGGCAATATATATAGAGGACTTTTCCTATTTTTTCTTTAATAAAAAGGTTTCAAATTTGATAACACTTTTTAACAAAGATTAAAACTTTACTGTATAATTGAAAGATTTCGAACTAACTTCTATGAAACCCTTGAAGAGAGCTTATAGAGTGATATGAAGTTGATACACATATCTAGATGGTCAATAACTCGTATCGTTAGACCTGAGTGCTCATTTTGGAAGTTCGACTTGCGTGGATTAAGTCAAGTCATTACAAGATGGTATCAAAGTAAGAGTTCTATTAATGAATATGTAATTGGCAATATTGAGGAGCAAATGTCGAATGAGAGAGCTTGGATAAGGTATGGCTTCATATAAGCTTTTAGGTTGATGAAGGAAAGTGACCGAATCACACACCAAATGAAGGCTGGGCTATATTGGATGATGCTGACGAGGACTTTAGTGTTTTAAGTGAAGGCATTTTGGAGACCCCCAGTCCACATGCACTAAGTGTGAGCTCATAATGTAATAAATAAGTCGAAACTCTTTCCTAAATAGTCACCAATTTGTATGATAACACTTGAGTACTCTTTTTGAGAGATTGATTCACATGAAGAGTTAGCATGTTACCCACAAAAAATTAAAGCTTTTGATGTGATTTCTTTGTGATGTTTAATAGCTGGCAGGGTCAAGCTCAAGTTGTTAACTCGACACAATTTAACACTCCATGACAAAAAAAAGGTAGGGAAAGGCCGCGGTGTGGTGTTTACAACTAAGCTCGAGCAGTTATAGCTCGAATATTTAAGTGGATGTAGACCATACATTGACGATAAAAATCATTTTTGCTTGATTTAATCTTACTGTTTGGAGGAAGCATGACACGAAGCCTTATGGACCAAGGTGGTGGCCATTCTTATCTTATCAAACCTGCGTTTCATGTATAAGAATTCAATCAAGCGCATTGATCAAACAATGAATCTTTTATTTCCCAGTTTCGAGTGGCCAGAAAAAAACATCGAGTGAATCCTTGACTCGAGAGAAGAATAAACAAAAAACCAGCTCGAACACAACAACGACAGCAGCAATCCATGGGGACCATGCATGGATGCATCCGTGGTGATGCATATTTGGCCACAGGACCTACAACGTCTCGTTCTGGGAAACTCAGGTGATGCTTTTCATAACCGAATGTCATTGAACGCACCAATCGAAGGAAAACATTATCTCTAAAACACTGCTTCTCCTACTTTTGGATGCTTTCATCGCTTGCTAAATGGGCCTGGAAGATGTGACCTAAGATCATTGGGGAGTCATCAGAAGGTCATTTCATCTCCCAAGTCCACTGAACTGACCCTACCAAAAGGAGGAAGACGCATCAGAGATTGGAGGGGATGAGTGGGATCCCGGTGCTCGCTCGTTATGAAGTTGACAATTCTTTGGGTTAGTGTCCCTGGGGCAGACTGAAATAGTAACTTTCTGTTGTGTGCAACTGCTGCTTCTGTACTGCTCATCCTTGCTGTCCTATTGTCATATATTATCAGGGTATATTTACAATTCAATATATTTCATGGATTAGTAAGTTTTGTTCCCTGTCAGTCCACGTTCGTTGGTTGAAGGATACGATATATGTGGACGGAATGGTTTGTGCGCTTTAATGGATGGTTGAGGCCAAATATTGGGATGCCTACTATCATCCAAAACTAAGAAGTCGAAAGAAAGTAATAATTTGAACTTGAAGATATTTTAAGAGGTGACAAAAGCGAGTATGAAAATTGAATGCGGAGAGATTTCGAAGAAAGACTTTTGAATTTGATTGGAACGGTGAAAAGTAAAGGCAAAGAAAACTCAAAAAATTGAATTCGGAATTGATGGAAAAGGATTAACGACACATCAAGACCGAAGTACCCGAATTTTTGTTTGTTTTTTTTAATCAAGTACCTACTCTTTATAAGGGTTAATACCAAGAAAAATCTTAAACTGTTACACATGTGGTAAATTTATACCAAACTAATTTTTTGACCACCGAAAATTTCAAATTGGTACACCTATGACTAATATATCCCAAATTAATTTTTTGACCACAAAAAATCTCTAACTGGTATATTTGTGATAAATTTACTCTCATTTAGTTTCTGTTAAATTGGATAAATACCACGAAAAATTACAGACTGATACACTTATGACAAACAGAGGGTAAAATCCCAAACTAGTACACCAGTCAATTATCTTGGGTCATCCAACTCAGCAATTTGACTGCAAAATTTAATGAAAATTAACATATGGTAAATTTGTTACAGATGTGTCGATTTGAGATTTTCGTGATCAAAAAATTAGTTTTAAATAAATTTATCACGGGTGTATCCATTTGGAGTTTTTCGTAATAGTAACCTTTTTTTTTTCTAAGTAAGTACATAAAATTTTCAATAACATAATGTAATATCTTCATTAAAATAAGCGCTTTATCACAAGATTTTTGTTCTATCTCAACTTTTTCCGAGTTTGCAAGTGTTCATTGTTCAAGAATGTAAGTTGACGGGTGATTTGTGCGCATTCATGAAGGTTAGTTGAGTTGAGAAGCTCGAATTCCCAATGCAATCCAAAAGCAAAAATTGAAAAAGGCCAATAAATCGAACATGATGTATTTTCACGATCATTTCTGTTAGGAGTTTTATATAATTTAGACATGCATGTCTGTTAGAGGATAAAAAAAGGATTTCGGATCTGATTAGTAATTTTCTTTTCAGGACGCTTTGTTTGGAAGAATTTTTAAGGGGTAGAATAATTAGTGAGAAAAATGTAGGTGAAGAAATTTCGAAAAAAGTAGATTTCCCCATACAACTTCTAATAATGAAAACTAAAAGCGGAGAAAATCTTAAAAATTAGGGTTAATACCATGAAAGATCTCAAATCAGTATATTTATGATAAATTTACCTTAAACTAATTTTTTGACCATGGAAAACCTTAAACAGGTCCATTTGTGACAAATTTACCCTCTATTAAATTGGATTAATACCACAAAAATCACTAACTGGTATACCTGTGGCAAACAGAGGGTAAAATCCCAAACTAGTATGCTACTCAACTTGTCATGTCGTCTAACTTATAAATTTGATAATAAAATTTAACAAAAACTAATAGAGGGTAAAATTATCACATGTGTAACAGTTTGGAGTTTTTAGTGGTCAAAATATTAGTTTAAGGTAAATTTATCACATGTGTATCAGTTTGAGGTTTTTTGTAGTACTAATCCTAAGAATTATATTTTGTAAATTTACACTAATACTTATATAGGTTGTGATTGTAAAAAAGAAGAAGAGGGTACTATGGTGAATTATTTCTCTTCCAAATCATACATTAATTTGAATTCCCTCGACCAACTCTATGTAAACATCAAATGATGGTACTCATCATGAGTTGCTAGCGGAGAGCGTTAAAGGAAGAGCAAGTTTTCCAAAAATTGGATGTGTCGAATATGTCGTCGCGACTACTAATGGAGCATAGTCAACATCTCTCATCTATCTGGTGAGAAGACTCAGTAGAAGGCCAAAATCGCATAGTCACCATGATAGCGATAATGTGGTGTAATCAATGGATTATCATTGTCTACATGTTACAAGTCTCATTTTATTTGGCATTATGTGCGTTATGAATCTCCCTTTTAATTGACTTATTAAATCACATGTCACTGCAGGGTGATGTACTCATCACATAAAATACTTGCTTGCTATTGTTAGAATTTTTTTGTTTCTAAAATTTTAGGATGTTAGGAATTAGGCCAGTTTAAGCTCTTAGGAAATAGGCCAACGATGTAAGTGTAACATATGACTTAACACGCCCCTTGTAACATATGTCTCAACACAACTTTTAACACACGAATTGACAAGTCCCCTCATGTGCAAGCCGTGCTTACATGCGCTAGACAAGTTGTGGACGAAACTACTGTTGCAAGATAACTAGTGAAACACAAAAATAAACAGAATAACAAGAATAACAAATTGGAGAGACTATCGGGATTTGAATCCTTCACCCATGTTCTGATATCATGTTAGACAAACTATACCAAAAAACTAAAATTATTAGGAAACGGGTCGATAATGTGTTTATAGCATATGACTTAATACCTATGATAAGGACATTGCTAAATTTGTCCAACAATTTCCTAATGTCGACGCACAGGACATCAAAACCTCCCTTTTACATTCCAATTGATCTAAGAAGCATGCTAAAGTCCATACTTGCTCTAACAGGTAGTTGGAGCAAATCCTCTTTCTCGCTTGATGACTAAGCTCGAATCATCACATTAGCGCATTTTCTTTGAATAAACCCAAGAATACGTATCTATGAATTTTTAATAATTACTCGAAATGTGAGATGGTAAAACTGTCATACTTAACGAAGATTAGTAGAATGCTTAGAGATTCTGAGGCCCTATTAAAAACTTGGAAAAAAACCACCAAAAATTCCGAACTTTTTTTGTGACATTAAAAACCCTAAACTGTACTATTTGTGACAAATTTGTCCTATTACACTTTAGTCCATGGGCATTTTTATCTTTTTTGCTTTTTCTTTTTTTTTTTCCTTTCCAACGAGGCCTTCGCCGGATCTAGCGAGGGCTGCCCTCGCTGACGTCGGGAGCCCCTCGCCAGACGCCGGCGAGGGCAGCCCTCACCTGACGCTGGTGAGGGCGGCCCTCGCCCGACGTCGGTGAGTGTCGCCCTCGCTTGAGTCGAGCGAGAGCTGCCCTCGCTCGCCCAGGCGAGGCGACCCTCGTCCAATGCTGGGGAGGGTCACCCTCGCCTGAGTCGGGCAAGGGCCGCCCTCGCTCGCCCAGGCGAGGCGACCCTTGCCCGACGCCGACGAGGGTCGCCTTCGCCTGAGTCGAGCGAGGGTCACCCTCGCTCACCCAGGTGAGGCCACCCTCGCCCGACGCCGGCGAGGGCTACCCTCGCCGGATTCGGTGAGGGCCTCGTTGGAAAGGAAAAAAAAAGAAAAAGCAAAAAAGACGAAAATGCTCATGGATTAAAGTATAATGAGGTAAATATGTCATAAATAGTACAGTTTGAGGTTTTTGGTATCACAAAAAAAATTCAAGATAAATATGCCACGGGTGATAAAATTTGAGATTTTTGGTGATTTTTTCTCTTAAAACTTCAACTATCCATGTCCATTAAATTTGGGTGGGCGTCGTACCGCTTCTTGAAATGTCTAAGGTTGTAGAAAGAAAGGCACATGATGATTGGCAGAGCCAGGTACAAAAACACTATTCTTGGGGCACCGAAGAGTCCCCATCCAAAATGGTTTTTGGTCTCTTGCCGTGCCCACATAAGCACACCATCCGATCATTAAAAGCTTTTGACCTTGACCTCAATGTCTGCCCCCCAACAATGAATTCTTCCAATCCTGTTAAACCCCGTCGCTTCTACCATAAGTCTTGTTGGGTCCGCTCATAAATGGCAACAAGTTTTAGATAGCATTTTATTGATTGCTGTTTTTCTCATTGGAATTTCATCGATTGATGTTATTTGGAGAAAACGAGAAGGGAGTATGTTAACAAGTGGCTGTGAGACACTCTTGAGAGACGAGGAATTGTAGTTCGTTTTGCGAATGTTCTTTTGTTATGCACAAAGTACAGTCAATCGGCTATGCTCCAAGGGTATTTGTTAATCGGACCCTCCTCGGCGAAGTGAAAAGCATCAGTTCAACAAGTGTACCGAAGAAGAAATAATTAGGGTATGATAAGAGTTCTTTTTTTCTTCGAGTTCGGTTAATGAGTACACTTAGAGTACTGGTTAAGTTGACTTAAATTATGTACTTGTTAGATTTATTTAGTTAGAAATAATTCAATTTCCAAATAACCAATTATGTATAATACTGGAACAATTAATACATTTATTAGAAAAAGAAAAATTTCATTAATTTGTTGCTCAAAGAGTGCCTGAAAGCACTTGTTAACAATGAACCAAGCATTTCTTCTCTGGGACACGTATTGAACCAAGGTTTTCACTACATTAGTTATGCCATAGAATACATACCGAGCTCATAGCATTAGCATATTTTGGTTTCTAGTTTCTATTTCTTTGTAGATCGAGATCATGCTTGTATTTATGCATCTAATGGTTGTAATGCAGTGGTAGTTTTGAAGCATCTAATAGAAATTAATAGGGTCAATAGTATTTTGAATTAAGTATTCTAAATATCAAGCGATTTTGAAATCTCCGAGACTCATTGAATACTCGATTTTTACCTTGATATCAAACTAGATTTTGAGCACATGATACACGCATGTGTAGTTACTCTCATGCTTTTGTGCGACAAATGATATTGATGTTCCATAAAATGTGTATCTAAATTTGAGCAGTCAAACTGAGTAATACGTAAATCAAGAGATCTTTTAACACAAATTGAAAGTTTACCAAAAGACGTTGTAAAGTAAGAGGTTAACAGTGACTTGTATTGCGAGTAGCAGCCTCTTGCGGATTCGTGAATAAGCAATGCGAATTAGTGTATAAGTAGAGCTGAGAATAGCTGGCGTGTTTATCATATTGTGAATTAGTGGATCGGTGACATGCATTTCTAACGGCTCTGATCTTATTGGCCACTGAGAATAGTTTGATTACAATAATAGATCTCGATAAAATAATAAACGATAGGAAAATCAAGGGCATTTTCGTAAATACGAACCTAAACAAGAAATTGAAAAGTTTGCTTCATTTGTAGGGTAGAGGCCAAGCCCCTTCCTTCCCAAAGTAACATGCGGTCGAACGCGTCTGACCACTAACATTTGTCTCAAGATGAAAATCAATAAATCAGTAAATGCTTGGAATTTTCTATAAATTTGCAAAACATGGCCGTCAAGATCGATCAGAACAATAAGTTTGTCCTCTTGGTGGCAGATCATTGCTTACCCTTAAAGCGGCCGGCCGTGCTGAAAAGTTATATGTAACAAATCATTTATTAATCGCAATAAACTAAGGCCCACATGACTTGCGCTTAATTAAATAAGAAGCTAATTAAATTCCCAATGATTTGTTTATTTGCAGGGACCACATCTGCACGTAGCATCGCCGAGACAGATCTCAAGTGGGAATTTTATTGTCATGTTATTAATTAGATTCTATCGGGTAATTGAGCAAATTAAGGGGGTTCTCTTTCTTTATTGTGGTAACTAGTAGTTGACCGATTGATTAGTTGATGCGAAGATAAACGGTCACATGCTCGAAAAAAGCATTAGGGCAAGAGTAATTCCACTTTTGAAATGACAAAAAAATTATAAAATTTTGCTCGATGGACAAAAATATCCGTAGGATTCCAAATAAAGCATGAAATTATAACTATAAGACTAAAAAAAAGCAAAATTATTTTTTGAGCAACAAAAATATCCACCATTATCTATACTCGCATTTGGCATGGCTCACAGCAATAACGTGCACAATAGACATGTCACTTGAGCCAAATCGACACCGTAATTTTAAACAAAGAAAGCGACATTGTTTCGGTACGTTTTGGCTCTTATTCTTTTTAGGTAATACTCAAAGAAAGAGTGTATAACCTCATAAGTAGATTTCAGATTGGATGGCTAGGCTTTTGCCCCAGAACAAATTCGCAACTTAGGGTTTTGTATAATCGACTATGAGCCAATCGGTGGAATTCAAGCAACTTGTGAAGTTCAATCAGTGTTTCGAGTTCACAAATTATCAATTTCGAAGCGAATTGAACAAATAATTCATTATAATTCGAGTGAAATGACATTCGTATGGCTCAAGACATGTTCATTGTTCACATCACTGCCGTTAATCACATCGGATGCCAAATAAGTTTCTTCGGAAGGAAAGCTCAATTTTAATTTTAATTTTTGTTTCTCTAGTAAAGAATTAGTGCTATTTTTTGTTTGTGACAAAGGTAAACAGTTCATGCTTTTCGTGGGTTGCAACTGATATTTTTGTCTATTGAGTAAAAGTTCATTTTTTTTCCTTTTCGGGTCGTTTTGAAAGTGAGATTATTTTTTCCTTAAGTGTATTAGTTTGTGATTTGTTGCGGGTTCCAATTAATATTTTTGTTTTTAGTGTTTTCTATTTGGGTCATTTTCTAAAGTTAAAATTATTTTTGTCCAAAATGTATTAGTCCCTGCTGTTTTTCTTAGCATTGGGCCGTCAGATAAATCGATCTGGAGTGAGAAAAAGCCCAAGGGCCACTTTTCTGGGCCTTAGGCCCATACTTTACAGCGCGAACAATTTTGCCTTTCCCAGGAGTGGAGCCCAATCAAAATCTGGGCCCACTTATTTTCTGGCCTTGACCGATGGTAACTCCTCGCGGCAAATAAGTTGGGCAATCGACATTGCTTATTATAAAAGATAAAAACTCGTAGGCCTCATGCTAAATAATCGTCCGAAACTATATTGTGCTAATTACATACATGAACATCACCTAAAATTAGATTCACTTAAAAATTTTCGTAGATAAAGTCCATAACTTACATCTCACCAATCGAAAACATAGATCCTCCAATAATGCATAGAGGAAAATGTGGCTCTCGATACATTTGGAATTAGTTGCATGTCGTTTGCATGGAAAATTCTTTCCACTGATTGTGGTATAAGTTGTTGGACTTGATGAGGTTCAACCCATTTATGCGGCTTATCAGGTTTATTATTTAACATTTGATACAAGCCCAATTTAATTAAATATATTATGGGCCATATATTTGTGACATCCAATTAGACATATCTTAAACCTTGATGGATGGCTGAGATTTGGCAACTCTAGGGTTCATCCTATCACTCCCTCTATATAACGTCTCTTTTTGGTGGAGAATGAAAGCATCTAATTATCCCACTCCTGCTATTCTTCACAAAATTGTTTAGAGAAAAATATATACCTATCACAATCGTTATAGAGGAGAGTGGTGAAGATTCATACCTACAGAGATAGAATCTTTCTTATTGGATTAATAATGGCTTCCTTTGATTCGGGTATGCTATATTTATCAATTTGATCTCATGTTCATGTGATTGAAAAATCCTATTAATCTAACATAAGTACATATTCATTTCAAAATGCCACAAGGGAATCGAAAAAGTCTGTGACACTTCAACTAAAATAAGGAAAACATAAAAAGTTGTGAGTCTATTTGAGAGAAATGGATACGGGCCTGCCAAAGGAGATTATTGACAGAAAAAAGTGGAGCAATTGTGCCAAAAAAATTATGACTTTAGATGATTAGAGAGCGACTGAGATTGCTTCGTGGTTTGTCACTTGAGGACGGAGTATGTCACCGTGACATTAGATGGGGTGGTGAAACTATATGAATCTATGTGCGAGAAAAAGAAATTTGAATTGTAAATGAAGTTTTTGGAATTTGAAATGACAAGGAACGGAGTAATGTAAAACCAAAGTGGGACTAAACAAAAATTATAAGGAAAAGTAAGAACTTGTGCGTATCTCTGTCTTCTTTCTGAGATAAATATTCAGTGATTGCATAACGTCACATCAATTATTAATGTGACATGTGCTTATTACTTATGTCTAATTCTAGTTTGACACGTACACATTGACGTGAAATTAAATATACAAATAAAAAATGCTCAAACCACTCGCCTTTCTCTCTCATCCTCCTCCTTTGTCCACAGCCACCTCTAAGCCCAATCTCTACGTCTCCCCCATCATCACCACCAGCGAAGACACCAGCACTGCATCTAGGCTGGCACTGCTATGCATATGAGGAGGCAACCCACTTTTTTTGTTCGGCCCGCTACTCCAATTTCTTCCTTCTTCTTCTTCCTGCATCATTAGTGATGACCTGAGCAAGAAGCTCGCCCTAAACCAATAATAACGGACTCTAACTGTCAAGGAATGCGACGACAACCCCAAGTGGACGTACGAGATGCGATTCGAGTGGAAGCTCGCCTTAAACTAGCGGTAACGGGCTCTTGATTGTCAAGATTTGAAGCAAATGTGGGCAAACTTACGGATCTACTTCATATCTGGCCCACAACCTTTAGATCTAAAGGCAATCGGCTTGTCCGTAGCTGCGGCAAGCGAGGTGGCGAGGCGGTGGGCTCAAGGATAGAGGTTGTGGCGGCCTAGGCGATAGAGAGGACCGAGTGTGATTCTCCGATTTGGCCGGATGGGTAGTGGTTGTGGATGCAACTAGACATCTTCTCGTTACAATACATTACGATATGAGGTTTTGGTATCATTACGCGTGCTTCATCATCATAATCATCTCTTGTCCTTTGTATTGCTGTTCTCATTAATGGAGGATTGTCAATTCAAAGTTTTTACATTTGACTCAACTTTTTAATTGTATATTGTATCGTATTAATAATGTTGTAAAGCGAGTGTCGGCAGAATCGATTAACATGTTCGATGTAGTACAAACAAAATTTCCAGGATCGTACGTTGAATCATCAACAAACGATGAATGAATTTACTTCACATTGGTCCGAATACAATCATAGAGAAAGTATTCTTATTCCACAGCGTTAATGCTGATTGTCTTCTTAAAATAGATACGAAATCCTTATATGTCGAGAGAGAGAGAGTTATGAATAATTGGTTCATCTACTGAGGAAGTTATCTTAACTTCCCTTAAGAAACTCTCTTTGCACCTCTTTAAAAGGTGTCTCTCAGACACACTTCTTATTAGAGCAAATGGTGTCCCTTGGACACATACATCATGGGCGGACCGACGAAATATAACATCACCCACTCGCACATGATGGGCTTGATGATGCTCTATCAAGAACATAAGGTATTCAACATTCATCTATCTTAGAAACAATTCATACTGGCAAGAAAGCTGTGTGACCAGTGAGTACACTTGCACTTGAGAGCTCTAATTATGCAACTGTTAGGGACAACATAAAGGCTACAACCGCAAAAATAAATAAACAATTGATGCCTCATGGTGCCCCAGACATATTTTGTTACATCAGTCTAAGTATACATATCCCTTAAAGGCTATACTTGACTTTTCTCATGAACACCATGTATTTACAATTATTTCCGAAGCCATTGAAGGTGAAATAATTGGTCGACTAGTAAACACATGTGGTAGATGTAAAACAACAATAATCTTCCTTCGCACTCATATCTCTCTCTATTTCAGAACAACTACTTTCCTAAACACATCTCATAAAGCCATATCTATTCATGACCTTAAGGACTCACATGGCGAATAAATAGGGATAATTGTATTAATCTCCCTTATTGGTTAAATAAAACACATGTAGTATGAATTCAATGCTATAGCGGATTTCTCTTTCTATAAGAGCGTATGTCATTTATTAATCATATCCATTATATGAATCTTAGCCTAAACATAGTCACATGCTTCTCACGTACTCATGTTTAGCCCAAGTTGATAAAACATCAATTCATTAACAAACAAGTACAATACATATACACACATAATCCAGTGATCCTCAATAATATTACATATCATAATCACATTCTACGTAATCCTAGAGACATCCTGTGGGTCAAGAACACGTATCTTGGAACAGCCTTCATAAATGGATCAACAACCATCCTGTTGGTTGAAATATATTACAGGACTACTTCCTTCTGCGCTATTATATCTTTAATGAAGTTATTTTTTATATCAATATACTTCATCCTACCATGGTACTTGGGATCTTTCACATAGGCAATGGCTGCTTGACTATCGTAATATACTGTCATCGGTCTTGGGACATCAGTGACAATGGCTAAATTTTCCAAGAAACGTTTTAGCCATATTGCTTCTTGCACTGCGGCAGAACATGCAATAAATTTTGCCTCCATCATAGATAGAGTTATGCATGTCTGTTTCTTGCTATTCCAAGAAATTGCCCCATCATTAAGCAAGAACGCATATCCATACGTCGATTTATGCTCATCTAGGTCTCCTCCCCAATCAGCATCAGAGTATCCTAATAAGCGTAGATCACTCTCTTGATAGCAAAGTCGATAGTCCATAGTGTCTTTCAAGTATCTCAAAATCCTCTTAACTGCTTTCCAGTGTGCTGGACTAGGATTTGATTGATATCGGCTCATTAACCCCACAAAATGACATATGTTGGGTCGAGTACATGTCATAGCATACATCAAACTTCCGACAATACTAGCGTAAGAAATAGTTACCATTTTTTTCTTTTCTTATGAAGTCTCAGGACACATCTTAGTATTCGGGCCTTCGCCTTGCATGAGAGGGGTATCAATGGGATTACGGTGTTACATATTGAAGCGTCAAGAATCTTCATTATATAAGACACTTGTGATAGAGCAAGGAGTTTCTTTGATCGATCTTTTTCAATTTTAACTCTCAATATATATGCAGCTTCTCCCTTATCCTTCATTTCAAAATTAGAGGACAACCAGTTTTTTATGGTTATAACCAAACTCGTCATTCCCAACCAATAGGATATCGTCCACATAAAGAGATAAAATCATAAATTTATCCTTGAACCGTTTGATATACACATAGTGATCCTCTTCGATCATTATGAACCCAAAAGAAGTTATGGATTGATGAAAACGAAAATACCACTGTCTAGATGATTGCTTAAGTCCATAAATTGAGAGATAAAATTTGCAAACTTTACGCTCTTGACCTTCAGCAATGAAACCTATCAGTTGCTTTATATAGATTTCTCCATGTAGTTCTCCATTGAGAAATGCTGTCTTTACATCCATTTGATGCAATTCTAAGTCCAAATGTGCAACAATGGCTAGGATAAGTGTATGGAGGCAAACCTTACAACTGGTGAAAAGGTTTCCTCATAGTCTATACCCTCTTGTTGAGTACAACTTTTCACCACAATGCGAGCCTTATATTTTTCAATGGATCCATCCGCCATTCGCTTAATCTTAAAAACTCATTTGTTTCCAATAACCTTGCGATTAGGTGGTAGATCAACCAACTCCCAAACGTGGTTTGTCCTCATAGACTCAATTTTGTTTTCCAAAACTTTTCTCCATTCTTCCTTCTCAGGAGATGAGAGAGCCTCTTGAACCGTTTTAGGCTCCGCATCGTCTTGTAGAACAATCATAAATACTTCCCCTTCAATCTCAAATCGACCACAGGGAATACTTTTACGATTACTTTTACGCAACTGAACTTCTTGAGAATTCAATTCGCTAGGTGATGCTACACTCCCACTAGATCTTGTATGTTGAGGTAATTCTATATTTCCTTCAATAATATTAATGGGTATGTTATCGAGATCTTCCATTTCATGTAATTGGAAGTCCTTATCGATCTCACCTTTACTAGGAAAATCGGTTTCCAAGAACGTGACATCTCGTGACTCTATTTCAGTCATACTTCCATCAGCTTGTTCACCTATGAACACGTATCCTTTGGATTGTTCAAAGTATCTAATAAAGATATACTTCTTCCCTCTAGGGCCTAATTTGCCATATTTATAGGAAGAATCATGAACATATGCTGCACACCCTAAGGTCGTAGATTACTTAAGTCTGATTTTCTACCAGTCCACAATTCATAAGGGGTGGAAGCAACTGACTTAGAGGGTACACGATTAAGTATATAGGTAGCAGTCAATAACGCATCTCCCCAATATAAGACAAGTAGATTTGCCTGTACCATCATAGACTAACAATTTCCAATAGGGTTATATTCCTTTTTTCTACAACCCCATTTTGTTGCGGAGTACCAGGAATAGTCAATTGTCTTACATTTCCCTTTTCATCACAAAGAGCCTTGAATTGCTTAGATAGATACTCATGTCCGTGATTGGTTCTCGATGCATTTATTGCTTTGTTCAACTGATTCTCTACCAAAGCTATAAATCGCCTAAAACAATTCAATACTTCGGACTTATGGGAGATCAGAAAAACATAATCGAAACGCGTGAAATCATCTATAAAAGTGATGAAATATGAGGCTCCATGCCTCACCCTTACATTTAAAGGATCACAAATGTCAATGTATAAGTTGCAATGAAAGTTCAGCTCCGGTTCCTTTATCAAATGGTTTTCCAGTTATTTTTCCCGCTAGACAATGTTCATATATGAGTAGTTCAACATTAGCGAGTGACCCTAAAAGGCCTTCTCTTGCTAATCGTTTCATTCTTTGTAACCCAATGAGTCTAGCATGTCAAGTACTTGCATTAATCTCCACATTACTAGAAGATGCAATTAAAGAAAAACAACTATTAACATTAACTTTGTACACATCATAGTCAATGTCTAACACCATAAAACCATTCAATATATAATCAGAACCGTAATAAACTGTTCCAAATAAAATGTCAACACAATCACCATGAAAATTAAATACATAACCTAAGCTAAGAAGAACAACTACAGAAACCAAGTTTCGCCGAATATTTGGAGCATAGAGGATATCATGTAGGAATAGGTTTCGACCACCACAAAAGGTTAATTTACATGTGCCAATACCATTCACTTCAACTCTTGAGTTATTTCCAACATATATCCATCTTCTTCCAGGCTGTAATCAATGATACTCCATAGATGCTTCTCGGTCTCTAGCTACGTGGTCTGTTGCTCCTGAGTCTATAGTCCACATTGGATGAGATTCAGTAAGCATTATAGTGCTAGAAACAAAAACATTACTCAAAGTAATGGAATAATGTGGTACCTTTTTTGGCTCAGTGCATTCACGAGCGAAGTGGCCCAGTTTGCCACAATTGTAACACATCATCTTGGCCTTGTCCTTCTTCTCGCTGTGCTTCTTACGTTGGAAGATCTTGGCTCTCTTGGATGCATGATCAGTCTTTTTTTCTTTGTTGTTGAATTTATGGTTCCTCTTGCGCTTAAAGCCCGAAGCTTTGTCCAAACTTGATTCAGCAACATAAGTATGGATAGAGGATTTTGCAGCCTCTAGGCACTCATCTTTTAATTTCAAATGACGCACAATATCGTCAAATGTGACGATATTCTCATTGTACATCATATTGATTTTCATATATTCTCAGCTGTTAGGAAGAGACCTTATAACAGCTTGAACTTGCTGTTCGTCAGTTAAGGTATGACCTGCTGACTTCAGCTCACGTATCATGTTTGACATCTCTCGAAAATGCTGCCTCATCGATAGATTTGAGCGCTTCGGGTGTCACGCCCTGAACCCCACGGCGCGAGAGCATCACCTCCTCGGTCAATATAGTGTGACGTCTTACGACGCGTCGACGATCCAACACCCAAGCAGAGAACAATGCACAAGCGGAAGCAATAAATAAATAACACCTAGACAAGATAATATAAGACAAGGATAGCACGACAGTGAAATTACCATAATCAAAATATACACTTGTATTACTATAGAAAATCTTTTTACAATACCATTTACAAGTCAACATATACAAACAAAATACATAACCAAAAGCCACCACTGGTCAAAAAGGGGGGTAAACGGCTAAGGAGGTCAACTAACAAAAGGAAGGAGGGCTACAATCAAAAAGTGACGGCCTCCACATCTCTGGACTAGGATCTAATCTAGGGTACCCAATCAGGGTTTGAACCTGACAACTCTGAAGAACTTCCTGACGACTCCAAGTCCTCGTCGGAACTCATCTCTTCGGACTCAGTCTCCAGCTCAGGGTCCTGCTTCAGATCTTCCTCTATGTCCATTGGCTCTGGGGCCTCCACGTCCATTGGCTCTGGGGCCGGATCTACCACTACAGGCTCAAAATCCACTCTACCTAACTCCTCATGCTCATCAGCTATCTCGAACCCATCATCAAAATCCAAGCTCACCTTCATCTCGGTATCCGTATCTACCACATCACCATCTGGGCATTGAGGGTCTAACTCGCCTTCCCCATTAAATGGGATATCTACTGAGTGGAGGGGTCCGAACTCATCTCCAAAACGGTTTCTAAAACACCATGCAACATACTCGTGGGTCTCAAAATGTGTTGCACCTATATCTACCCAAACCAAGGAATAATACCTAAGGTACATCTCCTCGTTTCTTACGGGGTGTACGGACATAGTACGCTCGATATGCTGAGGAATCCCGAAGCGTACTAGAATCTCTGGCATCGTCAAGGTTGAGGGTCTGAAAAGTTGGGTTATACAACCGTGAGACGAATCTCAGCGAGTAAAAACTCCATAAACCTAAACTAGGCTAACATGCACCTCCTGACAGGAAAAACAAACAACACAATCAATGACCTAGGTCCTCGGGCCCAGATCGAGAATCTTATTAACCTTATAGGTTAGATAGTTTAATACAATATTCATGGTACATACGTGACACACACGGTCACACGCATGTCATGCGCTTGCTTACACTCATCCGTTTTCGTATCACATGCCATTCACTAAGTCCCGCACACTTGTACGCTGACCCACACATTCTTATGCATGCAAATGCTGTCATCATGCCATGATCTCAATCTGTCCATACAGCACACTGGTTTAATGCTCAATTTATTACTCAAGGCTCGATCGCGTAAAACGCATTGGGTTCGACCCGTGCCAATGCAACAAGTCTACATAATTAACAACACTTCGTAGCTAGCGTAAAAACTCCCCAGGCCCAATATCTCTAGCCCGCGTAAAACGCATCGGGCGCAACACCGCTCTCCACGGACCACAAACCCGCGTAAAACGCATCAGGCTGGCCATCTTCCGGACGTATTGGGCATCATCCCACGTAAAACGCATTAGGATGGGTTCAACCCCGCGTAAAATGCATCAGGGTGATTTGTGATCACACAAGTATATAGCCAGTTTTATCTGAACCCCGCGTAAAATGCATCAGGGCATAATTAGGTAATTACATGCTCATGTCAGGCACACATTCTTGCAAAATTTCGTTACATGCCTCACACTCAGTATACACAATGCGTGGTCATGAAATTTCCGCACTCAGATGATGACGCGATGCACAGTAAGCATCAATTTTCACAGAGGCACACTACCATTCAATGCCATAACATCATGCCCAAACAATCAGCATCAACATGCTCATTTGGCCAATTAATACCATGTGGCACAACACACACGATTGACACTTACAATCACAACTCGGGCAATATAATTCATGCTAATTAATGGCCAATCACACGCCGCACTAGTCGGTCACACGATCACGCGGCATGGTAATAAACATTTGAGCACAATTGAGCACGAAATAGCTAATTCAAGACAATCACAGCACACTCGGCATTTCAGTCACTTAATCTCCGAATTGTCCAACTTGATCCGATTAACTCTTGAAATGGATAGCCACTAAACATCATCATCTCGGCCTCTAGTCCACTCCAAAATCAGCTTAATATCCCATCAGCATCATCCTGACACTAGCCATTAAGGCGCGATTCCTTCATTGTCCTCAATTCGCATTAATAATTCCCAAAACACCCTAAACCCGTTTAAAAATGCATTATTATCCTAATTAGGGTTTAGTGGGTTATACTCACTTAATCCAAAGTCGGGACAACGAGGAACGGCGGCCAATTACCGGCGAATGATGAAACCGGTGGTGGCGTTCCCGGCGGCGGCGAGTGCGGCGGCGGCGGCTCACGGCTCGCAGCGGTTCATGGACGGCGGCTCACGGTGAGAGGCGGACGAGCGACTGCCGGCGGTGAACGGCGGCGATGGCGATGGTCTCTCACGGCGCTGGTGCTCCGGCGTGTTCCTTACGCCAATCGAGGAAAGAGAGAGAGTGTGGGTCGGTTGGGGTGGTGGCGATGAGGCGGCAAATGGTGGGGCTCCTTTGGTGAGTGGCCGTGGTGATGCGGCTCCAGCGTGAGGCGGCGGACGGTGGGCTCGACGGTGGGTTCCAGCGTGACTCTTACGGCCGGACTAGGGGAAGAGAGAGAGAGAGAGACGAGGGAGAGAGAGGAACGGCTAGATGGTGGCAATCGGGGTGAGCGGCGCAGCAGCTGCCACAGCGACGGCGACAGCGTGGTGGTGGCGGTGGTCACGGCGGTGATGATGGCCGACGGTGAGGGGAGGGAAAGAGAGAGAGGCTTAGCTTGGTAGGCAAGACAAATGAGGAGAGAGAGGGAGACATGGCATATATGGGGGGGGGGGGGGTGAGGTAGTGGAAGCCATATGTCACAATTTCCTTAACTTGACCTACTTGCCCTTGATCCAATGGCCATGGTTCACTCTCATCCAATAATTGAAGGGCCCTTTGGTCTTTTCTCCTCCACCATTATTGGCTTGACTCATCCTCATAAAATCCATTAATTAATCTCCAAAAACTCCCCCAAAATTCGGAATATTATAATTAGGCTTAGGGGCAAATTGGTAATTTTTCCGTTCTAGGCTGAAATTCCATTTTTTGACCGTACTAACCCCAAATATAATTGGCCAACATATTTTGATGTTGTCCTTGCGAAAATAGTCCCGTAAGCCTTTGAAAATCGACCTCGAAGTCCGAACCAGATTTCGCGATCAAACTCGTTCAATTTCAAATTTTCGAGTCTCTCACTAACGGGCGACTGTTTAGGGGTTACACATATTGACTTAGGACTATCAGCGTCATGATGGCCTCGATTACCGAGAGAACGAGAAGAATTATCACTAATTCTGGAGATCACGATTGTTTGGTTTAAGTTCGGGACTAGTTGACCACGTGCACTTTTGGTTTTACAGAATCACTTGCTATCCGATCGTATATCGTTGGCCTCAGCCAAACAAAATCCGTCACCTTCCTAAGATCGGCCCACGTTGGCCCAAAATATTTCCTTGTCGTTTCTCAGAATCGGTGCTCAATTTGCGATCGGGTCCATGGTCTACTTACTGTTTTCCTAGTTAGTCATTCTCATTTGATCAGTATCCTGAGAGTGATCAGCTCCGGGCGAGACTTATGAAAATGAAATAATAAATAAGACTCGTTTTATTGATTCTAGAAATTGAGTCGAAATTCGGGATGTTACATCAGGTATGTGTCAAATTTGATAGTGAGCCTCCTCAACTTAGTGGTAGACGTATCCTTAAACTTATCTTTGAAGGCAACCCACATTGTTTGAGTTTTGTCATAACTTTCAAACTCACACATGAGATCATCTTGCATACAAGTTAGCAACGTGATGCGAGCAATGTTATTTTTCTTTTTCCAAGCTTGAAAAACTTTTTGATCTCTTTTGTGTTGAGCAGAAGTTCCATGCTCAGGTTTATCCATGGTGTGGTTGAGAGTTTCCAAAACCTCTTGCTCCTCAAGGATATATTGAACTTTTCGGTGCCAAATATCATAATTGTCACCGTTCAGCTTCTCACCCTTATTGAGGTTAGCCACAATAGTCTTGGATGCCGAAACCATAATCACTATCTTTTCTACACATTGACATAATAAATGCTGAATCAATACTAGCACATTTTCCACATAAACACACATTTTAATTTGCAGCAAAGACAAACTAAATTAATGATAATTCAACAAAAGACACCAAAATGAAAGTTCATGATGTTCCCAATTAGTTTCAGCATACAATTGTTCTACTATCATTAACTTGTTTAATTTGTGCAAATTTTAAGTTCTAGGTGATAATTTTTTCTAATTCTACCAACCTATGAACTCCCACTAGAAAAGATAATTTACAAAAAATATTTAAAACAATGATCACATCCTTTCTAGCAATCATATAGCATGGCATGCTATAAATTAACAAATAGAATATTCATGCAACAAATATAATCAACAGCGAAATTCATGACGTAATTGAAAAAATAAGGATCTTCAACCATTGTTTTAGTATGCTAAAAATTAGGAAATTGCAAGCACGTCAAACCATATAAACATGCCATCAATTAATCATGCCCTACATAATCTTTATGTGGTCATTTACATGTAAGCCAACTTCTGTATTTCCAAAACCATAGGGAAATACAAGTAAAATACAATAATACCCAAAAAATACACGTATTTAGGGTTATGTATACATTTTCATACCTTTAAAAGCAAACATATAAAATAACTGTATCACAATGTAGAGAATTTCAATACGAACATATCGGTACCAACCACAGCCCGATCGGAGCTCCCATGCACACCTAAGTGCGCGATGCATGTGACTCACACGCCTGCCCAATATGGGCATATGAGCCAATTCGACCGTTGATCGGTCACGGGTTGGGTCTCCGGGTCGAGTCAACATTTGGGTCGGGTAGGTCACCGGTTGGGTCAGGTCGGTGAAGGTCGATCGGCTGGTGAGATGACGTCAGCGTGTCATTACCGACAGTTTTGCTAATGTCATCGATGACGTCAGCATGCATAGGTTGGCGACGCGCGCGTGGCCTTCACGTGCTGGCAGTGCCAGCGCTTTGGCCGCGCGTGTGGGCGCATCCGGCATTTTCCGGTGGCGTTCGACCCACCGTTCTACTCGTTTTGACGATTTCTTCAATTATATATAATAAAAAATGATTTTCACCATAAAAAAATTTTCAAAATCATCCGAACAGAATGGTCGCCCGTAACCTTCAAGCCCTTTCTTTGTTTCAATTCATGTTCGTCGATTCATCTTGCAATTACCAAGCAATGAACATGCAAACAGTATGAAGTTCATCATCATGATCTCCATATCAAACAGCAAGTTGGAAAAAATCAACGGGAAAATAAGGCAGAGATCATAATTGAGGCTCTTATACCAATGTTGGGAAGAGAGTGTCGGGAGAATCGACTAATCTATTTGATACACTACGAACAACATTTCCAGGAACGTACATTGAATCACTAGTAAACGATGAACAAATCTACTTCACATTGGTCTGAATACAATCATAGAGAAAGTATTTTTGTTTCATAGCGTTAATGCCGATTGTCTTCTCAAAATAGATATAAAATCTTTATATGTGAGAAAGAGAGAGAGAGTTCTGAAGCATTGGTTCATCTACTGAGGAAGTTATCTTAACTTCTCTTAAAAAACTCTCTTTGTACCTCTTCAAAAGGTGTTTCTCAGACACACTTCTTATTAGAGAAAATGGTGTCCCTTGAACACACATCATGGGCGGACCGACGAAATATAACAAATAAGTTATGGAATCAATTGCATTACATACATTAAACGAACTGAAGAGTAAGTTTGCCAGTAAAGATATCTTCTCATAATCAAATGAGTTGTATATAAAATGACAGTATTGAAACATAATTTTTACCCATAAAAAATACATAACTCTGCAAAAATTTAACGGATGATGATTCGCAAGCAAGTAATTAGCAAGACACTCATCTTCCATCTCATTGTGAATATCTTTCCCAATATCGACAGCCAAAGAAAAAGGAGTAGGTGTGATAACTTTGTAGGATCCATCCAAAAAACCGGTTACTCAAAGCGAACTGTAGCCATAAAATTTTGTAAACTGTAGCTAGAAAATCGAACAACGGGGGTACTCCCAACATTGGCGGTGTAATCCGAATCACCTTTGATATAAGAAATTTTTGGTTATCATAACTTGAGTGTCATAATTGAAGTAAAACCAAAGAAGAAATAATTAGGGCACGATAATAGAGTATGGAGGTTCTCATGTTATGCACAAAGTACAGTCGATCGGCTATGCTCCAAGGGGATTCGTTAACGGGACTCTACCTGGTGAAGTGAAAAGCATTACTTCAACAAGTGTACCACATAAAAAATAATTATAATACGATAAGAGTTCTTTTTTTTTTCTAGTCCGATTAACAAGTATCTTTGGGGTATTGGTTAAACTTACTTAATTAGTTATTTGTTAAAGCTTTTTAGATATAAATATTTCAATTTCGAAATAACCAATTATGCAAAATACAAGAACATTAATGCTATTATTGGAAAAGGCAAAATTTCGTTAATTGGTTGCTTAAGGAGTGCCCTAAAGCACTTTTTAATATCGAACCAAGCATTTCTTCTGAACCAAGGTTTTCACTACATTGGTTATGCCATAGAATACAGACCGAACTCATAGCATTAGCATATCTTAGTTCCTAGTTTCTATTTCTTTGTAGATCAAGATCACTAAGATTTAATAGATAAAATTTAGCATCCAATAGTGAAGGGGTTATAATAACATGCTCTCCAGGCATTTTTTGTAGTGCATTTAAATTTTCGAATCTATTGAGTAAGGCATTATGCATAATAACTTTATGCATCTAATGGTAGTAATGCAGTGAGAGTTGTGGAGCATCTGATAGAAAATAATAGGGGACAAGTGTGTTTTGAATTAAGTAGTCTAAATGTCAAGCAATTTTTTTTTTTTTGGTAAAGGTAAGATTATATATATACTTTCCAACACAAAATATACAAGAAATGGAACCGAAACACAAAAACCTCGCACCTGAAGCGACAATAAGTGTCCCAACAGGTGCAAAGGTGTAACGGTTACAAAGCTATAAGCAACAAAGCAAGATACATGAGGTCCAACGAAGCGACCACAACACTAAAGAGACCAAGACAACCCTAAAGGGCAAGATCAAATATGGTAGACGAAATGCCCCAGCTGACTTGGACCCTACGATTGCGTGGATTGTCTTCAACAGGTTTGAAGGACAAACCTCTATCCCTGATGAGTTTCGCAAGATGTTGCCGGAGGGCCGGCACGAAGAGAGGTTGGTTCCTGAAGAGAATATTATTCCGCGTAGTCCAGATAATGTGGCACAAAGCTGCAAAAGAGAATCGCGAAATACTCTGATCAAAACTATGACCTCGTATGTGAATAGTGGCCCAATGAATATTATCTTGGCAAGACTGATTCCTCCATGAGAGGTGGCAATTTCCAGCCCAGTACATGGCAAGAGAACGTGTGACAGGACATGCGAAGAACAGATGATCCAGCGAGTCTGGTCTACATTTGCAAAATGCACAAAGACCTATCGATATTCTGTGATAATTGAGCAGCACAACCTGTGTTGGGAGCCTTTTCAGGGATATTAGCCACAACAAGAAGCTATACCTCGGCGCAATACTGTTATCCCAAACAAAAGAACACCAAGGAATAGCAGGTATGGATATTCTGATCTGCTCCCAGGCGGAGGCTATAGAGAAAACACCCGAAGGGTTGCCTTTCCATACTAGGCAATCAGGGCTATGCACATCCAGAACAGGGACCCTTTCTGGCCAAGAGTTAAAAGATTGAAGCATGTTTGAAGCATGCCAAGATCCAGATACGAAGTCCTGCACAGAGGCCTCCCTAGGAATACTCGAACAATAAATATCCCTATTCGAAAATAACTCCGAAAGAGGGCCTTTGGGATGCCAAGAGTCATACCAAAAAGATACGGTAGAGCCATCGCCAATTTGCCATTTGAAGAACAAACGAAAATCTGAACGGATGTCAAGGATTTTTTTCCAGGCCCAAGAACAAAACGTCGGCTTGGGCGCAATCCAAAAATGTTTATGCTTGAGAAAAGTGGAATGTATCCACTTACACCAAAGTGATTCCTTGTCTGTAAAAAGAGTCCATATATGTTTGAGCATTGCTGAAAGATTGCAATTAAGGAGTCTACGAATACCCAATCTGCCCTCCTCTTTAGGGAGACAAACTTCACACCAAGGGACCTTAGCACCACCAACGCCAAGGTCCGGCCCCTTCCAAAGAAATTGTCTAAGGATCATCTCAATTCTAGACAGAACCGATTGTGGAAGCATGAATACACTAGCCCAAAATACTTGAATAGCATGAAGGACAGATTTTATAAGCTGTAATCTACCAGCAAAGGATAGAAATCTTTGGGACCATGAACGAGCACGTGCAGTAATTGCATTCACTAATGAGTTACAATCCGCCTTGCTTAACCTAGTCGAGATGACCGGAACCCCAAGGTAGCGAAAGGGAAGCGTACCTTCATCAAATCCGAAGACATTTCGGACCTGTTCTCTACTGTCCACAGTGCCACCAGAGAAGAAAATTTCACTTTTGTGTACATTAGGCTGCAGACCAGACCATTTAGAGAATAGGTCGAGGCCTTCCTTTAACAAAATAATTGAGTCTCTATTTCCTTCAGCAAATAATAGGACATCATCAGCAAAGAACAAGTGGGTTAAGCCAATGGCCTTACATCTCCAGAAGAATTTAAACCCCGAATTCCTAGCTTGAGTGTTGAGGATCCCCGAAAGAACTTCCATCACTAATGTAAATAAGTAGGGAGACATCGGGTCACCTTGTCTTATCCCTCGCTCACTTGGGAAGAAACCATGTAACTCTCCATTAATAGCAATGGAAAATTTTGGGGATGTAACACACTCCATAATTAGTTTGACAAACAACTGAGGGAAACCGAATGTTTGAAGAGCCATTTCCAAGAAAGCCCAATCTAGAGAATCATAGGCCTTCTGGAAATCAATCTTTACTGCACATTTTGACCGGTAAGGCTCATGGTGGAACCCCGCGAATAGTTCTTGTGCAAGAGGGATGTTATCGCTTATCCTCCGCCCCTTGACAAATGCATTCTGGGAATTAGAGATGATAGACGGCAGAACAGAGGCTATTCTATTAGCCAAGATCTTTGTAATGCATTTGTAGACAGTGTTACAACAAGCAATGGGTCTAAAGTCATTCATAGACAAAGCATTAGGAATCTTAGGCACAATGGTGAGAATCGTAGTATTAATCTGCTTGAGGAGCGATCCTGACCTAAAGAAGTCCTTAATGGCCAGCACCACTGAAGGCCCCACAATTTCCCAAGAAGATATGAAGAAATCCACATTAAAGCCATCCGGACCAGGTGCCTTACCTTTGGCAAGGGAAAACATTGCAGTCCGAATTTCAGTGTCAGTTACTTCTCTGGAAAGGAAGAGAGTCTGATAAGCAGAAAGGGTGCGATCCACCACAGCCCGAATATCAGCACACGTAGGCCGCAAGGTAGGGGTTCTGGCCTTAAGAAGAGACTCAAAATATGAGACTATATGGTTATGAACCATATTCGGGTTCATGAGAATGGTACCCTCATCATCCAATACCAAGAGGATCCGATTATGAAGTTGTCTTTTATTAACAAAATGGTGGAAATATTTAGTGTTCGTATCACCCTCTTTTAACCACATGATCCTGGATTTCTGTTTGAAGAAGCTTTCCTCTTGGATTCTTAGATTGGAGAATACCTGAAGCTGGTCCTTCTCCTTGATTGCCAGGTCCACATTATATGGGTCTAGTGCTAGGGCATCTTGGGTAGACGTAAGTTCAGCCCTTGCATGAGCAGTACGCGAAGAGATATCCGCATAGGCATCCTGGTTGAGCTGCTTGAGACGGCCTTTAAGCATTTTCAGTTTTTGGCAGAGTACATACATGGGAGTTCCACCAATGCGAGCATCCCAGACTTGTGAGACAATCGTTGGGAATAAGGGATGTGACATCCAAAAGTTGAAGAATTTGAAAGGCTTCCTTGAGAGGGTAGCTCGGGCAATTCTAACAATAATGGGAGTATGATCTGAAACTCCTTGGGCTAGAAAATTAGTCTCCGAGAAAGAGAACGAGTGGAGCCATTGGTTATTGACCAATGCTCTATCAATCTTCCTTTGTTTCCGGGATCCTCCAGAAGACGTCACCCAAGTAAACTGATGGCCTATATATCTTAGATCATCAAGACCAGCTTGATCTAGACACTTATTGAGTTCATCAAATGCCGGAATCCATGAATTTGAGCTTCCCAGTCTATCTGAGTTGAAACGGATCGCATTGAAATCATCTGCGACCAGCCAAGGTTCCGACTCAAAAAGTACGCTAGCATTTACGAGCTCAGCCCATAAAGAACGTCTAGCTGTGAACGTATGTTCTCCATAAACAACGGAAAAGAAGCAAGTCTTATTAAGAGCCAAAAGACGGACATGTCCATGAATAACTTGAGAGGAAAGAGAGATAACTTCCAAGTCAACCTCATGGGGTTTCCACCCAATCCATTTTCTACCACGAGGAGAGAAATTATAGTTGGCAATCCACACCCAGTCAGGTAATAGGATAGTAGAAATCTTATCAAAAAGAGACGGACTGATTTTTGTCTCAAGGATGCCAATACAAGAGATGTTGTGAGTTCTAACCAGAGCTCTTATTTCCGCTTGCTTAAGAGGATCACCCAGGCCTCTTATATTCCAAATACCAAAAAACATATAGGAAGAAAGAGAGAGGTTACCGCCGTTTAGAGCCGCCCCGATTGAGTTTCGGTTTGGCCTTCTTGGTGGAACGAGGATTGCTCACTTGTTTGGGATTCCTCGTTGGATCAGGCATAGGTTTATCCATGCCTTCCTGATTTAGGTCGCCACCCAAGGGGTCAGTGTAGCCAGTGTCTGTGACAGTTCTAGATGAAGCCAAAGTGGTATGTGAATTCAGAGGCTCTTTCATACTAGTCTTCGGGATAGGGGATGAAGGATCCTGCTCCTTATCACAGTTAGCACTACTGTCTGAATCCTCTGTATTAGCTAATGATTCAGAGGATGCCTCAGAGGACTCCAAAGAGGAAGACTCAGGTTGAGGAATAGGATGGGCATTAGTAGCCTCCTTGGAATGACCAGAGCACGAAGCATTAGATACTTTGAGGGCCAGCATAGCAGGGGGCAAATTAGATGGTCCCCGCTTTTTCTTTACCGTCTCCCAATCATCCTCCACAAGAGGGGGCTCATTATTTGCAGCAACAGGATTTGGATCGGCTAGAGGAGTCTCAATGGGCGCCTCCGTCGGAGCAGTGCACCTATGGCCAAAGGTGCCACAAATCAAGCAAGAGATAGGGCGCCACTCATACTCCACATTTATAGTCCAGGTTTCACCATTCAATATAACATCCACCGATTCTAGAAGGGGCTGGGATGCTTTGAGTTCTACACATACTCTAGCGTAGGAAATCATACGCATTTTCTCCGTCTGCATATCCACATGCAGCGGTTTACCAATTGGGCTTGCCACAGCACTAATGCCCGAGGCCGACCATAGTGCATAAGGGAAATTCCTTAGTTTTATCCAGACAGGAAGGGACTGGCGTTGATTTTTCTCCAGCTTCAGAGCCGGGTGCCACTGCTGTAGAATCATCGGCACTCGAAGGATGGTGATTGGGCCACTATCCAATATTTTCCGTCGAAAGGCTTCATCCGATATATGAAAAAAATAGAAACCATCCGCATTAGCAAGGACATCCGTGACCTGTGTCCCCCAAAGACTTTGAACAGCCTTTTCAGTCAATTTGAAGGGCAATTTCTTGCCTACAAAATAACCTACAATGCACTCCAACCACAATGGGTTAGTGTCCTCTAGAATCTCCTCGGAAATTCTCACCACCGGTTTTCCATTCTCTATAGATGGAGGAATATAAGACAGTGAATATCCCTTCATTGCAGATTTAGCAACAGCTGCCCATGATCGTTGGGTTTGCTGTGCTTGGTCTCTACTGGGTGATATCGCCACCACAGTATCTCTGCCGGACATTCCAGCCTCGATAGAATCATTTGGAGGGTACTTTCTCCCTCTGCTTCTGCTGCGTCTAGAAGGCTTCTGAACCTGCTGAGAAAGAATATCCTCCTTAGCAACAGGTGGATTGCTTCGTCCGCGACTACCAGGGCGATTCATATGATGGATTGCATCATTAGGCTTTCCAGTAGCCTTTGTATTACCAGAGATAGCATCTTTACCTCTACCACCAGAACTCAATCTGTGGAGAGTTTTGGAAGGGCCAGATTTAGCAATAGCAAGTTGCTCGGGGAACTTAGAAGTTCCCTTGCCTGGCACAGTTTCCACTGTGTCCTTAGTAGCCTCCGAAGGAGGGATAGATCCCCCAGAGTATTGATTCACAGCCATAAATCGAATTAAAGAGCCATAAGGAAGGGACAGGCTACAGAGAGAGTGCTACTGAAGATCTAAGCACCGAAAATCCAGCCGAACTATAAGTGAAGACCACCAAGATACACCCCAGCGACTAGCCAATAGTAGAAACAGATCGAGTACCAGATTGGTAGCCAGAAAGCGAGAGGCACCAGTAAGGTGAACTGTAGCAATGAAGCACCGAAACCCAGAAAACCCAGAAATTGATAATCCAACCAAGGGCTTACTTATCAGAGATCCAACAAGCAAACAGCAACGTAGTACCTGGCTACTCCAAAACCAAGAGTGTAGGAGGATTCTACTTCCCAAGCACACAGAGTCGAAAGGAAACACCAGACGGGTGTACAGGACCAGGAGTAACAGAGGAATCGCTACCCAGATCTGCTTACCCGATTAATCGAGGCTACCTCAAGCTTAATCCACTCGTCCAGAGGATGGATAGCTGCTGGTGAGGCCCCAACACCAAGGAACAGCAAGAACCAACGATCTGAGAGCCCAGAATCGTGAATCATCCACACAGGATGAACAGTGCAAAAATCGCCCAAGAACGAGAGAGAGTCTGCACTGTACACGGAGCACAGAACCATACGCAAATGGAAAGTGTTGTTCGTACAGCAATTTTGAAGTCTCTAAGACTCATTAAATAGTCGATTTTTACCTTTGATATCAAACTAGATTTCAAGCACCCGGTACATGCGTGCATAGTAGCTCTCATGCTTTTGTGCAACTAAAAGACATTTCGAATGGTATCAATGTTCCAAAAAATGTGTATCTAAATCTGAACAATCAAATTGAGTAGTACTTAAATCAAGAAATCTTTCACACAAATTGAAAGTTTACCAAAAGACATCATGAAGTATGAGGTTAGTAGTGGCGTGTATTGCTCGAGGGTATGGCAGCTAACCTTTTGTGGATTAGGGGATAAGTGGAGTGAATCAATGGATAAGCAGAGCCAAGAATTGTGGGCGGTTATCATATTTTGAATTGGTGGATCGGTGACATCCATTTCTAAGAGCTTTTATCTTTTTGGTGGATGAGAATAGTCTGATTAAAATTATTTATTTCGATAAAACAATAAATGATTGGGAAATCAAGGACATTTTCGTAAATATGAGCCTGAACAAGAAATTGAAATGTGCACAATTGATTTGTTTATTTGCATGGACTTACGTGCACATAGACAGGCCTCAAGTGGCACTCTTATTGTTAAGTTATTGATTAGATTCCATTGGGTGATTCAGCAAATTATGGGGTACTCTTTCTTTATTATGGTTAGTTGAAGTTGACTGATTAATTTGTTGATGCGAAGATAAAGGGATCAAATTCCGGAAAAAGGAATGAACTTATATAACGAGGACAAAATAATATCCACCAGATTCCAAATAAAGCATGAAAATTTATACCCACGGCACAAAACTAACCGCATTGTTCAACAGACCCAGAAAAAAAAAGCACGTATTTTTTTCTTGAACGGAAAAAAAATATCCACCGTTAACTTTACATTGCAAAAAAGATTATGTGGCATCTGACATGGCTAAGGGCAATGACATGTACAACTGACGCGTTAGTTGAGCCATACCGGCACCGTAATTCAATAAAAAAAACGATGTCATTTGGATAGGGCTTTGGCTCATTCTTTTGAAATAACACACAAAGAAAGGGTTTAACCTTAAATCGAGTTTTTTAATTGGATGTCCAGGATTTTGCCCCAAATCAAGCTTGCGACTTAGAGTTTCATATACTCGATTTTGAGCTAATTTGTGAAGTTTAAGCAAATTGGGAAGTTTGGTTAGTGTTTCAAATCTGCAAATCATCAATTTCAAATCGAATTTGAGCAAATAACTTATTATAGTTGAAGCAAAAGGACATTCTTTTAGCTTAGCTGAAATGTTTGTTGTTCACATTGCCGCCATTAACCACCCAAATGTCAAATAAGCTTCTCTAGAAGGAGATATCAACAATTTTCATCCTTATTTCTAGAATAAAGAATTGTGCTAATTTTTTGTTCGTTTGAAAGTGGAGTTAGTCTCATGACGATGGTAAACGTTCGTTTTTCATATGCGGACCCAATTGATATTGTTATCTATCGAGTAAAAGTTTGTGTTTTGTTCTTTTGGATCATTACAAAAATGAGATTATTTTTGTCATATAGAATAAATTGATCTAGAGTGGAAAAAGCCCAAGGATTAAATCTCTGGGCCCTAGGCCCGGACTCTATAGCATAAGCCATTTTGCCTTTCTCAGCCATGGAGATCAAGCAAAAGCTGAGCCCACTCATTTTCAAACCTCGACTGATGGTACATCTTCCGACAAATAAGTTCGGTGATCCGACCTAGCTTACTTCATAAGGAAAATTGTATAGGCATCGTCACCCGAAATTATGTACACATTTGCACATAGGCCATGTTTTTTCCCATCTCTGATTGGAGGCTCCTCAAACCTTCATCTAATTGGTACTTTGCACATATGAGTTATAAGTGATGGACGTTACGGCCTTTTGCATGATTGGAGGAAAATATAGCCTTTTTATACATTTGGAATCGATTGTCTTTTGCATGAAGAATTCTTCCCACTGGCTGTGGTATTAGTACATATTCATTTCAAAATGCCGTAGTCAAAGTTAGTATCGAACACCTAAACAAAACAAAGGGAAAAAGGAAATGCCATGAGTGTGTTGGAGAAAAGTCGATATTGTGAAAAGTAGAGCGAGCTACACTCACCTGAGGTAACTTCAGACGAAAAGAGAGTGATTGAGATCCCTTTGTGGTTCATCGCGTGCACGAGTGTGGCTTTATGTGGAGTGATAGAACTCCATGAATCTAAGTGTAAAGAAAAGCAAAATTGATTGGACATGAATTATATAGAATTGAAGTGACAAGAAACAAAAGTGCGAAGGAAAGCAGAGGATAAACTCTTGGTGTCTGACAAAAGCAAAAACAAAAAATAACTCTCGGTGGAGTGTTTGGAGTCGTACGTATCTTTGTCTTCTTTCTAGTAATGCTTGATCCTCTGTTCTCGTGTTGGGAGGAAGACCGCCACCACATTGCCACGTTCTTCCAAGCAAGTTGAGTAACGATAATCAATGGCCTCCGGCGGCCCATTCTCCAATGCTGGTGGTGCAGTACAGTCGCTTTCGACCAAAACAACGTACCTCCAGTAGAAAACGTTTCCATAAAGTCAACGCAAAACGACATGTCATTCTAGAGACAACCTTCGGTTTTCAACGAGATAAGGCACACATTTTACGTTGATCAATGTTCATAACTCCAGTAAGCGTTGAAGTGCCGGCTATTTTCTGCTTCTTGGATTGAAAAGGCTCCTATTGCAGGAACAAAGGGGATGACAGGCTAGTATTCTTGAGTTGATTCCGTCTGTAGTAATATAAGGCAACTTTAAGCCCAAGAAATATCAAGAGTCGAAGACTTTTTGATGGAGATGTATGATCACTCACTGGAGTTTGGTGGACAACCAGCTTGACAATCTATCCGCAGAGAGGGACTTGCAGAGCCAGACAGACAGCGTATATCTTTAGCCTGTTGCCTCTCCTGCTAGCTCAGGACCCCGTGGCAATGTCTTGACCAATCATCCTCTTCACTAAGTCCTAGAGTTCTAGACTCAGGCGACTGCAGGCTTCAACCATGTATATTGTAAACCTAATCTGTTCATGTTCAACTAGACATCTCTCGTTACAACATATCACGTTACGGGGTTCTGGTATCATTGCCCCTGCTTTATCATCATGATTATCTCCTGTCCTTTGTATTGCTGTTTGCAGTAATTGAATTATGGCTTGTTGCAATACTTTTGACAGCAATAAGATTGTCTATTCAAATTATGGAAATGTTATACTTTGTCAGTCCGTTCATGATGAGTGTGTCTAAAGAGCATCATTTACTCTAATTAGAAGTGTGTCTAAAAGACACCTTTTGAAAAGGTGCGATGGGAGTTTTTTAAGGAAAATTAAGGTAACTTCTTCGGTATGAAAATTAAACAAGAGATAAGTAAGTTTTGAAGGATAGAGCTCTCTCTCTCTCTCTCCTCTCTTCATCAAAGAACGACGAATAAGGATTCCGTATCAACTTTGAGAAAACAGTAGGCATTAACGCTGTGAAACGAGAATACTTTCCTCGTGATTGTATTCAGACTAACGTAAAATAGATTTGTCCATCGTTCGCTAATGATTCAATGTACAATCCTGAAAAATTTGTTCATAGTGTATCAAATAGGTTAGTGAATTCTCTTGACACTCAAGTCCAACACAAACAATAGAGAAATTTAATGGTGAAAAGAGTAGATACTAATCTTTATTCAGAGATATAGGGTAAGCAGTTAGTATCTAGGCCTCTATCATCCTCAAATAGCCTGATGCCATACCTTAAGAACTAAAAGCACTTGATCAGACTGATACAAGTACGCTACATAAATGTCCCGAGCTCTCAGTCAAGATCCACGCTTGACGTGGCACTGGATTACCAACGCGCAAAATAGATCAAGCAGTGACTTGGTTTGAATTCAAAGAAACAAATAATACAGATGGACTTCGTGTTATTGTACACATCTGTCCCAACTCCAGGTTTGGATAAACACTTCCATTACCCAATGCTTCTTCTGTTACTGCTTAGGTCCCTTGCTCAATGGCTAAAACTCCAACGAAATTACTTAGGTCCCAGAAGGGAAAACACCAAAGAAATGGTATATAACTCGAGTATGATGGATATGGAAAACTCAGAATTTGGCACTATAGGCATAGAAAACCAGTTATCTGCACCTTGACATGTTGGCTATTTCTAAGTTTCCAACTACCTTCATATGCACGGCCAAAAAAAACTTCATATGCAACTTCAGTAACCTGGAACTTTAAGCTTAGCTAACATGACGATACCTTAGCATGAGTCACTAAAATGAGGACCTTATATTCCTTGGGGCAACATGCCAGTGAAAAAAAACAGCATTATGCAGCATATTGGGAACTGATTTTGCTGCAATTTCATCTATTATTCACAGTTTAGAAGTACCAAAAACCAATGTGGAGTCGGATAATTATCATGAGCAATAATAACATCATCTGCTCCCGATCTCAGTTCACATTCGAGAATTGCATGAACTTAAGCAATTAAAAAAATAACTGAACATGTTTAGAAGAAATAATGTTCATTCTGTTAAAATTAGTGAAGGGAAGCTGATTCGGGTCATGAAGCATTGCATTGACATTCACCTTACAGATGATATACAGCATGCCCAGTCAAGCCCATATTTGAATACAATAATGCAGAGAATGCTCGACTTGAATTATGGCAATACCTCCAAGTCCAGGAATGACACCAAACTGAAGTTCGGTGAGGCCTAATTGCACGGCAGGAGTCGATATTCTTGCATGGCATGCCTGATTGAGAAAAAACCGAAAATTGACAACTGAAAAATAATGTTCTAAACCCATGAATGAAAATCTCATCGGTTGGAAGCGAGTGTTAGGATAATTGACTAACCTGTTCGATGCACTACGAACAAAATTTCCAGGATCGTACGTTGAATCACTAGCAAAGGATGAACGAATCTACTTCACATTGGTCCGAATACAATCACAGGGAAAGTATTTTTGTTCCACAGTGTTAATGCCGATTGTCTTCTCAAAGTATATACGGAATCCTTATGCGTCGAGAAAGAGTTCTAATTATCTCTTGTTTATTGTTCATCTTTTGAGAAAATTATCTTAACTTCCCTTAAAAAACTCTCATCGTGCCTCTTCAAAAGGTGTCTCTCAGACACACTTATAATTAGAGCAAATTGTGTCTCTTGGACACACTCATCATGGGCGGACCGACGAAATATAACATCTCCCACTTGTACATGATGGGCTTGATCATGCTCCATCAAGAACATAATGCATTAATCATTCATCTACTTTAGAAACAATTCATATTGGCAAAATAGTCGTGTGACCAGTGAGTACACCTGCACTTGGGAGCTTTAATTATGCACCTGTTACGGATATTATAATGGCTACAACCAAAAAAATAAAAATAAATAAATAAACAATTGATGTCTCGCATTACCCCAAACACATTTTTTATCATCAGTCCAAGTATACTTATCCCTTAAACGCTATACTTGACTATTCTCAAGGACACCGTGAATTTACAATTATTTCCAAAACCATTGAAGGCGAAATAATTGGTCGACCGATAAATACATGTGATAGATGTAAAACAACAATAGTTTTCCTTCGCACTCATGTCTCTCTCTATTTCCGAACAACTGCTTTCCTAGACACGTCCCATATCATGATATCTATTCTTGACCGCTAATAACATGCTAAAGTAGCAACATTGATATTCTACTTCGAGAATATAGTCAGAAGTAACATAGGGCACAAAGTAAGGTAAATTTTAATGCAAAAAAACACCAGAAGTGCCGTAAGTTATGTACGGAAGTCACTTTGGTGCCATAACTTTTTTTTGTATCACTTTGGTGTAAAGTCGAAGAAAAATAGAACACTTTAATGACTTCAGCCAAAAATTGACTTGGCATTTACATTTTAAGAAAAAGGTGACCTGGCATTTATATTTTTAAAAAAAATGGTCTACCTTGTACACATGGAAATTAGGTGGCTTTTTTTTAAATAATAAATTTAAATTATATTCATATAAGGAAAAAAAAAGGGGAAGCAGCAGTAGGCGAAGGCTTGCCGCTGCCCCACCACCGCCAACTGGGCGAGGGCTTCTGTCGCTCGACTCAGGCGAGGGCTTCTATTGCCCGACTCAGGCGAGGGTTGCCCTCGCCAGATCTGGCGAGGGAGACCCTCACCGGTGTCAAGTGAGGGAAGCCCTTGCCTGGGTAGGCGAGGGTCGCCCTCACCTGAGTCGAGCGAGGGCTTCCCTCGCCCGCCCAAGCGAGGGCTTCCCTCGCCCGACGCCGGTGAGGGTCACCCTCGCCCGACTCAAGCGAGGGCTTCCCTCGTCGACCCATGCGAGGGCTACCCTCGCTGGATCTGGCAAAGACGACCCTCGCTGGCGTCAAGCGAGGGAAGCCCTTGCCGGCGTTGGGTGATGAAAGCCCTCGCCTGAGCGAGCGAGGATCGCCTGAGCCTGAGTTGGGCATGGGTGACCATCTCCCGAAGATGGCGAGGGTTGCCCTCGCCAGATCCGGCGAAGGCAGCCCTCGCTTGGGCGGGTGAGGGTTGCCCTCGCCAGATCCAGCAAGAGCAGTCTCGCCCGATGCCGATGAGGGTGACCCTCTCTGGAGAAGAAAGAAAAAAAAATAGAAAAAGGAAAAAGGCGAAAATACCTTTGGGTTAAAATGTTATGAGGTAAATATATCATAATGAGTATGATTTGGGATTTTTAATATCACAAAAAAAAGTTCAATGTAAACTTGTCACAAATGACATAATTTCGGGTTTTTCATGTAAAAAAAAAGTTTAGGATAAATTGTCACAAGTGTCGTAGTTTGAGATTTTTGGTGATATTTTCCCTTTTTTTAATTATTTTAATATAATTTAAATTTTATTTTTCTAAAAAATTACACATCAGTAGACTAAATAATGTCGTTTTTTGTTTTTAATGCTGACTAGAACTCTTCGGCGAGCCATGTTAGTGCCACGTCGGATTTTCGGCAAGAAAATCGGAGTTGGCACTAAATTGATTGTTTTTCAAAAAAATTGGCACCAAAGTGTTCCAAAAAAAAGTTATGGCACAAAAGTGACTTCCATACACAACTTATGGCACTTCTGGTGTTCTTTTGTCTAAATTTTAATTTACCTTAAGATCTCACACGATGAATAAATAGGGATAATTGTACTCATCTCCCTTATTGGTCAAATAAAGCACATGTAGTATGAATTACATGCTATAGTGGATTTCTCTTTCTATAAGAGCATATGTCATTTATTAATCATATCCACTATACGAATCTTAGCTTAAACACAATTACATGCTTCTCATGTACTCATGTTTAGCCCGAGTGCTATATCAGCTCGCTTTTCACAGCGCCCAATTTATTACTTGCATTCAACTACCTTCAAGCATACATGATTGTGGGACTATCATGTTCGGTCTTATCACATACGAATAATGGATCTCATCTTGATTCCAATCAAGGTGACATTAAATCGTTTTATGTACTAAACTGCTACTCCAACATTTATAGTACATATTGTCTCATCTCAACCTGCTTACTATAGCGTTTGAGGTGATTGCTCGTGTGAGTGAGCCAATCATTGCCTGGTGACATACCTTTCAACAATATATGTGTGTTTGTACTGGTCTCATAACACTGTACTAATTGATAAAACATCAATTCATTAACAAACAATGAAAAATACTTTACGCTATTGACCTTCAGCAATGAAACCTATCGGTTGCTTCAAGTAGATTTTTTTCATCTAGTTTTCCATTGAAAAATACTGTCTTTACATCTATTTAATGTAATTCTAGGTCCATATGTGCAACAATGGCTATGATAAAGCGTATGGAGGCAAACCTTACAACTAGTGAAAAACTTTCCCCATAATCTATATCTTCTTGTTGAGTATAGTCTTTTGCCACAAGGCGAGCCTTATATTTTTCAATGGATCCATCCGCCCTTCGCTTAATCTTGAAAGCTCGTTTGTTTACAATAGCCTTGCGATCATGAGGTAGATCAACCAAGTCCCAGACGTGGTTTGTCTTCATAGACTCAATTTAGTCTTCCAAAACTTTTCTCCATTCTTCCTTGTCAAGAGATGAGAGAGCCTCTTGAACTGTTTTAGGCTTCGTATTCTTTTGTGGAGCAATCATAAATGCTTCCCCTTCAATCTCAAGTCGATGGTGGGGAATACTTTTACAATTACTTTTACGCAACTGAACTTCTTGAGAATTCAGTTCGCCATGTGACGCTACACTCCCATTAGATTTTGTATGTTGAGGTAAATTTGTATTTCTCTCAATAATATTAGTGGGTGTATTATCGGGATCTTCTATCTCATGTAATTGGAAGTCTTTATCGATCTCACATCTACTAGAAAAATCGTTCTCCAAGAACGTGACATCTCGTGACCTCATTTCAGTCACACTTTTATCAGCTTGTTCACCTATGAACACGTACCCTTTGGAGTGTTCATAGTATCTAATAAATATACACTTTTTCCCTCTATGGCCTAATTTGTCATATTTATAGAAAGAATCAGGAACATATGCTGCACACCCTTAAAGTCGTAGATTACTTAAGTCTGGTTTTCTACCAGTCCATAATTCATAAGGGGTGAAAGTAATCGACTTAGAGGACACACAATTAAGTATATAGGCAGCAGTTAATAACGCATCTCCCCAATATGAGACAGGTAAATTTGCCTGCACCATCGTAGACCTAACTATTTTCAATATGGCTCTATTCCTTCTTTTTGCAACCCCATTTTGTTACGGAGTACCAGGACTGGTCAATTGTTTTACAATTCCCTTTTCATCACAAAGAGCCTTGAATTGCTCATATAGTGACGAAAAAAAAAAAAAGAAACGATTTGGTTAAATTGGAGAAGGGAAGGTTTTTATTGTGCGAATAAGACAAATAGAATGGACGAGTTCACCACCAAGTTTGGATACAGGGCGAACCACCACCAAACAAGGATATAAATGCTCAGTAGGCTCACCACTTCTTGATCTCTTCTGTGTTGAGTAAAAGCTCCATGCTCAGGTTCATCCATGGCGTGGTTGAGGGTTTTCAAAATCTCTTGCTCCTCAAGGATATACTAAACTTTTCGGTTCCAAATATCATAATTGTCACCGTTCAGCTTTTCACCCTTGTTGAGGTTAGCCACAATGGTCTTGGATGCCGAAGCCATAAACAATTTCTACTACACATTGACATAATAAACATAGAATCAATACTAGCACATATTCCACATAAACACACATTTTAATTTGCAGCAAAGACAAACTAAATTAACGATAATTCAACAAAAGATATCGAAACAAAAGTTCATTATGTTCCCAATCAGCTTCAACGTACAATTATTCTACTATCATTAACTTGCTTATTTTGCGCAAATTTTAAGTTCTAGGTGAGAACTCCTTTGAATTCTACTAACCTACGAACTCTCACTTGAAAAAACGATTATCATACATCATGCAATGATCGCATTCACTCATACAATTATAGACAATAGCATGATGTTAATCAAAATACAGGTAATTCAAGCATAATACAAGTAAATAAAAAATGGATCTCCAACCATTGTTCGAGTCAGCTCGGAATTGAAATTGCAAGCACGTTAAACCTTATAAACATGCCATCAATGAACCATGCTCTACATAATCTTTATATGGTCATTTACATGTAAGCTAGCTTTTGTATTTCCAAAACCATAGGGAAATACAAATAAAATGCAATAATACCCAAAAAATATACGTATTTAGGGTTCCGTATGCATTTTCATACCTTTAAAAGTTTCAAACATATAAAATAACTATACCACAATATAGATAATTTGAATACGAATACAATCGTACCAACCTCGCTCCAATCGGAGCTCCCACTTGCCCACACGTGCCGCCTAAGTGCATGGCACGTGTGGTGTACGCGCCTGCCCAATACGGGCTTATGAGCCGGTCCAATCGATTCGATCGTTGACCGGTTTGACCGGTTGACCGTTGTTCGGTCAACGGGTTGGGTTGGTAACTGGGTCGGGTCTTGTCGGCAGGTCGCCGGAGGTGGGTTTGCCGGTGAGATGACGCCATCAATGACATCAACATGTCGATTATCAACAGTTTTGCTGATGTCATTAATGATGTCAGAACGTGCCAATTGGCGACACGTGCGTGGCTTTCACGCGCTAGCATTCCTAGCACGTGGTCGCGCGTGGGGAGTGTCTCCGGCGACGTCGCGGCTTCTGGCTGCGTGTGGCAGTGCATCCAGAGGTTTTCGACGGTGTTTGACCCGCCGTTCTGCTTATCTTGACAAGTTCTTCGACTCTGTATAATAATATATTATTTTTAATGAAAATAAATATTCGATACAGGGTCAAACAGAATGGTGTTCATCCTCCAAAGTCGTTCGCCGCGTCCGATCTTGTTTTCGACGATTCATGTTGCAATTTCCGATCAATGAACATCTAGACAATATGAATTCTCTCGATCCCCATATTAAACAACAAGCGAAAAAATTCGATAGAAAAAACAAGGCAGAGATCATAACTGAGGCTTTGATACCAATGTTGGAAGCGAGTGTTGGGAGAATCAACTAACCTGTTTGATGCACTATGAACAAAATTTTCAGGATCGTACATTAAATCACTAGCAAATGATGAACGAATTTACTTCACGTTGATCCGAATACAATCACAGGGAAAGTATTCTTGTTCCACAGCGTTAATGCCGATCATCTTCTCAAAGTAAATACGGAATCCTTACGCGTCTCGAGAGAGAAAGAGTTCTAATTATCTCTTGTTTATTGTTCATCTTCTGAAAAAAGTTATCTTAACTTCCCTTAAGAAACTCCCCTTGTGCCTTTTCAAAAGGTGTCTCTCAAACACAATTATAATTAGTGCAAATGGTGTCCCTTCGACAGATTCATCGTGGGCGGACCGACGAAATATAACATCATCTATAAACTAAAAGGTATTAGCATAGCGAGTTCTAATCCTCCACCCAAAGCGATGCTGTCAATAGCAGCAACAGAAGGCTTCTTAGCCGCTAAAAAGAAAACACACGATTGAATAAGAAATTAGTGGAGTAGAAAGCAATAAAAGTCCAGCACATAACTTCAACTGCATCAGTGAAGAAATCAACTGATGTATAGCCAGGGATAATGTAATCCAGAGTCAACTAATAGAGTATGAAACAAACATGCAAGTAAAATACCTTCCCTGCGTTTTTGCCCACCAAAGCCGCTAACGTCAAAGCCCCCACAGAAAATGCCTTTTGCACCTGTTCCAGAAAAGAACTGTCCCAGCATTTCAATCCTTCTGGAAGCAAGATATACAAGAGGGAAAAAGAACTCTGAGAAATACCCGTCACTACAATTGCTTTCACATCTTCTCTCCCCAAAGCCTGCTCATAGCTCTCACTTAAAGCTGCGGAATACTGGGAAAGGCAAAGGAAGAGATCAGTTACACGTTTACAGCTATTATAGAGATAAAATGTTTGTCTGAACTTCGGCAGAAATACATATCCTAAAGGCATAAAAGAATGACAAGAAAATGCCTGTTAAAAGCACAGTAAACGGCAGAGTTGAAATGTGCCAACATGAAGCAACCATACACAGTTTAGTGAAAGTGAACGAGGGTCAGAAGTTGCGCCACATTAATATTTAGCAGGTACAGCTATATCCCAAATACTCTGTTGTAACAGCAGCTTCCTGTCCACTAATGTTCAAAATTAGTGAGTTGTTCGCTGCTAAGCGAAAGTGTATGAGTTTTAACATTATCTCTTCTGCAGCAATTTCAACTCAAGTTTACCGTACTTGATCAAACCCCAGGACAAACCGGTAAAAGTACACTAGAATTTCCGAAGCTTGCACACGTAGTGCAATCAAGTCCGAACCTTTCAATCGTCTTGATCAAGTCCCAAATCTTTTCTCTGAATAAGTTGCAATCACACCATTTCAGTCATCACTTCCCCAATTGCTACCACGCGGCAACCTCCGGCCTTGCAGGAAATTTTCTTCTGACGAGTGCGCGATTTGCAAAGGACAGATTTGATTTGGCATTTTTGGTAACAAGTTTACGAGTCGATAGCACCAATTGAATGATTCGAGACTTAGTTAGATTCCAGACAAACGGTTCGGGACTCTCAGTGAACTTTTCACGCGACATATATTGGAATATGCTTACTCCAACCGGGCATGATCTGAATATTTCCATATGACACATATAGGGAACAAGCGCCCCCAAGTGCTTCAAAACTTTGACTGCAAGCAAATTGAGCCCAAGAAATGTATGCCATTCTCAACCAAAACTTAAAAAGCTCAAGCCAGTTGACAAGAGCAAGGTTACTTGATCATCGCCCATGATCACCTCGAAATCACTGTATCCACAACAAGCAACTGAAAAACACGAAGAAACACCACCCCCACAAAGGAAAGAAAAAGAATTTTGGAAAAGGATCAGAGGATGTACTGTTGGCAGTGAGAGCATTGACACGAGGGCTGACGATGGTGATGAGAGCGACGCCATCATCGCCCACTTCCAAAACCGTCGTTCTCTTCGCTTCGCGACTCATTTTGTTTCTGTTTTGTTGTTTTGCATGGAACTGCGACTGCGACAGCGAACTGCGAACGGGGTGGACCTCATTGAGCATTTATACGCTCACCGGCCCTTTTCTTTTAGTGGATCTACAGCTTGCCGACAGAGCGCATTAAAAGTTTCAAAAAAAAAAAAATTCCAATCAAATCTTAAAGTTTGTCTTTGACCGATAAGAAAATTAAAATTTATCACAAAAATGCAATTAAATTTTAAAACTTCTAAAAAGTACAAACAAATCCTAAAACTTGTCAACAAACGGAAAATGCTAACAAGTTTTAGAACTTTATTGCACAAACTTAACAAGTTTTAGTTATCGATTGTATTTTTCAAAAGTGTTAGAAATTGATTGAATTTTAGGACTTAATTATACTTTTGAGACAAGTTTTAAAATTATATTTGTACAATTTAAATATTTAGGAGCCACATTACACATCGTTTGTATCATTATTCCTAAATAAATTGATAAGGAACGAGAAAAAGCCCAAGGACCATGTTTATGGGTTCAAAGTATGTTTCTTAGCCTTAGGCCCATGATTAGTAAGCCATTTTGCCTTTCTCAGACACGGAGCCCAAGCAAAATCCGGGCCCACTCATTTTCGGACCTTGACTGGTGGTAACTTCTCGCGGCACTTAGGTTAGGTGACCGACATAGCTTATTGCCAAAAAAATACTCGTAGGCCTCGTGCTAAATTATCGCCCAAAACTATATCTTGCTAATTACATACATGAGCATTGCCTAAAATTAGGCTTCGTTTCTTTCACAAAAAATGTAATGTTTCTAGAAAACATTTTCCAAGAAGCCATACACTACTGAAAAAGATTCAGCGTGACTGGGAAATATTTTCCGCCATTTGATATGCAAAATCAAATCAAATTTTCATCCATACACTACTTTTAATAAAAAAAAAATTAATTTTTTAAAATCAATTTTTTAATTAATTAAATTTTCTTTTACTTATTTTTTTTAATCTTCTTCTTTGGCCGGTTGCTGGCCATGACGAAGGCTGGCGACCCGCCACAGGCGAGCTCAAGCCTTGCCACCCTCAAGTGGATACTTCTCAGGGAATTGTGGCCGCACATATGCTCGAAGAAGGCAAACAGGCACATGTGCTCAATATGCCGCAAGGATTTCTCTTCGGGCCAAGCTTTGTGCGGTCACAAGAGGGCTTATTATGCGAAGAACTCCGAAGCCAAGACAGAAATGCCGACGAGCATGGCGACAAAGCAAAGGCTCACAGATGTAACGAACGTGGTGTACTGCTTGGAGAGAGAGAGAGAGAGAAAGAAAAGGGTTTGATATTGCCGTTGAGTGTTGTGTTCAAGCGATAGATTCGGTACGACTGGGGCAAGCACAAGATGAGTTGATGGTGAACTCAATCTGCAGCTTAGTCCGTCCATATCTGGTATTCTGATTTTTCTGCTCTAGGCACTGGTAACCCTCCCAGTTTTTGATAGAATGTGGACATGAGCTGTGCAATTTCAGTACTACTTTGATTGATGTGGGGGTGGGCTAAGTGGAAGAAGTTTTTGTAGGCTTGTCGTATATTTATCGACGCACTGACGTGACATTGTATATCTAATCAAGTAATATGTGATGTACGTCAAATATTATAATACCCGAAAACACCCGCTAAACTTTGATATCTTGTCAATTTATATGGCTATTTACGGGACAGTTGGTGACGTAGAAAACTAGCTTCCGCCTCGTCACCTCTTTTTGTTCCCCCCTTGTCCCCTCCGTACTCAAAGTTCTAAGCGATCTTCAATTGCTAGATAACATGCCTTGTACTAGATTTGTAGCCTGTCTATGCACATGAAGAATTCACATCATGGCTTGGAAAAAGATTACGAAAAAACATATTGAAAATAATTCATATTTTTTGTTACTTGAACAAAAACTCAGCTCCGAGATATGCATGTAAATAGATAATGTTATGAACGATGAATTATGTTTAGAGTTGATATGCTATTTCGAATGGAAATTATTCATATCATATAGATAATGGATAATTTTCGAATAAACAATTACGTTTTAGCCCTTATGGCATTTTGAAATCCTAGAATCTCTTGCATGTGATACCATTATTTGTTTTCTTTGAGCTAAATAGGAACTATATTTTTATGAATTGTGCTGTTAATTTGTGAACTTCAATGTTTTGATTCGATTTTAAACTCAAATAAATGTTTTAGCTAAAATTCTCGCAATATTTTTGAACTTTGAGATTTATTTGATAGGAAATTTTAGGTATTGCTATACTATTCATCATGCTATTCATGCTGGAATGGGTCGTCTGTCCAATACTTCTTAATTGTTATAATTTCCCAATATAATATGAACTTGAATCTCCTTTATTATGTCTTTTGAGCTTTACTTGTAATATTTCCCAATAGAAAATATATGATATGAACTTTCTTATTTAGCCAAAAAAAATGTATTTTTGACTTGTTCTGTTTATTGGCATCCTCGAGCTTTGCTTTGGCATATAAGCATAAATTTGATGCTAACGCTAATGCAAGTTTTATTTAACATTTCAAATTCATGGTTCCTTAAGTGAAAATTCCAATCTGTTTTCCTTCTAATTGGCCTTATTTTTTATGTGTTTTGGCTATTCATAATTGGTCACATAACTTTGATAAATAGAGTTCGTGCAGTAGATCTTTAACAAATATAAAATCCTTCATTATCATAAATTGAAGGGTCATTGGCATGATGTTTATTAATTCGTGCAAGGGCCATTAACGAGTAAAATGGGCCGACACAACAGCAGTAACGGGCCAAACGTGGAATAGAATTCCTCAAAAGATGCGGAATTTGATTATCTTGCAATAGATGGTATTGAAATTCCAATAGACATCTCAATTTTGACTTGAGACTTTTCAAATTTGACCAACTTGTCCCAAGATCAAAATTTGTTGAAAACCCGATCAGATAGTATTATTGGACAGTATTTGCCGAGAGTTTTTCAATAATACCCCAATTCACCCAGTCTGATGTCTAGATAATGAGATATCACGTCTTTTAATTAGTCATTTAACCTTAGCCATTCAACCTCAATGATATCAGCAAACTCGTTAATTTTCTCCTATTCATAGTCTTTTTATAAAGTTTAAGATTAAAGCTTTGTATCGAATCGAGAATTGGATTTAAAAGAAGGAAAATCGCGACTCAAATTTTAGGATAAACTTTCTGAGAAGAAATGGCAAAAACACGAATTAGGAATAAAACAATAGAAAAAGAAAAAAAAACGCTTTGTCAAGACAAATTTAGGAAAACAATAGTAAAAATCCATCTCTACCTATATAAGGTAGGGTTCTAGTGAAGGCCACACGTAGTGTGTCACGCCCTGAGACAAGACCGTGACACTTGATTCCAGCTCAACCATGATTCATGCAGGTTCCAGAGATATATTACAACGTCCTGTTATTGTTTTCTTCATTAAGTACAAGCGGAAGCAATTAATAAACAATAACGAGATCACAAAGTGAACCAAACAACATATTATACAAACATACTATATTTACATGTTAATAGATTATTTATTTTACAAGTCCTTCTTACTTCGGGCCTATTACGTTTACTAGATTACACCCGGATCACACCGGTGCTATCCGCTCACATACTCCGTATGGCTGGGTTAAGCTTAGTTTCACTAACATCCCTTCACAAAAAGAACAAAAAAGTTAGTCTCCTTCCCGAGCTTAGTCATCATTACGGTTCCTCCACTCTGGCCTCAGGTGGTCCACTATAACCCTTAATGGGTCCGATTACTTCTCCATCCATCAAAATGAACCATGCTAAGTAACGGTGGGGAACCATCTTCTTCGCATTCACTTGGACCCAAACGGTTGTGCTATACTTTTGATACGTGACATCGGCTTTTACGTCAACAATATCTACCACCCGAACATGCATTTCTACGGGTCGACCAAAATGGACTAGAGGTGGCGTGGCCATACCTACAAAGCTGAAAATAATAAAAGTGAATCGACACTCAGTAAGGTAAATTCATTATGCTCCGGCTAGGAAATAGCCTTACATAGGACAAGAGAAACACATGTTACTGTTGACTTGTCGATGGTAGATAAATAACAAATGCATCTTACCTTACCTTTACAGTAAACATGGAATGTTCAACAAACAAGAAAACATCAAGCAAGGTTTTCAAATTTGCATGCAAATATCAACACATGGGATTTATCATTTTATGATCGAAATCCATCGATCCTTTTGGCTTACCACCGGGCATCCGAGCACTCCCTTGGGCATCACCTCGAAATCCATCGAATAGCAGCATCATCTCGAAATTCATCAAGACGGCATCGCCCCGAAATCTATTGGTGGCGGCAACATTCTGAAATCCATCGGTGACGGTCATAGTCCCTCATGTGATCATGCAACAAGCAACACACATTTCCAATTCTTATCTGGATCTTATTAACCCACGCAAACGTGCAGTGCTCGTGTAATTCATGCTCTCTATGACAAATTGCCTAACATGCAGGGCACAGTCAAGGGCACATGACTCGGTCCACCATACCAAATGTCGGCTCAGTGCCGGACTTAACCCGATTCTACATGCCTCAATGTAAAACCCACACCAAGCCTAGCTTGTCCTAAAACACCACAACATGAGTATGAAATCATACGACATCCCGTTTCGTGCCTCGGTAGTGCCATGACTCACGGTCAAATGCAAAATTACAAAACATGTGCAAACTCCAAGCATCACAAACATAGTAACTCATCGAGTCCAAACGCGCAACTCTACGTCCTAACTAAAGTATAGGGAATTCACTTACTACTCAAGGGCTCTAGGGTATTTAGTGATGGTGCAGTGGTGAGAGTGAGTGACCGGAAAGAGATGGCCGAGAATGAGAAAGATGGAGGCCGAAGGAGTGAGAGGCCGAGAGAATAGAGAGAGGAATTGGTTTTGGGGAAAAGAAGAATGTTGTTTGGTGTTTCTCTATTTATAGGTCAAAACTTCAATAATTATCATGCCGAGTGGTCCAATGAAATTCATTCAAGTGGCACATAATAATGAGAGACAATCTTGGAAAATCTTAGGGAAATCTTGACCAAATCCTAGGCCTAATTATTTGATGGCCTAATCAAATATCAAGTGTCCATCTAGGGTCATAATGCCCTATCTTAGGGTGTATGAATCACCATATGCATTAAATATCTAGAGGACACTTAAGCTTATAGATTAATGATTTAGAGGACACATGAGCCTCTATTATTGGTCTCTTCATTAATGATCCTTGTCTTGGCTCCCATTATTGCCCTACATCTAGAGATTTCATGATCACATGCATTAATGAAGATCTTATCTTATAAGATTCTTCTAATGATGGCCCTCCAATTAATTGGTTCAACCTTGACTTAGTCAACTTTGGCTTCTTGCTCCCCTAGCTTGGCTGAAATATACATGTTCTTGGTCCTTCTAGAACATAGCTTGTAATCCTCTAAAATCAATAAGTATACTTAGCAAAATGCCTAAGTAAATGAGGAAATTCCGACTTTAAAATAATCGATCATTCTATCCGGGTTGAGGTTCAGTGTAGAATTTCCTTCAAATATGATCAAACATATCCAAACTAAAATCCAAGTCTAATGTTGTAAGCTTGGGCCGATCGGGTTGCCCAGGCACATGACCTGTACAATTGAGCCTAACTAGGTGCAAGGCTGGGCACACTGCCGAGCCACATGGGCACACAACCAGGCACATGGCCGGGCGTGTAGCCAAGTGCACGGGCGCGGTGCCAGGCTGCACGAGCGGTGCATTGAGCACGATGTTAAGCTACACTAGCAAGGGACTAGTTCATGAACCAAACACATGCATTGACTCATGAATAGACACAATGCATGGCTCATGGCCAAGTTCATTGGGCATAGAACTAGGTCGGAGCCAAATCGGACGGGCACAATAATTGGCACACGGATGGGCACAAAGTCAGTCTGTGACTTAGCTGATGGGCACAATGGCCGGTCATGACCGGGTACAAGGCCTAGTTGGCGTGGCAGGCACAATGCTTGGCTCGCGAGCAAGCCATTAGGCTCATGGCTTGGCATATGACTTGGCCATAGCCTACCCGATTCAACGCAACAATTTGTGGCCGATTCGTGATCGGTCTACGTTCAAGTATCAATAACGCATGGTCGACGCTCAGTTGTCATGTGCCCTCGTGGAATTCGGTATTACGGAATTAATCCATGATCATCTAGGACCGATGCGTGGCCGTGCATAATCACTCGTGACCGACACATGCCGACACGTTACTGATCCATAGTTATCCAGAATCATCTCACTAACGGCACCTATGGTTGACGGGTCAATCCATAGTCATATCACTCTAATTGACTTTCATGATCAGAGAGTCACTCCATTATCGATCCCTAAATCAATTCATGAATAATCTTTCGATCGAACCATGACCAACCCTCAGTACACTCGTTCCAAACATGTTATCCGTTCCATTACCGATACTCGGCTCGATTGCTCATCCATTCTATCACAATTTACCTTTAGTTATTTTGGTCCCAAATTTGGGGATGTCACATAGTGACTCTAATGAAGACAATGTGAAAATTTTCAAGACAACTGAGGTTGAGAATTTATGTTTTGTTTATTGGTAATTCGCAATCAAGTGCCTTAAACCAACTGCTTAACAATTTATGACCCCTTTGAAACTTGCCATATAGCTCTATCTAATAAGGCACACAGGTCCACATGACCTCAATTCCGGTTGATATCCTCACGTTATAACCAATTTAGGCTTGATTAAGATATAAATTCCCTAAGTACATCCTACTCATTGAGAAATTTAATAAAAAGGAAGAAAAAGAAGTACAGAGCCTCAATTGAGAAAAGGCCAAAGGCCAAAGCAAGTCTTGCATGCACCCGGTGCACGTGAGCCCATTCCATCATAACCATTAATTCATGTTGGTCCTATGTGGAGTTCACATGACTAAGATGAAGTAATTTCATATGTTTCGGGTAATATAAGAATTGTTTCAAAAGTCTAAGGTTGAAATTATCCCGTTTTTCAATAGAATGAACAAAAACCATAGGAGAAATTTACAAGCGAAATAGAGAGAAATAGGAAGCGATGATGTTGAGAAAGAGTACTGGAGAATTAGAGAACCAGGAATGAGAAACTAATAGCTAATATCATCGAGTGTCGTACATAAATGGTCTACCTTATTTTCACTGTATTCGCGCTAGTACTCTGACCACAATGGCCAGAAGCTTAGACGATCGCAAGACAAGTGCTCATGGATGAGCAAACTCCTCACGGTGGGTCGAGCTGTGTAATGCTCCATATGTCCCCGGCGTATTCATGTATAGTCCTATCGCTGCTGAACTTGTATGATCCTGCTACATCCAGAATCGACATCCTCGTCCATGTGTACAGGTTAATGCACTCCAAAGACCAGTATATAGAGAAGGTTTTGTACATTGATCGCCTTTTGGTCTCAATATGCCTGTTCAACTTCTTCTTGACATTCGATGTGACTGGGAAAGTCTGTCATTGCAGAAAATAATCTGCTCGACCAAAACCTTCATTCCCCTCCAAGATCTTATCAGCTCATCGCAATTGTAGTGTCCAAAAACACCACTTTGGATGAATGCTTCGACTTCTTCGAATCGCGGGTCAGGGACAAATTAGATGGAGTGGCTATATTTAGATAATCTCGACGACAGTACATGCACACCCGGCAACTTGACTTAACTGAAACACCGGCTACAATTTTTCCCCATAGGTCGATTGTTCATCCAAAAAGCTTAAGCTATCAAATAACAAGCCTTCATCAAGCATCATATCCCTTGGCACCACCTCTCGAGGGTCCGTCAAGTCTTACACGCGAACAAAATGATGACGCAACTCTACGAAACAAACAACCAAACACAAGAATATAGAAGGAAAGGCATTCTAATAAAATCGTAATAAGAGCCGGTGTGTTGAAATTCGGATTCTTGACTTGAGTTCTAATGGCATAGTACACAAATGGCTGCCCCAAAGACCGAAGTCAAATGGGTCACAAGGGAAATACTACACACATCACAATTCTCGTGGTTTTTAGGTAGTTGATAGGTAGACGTGCCCCTCCCCCCTGCTCCTCTTTTTTCTTTAATCCTTTGGAAAAAGAAAGAGAAAGAGACTCATTAAATTCACCCTAGATTTGATCGATATTATCTTGCAAAATCTTCTGTGAGATTCAGCCCCCTGGATCAATGTCCTTAGTGTTGGCGATATGATTGGAGATGTGAAGAATATCGATTGTGATGCTGATTCTGATTACGGGCTAATTGATTCAGTCAATCTGTAATTGATTTAGTAGATTAGGAAAATGTAATCTTATATATTCTTTTTCCTAAATTTTCTTTTTTTCACTTTATTATAAATAGGACTATGTACATGTATACAAATCAGAACAATGCAATAGAATTCCTCAAATTCTTTCATTTTCTGTCACTTGGTTCAGGTTAGCTTGCCACTGAAGCGAAGCGAAATACTGACAGGGTTATAATAGTTATTTGTTGAAAGGTCATCAACATCTATCTCTAAAAGCATCTTGCCAAGTTTGCCTTAATAAATCACTATCGTAATATGGGTTTTTTGAATTTGCAAAGCATGATAGTAATTACAACCAACAGATTACGTGTAATAAGTTTTTAACTTATACAAATATCCAATTAGAAGTTAAATTGCTGAGAACCTTCGTTTGAATATGCCAATTATGCTGGTGGTTATCGAAATGCATAGATATAGATGGTATGGATAGGCAGCTATTTTAAACATAATAGCCACCAACATGAATTTGGATCTTGAACTTACCACTATATAGTTGATAAGCATGTTACTACTGACTCTCGATATTCATTGCTAATATAGATGTCAACATACTGTAGACATTTGCAAACCTTCATATGTTTATGATGTGCGCCAAAAATGCCGTACCCCTTAAAGAAAATAAACGTGACAGGACATCCAAATTTCATTCATTTTCATTTGGACCGCAGATACTTGATTTTAATTGGCCCATATGATCCTGTTAGGACGTACGCATTATCAAAGGATCATTACTTCGACTTTGCCCTAGCATGAGAAGAAGTCAAGATGATGTCTATTAAGTGTGTTTTTCTCTTGCATCTTGAGAGACATTTGACAATTACTCACGATCTTTGTCTGGCTTTACACCGTACATCACCAAACATATTGATCGCAGTAAGCTTGGAATCAGCCACAAAGAAGTAAAATTATTTGGTAAGAATCGTGATGTGGTCCGTCCGACATGGATGCTCCTTCTATCGCGGGAAGAGGAGAAACTCAACGATAAGTACCGTTTCATTGCAACGTCATTGTTGTGCTAGTTTTTGTTTATCCCAGCAATTTGCACTCAGTAGCAAGAGCTTACCAGTAGATTAAACTTGATAGCCAGGGAGTTGCTTACTCTCAGTTCATCTTCAGATCCTTGAGACAAATTATATCCCGATGATTTTATTGAACAGGATAACGTGTGTGAGAATTCGCACAGCACTATGAGTATGGCATTCGTCAATGTCCAAAATCTGTTATTTCTCCACAGTTTCTGAGCAATGTCATAGATTGATGAAATCTGTAAAATCTACAGTATAAATCTTGTGAAAAATATACTCCACAACAGAACGGAAGATGAGCAAGATTATATGGTTATTTGTATTGAGAGAGCTTGCTGAAAAAATTTGAAATAGATTCCATAATAGATGAACACCGCGTATGACTTAAGTAAATTAATGTTTGTGTGTGTTTTCTTTTTGTATAAGTTAGAGCTTGATATTGATATGTTTTAGTTAACTCATCTGACAATGACAAAATAGAATGTCTAAAAGCAGAAACTTCCACCATGTTTTTGGTTGAGTTACTCATGAATCTGCACCTTTCTCCCTTCAGTAACTCCAGTGACGACGTGCATAACAGCACGCTCATCATCCGACAAAACAATACACAAAAAGTCAACACGGTAAAAGATTTAAATAGAGAATTCATGCTAATTAAAGATAAGACATTATAGAAACCATGGAGTTTATCGTACGGTGTCTAGCACATGATCTACTAATTATCCAACAAATATATCAATAATAGTACTCAAGCTCGTAGTAGTCTAGCTTGTACCCACAAGGCAGAGAAGATGGAATTTATCCATGTCTATAAGGAAATGAGCAACTCGATGTCACAACCGAGAGTTGGCTTGATCTGATGACAAACTCTGCGATGGAATCAATACAGATATTTGAGAAGTTTGTGACTGCATGAAAATCAAAGCTACCATGTTCTTATGCACTGATGACTGCAACTTATGTACATATATCCTAATGCTCTTCTGAGGATGACCAATGACGCATCTACTATTCTAGGTCCATGCAATGGAGTGCCCTAAGTTCGATGGATCTCTAGCAACTTCAAATTGAACTAAAATTGATCTGAGTTTAGCAAACATAATCGAAGGCATGCAGTTCAGAATTTCTCACCAGAGGAATCCCCTTGGCTGCTCTTTCAGCCAAGTAAGGGCAAGGCTTAAAGAAATCTCCATACATCTTTGACCATTCATCCAATCTTGAACAAATGTGCTTGGAACCCAATGAATCAGCCCAGAAGACAACGCCTCCGCTGCACATCACAGCTTTAGATTTTGCACGAATAAAATAAAATGGGACTTGTGAGTTGTGAGCACTTAAATTATGTACCGATAAGATGGAAAGCCCATGCCCATAACAGCAGCTATGTCAAGGTCCGCTGCCTTGACAGCGATTCCTTCAGCAAGGATTCGACAGGCCTCATTTACCACAGGGAAGAATATCATCTCTACAATGTCGTTTTCGGCTACATTTACTAGCTGTTTAATGAAAACACAATATTAGGGAAGAAGAATGATAGTCATCAATAGGAGAAGACTGCAACTTCAAAAAGTCGCAACTAACTCTGGGTTTTTAACAGTAATACAAAACAAACTTCACAAAGAAGATATCACAGCTTGAGTAACATGAAATGGTATTCATTTTCTTTACCCTTCCGTTTTTCCCCATGGGTATAGATTAATGGTTATCCACTCCAAGATTTAGAGCACAAGCAAGGATGATCAATCAGTTTTTGAGCGATTGAAAGCAATATGATTTCAACTTTAGAAAGAAGCTATCAAAACTCAACCAAAATGACAGGCATCAATTTTCTTTTCTTTTTTCTCTATTTTTTCCTGGATATGGGTTAATGGTTATCCCCCTCCAAGTAATAGAGCACAAGCAAGTGTGATCAATCAATTGGAGAGAGAGAGAGAGAGAGAGAGAGAGGCCTTAGGGTCCACAGTAACACCGGAAATGCTTCTGGCCTTCTCGATATATTTTTCCAGATCAGGATCTGGGGTAGCTTTGCGCCTTTGGTCATACTGATAAAAACCTTTGTTGTTAGATTCTCCTGCAACAAAAGCAAGAAGCATTAAGAGTAGAAAAGAAAACCAGAGGGCTGCAAAAAGCCAAGTCCCCATTTTTTATGACCCAATTAATATAGCATTTCGTGTGTGGTTCTTATTTGTCTTATTTCCAGCATGATTATTGGCAGTGTTGTCCTATGTCCAGTTTGCACATGTTGTTAACATAGATCTCGCATCACTTATTTACAGCGTTTGATAGGGCCTTCCATGCATAAAGCCTCCCTCCACCTAATAGTTTTAGGCTTTTTGGGTTAGCCTTCCTAAAAAGATCAAGAATCAGGTCATGATGCACCAGTAGCAGTTTTACCAGCTCTCTTATCCTCCTGCAAGATGGGGATAAGCACTGATTTGTACGTTCTTCCAGGGAAATTCTCTAGGAATTGCATGCCAGTAGCAATTGCAACCCCAAAACCAACAAGGTCAGCTAATCTGCCAGCATACAGTAAAACTCAGTTAAACATTAGACCATTTTGAAAAGCAAAACGAAAATAAATTTAAATTCTAGAATGCATTAAGACCTGAAAGGACCCATTGGCATCCCAAATTTGGTAATCACATTATCAATTCTATAGGGATTGGTGCCACGCTCAACAAGCAAAAGAGCAGCTTGTCTGTAAGGGAAGAACATCCTGTTCACAGCAAAGCCTGTACAATTCCCAACCACCACTGGAATTTTCTTCATCTTTTTCCCAATATTAAGCAAGTCGACAACAACCTGGGGAGAAGTATGCCGAGTACGAACAATTTCCAAAAGAGGCATGACATGTGCAGGACTGCATTGGAAGTAGCTCCCACTATTTCAGCTAAAGGAAGGCGGATTCAAAAAACAAAAATAAAAATTTCACACTTTACATCACCTGAAAAAATGGGCCCCAACAATCCGATCTAGAGACTTGGTTCTCTCACCAATGATGGTCAAATCAATAGTGGAGGTGTTGCTAGCGAGTATACAATATGGTGGGCAGTATTTTTCAAGCTCAGCAAAAATATGTTGCTTCAAGGAAACATCCTCGATAACAGCCTGTTTAAAGTATCAAGTGCAAGTACCTGAGGATTTTCCCAAAGTCCTACATTAAGATGAAACTGTTGGAGATCGTCTAACTACCTCAATAACCAGGTCCACATTTCTGAAGCTTTCATAGTCAAGCACACCCCTTAGAAGGGACATTGTTCTTTCAAGCTTCTCCGCAGTTATTTTGCCTTTCTTAGCATGGCTTTCCAGATTTGCTGGAAGGACACAAACTATTAAACAAATGGCAGGCCTAAAAAGTAAAAGCTAACAGAAACACAAAGGTGGTGAATGTAAATACTAAGATGCACCAAAATAAACTATTGTTACCTCTGACTCGTCCTATACCAGCATGCAAATATTTCTTGTTTACTTCTTTGAGGATCACTGAATAATTATTAAGTATCAACGCAGTCACTATTCCAGATCCCATTAGTCCTCCACCAAGAACAGCAATCTTGTTGACTTGCCTAGGCATCAAACCTCTGTCTGTGATACCAGGGACCTATGTCACAGTTGTGGAGGGTCAATTTACCTGAGTTTCTAAAAGGTTCAGTAAGTCAAGATGAGTAACATTGAACCTAGACTTTCAAAAGTTATCATCCACTAAGATCCAGCCAGGGACATACACCATTATAAAGGGCCATCTAATCAAGTTCCTTCTATGTTTAAACTAATAACTCCTTGAGCTTCTGTGAACACAGACAGGTTTAATGAAGCTAGTTACAACCTTTTTCTACCTCTACCCTTGATGGTCAAAAAATTGCGGAAGTCACATCTGAAAACGTAACATGTCATTAGGAATGAAGGGACATTATATTTCACTGTGCAAAAACTAAGGTGCAATCGTTATTAGATCCGGCAAAACTGAAACCGGACTGATACCCTGCCCTAAAAAACAGGGCAAGGGCGGACCTTTTGGCAATCCGCCAAAAACCGAGTCAAGCCCAACCCGCACATATCAGGGTTGGGTTGGGTCAACCCAGTTCAACCCGATTTGACCCGACATGTGAAAAAAAAGTTCATGCTTGATCATAGTTGAAATTTTTTAACAGGCAAAATGATAACAATATCTGGTCTTGCTAGCTTAACATATGTACATTATTTGAAGGAATATGTAATCTATATATTCCCTTATATTGGATGGATGAATCAAAATAATTGAATTGATGCTGCATATACTAAGAATCATAGTAAATTTGCTTGGCTAAGTCATGTGATAGTTTTTCAGTTGGATACTTAAATGGGCATACTAGCTTAAATAACCATTTACAGATTTCACATTACTTAGCAAACTAATTTACTGTACAAATCTTAATACCTCTAGCATTGCTCAAAAAATTTACAAGTTCAGTCAGGTTTGTGTCGACCTATTTCAACCCAACTTGACTTGATGTGCAAAAAATCTTTTTAGCTCAAATCATAGTAACTGAAGTGAACATAATTAAGAGGGTACTCGGTCTTGTTAACTAATATAATTGTAATATTATAAAAAAAATCACATGATTCATGCAACTTTCAAGAGATGTCACTTTTTCCATTAGAAGATAAGTTGGATGGCGTCATGTTCTTAGTTGGAGTTTAATTTATAAGTGTTTTTATTGTGTTTTTTTTATTTTTTGGCAAAAAAAATAGTCTTTGGCACAATATTTGCTTTTGACGAAACACACTTTACCAAGATCAACTTTATTATGGTTTTAAGATATTCTTTTGTTTAATAGTGCTAACTTATTTGATTGTAGGAACTCTAAAATCAAATTTCGCAAATATTATAATATGAGGAGCAAACTAATTCGTGCAGTTATATAGAAGCAAGATCTACGATCAACACAGAAATTTTCTATTTATTAGGTGAAGATATTAAACGTTTGAAGTTTTGCATACTAAAAGTATGTCTTTTAAGGAAGATGACAAAATAGGGTCAAAAAAGAATCAACCCAGTATGGGTTGATCAAATCTCTACCCATTTAAAATGGCTGGCTTTATAAGTCGTACCCATACTGACCCAGAACCCAATCTTCTCAGTTGCCAAGTCCAACCGTTGTATTTTCACATGGATTTAAAAATCAGATATCCTTTGAAATGAATGTAATCCACACTACCAGGTGACAAACCATAAACCAATCTTTGATTAAACAACTTCAAGTAACCAGAGGCCAAAATGGAAGTCATACTAGCCTTTGTAAAGGATATGGATAGAATTTCATGAATATTGGCCCACTATGTTTTGTGAAAAAAAATAGCACCCACGAACACGTGCCATCGCCCAAAGCATGTAAAATTCCAAATTCAAAACCAAAAGCTTTGTTGTATCCTCCTTTTATTCTACACCAGGTCAATGGATATACGAACAGAGAGTTTTGTTCAAACCTTCGAAGCTCCACGTTGAGCAAAGAAGACGTGGACCAAGCACTTGGTGGTGTAAGATTGTTGAAGCTGTTGAGCCTCTTTAGCCTCCTGCCAATATAGGATCTGGTTCACAATATTTTACAATTTGCTCCAATAAGAAGGCTACAAAAGCTAGATTAGGCAGTACCTTCCAATATCCAGCCCGTGGACCAGAGATTATACCCTCTTCAACAACGTCAATGCAGATCAGAGGATGCTTGACATTAAGAGCCTGATTTTTGACTTGAGATCTTACAAACGTAAGTGTTTGCCTTGTCTCCTCAAGGGATCCTAGCCTGTCAGTCCTGTAAAGAGAAGCAACCCATGGTCTCCTGCACCGTGAGATATCCAGAGCCCATTTTCGGGCAGTTGGTAGAAGTTCATTTGGTGATACAACAGCATCTACGAGGCCCAAACTGCATGCTTCTGTCCCTTCCACTGCCTTTGAGGTCTATATGGCAAAACATTGGGGAGCTAGAGCAAGTTAGTCGACATATTTAGAACAAGTAGAGAAGCAAAACAACAGAAAACCCATAAGGCCAAAGGGTACCAGCATCATCCCAAGCGATTTGGAGAGACCAACAAGGCGTGGAAGCCGCTGTGTTCCTGGTGCAGTTCAGGTGCATGACCATAATTATATATAAATAAAAAGAACGGAAAATCACATCAAATATGCTAGTGCATGTAATAAGATCAAGCTTCCGATAAAGCCATCATAAGAACTTTGTGCCATACTAAAAGAGGTCATTATAACACAGCCACTAAGGAAATGCATTAACCCTTGTTCTTCAGGCACCTTAATATTTCACTTTGTCACAGAAAAGAAGTCCCAGTCCAGAATTTAGCATTCAATTAATTGTGGATTAAATCTGAGAGAACATAGATTGTAAATTCTAACATCTACTTGCTAAATGGACAGTTCAAATAAATGATAGACTATATACAAAGTAATGAGATCCAAAAACCAGAATAAAACAAAGCATTCTTTACTGTCCTGCTATAGTTTCATTGGTGTTCACTAAACTTTAGTAGATTTTGCATTTACATCACTACGCGATGCACAAACTTTTGTTCTTTTTTCTTTATCAATTGATGCGCTTTGACTGATATCTGGTCAATTTTTCCAAGACAAGCTTGGTGTAGTTGCCACATGGCATTGCGTCGAGAAAACTGGCACCAAGTTTCAGACATGTCACAATTGTACCGAAAAAGAGGCTGGGTTCAAGTCAAAGTGCATCGATTGCAAAGAAATGAAAGTTCAATGCATGGGCATTAAATGCATATCTGTCTGTATTTATCTTTTGCGCGATTTGTGTAATGTGAGGACCATGGTAACTCTACAAAGGAAGTAATAGGTACAACTTATGGCCAAAAAATAGAGAAATTCAAAGGTGGAAAGAAGAACAGATCCTAATGTTTATTCAGAGACATGCTAAGCAGTTCGAATCTAGGTCTCTATCATCCTCAAATAGCCTAATGCCACAGCTTAATAACTAAAAGCACTTAATCAGATTGATAAAAAAAATGCTACACAAATGTCTCGAGCTTTCAGTCAAGATCCGCGCATGATGTGGCACTGGATTACCAACAAGCAAGATAGATCAAGCAGTAGCTTTGTTTGAATTTAAAGAAAGAAAATCATACAGATGGACTACGTGTTATCCTATACACACCTATCCCAACTCCAGGTTTTGGATAAACACTTCCATTACCTAATGCTTCCTCTGTTACTGCTCTGATCCCTTGCTCTATGCTTCAAATTCCAACGGAAATAAACTTCGATCCCAGAAGGGAAAAACTGTGCAGAATAGTATTTGACTCGAGTGTGATGGATATGGAAAACTCAGAATTTGGCACTATAGGCTTAGAAAACTAGTTATCTGCACCTTGACATGTTGCCTATTTCTACGTTTCCAACTAACTTCATAAGCACGGCCCAAAAAAAAATAAAAAATTCATATGCAACTTCAGTAACATGGAACTTTGAGCTTAGCTTATATGACGATACCTTGCATGACGATACCTTGGAGCAACATGCCAGTGAAAAAACCAGTATTTTTTTAGCATTTTTGTGAACTTAGTTTGCCGCAATTTCATTTATTATTCACTGTTTAGAAGTACCGAAAACCTATGTGGAGTTGGATAAATATCATTAGCAATAATAACATCATATGCACCCGATCTCAGTTCACATTCGAGCGTGCATGAACTTAAACACTTCAAAAAATAATTGAACATGTTTCAAAGAAATGATGTTTATTCTGTTAAACTTAGTGAAGGAAGCTGATTCAGGTCATGAAGTGTTGCATTAACATCCACCTTACAGAATATGCAGCATGCCCTGTCATACACATATTTTGAATATAATAATGCAGAGAATGCTCAACCTGAATTATGGCAATACCTCCAAGTCCAGGAATGACGCCGAGCTGAAGTTCAGGGAGGCCTAATCGCGCAGTAGGAGTTGATAGTCTTGCATGACATGCCTGATTGAGAGAAACAGAAAATTGACAACTTAAAAATAATGTTCTAAACCCATAAATGAAAATTTCATCTACAAACAAAAAGGTATTAGCACCATAGCAAGTTCTAATCCTCCACCCAAAGCAACGCCGTCGATAGCAGCAACAGAAGGCTTCTTAGCCGCTAAAAAGAAAACACACAATTGAATAAGCAATAAGTATCTGACCCAAAAAAAAAAAAAGAATAAGCAATAAGTGGAGTAGAAAGCAATAAAAGTCAAGCACACACCTTCAACTGCATCAGTGAAGAAATCAACTGATGTATAACCAGGCTTTGTTTGTTCTTCTGCCAGAATTAGACAGAGAAAAGGACATGATAATGTAATCCAGAGTCAACTAATAGAATACGAAACAAACATGCAACTAAAATACCTTCCCTACGTTTTTGCCCACCAAAGCCACTAATGTCAAAGCCCCCACAGAAAATGCCTTTTGCACCTGTCCTAGAAAAGAATTGTCGCAGCATTTCAATCCTTCCGAATGCAAGTCATGCAAGAGGGAAAAAGAACTCTGATATATACCCGTCACTACAATTGCTTTCACATCTTCTCTCCCCAAAGCCTGTTCGTAGCCCTCACTTAAGCTGCGGAATACTGGGAAAGGCAAAGGAAGAGATCAGTTACTACACGTTTACAGCTATTATAGAGATAAAATGTTTATCTGAACTTTGGCAGAAATACATATCCTCAAGGCATAAAAAACAGAAGAAGAGAAAATGCCTGTTAAAAGCACAGTAAACGGCAGAGTTGAAATGTGCCAACATGAAGCAACCATACAGAGAGTTTAGTGAAAGTGAACGAAGGTCAGAAGTTGCGCCACATTAATATTTAACAGGTACAACTCTTTCCCTAATACTCTCTTCTAACAGCAGCTTACTGTCCACTAATGTTCAAAATTAGCGAGTTGTTCGCTGCAAAATGAATGCGAATGTATGAGTTTTAATGTTATCTCTTCTGCAGAAATGTCAACTCAAGTCTACCATACTTGATTAAACCCCATGACAAACGGGTGAAAGTACACTAGAATTTCTGAAGCTTGCACGCGTAGTGCAATCAAGTCCGAACCTTTCAATTGTCACAATCAAGTTCTAAATCTTTTCTCTGAATAAGTTGCAATCACACCATTCCAGTGACCACTTCTCCAATTGGTACCTTGCGGCAACCTCCGCCACACAGGAAATTTTCTTCTGCCAAGTGGGCGATTTGTGAAGGACAGATTTGATTTGGCATTTTTGGTAAAAAGTTCACAACTTGATAGCATCAATTGAATGATTTGGGACTTAGTTAGACTCCGCACAAATGGTTTGGGACTTTCGGCAAACTTTTCACGCAACAAATATTGCAGTGTGCTTACTCCAACCGGGCATGATCTGAATATGTCCATATGACACATATAGGGAATAAGCACCCCCAAGTGCTTCAAATTATCATTCCATGACAGAAACGGAACTTTGACTGCAAGCAAAGTGAGCCCAAGAGATGTATGCCATTCTCAACCAAAACTTAAAAAGCTCGAGCTAGTTGACAAGAGCAAGGTCAGTTGATCATCGCCGATGATCACCTCGAAATTAATATACCCACGATAAGCGACTGAAAACTACGAAGAAACTCCACACCCACGAGAAAAAAAATGAAAACATGTCAAGTAAAACCAATCAAGGCAACAACTTTCGAGAAATCGAAGGATGTTGGAAAGGGATCAGAGGATGTACTGTCGGCAGTGAGAGCATTGACAGGAGGGTTGACGATGGTGATGAGAGCGACGCCATCGTCGCCCACTTCCAAAACCGTCGTTCCCTTTGCTTCGCTACTCATTCGTTTCTGTTTTTCTTGCTTTGCTTTGAGCTGTGACAGTCGACTGTGAACCGGGTGGGCTTCATTCGGCATTTATATGCTCACGTGCCTTTCTTTTTAGTGGAAATGTTATTTGGGATATGGAAAAAATTACCAAATACCCTAAACTATATTATCTGTGATACATTTACTTTGAATTTTTTTTTTTGCGATATCAAAAACCTCAAACTATACTACTTGTGATACATTTATCCATTGTACTTTAGTCAATGAGTATTTTCATCTTTTTTGCATTTTCTTTTTTTTTCCTTTTCGGCTAGGGCTGCCCTCGCTAGTGTCGGGCGAGGGTCGCCCTTGCTGGCGTCCGGCGAGAGTTGCCCTCATCGGATCTGGCAATGGCAACCCTTGCCGGCGTCGAGCGAGGGCGACCCTCGCCGACGTTGGGCGAGGCCCAGCCTCGTTCGCCTAGGCGAGGCAACCCTCGCCTGACTCAGGCAAGGGCGGCCCTCCCCGGATCTGGCGAGGGCGGCCCTCCCCGGCATTGAGTGAGGGCGACCCTCGCCCGACGCCGGCGAGGGTCACCCTCGCCAGACCCGGGGAGGGCCGCCCTTGCTTGAGTCAGGCAAGGGTCGCCCTCGCCTGAGTCGAGTGAGGGCCCCCCTCGCTTGCCTAGGTGAGACGACCTTCGCCCGACTCAGGCGAGGGCGACCCTCGCCTGGGCAAGCGAGGGCGGCCCTCACTTGACTCAGGCGAGGTTGCTTGCCCAAGAGAGGGTCACCTTTGCCTGAGTTGGGCGAGGGTCGTCTCGTCTGGGTGAGCGAGGGCGACCCTCGCCCGACACCGGCGAGGGTCGCCTCGCCTGGGCAAGCGAGGGCGGCCCTCACTCGACTCTAGCGAGGGCCACTTGAGGCTGGGGAGGGCAACTCTCGCCCGACGCCGGCGAGGGCGACTCTCACTCGACGCCGACGAGGGCCGCCCTCGCAAGAAAGAAAAAGAAAAAAAAACGAAAATGCCCATTGACTAAAGTGCAATGGGATAAATGTGTCACAAATAGCATAGTTTAGAGTTTTTGGTGTTACAAAAAAAGTTTAGAGTAAACGTGTCACAGGTGGTATAATTTAGGGTTTTTGACGGTTTTTTTCCTTTAGGATAAGTATAATGAAAGTTCTAAATTTTATTATCGAAGTGCAATTCATTCTTTAAAAATTTTCAAAAATATAATTAAGTCTTAAAATTTAGTACGGAAGTGTCATTAATTGGATCTTTTACTCCGAAGTATGAAACACTTTGGTATCTGAGCACTACCAATTACTAAATGAATATGGTACAAACAACTAATAGGGGTTGAATTGGTTGACTGTGGAACTTGGAAACTTGTTCGCATAAAGTGATGGACAGTGTGTAGGATGTGCCTTGGAATCGTGTGTATGTGGAAACAATTATCTTGCGCCAACTACCTGGGCTAGTTCTCAGTCTGCATTTAGATACCTCTTAGTATATTGACATTCTAATGTTTTGTAGACTGTTCACCTTCTGCTTGGTCCCTTTAAACTCTTCGATGATCACACATCATTTATTTTATTCACAATCCCCAATGTCCATTCAAGCTTATTGATGTCTTCACGGCCTCTAGTTCATTTCCTATTGGTCCATCCAAACCCGGATCATATGTCTTTAGGTTTGTTCACCATCCACAAGGTCCTTGTGAACATCGACTTATTCCTCATCCAATAACTTCTTTACCCTTTGCAAGGTCTATCAATCATCAACATATCTTACATCCAATAGCTTGTTTACCTTCTATAGAGCAAAGGTCATTCAACACTCTTAGACGTCTTGTTACTAACACTATTTGCATATCGATCTATGTATTTAGAGGCAATGTCTTCTTCACACTCAATTGCACATCTTAGTATAATTAGAGTGCTTTGTCATCCTAAAAAGACCCGCAAGGATTTATCCTTGAAAAGTGAAGTATCCACTTGTCACCGATGACCACGAACTTCTGTATCCATTTGAACCACAGCCACAACCGATGGTTGACTAAACCAAGACTTTAGTTAAGCAGGGAATCAGAAAACGACACGTGGAATAGGAAAAAGGGTATTTAAAAAATTTAATTACATTAGGATAAAAACTTTCAGCTGGACTAATCTCTAGAAATGCATACGCATCACTCTCTCCATATGCATTAAGCAAGACAAAAGTGATGAGTGAGAATACTTAGACCGGTGATGCAGGGATTTAAATGTGAAATATTGCACCGTCCTCCTAAATCAGGTAAGATACCAAAATCCGATGAATGATATGACTACGAATACGACACGAATATGTTAAAAAACAGGCCTCGCACCGCGCCATGTAGAAGCCCCAACTTTTATTTATTGTACTAATTCATTTTTGTGAGTCCATACCTTGTGGGATAATGCACATTGTCGGAGCAAACTAGGATCCTGCGCATATTGCTTGATTTACTTAACCTATTGCAAATATAATACGTAACTTGCAAATATTGTGTTGGTAGGGAGATCTTCACTTGACCTCATTGAAGGGATATGGCCCTTATTTATTACACTAGACGAGTCTTATCTACCTATTGACAAATTATTTGGAGTGGAAAAGAATTTCAAGATACAGTTGGGTTGGATTAAAAGAAAAATAATATTGGTTCCGTCACCAACAATGGGCTCCACTCAGCAACAGTAATTTGTACTAACCCACCATGCTTATGGAAGATTTTGGGGGTGAACATAAAATAAGTGGGTCGAATAATGAATAAAAAGGCTTTGATTGGTGGCCCAAAAAGTGAGGCTAAAAATAATCTATTCATTTTCTCACTAAACTAATCCATTATTTGGGGCAGTACGACGAAAAACTGGAAGAAAAAAAAATGTATTTTCTGCTTAAAAAAACAGCTCTCGTTAATAATTGACGATGTTTCGAAGCAGCAATCATTTAGCACACGAGAATAACGTGTTGAGGTACCTAGTCATACACAAGCTTCTTAAACCCAAAACTCTTATGTAAAGTAGTGTATATTGGCTATATGTCTACATCTTTAGTTGTTGAACGAATCTTTTCGTAGGCAGTGGATGAGGAAGAAAAGGATTGAACGCATTTCTTGACACATGAAATGATGACTTCTCAACTATAGTGCGAAGGATTCGCTTGCTCTGTGCGAGTGGCCTCAGCGTTCCAAGTGGAGGCCATGGCGATCGTGTAAACCATAAGAAGGTACGAAGCATGCGACGACAAGATCTATGAGTTGGAAATAGATCATTTTGATCTGGTGAAGGAAATATGTGGGTCAACAGATCAATCGGATTGGGATGCAAGAGCACTTATTGTGGAGACCCAAGTGGTTTCCAGTCTCTGAAGATAGCCCACTTCAAAAGAGAGTGTAATAGGATTGTAAGTTGCGTTGGCAAAGCCCATCACAATAAAGCCTTACCTTTGAACTGGGTCTCTTATCCCCCCTCTACCCTTTTGGAGTTGTTATGTTCGGTACTACTTTGTTTTCTATATAATGCAAGCTATGGTGTTTTTCTGACAAAAAAAAAAAAAAAAACATACTCCGACTCTCTTCATATCGCAAAGCTTTTCTTCAACGTCAGTAGATATGACCGTGTTCAAAGTATATTACCAATCAATAGTACCATTTAATCCATCCTCTAATAGTAGTTAATTGATTTGCACAGCCATGAAGGATTGTTAAGAAATTTTTTGAAGTAAGTGGTATTCCGAGCCAATTTACAAAAAATAGAAATTTCGAATGTTGAGACACCGAACTCTCTAATGATTAATTGCAAATGGGCCGCGTATGGTAGCTTAAAGTTGACCGAAATTACCTTAGAATCCTACGAAATACAAAAAGCTGAGAAGAGAGAATTCAGAATAATACTAATCCTTTATAGAAGAAGAGATACCATCTGGTCCTATATCAGCTCAAAGATGGATTTGCCGGGAGTAAGGTGCGATCTAGTAAGATGGGGCTGAAATAATTTTTTAAGAATGAGATGATTTCCCTTTTCTTTTAAGGGCAAGGGGAAGGACAAGCGAAATTCTTTCCCTTTTTACAAAGAGAAAATTACAAACATATATAAAGGCATAACTCCTCAATACCTGCTTCTGCATCCACACAATCTCTATGACTTGCTGGAGTTCCCGCAAAGCCCATCCTGCACTAGAGAAAGCAAAGGAATAGAAGTTGTAGGACAATGATCAGAAGGTTTAACCTTATCTCTTCTGCAGACATTTCAACTCAAGTGAAAGAGCTACCGGTAGACTTAAGTGAGCACTGCATCTTTGGAAAGGGAAGTAGTGCCGGATTAAAGTTACTACAGCTTTTTATTCAACCAAGCAATACATTTATTCAGACGTTTAGGGCGCTTCTCTAGTTCTTTCGAAAGGAGGTGTTCGATATATACTGACATTTATAAACAACTGTTCGAGAAAGATATAGGTATATTTTTTGAAGCACAAATCTGATGTGTTCGATCAGTTCAAGAAATTTAAGGCATTGATTGAGAAATAGTTAGATAAACAAATCAAATGCCTAAGAACCGATAACGTGGAGTTATGTGGTAAAGATTTTATCAAGTTCCTCCAAAGAGAAGGGATTGCGAGACATTGCACAGTACCCGAGACAGTACAGCAAAAGGACCTCGTAGAGTGGAAGAATCGAACTTTACTTGAGCGAGCTCGGTGAATGCTTTCGCATGTAGGACTAGGCAAGGAATTTCCAATTTATCAATTTTACGAAAAAAAAATGATCGAGAATTTACTTTTCAGCCAAACCAGTGTACATATCCATGTTTTTCAGCCAAACGATCCAAAAGCTATCCGGAATGTCTAAATCAACAGAGAAAATCAAACATGATTTGCACAGACAATCAAGTATGTTGCATACTTAATCAAATATATCAATAAACACTATATTTAAGGTAAGTTAGAATACATACCCGGTGCCCTTGCCTAAATTAAATTTTCCCACCATAAGTAGTGTGATCATATCAAGTTCAAGTACACTGCTTATATCCAACCATGGAACTTTTTTTTTCAGCCCTTGGTTGGTTGTCTTATTCTCTAACGCCATGGCAATTGGCAAACTGGATTCGGTTTCCAGGCATCGATGAAAAAAAAAAAACAATTGCTCTCCATCCCAAAAATTTACTCGCCATTAATTTCGAATTATCGTGTAGTTTTCAACCATAAAATAAATAAATACAGTTCTTTGAAGGCATTTCCAGTCACTGTGGAACTATATCACGTAAATTTAAGAATTGCAATGAGCCCCTAGGCACAGATAATGGTGCTGAAAGTTGTGAAAGTGCATACACCTCTTGTTGACTAAAGGAAATTCAGTGACGTGCAACAAAGCATCAAATAGAAGAGGTCCGGCAAAGTAGAATCAAGAAGTTCTCTATTCTAACACATAGGATTTCCGTGGCTTGGATTTCTTGAATCTTTGAAAGCAAATTTTTTTAGAAGCACCATTCGAGTTATTTATGGTTCATCTGGAAATAGGATAATTTATGTGGTGGTGGTTCAGCTCAAGAGCTTCAATGATTTTAAGTTGACCGAAGCTCATAAAGCTTTGTCTCTGAAACTGATATCAAAATCACTATTTGGGCTATGAAAGGAGAAAAGAGCCCTGGGCTTATACTGCTTGCTTCTTAGAAACTAATGTCATGGAATGTCATTGGTTTTGATGTGGTGGGTGCTGTTACAAAGTTCTCTCACTCCTCAAGGTTACTTGTTGCGGTAAATCCCACTGTCTTTTTTTTCTTTTTTGGTCTAAATAGAAACACTTTGATTAAAAATTAAGTGTTCTTGAAACTACAACCTGACGAAGGGGCATCATAACATAACAACTCCCATAAAGGTTGGGGGGGACGGGTTAGCCAAGATGGAAAAAAGAGAAATTGTACGTTGCGCTTTGGCGACCCAATTGGCAGCTTGATTTGCGGATCTATTGCAATGGGCCACAGTATGGTTTGTGTATTGGGCCATTCGAATATGCACTACTCTGATGAAAGCTGCCTCTTCCCAGCGGACTTCTCTCTGGTGCTGTAGCTTCTTTACTATTTCAAGACAATCAGTTTCTATTACAATTCCATCTTTTCTCCTGTCGACGAAGTAGTCTAGAGCATGCAGCAAAGCTTGCAGTTCTATGTGCAATAGCGAGGTCGTGGGTACTATCCTGGCAAAGCCTTCCAGCAAGGTACCAGCTTCATTTCTAAGGATTCCAGAAACCGTGCCTTTTGCTGCATCTCCAAGGAAGGATCGATCTATGTTGATTTTGAAGGAGTTTCTCAACGGTGGTTTCCAACACAGAGGTAAAAGGCTTTTTTCAACATGCAGAATAGAGCTTTGATGATTCCACTTCCTACAATTTTGCATTATCATTCTTGCCGACTCAATTAGGGTGCTCGGATTTGGGGTTTTTTTTCCTAAACACAAAGTCATTTCTGGCCTTCCAGATCAACCACAAAAGAATGGCCTATCATCTAGATTCAGCAATTTATGTAGTCGTAGCTCATAGTTATGAATCCATACCTCAATCCGTGTTATTTCTTGACGTGTGATTCTGAATTGTACTGAGAGATCTGCCCAGATGGCTTCGGTCCAGGGGCATAGAAGAAATGATGCTCTACCGTTTCAGCTTCCTGATCATAGAAGGGGCATGCTAGTCGAGGTAAGATTTTCCCCCTATAGAGGTTTTTTGCTGTGGGGAGAGCATTTTGGCATACACTCCATAGAAATATTCTAACCTTGGGTGGAATTTTTAAATTCCAGATTATGCACCATAGCTTGCAGGATGGCTTGAAAGATGATGAGGCTTGCATTGCATTATGTGTGTTTTCCTTTTGATGAATTTGATTGTATGCACTTTTCACCGAGAAGACCCCCGACTTTATAGCTGTCCACACAAGTTTATCCTCTGTTGCATGACTGCATAGTGGTATTGCTAACACCTTGTTAACAGTCTGCTCATCAAACATTCTTGCTAGCAAATCTTCATTCCATCTTCTATTCTCATTTTGGATTAGGTCTGCAACTCTGGTTGGCTCTTGAGAAGTTGCTGGTCCTCCTATTAATCCTCGTTTTAGCCACCTATCTTCTCGGATATTGATTTTTTCCCCTATGCCAATCGACCATATTACGGAGTTCGATATTGAATCTCTCCCCATCAGAATACTTTGCCATCCCCATGAGGGCTGAGACCCCTTCCAAGCTTGCCATAATGACCTTGTAGGGAAATAGATGCCTTTGAGGATTTTTCTCCATATGGATAACTGGTTTTAAGAAAGTCTCCATGCTTGTTTGCCAAGCATTGCTCTATTGAAAGATATTAGGTCTCTAAATCCCATTCCACCTTGATCTTTCCCAGTTTTGAGAACTTCCCACCTCTTCCAGTGAAGGCCTTTATTCGATTCACTATTCTTCCACCAAAATGCCGCAACCTTTCTTTCTATGGACTTACAAATGGAAACTGGAATTTTGAATATTGACATCGCATATTGGGGAAGAGCTTAAACAAAAATTTTAATCAGGGTTTCTTTCCCTGCCTTTGAGATTAACTTTTCCTTCCACCCCTCTAATTTCATATTGACTCTTGCCAAAATCCATGCGAACATTTGTTTCTTGGATTCACCCCAATCTAAAGGAATCCCTAAATATTTGCTAGTCTTCCGGATCTCTGGGATTCTAAGTTCAGCTGCCATATTATCTCTCAAACTCTGTGGACAGCATGAGCTAAAGAAGATTCCAGACTTGTTTAAGTTAATGGCTTGCCCAAATGCATAGCAATATTGATTGAGAATCAATGCAAGATTTTGGACAAAAGGACATTATAAGTGTCATAACTTGTGTACGGCACTCACTTTAGTGTTAAAAGTTTTCGCCGGCTCGCTTAAGTGCTAAATCAGAGGAAAATTGATCACTTAAGTGCCAAAAGTTTTTTTTTGGATCACTTCAACGCCAAAATTTTTGAAAAACGATCACTTAAGTACTAAACTTTTTGAAAAATGATAACTTAAGTGCTAATTTAAAAAAAAAAAACAATTACTTAAGTGCCAATCTCCGGCAAGCCACGTCGGTTTCAGAAATTAATAAAAAAAAACGCCACATCGGATTTCCAGCGAAAAATTATGTACGGCACCGGAGTTGGCACTTAAGTGATCGTTTTTCAAAAATTTTACCACTAAAGTGATAAAAAAAACTTATGGCACCAAAGTAAGTACCATACATAAGTTATGGCACCTGTAGTGTTCTTTTACCCAAGATATTGACATTCGATGAGCTTACCATCTAAGAAGAATATGGAATCATCAGCAAAAAGGAGGTGAGATAGGATTGGACAATACCTATTGAGTTTAATACTAGAAATTGTGCTGTCCTGAATTGCTTTTTTCATCAATATGGAGAGTGTGTTGGCTACTATAATGAACAAATAGGGAGACATGGGGTCCCCTTGTCTTGTCTCTCGTGTTGGCTTAAAGTAGGGCAATGATTCTCCATTTAATTTTACACTGAAAGAGACAGAAGTGACACATTTCATTACTCTCCGCACCCACCAGTCACTAAACCCCATTTTCAACATGCTAGCCTCAAGAAAATCCTACTCTACCCTGTCATAGGCTTTTTTCATGTCAAGTTTCACCGCTGCCTAGAATTTTCTTATCCTTTTTCTGATTCGCAATTGGTGGAGGACTTCCTAAACAACCAGAATATTGTCTTGTATTTGTCTACCGCCTACAAAAGCACTTTGTTCTCATTCTATTATAGCTAGCAGCCACTGTTTCAATCTATTTGCCATGATTTTCAAAATAATTTTGTATGCAAAATTGCATAGGCTAATTGGTCTGAACTGATCCAAGCCTTTTAGGTGATGATATTTTGGGATCAAAGTGATATATGTTCTGTTAAGTTCTGGGTTTAGATTTCTAGAATGAAAAAAGTCCTTCACTTCTTCAAAAACCCCATTCTTTATACTTTCCCAGTTACTTCGGTAAAATTGGCCATTCAAGCCATCAGGTCCCGGAGCCTTTAACGAGCTAAATTGAAAAGATGCTGTTTGGACCTCTTCCATTGTGATTTGAGCTGTCAAGAATTGGTTCATCTTAGCCGTGACAATCGTAGGGCATTGTTGCAAAACAGGTTCAAATTCTCGGGGGCCCTCTGATTTATAAAGTTCTTGAAAAAAGTCAACTGTCATATCTTTTAACCTCTTCGGATCTCGAATCTATATGTTTTCTGCATTTTTAAGCATTGATATTTTGTTCCTCTATCTTCTTTGAATTGTTGTGGCGTGGAAATATTTTGTGTTCTGATCATCCCACTTCAACCAATTGATTCGAGACCTTATTCTCCAATACATTTCCTCCTGTCTCCATAGTGTTGCAATATGTTCAGTAATGGCCCTCTTTTTGTTTTGACTATTTTGCAAATTGTGATCATTTGTTAAGCCCATGAGTTCTTCTTGCAATACTTTGATCTTCTTGTAGCTGTTCTGAAAGGTTTTCAAACTCCATGTTGCCAATCCTTTGGAAACTTCATGTATTTTCTGCACTAGATTAGAATGTTGTAATCTATCTTGATTCCAAATTTGTGCGATTATCCTCCCACAATACTCATGTGTCTAGCCAAAATGCTTCGAATTTAAAAATTCTCTTTCTCCTAGGAGGTTCGGCTGATAATATCAATAAGATAGGGCTATGATAAGATCCAATGGCTAGTAGAACGAAAGCCTCAGCTTGAGGGAATGATATTCTCCACTCAATATTGCAAACAGCCTCGTCCAATCTTTCTTTAACATAGTCCTGCCCTTCTCGATTGTTCACCCAAGTGAATGCGCAACCTTTACTCCCTAAATCCATTAAACCACAAGCATTGATGAAATCTCTAAAAGCGTTCAGTCTGTATTGTTCTAGAGGCCTCTTCCCTAGCTTTTCCCAGTAATTCAAGATTTCATTATAGTCCCCTATACGCACCCAGGGCAAGGTGTTCTGGATACTCAAAATCTTCAGCTCTTCCCATAATTTTAATTTGTCCTGAAACCATGTTGGGGCATGAACAAAGGTAGCCCTGAATTGTATACCCATCTCATCATCCTGAAGAGTAATATCAATGAACTCATTTGTGGATGAATTAATAGTCAAGGGAATTCCAACCTTCCACAGCATAGCCAAGCCCCCCCCCCCCCCCCGCAGTTTTGGAAGTTTAAATTTCTGCTTACACTACGAACTGTAGTTTCTTGATTCTTGGTCTCCATCAAAAATATCACATCGGGCCTTTCCTGGACCATAATGGCCCTTAGGGCTTGAACTGTCAAGGGTGTGCCCAACCCTTGACAGTTCCAACATAACAGCTTCATTTGTAACCGGGTGGCTTATTAGGGCTAGCCACCAAAGTCCATTGATTGGGTTCTTTTGCAAGTTGCACAAGAGTTTCTAACAGCTGTGTTTCATCTAGCAATTGTCCTTCATAAATTTTTTGATCATACGGACCAAATCTTCTGCCCTTCTTATGATTCTCTACCTTCAATTGTCTATTTTTGCTCTGTAGTCTGTCGCCCACTATCTGCAATGAAGATATGTCAGTCAACAGCGGAATAGCTGAATCAGGATCAGCATCTTCTTTGATTTTTGGACTGCTCACTAGGGCCAAAAGCTCATTTTCTGTTAGTTTCCTCGTTCCCCTACCCTCTTGCAAATTGTTCAATCTTGTGTATGGGCTGCTTGCATTATTCTGAACCAAGGTAATCAATCCAGAGTTTTCTGGGGTTTCTAGCACCATCTCCTACTCCTCTTCCACCTCCAAAATTTCTCCATAAAAGGCCGTACAAAATGGACTATTGGAGTTCTCTTCAGCTTTTAGCCAGGACCTGTAAAATAGTTTTTCAGTTTTGGAAAGGAGTTCGACCTCATAAGGCACGAGTTCACAACTTTTTGCATAATGCCCAATTACCGCACAAGAGTAGCAAAAGTGGGGAAGTCTTTCATGCCTAAAGTCCAACCAATGCTCCTTACCTCTAAAGCTAGACATCATGCTCGAAGAGAGGGGATTTGACAATTTTATGAGGACCCTAGCTCTCCCCACCACAATGGATGCAAATTCCTTTGTTTCTATGCGCACTTTTGAAACCTCACCTACATTTTCTACAATTTCTCTTATTGCTGCTTCAGACCTCCCCTCTATAGGTAAGCCATGAATTTGAACCCAAAAGGTACTAGAATCGAATATAATGTAGTGTGGAGGCATACTCGGTTACCATAACTTTATTACTAGCAGATGGCTTGAGAAGGACCAAGGTCCAGAGTTCAGTATTTTGTCCCTATCCTCCACAGACTAAAACTCAAATGAAAACATAGCTGGTTGTAGATGCTTGCATATGACAGAATTCGATTTCCAAGCTTTCTTCATCGTGGCTTGGAAAACTTGGAAATTGATAGAAGGACTTCCAAGAAGTTTACCAAAGACAATATGTTCACACTCTTGTAATTCGTCTTCAGTCACCACATTGTCTAACATAGCAATTTTTCTTCCTGTCCAGAGATGTCATAACCTTCTACACAAGGCCGCCATCCTTAGATCCCGTTCTCTGTTTTCTTCCATATTGCTAGATTTTGTGACTAAATCGACCTAACGCACCTAGCATGCGATTTCTTACAACTATGCCTCTTCCATAGGTACCCCAAGAGTGGCGCCACCTAGAGGAGAGGAAAACATACCAGAAGTTGGAAAAGGATCCAGCTCGAAGACAAGTGTTTACAATCGTTGCTTTCTTCTTCACCGTTTTTTCTTTTGCTTTTGAACCTTGAACTGAAGTGAATAGTTTCCTTGGACTTCCGGAAAGGTGTGGCGCAAGAGGAGGGGGCTAATCTGCCTTCGACTGCACCTAGAGACCGCATTTCGCCATTTTGTTGTAGTTGCGCCTCTCTTCTTCATCGTCGTTTGTTTTTGCTCTTAATCCTCGCCATTCTGAGCGATTTACAGAGAAAATAAGGGTTTTGGAAAGGTGTGAGGGTAGAGAGTAGGAGAGAACGATGGTATTATTGTTGACATGGATTCTGTGGGTTTTGGAAGGAAATGGGATTTAGGGCAAAGCTATCCAGGTGACAGACAGGGGCTCTTCAGGCGAGAGAGAGACAACCCACAGGACTGCGGGGCGGTAAATTCCACTGTCATTATGCAATAAAAAGCCCAGGCCCCATCAAATTGAAGAGACAAGAATCAGCGGCGGAAAGAAGAAAAAAGTGAAGAAGGAAAAAAGGGGAAAGAGAGGAGATAGAAAATTTTCATGCGTAGCTGTTTCGGATGTCTCAACAAGTCGAATCAACTTTGAATTGCTGTATTCGAGCCCATTATTCGTTTAATCAGAGTAATTTCAAAGTTTAGGTAATAAATTGGAAATTATATCGATCAATCGGAGATATGATTAAAAGATGTAGGAAAATATGGCACTAATTTTTGCGAGGAAGAGAAACACGATCGCCACTTTAGGCATTTTTTGAGCTATTAGGTTAGTTGATTGGATCATATCAACGGCAAAATCTTGTGAAGACCGGTCTTAATTATGACTATACGCCTTTATCGAAAGCGAAATCTTACATTATTTAGTTCGATGCACACAAATGAAGCAAGTTGAATCATCGGTTTCCACAGGGAGGTCCCACCAAGCGATGCTACAGTCCAGATTTTAATTGGCAGTGCATGTTCTGCGTTACTATTTTTGTATCAAACAATAATCTGTCGTATCATTTAGGAAATTCCATTTAGCACATGAGTCTTAATATTGCAAGCATTACTCGACACTCATATCATTATATTCTAATATGTGGATCTTTTGGAAGATGGCGTATTTGTGGAAAAGGGACGCAGCTCAATGAATTACTAATAACGAGTTTCTTTATTTTTTCCAAAAAATAGCAAGGATAATTCTAAATCCAATTAAATTACAGTGATAATTTTGTTTCTTTTAGGAAAAGTACAACTAATTGTTATTTGGGCACAAACCACAAAAATCCTAAAATATGCCTATTGTGACACAATTACCCTAAATTTTTATTTTGTGATACCAAAAATCCCAAATTTATTCATATATGACACATTTACTATTCGTCAAAATTTTGTCAATAAGAACCGTTAAAAATCTGACTACATAAACGCTAAAAAGCAAACAGTGTCGACATAATGTGACTTAAGTGAAATAAAAACGATATTTTTTTTTGTTGAAAGTCCATTTAACAAAATATTGACGAAGGGTAAATGCATTACATAGATACATGTTTTTGGTTTTTTTAACATAAGATAAATTTTATGATAAATGTATCTCAGTAAGCATAATTTGAGTTTTGAAGCATTTTTAGTAGATGACATTGCGTGCCTTGCACAATTACAGGTCTACTATAGTCCATTCGAATTCAGTTCTGCCAAAGGAGCAACAAAAAATAAGCAGCTCTGAAGATCAGCCAACTCAAGACAACTCCAAGCGTGACTTAATTGGCATGAGAAAGACCTTTCCCAACTTGTGCAATGTTAGCTGACCAAAATAAAAAAAAAACTTGTGCAATGTTTAAAAAAAGCCATAATTAATTCGAAAGAAGGCGCGTGATTCTTTAGATAGGATACTCTTAACAACTAACAAGCTTAAATTGCTCCGAGGCAAATTCTCACTTGCTCTTGATTCATAATGAATCGGATGTGTCTCAATTATCGATAAGCGACCCCACTTTATCGAAACAGCTTGTGTTACTCGGTCCACGATGCATCGAGTTCATCAAGACCTTCTCATCTATATCACAATACTAGAAATGGGAAAAACAAATTATTAGACATCTACATCCAAGGAAATCTTTCGAGAGCCGGGGCCATTGTTCCATGAACGACAAAAGCAAAATTCAGGTCTAATTTGTCCTCAAGTCACTCATTGTTAAGATTAAATATATCCTGCTGGTACAGGTCACAGAAAGGGGGGGCAGGAAGAACCAAAAGCCAGGCCATGCCGTTGTCATTTTGGCTGAGGCTGGAAGAAGGGCGTAAATGGGTCAGAACTACGAGCGTAAATGAGTCGGATCGAATCGGATCGGGTTTTCATGATACCCTGCTTAACTCGAAATCAATAGGGCTGCGCTTGATCTTTTCAAACCCGACCCAAGACCCTATTCAGCATATACCTCAAGGGCCGGGTCGAGCCGGATCTGGTTTTGGGTTTTTTTTATTTTTCATTTTTTTTACAGCAGATGGATTGGAAATTGCTGTGAACCTCAAATACAATTGCGACCTCTCCAGTTTTTTCCCAGTCATCCCCCCTCGAACTCTCTTGGACTTTACGCCATCAGTGCTGCCGGCGCAGCACGATAACCGGATTGAACGGGAACCGTCACCCCCGTTCCTGTGGCTCCGGCGCAGGCCCCGGCCGGAGCTCTGGTCCTGACCCGACCGTGACCCGATCATGTACATCGCGGCGGTGGAGAACCTCGTGCTGCGGGCATCTGTGGCGATCGGCGGCAGTGGCGGCACGTTCTCGATCTCCTCGACGAACCTGCTGCCGCAACTGGGGCAAGTGATCGAGTCTTGGCTCCAAACCCTAATGAAACGGCTGCACCTGTAGCACCAGTAAGACGACGTCGCCGAAGACATCTAATGATCCCTGGAACCTGACGACCGATCGAACCCAACCCTAGAATCCACCCCCCTTCCTCCTCCTCCTCCTCCCGCTGCAGATCCTGGGAGCAAGAAAACCCAACCCCGACAACCCTAAAAATCAAAACTTTGGCTCGAGCGCCATCGAATCTGAGTCGATTTTCTACTGCAAACAGCCGAAAGAAACCTTAATTCGCGGAACCCAGATCACAGAAGAGGATCGATTCCATGGAGAGAGGTTCAATTAGGGAGATTGACAGCTCGAGGATGAGCAAAGATCGAACTTTTGCTTTGCTCATCCTTAGTGATGGACTGACGCTGAGCAGAAGGGGAGTTCGTGCTCTGCGGCTGGGCATAAAGTGAGAGAGAGGAGAGAGAAGGGAAGAGACGAGAGAGATGTGCATGGACTGTGGCCCTTGGGTGGTCTAGCGGTGTTAATGGGTCGGACCCAATTCTATTCAAATTTAGTAATACTCACGTCTAAAAATCTTATCCAAAAAAGACAAGCCACAACCTCAAAATAACCCAAATTTTAGAATCCGGTCGGCGCGGGCTTTTTGGATACCGTTGGGAAGAACTTCATCGGATGATTTTGAATGGTTTGACTTGGTCATGGCAATTAGCTTGTGTGGAGATGCTTCCTCAGATCCTATTAGCCGGTAGCATAGCCATTCTTTTGTCCTCCACCGCTTCGGTTGGCAAAGTTTCTTTAATTGTTCCCTCGTTTTGGTCTAATTTTTGTTGATATGTTATTTCAGAATTTCTAATGTCGGTGGCGAGTTGCAACCGGCGAGAGCGAGCAACAAGAAGAGTTGTTATTTCTATTTCTATTTCAAAAATAGAAAATTATAAAAAAAAATACTTCTCATTTATGTTTCAAACCTATTTTTAAGATAAAAATTTATCTCGGCACCAAATAAAAAAAAATGAAGTTGCATTGTCAAATAAATTTCTATTCCAAGAGAACAGAAAAATAAAAAAAATAAAAAAACGAAATGGTTATCATTGATGCCCTAGATGCCTAGATACATGACCAGAGAACTGCATAACCTTTACTTTTTCGATGAAATTCCTTTTAAATGAGCAGAAAAGAATTTTCCTTTGACCTGGCTTGACGCCATCGACCATGGAAGGAATTGATCTTTGAAGATCTACCATACAATACAATATCAGCTCCTTATTAACAAAGTCGCTGTACCTAAAGAACTCGTTAGGATCGAGATAAGTGCCAGGCTGCGGCAAACAAATTCATAATTCCATTAAGTCACATCTAAAAATGCAATAAGTACTTCATGTCCTTATAATTCAGGCAGGAAGAACCATAAGCCAGGCCATGCCATTGACATTTTGCGGCATTTACATAGGAGCAAAGTACATATTCAGTCGGGTCTTTCTTCATGACAAAGCAGAAAGCATTAATCAAAACAGAAGTCATTGAAGTTGTTCCTGGATAGCAAAGCAGAAAGCATTAATCAAAACAGAAGTCGATGAAGTAATGTCAGGAGGGTATCATAAATCATACATCAAGTCGTTCCTCTAGAGCAGCAAGATCTTTCAACCACAAAGTCTCTGGAGATGCTATTTCCAGAGCAGCAATCACATTTGCAAGCTTCTCTGCATCAGCTTGGAATTCCTCAGCTTTCTCAGATGTCATTGTATCAATTTTCATAGAGAGCAGATACTTGTAACCACTGGCCTCTTTATTCTCTTCTATGTCTCCTGAATCATTTGTTGACCCAGCCACTGCTGTTTCAATTGTTTTGGTCTCCTTCCTAGAGGGAGTAAAAAAGCCTTTTGCTTGCAGCTCTTGGCACACATCTGCTCTCTTCCTCTTGATCTTCTCTCCAGGGATAAAGCCTTGAATAAACCTACCCTTATTCTCCAATATTCGACACATTAAGGCCAAGTTTTCCAGCGGAATTTTCTGCAAGTGAGAAACAGAAAAGTACTCATAATACGCTATTTGCAACCAAATCACATATAAAAAGCCTGGGACCAAAAAACTGAATAACTAAACCATTTCTTCGCTTTCACTGAGATAGATTACCTTTCTTTTCTCATAAAACTCGAGCCTTAAGTGGAAAAACTCTTGTAGAACTGCAGAGACAAAGATGATAAATTTAAAATGAGACAAGGACTAGAATACCACATATAAGCTATAATCCTGCTAAAATATAGTTGATCATGAGCTAAGCAGCATAATTAGCATACTTTGTTCAGGGCTGTCATATTTCTTAATCACTCCATTTGAGTCGAACAGGTGCATGTTACTCGTGCTAATTGTTGAGGTTAGCTGAAATTTCTTCAGTAAACCCTCTTGCTTTGCTATCATCATGTTCTCCTCCGACAACATAACTTACAAAATGTACAGTTACATTGTCACTGTACTGCCTAAATTCCTGCAATTAGCAATTGCATTTTAGCAACAATGTTCAAAGACAAGATGTGATGTACAAAGTTGGGTCGCTTGAGAACTCATTACCTTGACAAAGGATCCTTTGTTTTATCTTTCTCTCCGGTGAATAATGATTTAAAAAACTCCCAGTAATCCTGATGAGCCCATCGACATATTGGAAGCTCTGTGATCCTCAGTGTGGTATCATTGACTTCCTCGATCATATCCCACAAACAGTGTAGCCAACGCTGCTTGTTTTCTCGATGGTCCCTCTAAATCCACGATACCAAGGATCCATGGGCTCCATCATTTCACCGTTCAACAAACGTCTCAAGTTGGCAATAATATCTGTTGGATTGTAGTTGGGGATGTAAGAACTATATCCAGTTCCAAATCCTTCACTACCATTGACAAAAACCATAGGTAGGACAGGCATGTACCTGCATTACATGACCATTATTAGTAAACACTTTCACATTGGGTAAAATGAATAACAATGGTCCTATAGTGAGTAACTACCAAGTTGGTTCGATAGATTCCCCATTGTCATTTAAGTAGTTCAGGAGGTTGTCATCATCCTTGTGGAAGAGGAACCGTGTAAGCGGTGAAAGCTTCGTGCATATGTTCCTAAGGTGAAAATAATCTTATCCTTCCTGCCAAAGCAACGTGTTCCATGTAAGAGGAAAAAAAAATTATAGACAAACAGATTATCTTCAGTGAAATATGGAATACTCTCACAATGTTGTGGGTCCCAAGTTTGACATCTAGCATGAGAAGGTTAATGTTGTTGGCGCCCACACAATCATCGGCCATTCCGATTATGGTATTAACAACAGCTTCCTTGCCCTCAGAGTACGCTGAATACCCGGGTACATAATCAGAAAACTGCATAACCCTCACTTCTTCGATCAAATTCCTTTTAAATGTGCAGAAAAGAACTTTCCTATGACCTAGCTTCAGGCCATCGACCATGGAAGGAATTGATCTTTGGAGATCAGCCATACAATACAATATCAGCTCCCTATTAACAAAGTCGCTGTACTTAATGAACTTCTCGTTGTGATCAAGACAATTGCCGGGCTGCGGGAAACAAATTCATAATTCCATTAAGTCACATCTAAGAATGCAATAAATACTTCATGTTCTTATAGTCATGATAGGACTTCCAACCTTGAACTGATGTAGCCAAGTTTCCCTTGCTAAAAGCAACCTCGATTGCGTCCCCATCTCGGTCATCGACCCATATAAAATACTTCTTGTGCATTTCAAGATTTTGGAAGTATTGCTTCCACTCTATTGAGGTGTTTGCTATCAACCCTTGCAGGGATCATTCAACTACTAAGTTTGCCCAATACAGATACTTTTGCAGCTACTGAGTTATACTTCATCAATGTGGACAAACCTTAAAGGTACTTGATTGACCACCCACTTGCATTGCCCCTCAAACTTTCCTTCCAGGACTCATATTCCGACATTGTACAGAAACTTAGTTCTCTTCCATTTTTATGAGTAGCCTGTAGTTACGATTAGAGAAGGTTGAAAGCTTTTTTTATCTAATAAAAACAGTTTAATGATCGACTTAATTTAATCATCCCTACCTTGACTACAAGAGTGAAGAATTCAGCTAGGAAAGATGGAACTTTGAGCAAGGATGGCCAGAAAAAATGAATGAAGTTAATTAAAAGGCCTTTAAAGTGGGACCCATCATGATCCTGCAAATGCACATCCAGAAAGCAATATATACTTATTTACAGCACTATGAGGAGCAGCATCAACAGTAGCGGCACATGCTTGACAAAAAATAATTACACAAAACAAAATCTATAGAAGAGCGAAGCCTGTTCTGTCATTATCATCAAATGGACCATATCTTAAAGATTTGACACCGTCGTAATCCTTATTTTGTTGCAACCCAAGAATCTGCCTGATGTATCGTGTATCTGTGTCTTCCATTAACTGATTGGGGCTGCCTTCTCTCACATTGAGTAATTTACCTCTCAAAGGAAACACACCATAATGATCACGACCGACAATAGAAAGCCCAACCACCTGCTTCAACTCAGTTTGGTTAGCCAACTCTTTCAGAATGTTCAGCCACGAAATTAAGAAGCTTTCAATGTCACACATCCAAAAGGTACCAGCACTTACTGCAAGGTACTTTCCCGAATCTCCATCTGTCAAAATCAGTGTGCACTTATCAGAGTTTCTACCTCCAGCAGCATAAGCATCCTCAAGCTCGGGAATCTTCCAGAGGTTCTCTCTTTGACCCATCAATTTTCTTTAGGTGTTTGCACCGCTTGAAATTTTTCCAATGAGAGGAGTAACCGAACAATTGCAGACTTTGCCACTGCATTATAGCATGCATAAACAAAGGTCGCCTCAAAATCAGTCGATCAATTTCATTAAATTCAAGAATAGTAATAAATGGCGAGTAAATGGTAAAATGAGATCAAGTAATTCAATACAAATCGGGCAAACAATATCACATTGTTGCGACCTTCCCAACGGTCATGTTGGGAAATGGACAGGTTTATAGGTAATGTCGAGTTCAGGACCAAGGGCCCACAATCGGAGCGGGTGCTCCAAAACCCTTACCTCGCACGACATTGGAAAACTACAGTTAGCATAAATCTATCCATGAAGTCCTACCTAAATAGGAATAGCCACTAGCCTATTGGAGCCGACTAGGAGCCAAGTGAGACATGGAAGCATGACTCACTTGCTATGCAATTATAGATTTAGGGACGAGGATTTGATTACACTAATCGTCTAACTAGTGCTCTTTTAATACCCTAACTTGATTGGTTTGTTTTCTCAATGATTCATGCAATCTTTGACCAATTTATTAGCTTATGCCACTAAATGATGTCCATGCATGAGTGCCCAATTAAGGAAAAGTAGACAATCACAAGGAATGCGATAAAAGTAAAGTACAAGAGAGTAAACTCAATAAAAAACCAATTATAGAATATACATGGCCATGTTATTATGCCTCAGTATAGCAACCCCATGAGCTTAGCTCAAATTGAGTTCAATCTCTTTCATAAAAAGATTAATCTACTACGACTAAACTAATATCAAAGGTAATGCCTAAACTATAAGCGTACTAACTAAATGCGATTAAGCTCAATCAAGACCCTACTTTCCTAACCAGTTTTCAATTTTTCAATTGTTCGGATTTTTATTTTATTTTTTTTAAATCATCTTTATTTTCTAGAAAATAAGGAACAGAAGCTGGGCTCTTGGGCCTGGTCCCAATGTAGGGTGAATTTGGGTCAAATAGGTCTAGGTCGAAAGAAGCCGAAATGAAACTATGGGCTTACTCATTCATGCCTAGCTCTATTATAATCAGATTAAACCACAAAACTGATCAAAACCAATCTAAGACCTGATCCATTTGCAAACAGATTTGGCCTTTGTCCATCATTTACTCTTTTATTTCCTTTTTTATTTTTCTATCTTTCTTTGCTAATTAATTGTTTCTCTTTTCCTTCTTCAGCAAACATCCAAAGGGATGTTTTCCCCTTGTCACTGGTCTCTTGCCCAAACGTTGATCCATTCGGGGAGTAGAATAATAAGGTCTTGTTGAAGTCGCCCTTTCTAGCAAATCCTTCTCAATCATTTGAACTCGTTCATATAATTCATTATAATCCTTCAAATTCAGTGGCACTAACTGACTCCGGATGTCAGGTTTGAGACCATCACAGAATCGTTTTGCCCTGTCGACGAGATTTTCAATAAGTCTAGGGGTATACCTTGACAACTGGGCGAACCTTGCTTCACACTGGTCCACCGTCATATTTCCTTGCTGGAGTTGCAGAAATTCTTTCATTTTACGATCACGAGCACACTCAGAGAAATACTTTCTGTTGAATGCCTCAACGAAAGCATTTCAGTTCACCGCAGCATTTTCGGGGAACATGGTTTCCTTAGTCGCCTTCCACCAATAGCTGGCATTCCCTTGCAGTTGATAGGCTGTTAAGGCGACTTTATTTTTCTTAGAACATTGCAGAAGTTTAAACGCTTTCTGTAATTCATCGATCCAGGATTTCGCCTCTTCGGGATCTCCAGTTCGAGCAAATTTTGAGGGTCGCAGCTTTAGGAACTGCTCAACCAATCCATGCATCATACGATCACCATTTCCATTTCCATTGGCCGTCGCTGCATTCTCAGCAATAGGCAATCGTTGCTGTGCTTGTTGATGTACTTGTTGCCCCAGCAACTCTCCTACAGTCGCAAGAGCTTGCAGAATTCCGTCTATAAGGGGATCTTGCTTTGACTATCCTTTCGAGGTTGAGGCTGGGTCTTGAGCACTCATACTGCTGTTGGTAATTTACTAAGGCTGTTCTACAACGTAAGAACACGTCAGCAATCAAAAATCAACAATCAAAGGCCTACTTACCAATCAATTAGGTGCACAATCACACAATTGCATGCACGGGATGTTTCCTGGCTAACTACCCCACTTCAGCGTATCTTATCACTTCAGGCCTTTATTATCGCTTGGTTTTCAGAGTCGTTTTCCACTTTTCAGTGCACAGTTCGCAAATTCTCGTTCATTAGTCATCCTAGAAGCCTGTTAGGAGTCACTCAAAGATCAAGCCCTTCACCTCGGTGGCACTTCCTTTCAGAAGCCACTTAATGATCAGGTGGTATATTTTTGTACCCCGGTGCCACTTCTTTCTAGAGGCCACACAATGCTTAGGCTACCTGCCCCAATGCCACCTCTGTTAGAAGCCGCATAATGATAAGGTATTTTTGCCCCAGCGCCACCTCATAAGAGGCCACTCAATGTTCAGGTCGTATGGCCCCGACGTTACTCCCCACTCTCATCGGATCGTCCAATTGCAAGTCGTCGCGAACTGCACCTACTGAAGGGAAAACCTGCTCTGATACCAAAACAAACCCCGATGTCATGTCCCAAACCACTCACAGCCGATACTTGTTGACCGACCATGATCGGAATGAGCCCGTGAAGCATAAACAATTGTTAGAACGTCCCGTTTATTTCAAAATGAAATGCATGCGAAAGCAACTCAATGAGACAAAACCATGCAAATAAAGAAAATGGTGCACGTTGTATTTACATGATAGATTCGTGCTTATCATACATGCCCTCTCTCGGGCAAGCAAGCCTCATACGATATTTTTCATATGCCTATTTCAAAGGCACTTCTGAAAACAAGCCATATAAACAACAAAATTTTGGCTTGAGTTCTTAGCTTCACTATGGCTACTATCTTCTCACTCTCGCTCTCTCCTCCCCGCCCTCGTCCGCATGGCTGTCCTCATGCCCCACCCATGGCCAATCCCGGAGCCTACCCGCCCATGCCATCGAAAGGACCGCAAAATCCACGAAAGGGCTCCACCCAGTCCCCGTTGGCCAAGCAATACCAAGCCACGTACGGGTGCGGGACAAGGTCTTCCCGGCCTTCGTCAACCATCACGTAGGTTATAATCCTGCGGTAGGCATGGTTCTCACGGGCATCAATCATTGTTAGGAGCTCGGCTCTCATTTCAACCAGATTGCCAAATAGGGTCGGGGATGAGGCCATTCTTATGGACCTGAAAAAAAGGAAACAACAGGGAGTGAGTCGAGGAGACTCGGCAAGTAAAAATTCTACTAACGAGCGAGGACATATCGATCGTCGTTATACAAATCATTCTTACCATACCAGCCTTAGTAGCCGATCAAACAAGGGCGTGCATAGCAAGCATAATACAAGAACTTCAAACATGGCTAATTCACTGCTTACCTTATTTGTCACGCCTCGGTTTCTAATTCATGTTAAGTGACATGCAAAATCATGAAACAAGGCAAAGCGCTCGGGTGACCAGGCACGGCGCTCGACATTTTGCCCATGCGGCCAGACAAAGCGCTCAACACATCGCTCGTGCAACCCGGCGCAACGCTCATGCGGCTCGGTCTCGCGCTCAACCATGTGCCTGTGTGGCCCGACGACGTATCCAGCCATGTGCCCGGTTAAGCCCGACCATGCACCTAATGACCCAGCTACGCGCCTAGGCCACCCGAAAAGCCCAAATTGGCATAGTTGGGCTCAGATTTTTGTATAGTTATACTTGGTCACTTGTGAGGGCTTTACCACACTAAACCTCATTTTGAATGGAATTATTAGAAGTATTTTATCGGGAGAAAAACCCTTGGAAATTATGAGAGTTAATATGATGCGGGGTGGTGAGTATGATGTCGTTTAGCCAATTTCGAGTAAACCGATTGGACCAAGAGGTTTTTGAGTGGAACCAGCTTGTTTGTAGGCCTCCCATGGTTCAGATTTTAGCTGAAGAAAAGAGACAAAAATTGTTGACTTGGTCAAAGCTTCAATTAATGCAATTTAAGCCTTCATTATTAATCCCTAGCTTATGTGTCCCCTTCATTTAAGGCCTCGTGCTAAGTTGTGCCCCTCCATTATGGCTCATTTAAGACACTTTAATGACTCATTGGCCATCAATAATGAGCCTAAAGCAAGACCAATGAGCGGCCAAGCCAAGGAATGGCTGAGAAGGCCATTCGGCCAAGAGGGAAGGAGGGAGGGAGGGGGCCAATAATGCTTGGATAAGCATGGCTTCTTCATCATTTTCCTTTGGCCTTAGTTCATTAATAGTATTAAATGCATGTCATCATAACTTTTGACTTAGAAGCCCCTCCATTATTGGCTTATTCTAGGAAGTTCCAAGGCTTTTATAAATGGCATGAAACCCCCCCTCCTTCTCCTTTCTCATGCCAACACCATCCACCATCTTCCTCTCTCTTTGTTTCTTGTTTTTCTCACTTCTTGACCCGAGAAGCTTCACGCCCAAGGAGTCCTGAGCTGGCCCCGTGTTTCGCTTCCTTTCTGCCTAAGGGTCCACGGTTTGGCCTTTGTGTGCTTAGTATTGATCAGCCAAGCAAGGACAAAGCCCGAAATTTTCCGAGCTTACCCGTCTCTAACCCGTTCTCTTGTTTTGTTAGTTATTGAGTAAGTGAATTCTCTAATATCGGGAAAGGAAGTTGCGATACGTTGTAACATGGGTTGCTTAGCCCGTTTCTTGCTTTCATGGTTGATGACGGTTCGTTCTTTCTCGGCTAATGAAGCTCATGTGTGATGCTTATGTTTTGATGTTTGTTTTTGTTGGTTTCGTAGCATGAATTTTGTTATTTGAATTGCCATCGATACCGATACAGTGAAAGTTGACTTGTGTGAACGACGATTGTCTCATCATCGCTTGATATTAGAGTTTTCACTTATTGAGTCCTTTGACTCACTCCCGTTGTTTTTCCTCTTTTCAGGTCTATAGATGGCGACTCCCCCGACCCGGTTTGGAAACCCTGTTGAGATGAGACCGAAATTACTCACAATCATTGATGCCCGAGAGAACCATGTGTACCGTCGCATTACGATATATGTTATGGTGGATGAGGGCTAATCAAAACCGGTCTCCTACCTGTACGTGATTGGTATCGGCTAGCAAATGGCGATTGGGTTAAACCCCTTCATGGGTTCGAGGGGCCATTCAGTGGCGCGGGTGGGCCGGCTCTAGGGCAAGTCGTGGGCGGGGTGTAGTTCGGCCATCGGACGAGGGAACAGGAGCGAAGAGATGGAGGAGCGAGGAGCGAGAAGCTAAGAAGTAACCGTAATAAGAATAGACAACCAAACCAAGTTTTGTTTGTTCGATAGTGGCTTGTGTCAGAACCGCCCTTGGAATGGGCATATAAAATATATACGTGGCTTGTAAGGGCCCGTAAAGAAAGACTCGACAAAAATAAGTACGTATCATGTAAATACGATGTGCGTTGTTTGTTTATCTCACTCCCGTTTGTCTCATTTATTGTTTATTTGCTTCCGCATGTGCATTTGATTGTTTAAAATAAACGGGACGAACTAATATATTTCTACAAGTCACGGGTCCGTTCGGGTCATGTTCGGTCATTAAGCATCGATCGTGATTTCAAGTCGGGACATGACACTTAGGACGCATCTTAGTACTCAAGCCTTCGCCTTGCATAACGGGGGTATCAATAGGATTACAGTGCTGCATATTGAAGCGTTCAAGAATCTTCATTATATTAGACTCTTGTGACATAGCAATGAGTTTCTTTAGTCTATCTCTTTTAATCTTAACTCCCAATATATATGCAGCTTGTCCCATATCCTTCATTTCAAAATTAGAGTATAACCATTCTTTTATGGTTATAACCAAACCCTTGTCATTTCCAGCCAACAAAATGTCGTCCACACAAAGAGATAAAATCACAAATTTATCCTCGGACTATTTGATATACACACAGTGATCCTCTTCAATCATCATGAACCCAAAAGAAGTTATGGCTCGATGAAAATGAAAATACCACTGTCTAGATGATTGCTTAAGGCCATATTTTGAGCGATGAAGTTTGCAAACTTTACGTTATTGACCTTCAGCAATGAAACTTATCGATTGTTTCATATAGATTTCTTCATCTAATTCTCTATTGAGAAATACTATCTTTACATCCATTTGATTTAATTCTAGGTCCAAATGTGAAACAATGGCTAGGATAAAGCATATGGAGACAAACCTTATAACTGGTGAAAAAGTTTCCTCATAGTCTATACCTTCTTGTTGAGTATTGCCTTTCGCCACAAGACGAGCCTTATACTTTTAATGGATCCATCCGCTCTTCGCTTAATCTTGAAAACCCATTTTTTTCCAATAGCCTTGCGATCAGGTAGCAGATTAATCAAGTCCCAAATGTGGTTTGTTCTCATAGACTCCATTTCTTCTTCCAAAGCTTTTCTCCATTATTCCTTGTTAGGAGATGAGAAAGCATCTTGAACTGTTTTAGGCTCCACATCGTCTTGTAGAGCAATCATAATTGCTTCCCCTTCAATATCAAATTGATGACGAGGAATACTTTTATGATTACTTTTACGCAACTGAACTTCTTAAGAATTCAGTTCACCAGGCGACGCTACACTCCCACTAGATATTGTATGTTAAGGTAAATCTGTATTTCTCTTAATAACATTAGTGGGTGTGTTATCAGGATCTTCCATTTCATATAATTGGAAGTCCTTATCGATCTCACCTCTACTAGAAAAATCATTCTCCAAGAACGTGACATCTCATGACTCAATTTCAATCACACTTCTATCAGCTTGTTCACCTATGAACACATACCCTTTGGAATGTTTAGAGTATCTAATAAAGATACACTTCTTTCCTCTATGGCCTAATTTGCCATATTTGGGAAGAATCATGAACATATGTTGCACACCCTAAGGTCATAGATTACTTAAGTCTGGTTTCCTACCAGTCTACAATTCATAGGGGGTGGAAGCAACTGACTTAGAAGGTACACGATTAAGTATATAGGCAGCAGTTAATAACGCATCTCCCCAATACGAGATAGGTAGATTTGCTTGCGCCATCATAGACCTAACCATTTCTAATAAGGTTCTATTCCTTTTTTCTGCAACCTCATTTTGTTGTGGAATATCAAGAATAGTCAATTGTCTTACAATTCCCTTTTCATCACAAAGAGCCTTCAATTGCTGAGATAGATACTCACATCCGCGATCGGTTCTCAATGCCTTTATTGTTTTGTTTAACTGATTCTCTACCAAAGCTATAAATCGCCTAAAGCAATCCAATGCTTCGGACTTATGGGAGATTAGAAAAATATAACTGAAACACGTGAAGTCATCTATAAAATTGATGAAATATGAGACTCCATGCCTCGCCCTCACATTTAAAAGACCACAAATGTCAAAATGTATGAGTTGCAATGGAAGTTCAGCTCTGGTTCCTTTACCAAATGGTTTTCTAGTTGCTTTTCCCGCTAGACAATGTTCACATATGGGTAGTTCAACATTTGCGAGTGACCCCAAAAGGCCTTCTCTTGCTAATCGTTTCATTCTTTGTAACCCAATATGACCCAGTCTAGCATGCCAAGTACTTGTATCAATCTTTACATTATTAGAAGATGCAATTAAGGAAAAGCAACCATCAACATTAACTTTGTACACATCACAGTCAATGTCTAACACCATAAAATCATTCAATACATGACCAAAACCGTAATAAACTGTTCCAAACAAAATATCAACACAATCACCATGAAAATTAAATACATAACCTAAGCCAAGAAGAACAACTACAGAGACTAAGTTTCACCAAATATCTAGAGCATAGAGGACATCATGTAGGAATAGGTTTCGACCGCCATGAAATGTTAATTTACATGTGTCAATACCCTTCACTTTAACTCTTGAGTTATTGCTAACATATATCCATCTTCTTCTAGGCTGTATCCGACGATACTCCACAAATGCTCCTCAGTCTCTAGCTAAGTGGTCTGTTGCTCCTGAGTCTACAATCCACATTGGATGAGATTCAACAAGCATTACAGTGTTAGAAACAAAAGCATTACTCAAAGTAATTGGAGTAATGTGGTACATTTTTCGGCTCAGTGCATTCATGAGCAAAGTGGTCCAATTTACCACAATTGTAGCACATCATCTTAACCTTGTCCTTCTTCCGACCACGCTTCTTGCATCTGAAGGTCTTGGCTCTCTTGGGTGCCTGATCAGTCTCTTTTCTTTTGTTGTTGAATTTATGGTTCCTTTTGTGCTTAAATCCCCGAAGCTTTGCCCAAACTTGATTCAGTAACATAAACATATGTAGAGGATTTTGCAGCCTCTAGGCACTCATCTTCTAATTCTAAATGACGCGCAATATCGTCAAAATTGACGATATTCTCATTGTGCGTCATATTGATTTTCATATGTTCCCAGTTGTCAGGAAGAGGTCTTATAACAGCCTGAACTTGCTGTTTGTCAGTTAAGGTATGACCTGCTAACTTCAGCTTACGTATCATGTATAACATCTCCCGAAGATGTTGCCTCATCAATAGATTTGAGTGCTTCCGATATGTGTCAAATTTGATGGTGAGCCTTCTCAACTTAGTGGCAGACGTACCCCACAAACTTATCTTTCAGGGTAACCCACATTGCTTGAGCTTTGTTATAACTTTCAAACTCACACATGAGATCATCTTGCATACAACTCAGTAATGTGATGCGAGTAATGCTATTTTTCTTTTTCCAAGCTTAAAAAGTTACTTGATCTCTTCTGTGTTGAGTAGAAATTCCATGCTTAGGTTCATCCATGGTGTGATTGAGGGTTTCCAAAACCTCTTGCTCCTTAAGGATATACTGAACTTTTCGGTGCCAAATATCATAATTGTCACTGTTCAACTTTTCATCCTTGTTGAGGTCAACCACAATAGTCTTAGATGCTGAGGCCTTAATCAATTTTCACTACACATTGACATAATAAACATAAAATCAATACTAGCACATATTCTACATAAACACACATTTTAATTTGCAGCAAAGACAAACTAAATGAATGATAATTCAGCAAAAGATGTTGAAATGAAAGTTCACAATATTCCCAATCAGCTTCAACGTACAATTGTTCTACTATCATTAACTTATTTAATTTGCACAAATTTTAAGTTTTAGGTGAGAACTCCTTTGAATTCTACCAACCTACAAACTCCCACTAGAAAAGATGATTACGTGACCTCACGTAATGATCACCAACTTACAAATAATTCATTACATCAAATACAATCATACGCGGAATTCAAGACATAAAGATCTCCAGCCATTATTTTAGTATGCTCAAAATTAGAAAATTGCAAGCACGTCAAACCATATACATGCTATCACCAAACCAAGCTCTACACAACATATATGTGGTCATTTTCACATAGGCTAGCTACTGTATTTCCAGAACCATAGTGAAATACAGGTTAGAAAGAATAAATAATGCAAATATACCCCAAAAATATGCCTATTTAGGATTTCGTACGCATTTTTATACCTTTAAAAGCCTCAAACATGTAAAATAATTATTTTACAGTGTAGAGGACGTCGATACAAACATAACGAGACCAAGCACACTCCAAATGGAGCCCCCACGCGCCGCCTAAGTGCACGGCACGTGCGGCTATCAACCGTTGACTGGTCCGATCGGTTGATCATTAACCGATCAACAGGTTAGGTCAGTAACTGGGTCGGGTCGTTGGGTCGGGTAGCCGGCCGGGTTGGTTCGGCTCGCCGATCGGCCGGTTGTCGAAAGGTCTGTCGCCAGCGAGATGACGCCATCAATGACGTCAGTGTGTTGTTATCGATAGTTTTGCTAACGTCATCGATGACGTCAGCATGCACCATTTGGCCAACGCGCGCGTGCCATTCACGCGCTGACAACGCCACACGCTGCAGCTTCTGGCCACGCATGTGGGTGCATCCGGCGTCTTCCAGCGGTGTTCGACCCACCATTCTACTCGTCTCGACGAGTTCTTCAACTATGTATAATAATATCTCATTTGTACTGAAAATAAATATTTGATACAGGGTCAAATAGAACGGCATTCATCCTCCAAACCCGTTCGTCACGTCCGATTTCTTTTTCGACGATTCATGTTGCAATTTCCGAGTAATGAACATCCAAACGATATGAATTCTCTCGATCCCCATATCAAACAACAAGCAAAAAAATTGACAGGAAAACAAGGTAGAAATCATAATCGTGGTTCTGATACCAATGTTGGAAGTGAGTGTTAGAAAAATCGACTAACCTGTTTGATACACTCCAAACCAATTTTCCAAGATCATATGTTGAATCACCAGCAAACGATGAACGAATCTACTTCATGTTGGTCTGAATATAATCACAAAGGAAAGTATTCTCGTTCCACAGTATTAATGCCAATTGTCTTCTTAAAGTAGATATGCAATCCTTATGCGTCGTTCTTTGATGAAAAGAGGAGAGAGAGAGAGTTAGAGAGTTCTGTATTTTAGAATTTACTTATCTCTTGTTCGATGTTCATCCTTAGAAAGTTAACTTAACTTCCCTTAAAAAAACTCTCTTCGTATCTTTTCAAAAAGTGTCTTTTAGACACACTTATAATTAGAGCAAATGATGCTCCTTAGACACACTCATCATAAGCGAACCGATGAAAAATAACATTTTTCATAACTTGTCTAGAACGAGCAGGAACTAGGAAGGATACAAGATTGAGTAGAGTGGACAAAAAGCATGGTGGGGTCTTGAGTTTTCAGGTGAGTTGACTAATAAACAAAAAGAAAACTGAAAGAGAGAGAGACAAGACCTTGGCGTGTACAGAAAAGAAAAAAGGACAACAGAGGCTTGGGCGCAAGCGTGTTAAAGAAGCGAAGCTGCTGCTGCTGTTGCTGAACTGCACGGGTCTGTTAAGTCTGGGCGAGTGGACCGGATAGAGGGAGTGAGACGATAAAAACAAAGAACGGGGGTCTCCTCCTTCGGCCAAAAAGAGTGGGGATGGTTTCCCCGAGGCCACCACCGTGGGCCTACAACCATTAATCTTCATGCCAGCCACAGTCGTCGGCCAGTGCCTTGACTAATTGTGACACATCGCGGCCTCCGGCAGCACTTCAGGACGGTCGATGACCGCCTGCATTGTCTCTGGGAGCCCTCACCATGAGCTGGAGCAACAGAACCATGAGGCCAGTCGAGTTTAGTCGAGTTGACGCGATCTATAGAGGACTCATCAGGCTCGAGTTCAAGTCAAGGCGACATTCGTCTTCGTAGCCAAAAATCTCACCAGAGTTCGTCATTTCCAAGACTCGGGTCGGCTATGGACCTACCACCTGTTGTTCATGCTACGCGTGTTTGTATGTGCATATAAAGTAAAGTTGTTTGACAAACCTGAAATGAGTGATTCGAATTCGACGATTGATCCGAGTCCAACGAATTCACGTTGTGTTCTTAAGACAATTTGCCCCCTCTACCGGTACCCAAAGGTCGTCGAACAATTGCCTCCCAGGATAGAACGGATCGCCTTTCCTATGAAGCGGTACTTCTTCAAGGAAATCTTCGAACGCAACTTCGCAGAATAATCGCACAAAAGATGACAACGATGAAGAATGAGAGTGCAGCAGAATGCCGTGAAAACATGAAATGCCGAGAGTGTCTTCCGAAATGTTCAATTCGGTTTTTTGACTTTATATTCATGAAGAGTCACAAGACTTTGTTCGGTCATGTATGTAATGAATAGTCACCAAAGAATTTCGGATATAGAAGGATGAAACTAAAGAGTCACCAACCGAACAATTTCGTTCGGTTCTACGTGAACAGTCATGAGCCGAGCCTTGAACTGGTTCGGTTCATGAACAAGCGCGAAGGGCCTTGAACCGGTTTTCCGTTCGGGCGAACTGAACCTCACGAACAGACATGTTTGTTTGTCCAAAAATAAATAAATAAATTCTAAACAACGTGTCTGTTCAAAAAAAATAAAAATAAAAATAAAAAACCGATAGAGAGTGGACCCGGACCCGACCCGAACCGAGCCGGCCGAACAAACGGCGGCGGTGGCGCGCGCGCAAGGGGTGGACCGACCTAGCTTGACGTAGGCCCTCTCTCTTCCACAAAAGTGAGGTACCCCTTGGGGCCCAAACTCATTTGTGAGGCTCAACTATTTGAACCCATATCCCATCTATCTTTTACCCTATGTGGGACACTTTCACCCACACACTTCTCATTCATTCTATGGGTTTTTGGTGTCAAAATCCCAACAATCTCCCACATGAATGAGAAGTTCAGATATCATAACTCTTCGTGTATGCATGAGATGCAATGTGCGATTATTCCATGAGAAAACGTTGCATCAGGATAAGTAGTTTGAGACTTTGAACTTTCCTTAGTGAAACCTATCGGACTACTCAGTCAATCAGTAGACTTGATGTCTTTGAACTGTCGACCTTTGATGTAAGCCTAAACAATAGAAATCACACAACTGTTTCTCGAACAAAATTGGTTCTCATTGTTGTGTTCGTTTTGGCTATGAACATCGCTTGGTCTCATGAGTGTTTTAGAGAATTCGGCCTTTTCAATTCTCATAGAAGCGGCCCTCACTTCACACTCACATAGGTGATTTCTGAACATATAGTATATCACATAATCAATTCATAATCATTAAAAGCTTTCGCTTAACCTTCACATATTAGTACTGTCTTCATCCGGGAATGAGTAAAAAATTTGACAGTACTCTACACTATTTTCATAACTTAGTTATGCCTTTGAACCTAGATCTTGGGATCTCCAGTCAACTAGGTAGAGTTTCCGCTATGATGACTTGTTTATAGGCCTTAAACCCATTCCCCTTGATGTTTTTGCAACCATCTCTCTAGTTAGGCCTTTTGTCAATGGATCCGCAATATTGTCTTTTGACTTCACATAGTCAATGGTGATAATTCCACTAAAAAGAAGTTGTCTTACTGTGTCATGTCTTCAACGTATGTGTTGAGACTTACCGTTATACATGACATTCCTTGCCCTTCCTATTGCCGCTTGACTGTCACAATGTATACAAACAGTGGGCACTAGTTTAGACCAATTAGGAATATCTTCCAAGAAATTTTGAAGCCACTCTGCTTCTTCACCAGCTTTATCCAAAGCAATAAATTCTGATTCCATAGTGGATCTAGCAATACAAGTTTGTTTGGATGATTTCCAAGACACTGCCGCTCCCCCAAGTGTGAATACATATCCACTTGTCGATTTTGTGTCTTTAGTGCCGGTTATCCAATTTGCATCATAGTATCCTTCAAGTACCGTTGGATATTCTGTGTAATGCAAAGTATAATCTTGAGTATACTTTAAGTAGCCCAATAAACGTTTCATAGCTTTCCAATGATTTTCATTTGGACTAACTGTAAATCGACTTAGCTTGCTCACAGCACAAGCTATGTCCGGCCTAATACAGTTCATAACATACATTAAACTGCCTAGTATACTAGCATACTCATTTTAAGCCTTACTTTCACCAGTATTCTTTGAAAGATGTAAATTAACATCTATTGGAGTCTTTACTGGTACAATATCCAGATTCTTTCACTTTCCAAGAATCGTCTCAATATAATGGGACTGTGATAGAGCTAATCCTCCAGATGTCTTATGGATTTTAACTCCTAAAATAACATCTGCAACCCCCATATCTTTTATTTCAAAATTACTTGTGAGCATGCGTTTGGTCGCCTTAACAACCTCACTATCGCTGCCCATTATAAGCATGTCATCTACATATAAGCACAAAATGGCAAAACCATTATGAGTGTTCTTAACATATACACATTTATCACATTCATTAATCTTAAAATCATTCGACAACATAACTTGGTCGAATTTAGCATGCCATTGTTTTGGTGCTTGTTTCAATCCATAGAGCGACTTGATAAGCCGACATACTTTCTTCTCTTATCCTGGAACAATGAACCCTTCGGGTTGTTCCAAATATATTTCTTCTTCCAAATCCCCGTTTAAGAAGGTCGTTTTAACATCCATTTGATGAATTTCAAGCTTATACACCGCTGCTATGGCAATTAGCATCCTTATAGATGTAATTCTAGTAACAGGTGAATAAGTATCAAAATAATCAAGACCTTCTCGTTGCTTATATCCTTTTACTACAAGCCTAGCCTTATATTTATCAATAGTACCATCCACTCTCATTTTCCTCTTGAAAATCCACCTACATTATAATGGTTTATTACCAAGAGGAAGGTCAACTAATTCCCATGTATGGTTTGACAAGATGGATTCAACTTCACTATTGATAGCTTCTTTCCAGAACGGGGCTTATGGCGAAGTCACAGCTTCTTTGAATGTTCGAGGCTCATTCTCTAACGTTAGAAAAATGTGAACTAAATTATGGATGTATCAGAAAAAATTTTGACACTCGAAAATATTTTTTTTAATTTTTGGTATTTAAAAAATTATAAAAAATTGAAAAATTAGGAAAAATAGTTGGGAGATGAGAAAACAAATGGGGAAACTATTTCATGACTCAAACAAAAAGTAACAACACTGGAGGCATGACCTGGCCAGTTAAGGCTAAGAGCGTATCGCCAGTAGAAGGGACAAGCCAATCGGTGCACATCGTGAGGCGGATCGATCAGCCCGACCCAACCTAAGATCCAACAACGAGCTTTTTAACTGCCTTAGGGAGAGTGGCTATAATTAGAGGACCATAACCATCTCAGCAATAATCCAGCAGATATATTGTCAAAAAGAGTCGGGCTGACCTTAGTCTCCAGAATACCAATACACGAGAGGTTGTTAGATCTAACAAAAGATCTAAAGCAAGCCTATGATATATATACATTAGCATGGGATAACATCATAAGATTCGGGTCTTATTGTGTTAGCCTTTGGGATTGGAGTAATGATTCACAAGGATAGTCGAGGACATTCATATTTCATAGTCATATGTGAAATTCTTGGATTTATGAAATACGAACAACTGTGAAAGCATACTTTCCATTTTCTTGTATTTTTATTCTTGGGCCTTCTCAATTGTTATCGATTTTCAATTTTTGGATGTCACATCCTTTATTCCCAACGATTGTCTCACAGGTCTGGGATGCTTGCATTGGTGGAACTCCCATGTATGTACTCTGCCAAAAACTTAAAATGCTCAAAGGCCGTCTCAAGCAGCTCAATCGGGATTCCTACGCGGATATCTCTTCGCGTACTGCTCATGCAAGGGCTGAACTTACGTCTACCCAAGATGCCCTAGCACTAGACCCATATAGTGTGGACCTAGCGATCATGGAGTAGGACCAGCTTCAGGTATTCTCCAATCTAGGAATCCAAGAGGAAAGCTTCTTCAAACAGAAATCCAGGATTAGGTGGTTAAAAGAGGGTGATATGAACACTAAATATTTCCACCATTTTGTCAATAAGAGACAACTTCATAATCGGATCCTCTCAGTATCGGATGATGAGGGTACTATTCTCATGAACCCGAATATGGTTCATAACCATATAGTCTCATATTTTGAGACTCTTCTTAAGGCCAGACCCCCTACCTTGCGGCCTATGTGTGCTGATATTCGGGCTGTGGTGAATCGCACCCTTTCTGCTGATCAGACTCTCTTCCTTTCCAGAGAAGTAACTGACACTGAAATTCGGAATGCAATGTTCTCCCTTGCCAAAGGTAAGGCACCTGGTCCCGATGTTTTTAATGTTGATTTCTTCATATCTTTTTGGGAAATTGTGGGGCCTTCAGTGGTGCTGGCCATTAAGGACTTCTTTAGGTCAGGATCGCTTCTCAAGCAGATTAATACTACGATTCTCACCATTGTGCCTAAGATTCCTAATGCTTTGTCTATGAATGACTTTAGGCCCATTGCTTGTTGTAACACTGTCTACAAATGCATTACAAAGATCTTGTCTAATAGAGTAGCCTTTGTTCTGCCGTCTATCATTTCTAATTCCTAGAATGCATTTGTTAAGGGGCGGAGGATAAGTGATAATATCCTTCTTGCACAAGAACTATTTGCGAGGTTCCACTATGAGCCTTATCGGTCAAAATGTGCAGTAAAGATTGATTTGCATAAGGTTTATGATTCTCTAGATTGGGCTTTCTTGGAAATGGTTCTTCAAACCTTCAGTTTCCCTCAGTTGTTTGTCAAACTAATTATGGAGTGTGTTACATCCCCAAAATTCTCCATTGCTATTAATGGAGAGTTACATGGTTTCTTCCCAAGTGAGCGAGGGATAAGACAAGGTGACCCGATGTCTCCCTACTTATTTACATTAGTGATGGAAGTTCTCTTGGGGATCCTCAACACTCAAGCTAGGAGTCCTGGGTTTAAATTCTTCTGGAGATGTAAGGCCATCAGCTTAACCCACTTGTTCTTTGTTGATGATGTCCTCTTATTTGCTGAAGGAAATAGAGACTCAACTATATTGTTAAAGGAAGGCCTCGACCTATTTTCTAAATGGTCTGGTCTGCAGCCTAATGTAAACAAAAGTGTATTTTTCTTCTCTGGTGGCACTGCGGACAGTAGAGAACAGGTCCGAAATGTCTTCGGATTCGATGAAGGTACGCTTCCCTTTCACTACCTTGGGGTTCCTGTCATCTCGACCAGGTTAAGCAAGGCGGATTGTACCTCATTAGTGAACGCAATTATTGCACGTGCTCGTTCATAGTCCCAAAGATTTTTATCCTTTGCTGGTAGATTACAGCTTATAAAATCTGTCCTTCATGCTATTCAAGTATTTTGGGCTAGTGTATTCATGCTTCCACAATCGATTCTGTCTAGAATTGAAATGATCCTTAGACAATTCCTTTGGAAGGGTCCGGACCTTGGCGTTGGTGGAGCTAAGGTCCCTTGGTGTGATGTTTGTCTCCCTAAAGAGGAGGGCGGCTTGGGTATTCGTAGACTCCTCGATTGCAATCTTTCAGCAATGCTCAAACATATATGGACTCTCTTTACAGACAAGGAATCACTTTGGTGTAAGTGGATACATTCCACTTTTCTCAAGCATAAGCATTTTTGGATTGCGCCCAAGCCGACATTTTGTTCATGGGCCTGGAAAAAAATCCTTGACATTCGTCGAGACTTTCGTATGTTCTTCAAATGGCAAATTGGCGATGGCTCTACTGTATCTTTTTGGTATGACTCTTGGCATCCCAAAGGCCCTCTATTGGAATTATTTTCAAATAGGGATATATATTGTTCGGGTATTCCTAGGGAGGCCTCTATGCAGGACTTCGTATTTGGATCTTGGTATGCCTCAAACATGCTTCAATCTTTTAACTCTTGGCCGGAAAGGGTCCCTGTTCTGGATGTGCATAGGCCTGATCGCTTAGTATGGAAAGGCCACCCTTCGGGTGTCTTCTCTATAGCCTCCGCCTAGGAGCAGATTAGAATATCCAGACCTGCTGTTCCTTGGTGTTCTTTTGTTTGGGACAACAGCATTGCGCCAAGGTATGGTTTCTTGTTGTGGCTAATATCCCTGAATAGGCTCCCAACACAGTTTGTATTGCTTAAGTATCACAGAATATCGGTAGGTCTTTGTGCCTTTTGCAAATGTAGACCAGACTCGCTGGATCATCTGTTCTTTGCATGTCCTGTCACGCGTTCTCTTGCCTTGTTCTGGGCTGGAAATTGCCACCTTTCATGGAGGAATCAGTGTTGCCTAGATAATCTTCATTGGGCCACTAATCACATAGGAGGCCATAGCTTCGATCAGAGAATTGCTCGGTTCTCATTTGCAGCTTTGTGCCACATTATCTGGACCACTCGGAATAATATTCTCTTCAGGAACCAACCTCTCTTCGTGCCGGCCCTCTGGCAACATCTTGCGAAACTCATCAGGGATAGAGGTTTGTCCTTCAAACCTATTGAAGACAATCCTCGCAATCGTAGGATCTAAGTCAGCTGGGGCATTTCGTCTACCATATTTGATCAAGCCCCTTAAGGTTGTCTTCGTTTTTTTAGAGTTGTGGTCGCTTCGTTGGCCCTCCTGTATCTTGCTTTGTTGCTTATAGCTCTGTAACCGTTACACCTTTGCACCTGTTGGGACACTTATTATCGCTTCAGGTGCGAGGTTTTTGTGTTTCGGTTCCATTTCTTGTATATTTCGTGTTGGAAAGTATATATATAATCTTATCTTTACCAAAAAAAAAACTGCGAAAGCATTACTTACCAAAAAAAAAAAAAAACAACTGTGAAAGCATCCTTACCAAAAAAAAACAACTGCGAAAGCATCCTTACCAAAAAAAAACAACTGCGAAAGCATCATACTTTTCATTTCCACCATCCCGTGGTACTGTTCATGCGAGCTGCAAATGGTCTCTACTGGGTTCCTCGCGGGTACTGTTCACCCGGTGGTGTTTTGCTGATTCCAGTGAATTCCGGTGGTGGAAGGTGCTGATTTCTGGAGGCAAGGTCCCTTAGACTCTCCTTTCCCCTCTCTCCAAAGGGCTCCTCCTCTCTCTCGGTATAGAAGCTGGGCTACCAGATCTGAATCTTTCATCTGGTGCGTGCTTTTTCTTCTAAAAAATTCATCTACTCTGAGTGCCTGCTGCTGGTTCGTTTGCTTGGAAAGTGTTTTCCCCTCTTCTAGATACTCCCTTTGATGTCATTTCCTTTATGTTGGGGCTGGAGTTTGTGATTCTGGTGGGCGCATTTATGCTGGGTAAAAAGAGACTTGCTGTTGCTATTCACTATGTTGGGTTAATGCTGCTGGTTTGGTTGATTGGTTGGTATAATTGGGGTGTTCGCTTGCTTCTTTAGACCCTGTGGAGGAGATTATAAGGAACCCCTCACCTGGCCCCTCCCATGTTGCTGAACCGCCTCTGGTGATAGGCGAACCTGCTGAAACCCATAAAGCTGTAGAGCCTAAAGGAAAATCAACTCTCCTTTCTCATGCGACTGAACCTTCTACTGGCCCTAAGGTGTTCCTCAAAGGTAACACCAGTCATAGCCAAAGTAGGGGTCATTCGAAGGCTAGAAGCCGATCTATCCGGCGTGCCCAAAATGCAGGACCCTCTATTCATTCTTTTTCCAGACAAAATACAGATGTGAAATCGAATGGGTTGGGATAGAATCTTAGGCGTCCTCAAGGCCAACATACCCCTGCACCCGTACCCAAAACGTGGGTGAATGTGGCGAAGGTATTGACTAAAGGATATAACCTTACTTATGTTCCACCGCTGGTGGAGGATGGTGAAATAATTGCAGACATAACACCAAAACTTGTTGCTGATGAAAACCCACTATGGCTAGATTGTATTGTTGGCCACTATATTGGGAAGAAAATTCCCTTCAAGCTAACTAAAGAAGCCATTAAGAAATCATGGGGTGAACACGTTGTTGATGTGAAACTTCATGAAAGCGGGTTCTACTTTTTCCGAGTTCCGGATGCTAATTTTCGCAGGAAGATTATTGACATGGGACCGGTTTCCATCTTTAGGAGCATTATGATGCTCCAGCAATGGCACTCCAAATTGAAACTTAAGAAAAGTATTCTAGATACTCTCCCGGTCTGGGTCAAGTTAAGAGATGTTCCATTCTCTCTATGGTCTCCAACTGGGTTTGGGCGAATAGCCAGCGCTATTTGGAAACCATTATATGTGGATGTCCAAACAAAACAAATGACCAGGATATCTTATGCACGTGTATGTGTGGAAATTAAGGCCACAAAACCCCGACTTGAAGCAGTGAAACTTCGATGGGATGGTGAAGTAAATCTGATCAATATTGAATATGACAGGAAACCACTAGTATGCACAGCTTGTGGTATATTTGGCCATAAATTGGGTTCTAGCAGATTTGAATGTGCGTCTGCACATACTGAATATAGATATGACACCATTGTTCGTCCTCAACCAGCGGATGGTTGGACGCAAGTCATCAAGAAAAAGGGCAAATCTCCAGCAGTTAGACCTAACAACTAGACCCATCCTGCATCAGTTTCGCATCCAGAACAGTTCATGGGGGAGGACGAACTATTGCAACGAGTCTCGAAAACCGCTGTGGAACCTGGGTTGTTGGGAACTGACCTAGATCATCCCAAAGTTGCTGAGGCAGATTTGACCCATTCCTCAACTCCGACACCGATAGGACCAGTTGATTAGCACGGGGAGGATCCCTCTATTATTTCACAGTCTTCCACAAAAGACAACTCAGACTCCAGGGTTGCAGTGGAGAAGAATAGTGATTCATAAGATTTGGTGGAGGAACCAGCTGTTCTTTCCCCCCCAACACTCATTCACGAACTATGGCCTCTAGTGCCACGAATGAGATTACTAAGCCCTCTCCTGATTCTACACCTACTTCGGCTTGTCCTGTGAAGGCATTTGACCCGTCCTCCTCGAAGAAGAAATCAAAGAGGAGGAGGTCAAAGAAATCTCTGAGGTAACATTCCCCCCCTTTTTGGTATGTTTTTTGGTATTTGGAATATTAAGGGTCTAGTTGATCCCCTTAGACAAGCAGAGATTCGGGCCTTTATTAGGACAAACCGTCTTTCTTGTATTGGTATTGATGAAACAAAAGCCAAAGCCTCTCTTTTTGCTGATATATCTAGAGGCTTATGTGTGGATTGGCGATGGATATCCAACTATGAATTTTCCCTCCTTGGCAGAATATGGCTCGGGTGGGATCCGAATGAGATAGAAATGAGTCATATATTCTCTTCTTCCCAAATCATACATGCTCATTTAAGGCTGTTGAATATGCAAAAATCCTATCTTCTCACAATTGTATACGGTGAACATACCTTTGTGCATCGGCGCCCACTTTGGGCTGACCTCATTCGGCTTTCCTCATGTGACTTACCATGGATTGTTGCTGGAGATTTTAATGTTATTAGAGACCCAAATGACAAAGTGGGTAGCTCAACTCCATGGATTCCGGCCTTTGATGATTGTGGAGATTGCCTAAACCAGGCGGGACTAGAGGATCTTCGTTATGTGGGTTGTAGATTCACTTGGTCCCATTCATCAGGTGATAATCGGAAACTTCGGAAGATTGATCGGGTCCTCATTAATGACTTGTGGAATCAACAATTTTCCTTCTCTGAAGCCACCTTCCTTGCGCCAGGTATATCCGATCACTCCCCCATGGTGATTAGAATTTTACCGGCACTAAGTTCCAAGAAACCTTTCAAATTTTTCAACTTTTGGACTACTCATCCAAAATTCTTGGACCTAGTAGCTCAAGCTTGGGATACTCATATAGTGGGCACACCAATGTATTTGATTTTCTGCAAACTCAGACTTCTTAAGTCCAAGTTGAAGCATTTGAATTGTAGCTCTTTCTCGGCTATTTCTACAAGGACTGAGCAGGCAAGATCAGACCTCTATGCTGTCCAGGCAGCCTTGGAACTTCATCCCTTTGATCAGAGCCTTCTTACTACTGAATTGGAACACATTCGAACCTTCTCGGCTTTGCGATTACAAGAGGAATCCTTTTTCATACAGAAATCCAGAATTCATTGGCTTAAGGAGGGGGACTTGAATACTAAGTATTTTCACCATTTTGTGAACAAAAGGCGATTACAAAATCGAATCATCTCGGTGTCTATAAATGATGGTGTGCTACTAACTGACCCACAAGCGGTCAGGAACCACATTATTGGCCACTTTCAGGAGCTTCTCAACGGTAACTCAGTTTCTATTCAGGCCTCTATCTGGGAGATTGTTGATTTCATTGGCGAGGACCTTGATGAGAATCAGAGGAACATACTAGCAGTCCCGGTCTCAGATGACGAAATCTAGTCTACCATCTTTTCGCTTGCTAAAGGCAAAGCCCCTGAGCCGGATGGGTACAATGTTGATTTCTTCAAATCCACTTGGAAGATCATTGGACCTCCATTCTCACGGCGGTAAAAGATTTCTTTCAATCCGACCGCATGCTTAAGGAGTTAAACACTACCATCTTAACTCTAATGCCGAAGTCTCCTAATGCTTCAGCTTTGAATGACTTCCGTCCCATTGCTTGTTGTAATACCCTATACAAATGCATTTCTAAAATTCTGGCTAGGCGTATTGCACTTGTCTTACCCACCTTGATTGGATCTTCCCAAGCGACTTTTATTAAAAGACGCAAGATTAGCGACAACATTATGATTGCTCAAGAGTTATTCGCTGACTTTCATCATGAGGCCTATCTTCCAAAATGCGCCATCAAGTGGATTTTCAAAAAGCTTATGATACTGTTGACTGGAAATTCATTGAGAAGACTTTAACGGCCTTCAAATTTCCAGAATTTTTCATCAAGATGGTTATGGCATGTGTCTCAACAGCCAAATTCTCGGTTTCAATCAAGAGGGAATTACATGGGTTCTTTGCTAGTTCCAGAGGTATACGACAAGGTGACCCGCTATCGCCCTATCTTTTTATATTGGTAATGGAAGTCCTCTTTGGTATTTTAAAGGCCAAAACAACTAGCCCCGATTTCCATTGGTTTTGGTGATGCGAAAAAACCCGCTTATCTCATTTATTCTTTGCGGATGATGTCTTCTTATTTTCAGAAGCTCACTTGGAGTCAGTTGCACTAATTAAGGAACCTCTTGATCTGTTTTCTGACTGGTCCGGCCTAAAACCTAACAATAGGAAAAGCAATATCTTTCTCTCGGGAGGGACTTCGGGTCTCCATGGCCAAATACTTCAATGCCTCGGCTTCCAACAAGGTACACTCCCCTTCCGTTACCTAGGTGTTCCTGTTATTTCGTCTAGACTATGTAAAGAGGACTGCAAAATCTTGATTGATTCTATAACTGCTCGCACTCGTTCCTGGACGCAACGGTTTCTGTCCTTTGCTGGTCGAATTCAGCTCATCAAATCAGTCCTGCATTCCATTCAAGTGTATTGGGCCACTATATTCTCTCTTCCGAAGTCAGTATTGTATAGAATTGAGGCTATTCTATGACAATTTCTATGGAAGGGTCCTGAGCTAGGCATTGGTGGAGCTAGGGTAACTTGGAAAAATGTATGTCTTCCTAAAGAGGAAGGTGGCCTTGGGATACGGCGACTTGTAGAATATAATAGAGTCATGACTCTTAAACACATATGGCTTCTATTCTCGGATAAGGAATCCATGTGCAAATGGATACACTCAACCTTCTTAAAAAACTCAAACTTTTGGGTTGTATCCAAACCTACAATATGCTCTTGGACTTGGAACAAAATATTGGATATGCGAGCCTCCGCTCAGACTCTCTTTCAGTGGAAGATTGGAAATGGTCGTTCGGTTTCCCTTTGGTTTGATTGGTGGCATAACCAAAGCCCTCTCTACCTTATATTCAGCAATGTCGACATATACCAGTCGCGGATCCCCAAGGATACCTCCGTTCGGGATTTTTATGACTGTATATGGCAACCTTCAAACACATTGGACACTATCCTCGGCTGGTTGGACTCAGCACCAATCTTTGACAAAAATACTCTGGACAAACTCATCTGGACCCCTCATTCGTCGGCCTCCTTCTCGGTTTCGTTGGCTTGGAATCATATCAGAACAAAAGGGCGTCCAGCCCCTTGGCACTCTTTCATTTGGAATCAGCATATTATCCCAAGGAATGCATTTCTGTTATAGCTAGCATCTCTTAACCGGTTGCCTACCCATGTATTTCTCTTACAAAATCGAAGGATTGACACGGCATTATGTCCTTTTTGTGCTACTACACCAGATTCGGTCAACCATCTTTTCTTTGAATGCATGCATACTAGTAGATTGGCCTCTTTCTGGGCTACAAAATGCAACCCGCCATGACGCAACCGCCCTTGGCAAGAGAACATTACTTGGGCGATGAAAGTATGCGGTGGATCATCCTTTGCCCACTGCCTCTCTAGATTCTCCTTTGGTGCATTATGTCACATTATATGGACAGAAAGGAATAACTCCATATTCAGAAACAAGAGTGTCTACATCCCCGGCATGTGCAAGCATCTGATCAAAGTGGTGAAGGATAAAGCTATATCCATAGGGGGAATTGCGGATACACCCAAGAACCGCAAACTACAAAGGAAATGGGGACTTCCACAGTCAATCTTTGAAGCTATGCCGATGACTCATTAGTTTCGGTCTGTTAGTCCCATTCGGGTTTTGTCGCATTGTCCGTTTTTTGTATAGTTCTTGCTAAGCCATCTTTGACCCCATTCGGACAATTTTTTTGTCCTATTAGGGTCGAGGGTTGTCTTTAGTGCTATATTGTATATGGTAGTTTGAAAAGTAATATTACTCTTACCTTTACCCAAAAAAAAAAAAAAACAACTGCGAAAGCATGGATAAGTAGTTAATCTAGGAACCGCAAACTACAAAGGAATTGGGGATTTCCACAATCAATCTTCAAAGCTAAGCCGGCAACTCATTAGTTTCGGTATTTTAGTTCCTTTCGTTTTTTGCCGGTTTGTTGGCTTCTTGTATAGTTCTTGCTATGCCATCTTTAACTCCATTCGGATAATTTTTGTCCCACTTGGGTCGAGGGTTGTCTTTGGCGCTATTTTGTATTTTGTGTTTTGAAAAGTAATATATAGTCTTACCTTTACCAAAAAAAAAAAAACAAAAAAACAACTGAGAAAGCATATAATTTTCACCCACCTCTGGTACTGTTCCCTTTGGTACTGTTTAGCTTCTCTCTCGGAAACTCTCACCCGTGGAATGCTCATCCGGCTGGATTGCTAGCTCCTAGTCAATCAAGCCGCTAGATTTCCCTGAGATTTGGTGCCTGAGGTCGCCAGTAAGTGCACTCTTTTCTGTCTGGTGGGATTCTCGATCTCTTCTCCCTGCTGGGCTGTGGAATAGATCTAGGTTTTTCAGTGGATCTCGTCTGGCACTCTTTTGAGGCGGTTGCTGGTTTATAGGTTTGACTCACTCGTTTTTCCTCTGATATCTGGAACCTGGAGTCGCTAGTAAGCCTTTCTCGGTCGTCCATAGTGTGCCCCGAATTCTAATCTTTGCTGGGTTATGGAACGTAGTAGGGCTTGCTGTGTTTCACTTGAAATCTCTTTATTATGACTGCTGGGCTGTGGTTTTACTCACTGGTTCCTCTGATTCTAGTGCCTGGGGATGTGCTCCTCTCTTTATTGGGCTGTGGAATAGATCTAGGTTCTAGGTTCGTTCTGGAATTTTTTTGGTGCGTGCTACTGGGTTTTTGATTATCCCTTCACCCTTTTCTGTGTGGGACTCTTTTGTTAAATGGCTATACTCGTATAAGGGGATTCATGTCTATAAATCCCACTGAAATGGAGCCTCTGTTAAAGGCCCCTGGCCCGAAAGCTAAGCAAAAGCAGGGAACAGCTAAGCATTCTATTGCCAAAGCTGTCACTTCAGAAGCTACACCGCAACTCACGGTTCCTGTGGAACTCATGAAACTGAAAACCATTGAGGCTTTAGCAGAAGCAGGGACATCTATTACTGTGGCTCAACAAGCGCAACGAATTGGTAGATGTGGACGTAGCCAAAGTCGGCACTCAGTTAACCCATGAATTAATGAGGCACATGATAACAAAACCTCTACGAAACACCGTATAAATCAAGGGCCAACCTCAAGCTGTAACTTGCCTGCAGGGAAAGCAAATTCCCAGAATCCCTAGGATCCGAAGCAACTACCAGTCCGGCGCTCATGGGCTGTTATAGCCCAATCAGCTGAGAAGGGATATACCCTCTCATACATTCCCCCACGATGGTGGAAGGAAAACTTATTGTAAAAATCTCTGATGAGATTCTTGAAGACACCAACCCTAAGTGGAAAGAATGTCTAGTGGGCTATTATGTGGGTAAGAAACTACCTTTCAAGATGATTGAAAACACCTTAAAAAATGCTTGGGGAGCATATGTTATTGATGTCATGGCAAATGCGGATGGGTTCTTTTTCTTTCACATCCTAGATGAATCTATTCAGCGGAAAATCCTTGATGGTGGCCCGATTACCATCTTACGGGTACCAATGATGTTACAGCAGTGGCACCCCACCTTGAAGCTGAGGAAGAACCAGCACTAATCCCTGCCAGTGAGGGTAAAACTGAGGGATATACCCGATGCTTTGTGGTCCGTTGCTGATATAAGTGCTGTGGCTAGTGCTATTGGTAAGCCATTGCATGTAGATGTCCATACAAAGCAAATGAGAATGATCTCGTATGCCCGTGTATGTATTGAGATCAAGGCAAGCCAAAATATCCTTGAATATATTGAAATCATCTTGAATGGTGAAACATGGACAATTGTTGTGGAATATGAATGGAGACCAGTTTCTTGCCAAGCCTGTGGTACATTCGGGCATAGGTGTCCCCCTGTTTAGGTGACACCCACAGACAACAATGATAACCCCTCTACAACTCTTGCTAATCAAAATCCTCCTATCCCGACGGTAGGAAAATGGGAGACTGTCCGCAAGAAAAATGGTGCTTCACAAGCGGAAAACCCTGCTGTTACGAATCCCCCTCTAGAGGGTTCTATCATTGCTAAGCCCATCACCATTTGTGCAGCAACTCAATCCGCTTCTGACCCTATTGAGCCTTCACCAGTCACCTCTGAGGACTCGTCTAACCTAGAAGACTCTGAAGGGCTACTGGCCAGTAAAGATGGTAGTGATTCTGAGGAGGAAAACTCATCTCCTGCCCCGCCACTTTCTAGTCTGGGAGGTGGTCTACCCCCAGATGGAAATTCGGGTTTAGGCCCTTCTGTTCCTGCTCTTTCTGCCCCTGCTGTAATCACTCCCAATCTTCAAAGCAGCCCCAAAGCTGTCAAAGCAGCCCACCCAAAGCCAAGAAAATGGGCTGGCAAGAAGAGATGACAAGTTCCTTCGTCCCTTGTAAATATGTTTTTTGGTATTTGGAATATTAGGGGACTTATGGCCCCCATAAAACAAGCTGAAATTAGATCATTTATCAGATCTAACTCCCTTTCTTGCATTGGTATCATTGAAACAAAAGTGGATATGTCCCTTTTTGAAGAAATATCTACTAGTTTGATTTCGGGTTGGGTATGGTCCTTTAATTACAGCTCCTCCCCTCGGGGAAGAATCTAGATTAGGTGGCAACCAAATGAGGTGGAATTGGTTGTTATTTCCATGTCTTCTCAGGCTATACATGGTCAGTTGAGTTTAACAGCTTTGAATAAGATTTGCTTCTTCTTCTCGGTGGTCTATGGCGAACATACATTTGTCTCTCGGTGGGCTCTCTAGACAGATCTTATCGAATCGAGTTCTCACTTTGCTAATGCCCCCTGGCTGGTTGTGGGTGATTTTAATGCTGTCCGTTATGATTCAGATAGAATAGGCAGTTCTAATGCTTGGATCCCCACTTTTGAGGAATTCGGTTTATGCCTAGACCAAGCGGGCCTTGAGGATCTTAGATACATTGGCCATAGGTTTACTTGGTCTGCATCCTTGGGTAATCGGCGTAAGCTGAGAAAGATAGATCGAGTCCTGATTAATCAACAATTGGGCAGATATTTCTCCTTCTCAGAGGCTACTTTCATAGCCCTCGGTGTCTTGGATCATACCCTGATGATCGTCAGAATTGTGCCTCCTACCTATGCCAGGAAACCTTTCAAATTCTTTAACTGTTGGATGTCTCATCCATCTTATTCAGCATTGGTCACTCATATGAGGGATACCTGGTTCTCTGGTTCTCCCATGTTTGTGCTCTGTCAGAAATTGAAGCTACTTAAAAGGCGCCTGAAACAACTGAACAGGGAAGCTTTTTCTGACATATCCTCCCGCACGGCCCAAGCTAGGTCAGCTCTCGCCTACACTCAAGACGTTCTTGAGGCTGACCCTTTTAATTCGGTTTTGGCGAGTCTTGAAAAAGACCAGCTCCTGGAATTCTCGCTTCTCAGAATCCAAGAGGAATCTTTCTTTAAGCAAAAGTCTAGAATCAAATGGCTGAAGGAAGGGGACCATAATACGAAGTATCTTCATTACTTCGTTAATAAGAGACACCTCCACAATCGAATCCTCTCGGTATTGGACGATGACGGTGTTATTCTCAATGACCCAAGCTTGGTCCAGCACCATATTCTATCTTACTACGAGAATTTGTTGGCTGCTAACTCCTTCAATACCCAACCTGTTGAGCCGGATTTACGAGCAGTAACTGAGCGAGCCCTAAACAACGATCAAGTTCGGTTTCTAGCTAGAGATGTCACTGACATTGAGATTTGTAATTCCATGTTCTCTTTGGCAAGGGGTAAGGCTCCAGGCCCTGATGGTTTTAATGTGGAATTCTTTAAATCCTCTTAGGATATAGTAGGCCCCTCAGTTATTTTGGCTATTAAGGACTTCTTCCAATGTGGCTCATTACTTAAGGAGACTAATACCACATTCTAACGCTGGTGCCAAAGGTGCCCAATGCCTCGGCTATGAGCGATTTTCGACCAATTGTTTGTTGCAACACGGTCTATAAATGCATCACCAAGATCTTGGCAAACAGAATTGCACCTGTTTTGCCGTCTCTTATAAGCATGTCCCAAAATGCCTTTGTTAAGGGGCAGAGGATTGGGGATAACATCCTACTGGCTCAAGAACTCTTTGCAAGCTTTCGCCATGATCCGTACTTGCCTAAGTGTGCAATCAAGGTGGACTTGCAAAAGGCCTACGACACTCTAGAATGGGGATTCCTTCAAATGGTTTTACATACCTTTGGCTTCCCTCAGACATTTGTTAAGCTCATTATGGAATGTGTTACATCTCTTAAATTCTCAGTTGCCATTAATGGCGAACTTCATGGATTCTTTGCTAGTGGCCGAGGTATTCATCAAGGCGACCCTATGTCCCTCTACCTTTTTACCCTAGTCATGGAAATTTTCACTGGCATCCTCAATGCTCAGTCACGGCTTCCTGGTTTCAAATTCTTTTGGCAATGCAAAGCTAATGGCCTAACTCACCTGTTTTTTGCTGATGATGTCCTCCTGTTCACGGAGGCTAATATGGCTTTTGCCAATCTTCTCAAGGCAGGACTTGATTCATTTTCGTCCTGGTCTGGGTTGAAGCCGAACCTGAACAAAAGTGAAATATTCCTCTCAAGAGGATCGACGGAGCTACACAATTCTATTCTGGAATCCTTCGACTTCCTTGAAAGTATGCTCCCCTTCCGATACCTTGGAGTACCAGTTATTACATCTAGACTAAGTAAGGCCGACTGTTGCACATTGGTGAACTCTATAACTGCTAGAGCACGTTCGTGGTCTCAACGTTTTCTGTCATTTGCAGGCCGCCTCCAACTCATTAAGTCGGTCCTTCATGTTATCCATGTCCATTGGGCAAGTGTTTTTAGCTTACCCATATCTATCCTCTCTAGGATTGAGCAAATTCTAAGACAATTCCTCTGGAAAGGATCGGACTTAGGAGTTAGAGGTGCCAAAGTCCTATGGAATGTGGTATGCCTTTCGAAGCAAGAAGGAGGATTGGGCCTTCGTAGATTGGCTGATTGTAATCGTGCAACAATGCTCAAACATATCTAGTTCTTATTCATAGATAAAGAATCCCTATGGTGCAAATGGATTCACTCCAACTTCCTCAAACGTAAAAATTTTTGGGTTGTACCTAATCTACCATTCTGCTCTTGGGTATGGAAGAAGATCCTGGATTTACGCCAAGCAGCCCAACAATCATTCAAATGGCAACTTGGAAATGGAACCACTACATCCTTCTGGTTTGATTGTTGGCACCAAAAAAGCCCCCTTTATAAGCTCTTCACAAACAGGGATATCTATCGCTCAAGTATCCCGCAAAATGTCTCTATAAAGGAGTTCCTTGCCTTCACCTGGTAGGATTCTCATGTCCTTAATACTATAAATTCCTGACCTGAAACCAGAATAAGTCTAGACACGACATGTGAAGACAGGTTCATATGGCTAGGCCACCCATCTGGCAACTTTTCTATCCATTCGGCTTGGGAAATTACCGGGGCTAGGGGACACGATGTACCATGGCACTCATTTGTATGGGATAATAGCATTGCACCGAGATATGGCTTCTTATTGTGGCTGATATGCCTCAACAGACTTCCTACCCAGGTGGTTCTCTTGGCTTACAATAGGATCTCTGATGGTTCTTGTGCCTTTTGCCATCGAAGACCTGACTCAATTGACCACCTGTTTTTTGGGTGTATAATCACGGGTGCTCTAGCACGATTCTGGGCAAATAAATGCAATATCTCATAGAGAAATGGTACATGGCAGGAAAATATTGACTGGGCCATCAGATTTATAGGGGGACGCAATTTCCAACTGCGCATCACTAGAGCTTCTTTTGGGGCGTTATGCCATTGTATCTGGCTGGAAAGGAACCATATCCTTTTTAGGGACCGCATTCTCTTTGTTCTGGCCCTTCGAACTCACGTTGTCAACATTGTGAGGGACACGGCGATCTCCTTCAAGCCTATCCAAGACACCCCTCGGAATAGAAGAATTCAAGCTAATTAGGGCATCTCTGCATCAATATTTCAGTGACGCCTTTGTTGTCTGTTTGTTTGTAGGCTATTGTTCTGGCCTTAGTTGTGTTGCGCACAGAATATACTTTAACTTTAACTAGTTGTTACACCTTTGTACCTGTTGGGACACTCTTTGTGTCATCTCAAGTGCAAGGTTTTTGTGTTTCGGCTTACCTTCTTGTAAGTTGCGCGTGATTAGTCAATATATTTCTTACCTTACCAAAAAAAAAACAACTACGAAAGCATATTCTTTTCATTTTCGCTCTTCCCGTGTACTGTTCACTTTCAGTACTGTACATTTCCTCCCATTCATGGTGAATGCGTCACTGTGCTGCTCCCGGCTTGCCGGTTGCCATCTGACCTATCCAGCCGTTCACCTCGGCTTGGATTTGGTAGGAGGGATCGCCCTAAAGGATATTCCAATCCTACCGAACGGATTCATGATCTTGGTCTCCTTATGGGCTGAGGTACAGATATGAGAATCCTCCATTTTCGTTCTGCACTCTTAAGGTTTTGCCCGACTAGAATATCTTCTCTAGGAAGATCCGACCGTTGTATCTCTGTGATTCTTGGTGTGTGGGGTCGCTTAGTAGGTCTCTTTCTTCCTCCCAATAGGATCTTTTCACTGTGCACTTGGCTTGCTGTGGGGACAGATATGGGTTTCAGGGTTTCTACGGTGTTTTTCATACCAATTGTGTCTAGGTTTATGGATTTCTAGGTTCCTCTGGAGATTGCGTTGATTTTTGGTGAGTCTCTGGTTAAGGGTACCGCCCACTTAGTGACTTTCACTCCCTAATTCTATTTCTTGGGGGGAGATTACTAGGTAATATGTCTGCTCTGGTGTGAATCTTATGGCCGAAAACCCCAGTTCCCGAAAGGTGGCCTCTGTGCCCTAGGCATCCGACTCTCTAGAGATGAGCCAACATGCAGGTACGGGGACCTCCAAAGCCAATGTCCCTCAAGGTCGAAGGTCTCACAGTAGAGGACGGAGCAGGGGAAGGTCCACACATAAACCCACCCATAGTTCTCTGAATATTGCTGGAACTTCAACAAACCAGCAAATTATACCAGTGACCGGTACTGATCGCAACAGCAGTAAGGGGAAGATACCAACCAAAAGTCCTCCCCATGACTCCAAAACACAACCTACCCAATGCTCTTGGGCAGCGGTTGCAAGGACGGCCGAAAAAGGATATGGCTTCTCATTTATTCCCCCAACCATCATTGATTGTAAACCGGTGGTACAAATCTCGGAAGCAATTCTGGAAGATTCAAACCCCAAATGGAAAGAATGCCTAGTCGGGTATTTTGTGGGCAAAAAACTGCCCTTTAAGCTCATTGAGATTGCAGTGAAGAATGAATGGGGAAACAATCTCGTGGATGTATGGGCAAATGTGTATGGATTTTATTTCTTCCATATTCCTGACGAGGCTTTTCGCCGAAAAATCCTCGATGGAGGCCCTATCACTATTATGTGTGTACCTATGATTTTGAAGCAATGGCACCCCAACCTAAAGCTTGTTAAGGACCAACACCAGTCTATTTCTATATGGGTGAAGCTTAGGGAATATCCCCTATGCTTTATGGTCGGCTTCTGGTATAAGCGCAATTGCCAATGCACTTGGTAAACCACTTTATGTGGACTCACAAACAGAGAAAATGAGGATGCTTTCTTATGCCAGGGTATGCATAAACATTAAGGCCACCCAAAACATGTTAGACTCTATTGACGTCAAGCTCAATGATGAAATATGGCTTGTCAAGGTCGAGTATGAATGGAGGCCCATCTCTTGTACACTCTGTGGCGCTTTCGGCCATAGATGCTCCACGCCTAGCTTAGAGACAGTAGTCCCAAAAAAGTTTCCCAACCTTTTTTCTCCTACAGCTCCCCGTAGTGGAAGAGCCTTGGCAGATGACAAGCAAAAGGAAAGGGGCTACAAATTCCAAGAGCATGCAAGTGGCACCTAAAGCTAGTCGTCCCATGACAATGGCAGTCCCTACTATGCCCCATGCTCCACAGACATCCCCTCCCCTGATGAAGGTGGATGCGCCTGGACCTTCTGCCCTTTCCTTGTCCCTCCGTAATGGCTCTTCTACATCCTCTAATTTAGATGAATCCAAAGAAAATCTGGCTAGTGATATGTCTAGCGACTCAGACTCTCCATCCCCTGATCAGGATGTATCTCGACCTAACGCCTCATTGCAAACGAGATCTTGCGCACTAAATCACACCAGCAACGAATTACCTGGGTTGAGACTCCCCTACGGAAGATTCCCCGTCAGGTCCTGGTAAAGGCGTCTGTGATGCCGCCTTGTCGGCCTCAACAATTGTTGACACCGCTCTTGTTTGTAAGCCCCCTACAACTACACAGGCCACCCCCAAATCCAGGAGGAGAGGTGGTACAAAAAAGCGATAACTATAGTCCCCTTCTATAATGTTTTTTGGCATTTGGAATATCAGGGGTCTAGTTCAGCCCCTCAAAACAAGCGGAAATTAGAGCTTTTGTTAGATCTAATAATCTTTCTTGTATTGGTATCCTTGAAACCAAGCTAAATCAATCCCTTTTTGAATCTATTTCGGCTGAATTGGTACCGGGTTGGGATTGGTTTTCCAATTACAATTCCTCTCCTCGAGGCAGAATTTGGCTAGGTTGGAATCCACAAGATTTGGTCTTGGAAGTTCTGTCTTTTTCTTCCCAAGCTATACATGCCCGTGCAAAACTACTAGCTCTTGGTAAAATCTGCTACTTCTCAGTTATTTATGGCGAATACACCTTTGTAAACCGCCGAACCTTATAGGCTGATCTAGTCCATTCTAGTATACTATTCTCAGATTTTCCTTGGATAGTGACTGGAGACTTCAATGCTTTCATCACCAATCAAACAGAATTGGTAGCTCAAACTCATGGATACCCGCCTTTGATGAGTTTGGCTCTTGCCTAGACGAAGCTGGCCTGAATGATCTCAGATATGTGGGGCATAGATATACATGGTCCACCTCCATTAGCACTCATCGCAAACAAAAAAAAAATTGATATAGTCCTCATAAATGAACAATCGAGCCATGATTTCTCCTTTTCCGAGGCCTCCTTTCTAGCTCTGGGATTTTCTAACCACTCACTCATGATTGTCAAAATTTTTCCACCACGACTATGCAAGAAACCATTCAAAGTTTTCAATTTTTGGATGGCTCATCCTTCTTTTTTGGATACGATCAACCAGGTTTGGAACTCTTACAGGCACCCCATGTTCGTGCTATGCAAGAAGCTCAAAATGCTAAAAGGGCGCCTTAAACTCCTTAACAGAGATTCCTTCTCTGATATTTCAAAGCAAATCGCACAGGCCAGGTTAGCTTTTTCTACTACCTAGGATTCTCTTGCCTTTGATCCTTTCAATATAGATTTGGCCCAAATAGAAAAGGATCAATCTCGGATTTTCTCGAAATTGCGTCTTTAAGAGGAATCCTATTACAAACAAAAGTTAAGGATAAAGTGGCTGACAGAAGGTGATTGCAACACCAAATATTTCCACCACTTTGTAAGCAAGAGACACCTTCAGAAGCGCATCATTTCGGTTTCTGACTCCAATGGTGTAATACTTAATGACCCAAACCTTGTTCAGCAGCATATTATTAAGCACTTTGAAAATTTTCTGTCGGTTAACAGAACACCCTCTCCGCCTGATATTGCGGCCATTCAGAACACTGTCCAACATATGCTGGATGATAATCAGACCCTTTTGCTCTCTCGAGAGGTAACGGTCCGTGAAATTCGTAATGCTATGTTTTCTCTGGCCAAAGGCAAGGCTCCTGGACCTGATGGGTATAATGTTAATTTCTTTAAAGCTAATTGGGATATTATTGGCTCCTCTGTCACCTCGGCAATCACTGACTTTTTTTGGTCTGGATCTTTATTAAAAGAAATTAACACTAATATCATAACGCCCGTGCCAAAGGTACATAATGCCCAGTCAATGAATGACTTCCAGCCTATATCATGTTGCAACACCATTTACAAATGTATTTCTAGAATATTGGCCGATTGTATCTCCACAGTTCTGCCAACTCTTATCAAATCCCCCCAAAATGCTTTTGTCAAGAATAGGAGGATTGCTGACAATAGTCTCCTGGCCCAGGAATTATTTGTAGGCTTCCACCAAGAGCCATACCTTCCAAAATGTGCCATTAAGGTTAACTTTCAAAATGCTTATGACACTCTTGACTGGAACTTCCTCGAATTAGTTCTGCAAGCATTCTGCTTTCCATCATTTATGATCAAACTTATCATGGAATGTGTCACCTCACCGAAATTTTCCATGGTTATCAATGATGAACTTCATGGCTTCTTCTCTAGTGGCCGAGGTATTCGTTAAGGAGATCCTCTTTCTCCCTATCTATTTACACTGGCCATGGAAGTATTCTCAAGCATCCTTAATCACCAAACTTGGCTGCCTGGTTTCAAATTCTTTTGGCGTTGTAAGGCCACCAGACTTAGCCATCTCTTCTTTGCCGATGATGTTCTCCTCTTTTCTGAAGCAAACTTGGAGGCCATTACTCTTCTGCAGGATGGTATTCGACCATTCTCTTGTTGGTCCGTCCTCATGCCAAATGCTAATAAGAGTGAGACTTTCATGTCAAGCGGTGCTGCGGAACTAAGAACCTAGATTTTACAACTCCTTGACTTCAGTGAAGGTACGCTTCCATTTAAATACCTCGGGGTTCCTGTTATTGCCTCTAGACTGTCCAAAGCTGACTGCTGCCATCTGGTCAACATAATCACGGCCAAAACTCGATCTTGGTCCCATCATTTTCTCTCCTTCGCTAGACGATTACAACTTGTCACTTCAGTACTTCACGCAACGCAGGTCTACTAGGCAAGTGTCTTCACTCTCCCCAAATCAATGCTTTCGAGTATTGAGAAAATACTCAGGCAGTTTTTCTGGAAAGGACCTGACCTAGGAGCTGGTGGAGCAAGAGTCCCCTGGAATGAAGTTTGCCTCCCGAAGGCAGAAAGAGGGCTCGGCACTCGGAGGCTAGCGGACTGCAATAGGGCTACAATGCTCAAGCACATATGGATTCTATTCATCGATAAGGAGTCCTTATGGTGCAAATGGATACACTCCAACTTTCTCAAGAAAAACAATTTCTGGGTAGCAACCAAACCGACTTTCTGTTCTTGGACCTGGAAAAAAATCTTGGAACTTCGCTCAGACTTCCAGCAAAATTTCCGTTGGAAGATAGGGGACGGATATTCCATCTCATTCCGGTTTGATAATTGGCATCCTAGGGGTCCTCTCTATAAACTATTTTCCGACAGAGACATATACCGTTCTGGTATCCCTAGAAATGTATCGATTCGGGATTTCTATTCTTCTAGCTAGCAAAATTCTAACTTTCTAGAAATTTTCAACTCTTGGACAGACAGTGTCCCGGTGCTGGACGTGGAGAGGCCTGAACGATTTACCTGGAAAGGCCATTCCTCCGGCTTGTTTTCCACTTCTTTGGTGTGGGAAATTATAAGAAACAAAGGCTTGTATGTTCCATGAAGCTCATTCATCTGGGATCGAGCCATTGCGCCAAGATATAGCTTCTTGCTATAGCTCATCTCTTTGAATAGACTCCCTACGCAAGTCATTTTGCTAAGCTATCATAGAATCTCCGAAGGTGTCTGTGCCTTCTGTAGAAGCAGACCTGATTCAATTGACCATTTCTTTTTTGGATGTACTGTCACCAGGTCTCTTACTTTATTTTGGGCAAATAACGATAACCTAATCTGGCGAAATAGATCTTGGCAAGAAAACCTCCACTGGGCTATCCGAATTATTAGGGGTCAGAACTTTCATCAACAAATTGTTCGATTTGCTCTTGGTGCAATGTGCCATATTATTTAGATGGAACGAAACCACATTCTCTTCAGGAATCGGCCTGTTTTCATGCCGGCCCTCCGCAACCACCTTACTAAACTTGTAAGGGACAAAGGCTTATCCATGAAGCCTGTTGTAGATAATGTTCGCAACAGAAGAATACAGCAACAATGGGGCATCTCCCCTTCCATTTTTGAGTAATCTTTTGATTACGTTGTAAATAGTTTGTAAGCCTCTATTTCTGTTGGTCATCTTTGTGGCCTTGGTGTTGCGCACTCTTGCTTGTAACCCCTTCATATGTCGCTACACCTTTGCACCTGTCGGGACACTTGTTGCGTCACCTCAAGTGTAAAGTTTTTGTGTACGACTACTTTCTCTGTATGGAGTGCATTGAAAAGTTTATAAAATTCTTACCTTAACAAAAAAAAAAAAAAACAACTGCGAAAGCATAACTTTTCACGACTCCCGGGTAATGTTCACTACAGGCTCCCAAGTTTCTCTCTGGTTTTCTAGTGCTCGTGTCACTGTTCATCCGGCCGGTTTTGCTGTGATTATGGGTGTTCCGGTGGTCCATTTCCTCTGAAATTTGGTGTCCTGCTTCGCCTATTATTACTCTCAGTCATACTAAAAGGAATCCATGCGTGGTGTTCTCCTTTGGGGGAACGAGTAGATTTGATTCACCAACTAGGTTTCCTACAGATTGTTGTGTGCTACACTATTCACCCATTGGATTTCTTCTGCTCTTAGTCAATCCACCCGTTCGATTCTTCTGCATTTCAGACCCAAGGATCGCCAGTAAGTTTACTTCCTTCTTACCACTGGGATCTTCGTCTAGTATGCTTTGCTAGGCTTACTCGTAGATCTGGATTTTCTGGGTTTTGGCATTCTGGTGCGATCGTTCCCAAAACCCGCCTTGCTGGTGTTGCGTGTGGTTCGATGGTGGTAGCCTTCTTCATAGGTGGTATCCACTTCCTACTTACTTCACCAACTTTCTCTATGGCTTTGTCGGAATGAAGATGTCCATGGCAGGCAATCTCGCCATTCCAGGGGATTCTTCAAGGCCGAAACAATCTAAGGCTAAGGCTTCAGCCAAGCTACCTAAGGTACATTCTAAACTTTCCTCTAATGATAATGTTGGCCAAATGGATGCGAGTATGCGACCTACTTTTGCGTCAAAGGATAAATCTGTTGTTGGAAATGTCAAAGTGGGTGCGCCCGCTACTGTCACTCCTACTCTGGTAACCCAATGTCATAGAAGTCGTGGGCGTAGTCATGGTAGGTCTGATCCTAACAGGCCTCCTATTAACTCTATTGTTGCTGGGACTTCCCAACACATGCAAGGTAAAATTCAAAATATAGTTGGGCGCAGTCGTAGCAGAGGGGAAACATCTGCCAAGTTACCTCCCCCGGTAAATGCACCTTAGATTACCCAGCAATCCTGGGCTGCAATTGCGAAATCGGCTGAGAAGGGATACAATCTCTCTTACATCCTACCTGTCATGGTTAATGGTAAACCCGTCATTAGAATTTCTGATGAGATTCTGCAAGAAACAAACCCCAAATGGCAAGAGTGTCTAGTGGGTTACTTTGTTGGTAAGAAACTACCATTCAAGATGACTGAGAATGCTGTCAAAAACCTTTGGGGGACACAGTTGGTCGATGTCCTTGCAAATGTAGATGGTTTCTTTTTCTTCCATATTCCGGACAACTCCTTTCGTCGGAAAGTCCTAGACAGTGGCCCTCTTACCATCCTCAGAGTGCCGTTGATCCTTCAACAATGGCAACCAAATCTAAAGTTGAAGAAAGACCAACACGAATCACTTCTTGTTTGGGTTAAGTTGAGAAACATCCCATATGCTCTGTGGTCGGCAGCAAGAATTAGCGCGGTAGCTAGTGCCATTGGCAAACCTTTATATATTGATGTCCAAATTGAGAAGATGAGAATGATCTCCTATGCAAGGGTGTGCATTGAGATCAAGGCTATTCAGTCCCTCCCTGAATCGTTTAACATCTTGCTGAATGAGGCTGCCTGGTCCATTATCGTGGAGTATGAATGGCGACCATTGTCGTGTGTGCTATGCGGTACCTTTGGCCATAAGTGTACTCCTCCCACTGAAGTACACCCTCCCATATATGAACCTTCAATTCAAGCAACTACAGCTGAGGTAGACCCTCCCGAGGGAGAGGGCAAGTGGGAAACAGTAAGCAAGAAACATGTTGTGGTTATTTCTAGAGCCTCGGCTTCATCAAAGGTCCCTAGTCCCGATCCAACTATTTGTGCCCCTGCAGACTTACCGGGCCCCATTTTCAAATAGCTCCCCTGTCCCAGAATTGTCATCTCCAGCCACTTCTACGGACCTGTCTAAATCAAACGACTCTAAGGATGGTTTAGCCAGCAATATTGGCAGTGAAATGGAGGAGGAATCCCCCTCCCCTGGTCCGCCAACCACAAGATTGAGATCAAGGGTGCCCCATGGTGGTGTGCCTCCTATTGATTGCCCAGCTTCCTTTACTCCTGCTCCTTTGCTGGCTCCTCTTATTCCAGATAGCAACCTAGGCATAGCTAAGAAGGCTAACTCAAAGTCTAGGAGACAGGGAGGCCTAAAGAGAAGGTAGTTTTTGTCATTCATGTTTATATGTTTTTTGGAGTTTTGAATATTAGAGGTCTCATGGACCCCCTCAAACAAGCCAAGATCAGATCCTTAGTGAGATCTTTCAACCTCTCATGTGTTGGCATTATCGAGACTAAGGTCACACAGTCTTTTTTTAACACCATTTCTGCTGGTCTAGTGCCAGGTTGGAGCTGGATTTCTAATTATACATCCTCCCCTCGTGGGAGAATTTGGTTTGGCTGGAAATCCCAAGAGGTATATATGGACATCCTCTCTACTTCCGCTCAAGTTATCCTTGTGCGATTACATATGATGGGTTTGAATAAGACCTATTATGTCTCTATTGTCTATGATGAGCATACTTTTGTCGCTAGACGTTCACTCTGGAATGGCCTTGTCTAGTCGAGTGTGATTTTTGCTAATGAACCCTGGCTGGTTGCGGGGGATCTCAATGCTATCCGTAACCATTATGATAGGCTCGGTAGCTCCAACTCTTGGATCCTCGCTTTTGATAAGCTTGCTTCTTGCTTAGACCAAGCTAGTCTCAATGATCTTAAATATGTAGGCCACAGATATACTTGGTCAATTTCTTCTGGTACTTCTCGTAAATAGAGGAAGATTGATCGAGGTTTGATCAATGATCAGTGGTCTAGAACCTTCTTATTCTCGGAGGCTACTTTCTTAGCACCAGGTGTTTCAGACCGCACTCCAATGATTAGAAGAGTTATGCCTACATCTTCTATCAAAGAAACCATTTAAATTCTTTAATTGCTAGATGTTCCACCCTTCATTCCTGACTACTGTCACTCAAGCCTGGGATTCCCACATCATCGGTACCTCCATGTTCATCCTTTGTCATAAGCTGAAGGCTCTCAAAGGTCATCTGAAAATTCTTAATTGGGAGTCCTTCTCTGATATATCTGGGCGCACTGCTAGGGCAAGGGCAAAGTTAACTGAAACCCAAGATGCTCTTGCTAACAGCCACTCTAGCTTGTCTTTGGCTAATCTTGAAAAGTTTCAACTTCAAGCTTTCTCGGAACTTAGAAACCAGGAAGAATCGTTCGAAAAGCAGAAATCTAGAATCAAATGGCTGCAAGAAGGGGACCGCAACACCAAATACTTCCACCATTTTGTCATTAAAAGACATCTACATAACCGCATTATATTGGTTTCTAATGAAAATGGTTCTGTTCTTACTGAACCGACTTTGGTTCACCAACATATTGTGGCACATTTCCAAAACTTGCTTGCGAAAATTCCTTCAACCAATCCACCGAAAAGGTGGGATATTCAGGATGTGCTTCATTGCTCCCTCAATGAGAGCCAAACACAATTTTTTCTAAGTAGGTTACTGATCTAGAAATCAAGAACACTCTGTTCTCCCTTCGTAAAGGAAAAGCCCCGGGGCCAGATGGTTTCAATGTTGAATTCTTTATCTCTTCTTGGGATATTGTCGAATCTGACTTCACGAAGGCTATCAAGGATTTCTTCCATTCCGGATCTCTACTCAAAGAGACTAACACTACCATTTTCACACTTGTGCCTAAGGTACCCAATGCATTATCTATGAATGATTTCAGGCCCATTGCATGCTACAATACGGTATACAAGTGCATCACCAAGATTCTAGCTAATAGAATTGCCTCGATTTTGCCTTCTATTATAAGCCCTTCCCAAAATGCTTTTGTCAAGAAGCGATGTATAGGGGACAAACATCCTTCTTGCCCAAGAACTGTTTGCTAGTTTTCTTCATCAACCCTATCTTCCTAAATGTGCCATCAAGGTTGATTTCCAGAAAGTTTATGACACTCTTGATTGGGCTTTCCTCGAGCTAAATTTGCAAGCTCTTGGTTTTCCCAGAATGTTTATTAAGCTTATTATGGAGTGCATCACAACCCCTAAATTCTCGGGGGCCATCAATGGTGCTCTCCATGGTTTCTTTCCGAGCCGAAGAGGCATTCGCCAAGGTGATCCTATGTCTCCATACCTATTCACCTTGGCCATGGAAGTGTTCATCGAAATCCTCAATGTTCAAACACGACCCCCTGGCTTTAAATATTTCTGGCGATGCAAAACTATTAGAATCACTCACCTTTTCTTTGCTGATGATGTCCTCTTATTTGCTAAGGCAAACTTGGTTTTGACAACCCTCCTTAAGGAAGGCCTTCTACATTTCTCTCGGTGGTCTGGCCTTAAGCCAAACATCAATAAAAGTGAGATTTATTTCTCGGGGGGACACATGACATAAGAGACCATATCATGCAATATTTTGGTTTCCATGAAGGTATGCTTCCTTTTTGTTACCTTGGTGTCCCTATTATTGCATCTCATTTGAGTAAGACCGACTATTCGTCACTAGTGAATTCTATTATTGTTCGAGCCAGCTCGTGGTCCTACCGTTTTCTGTCGTTTGTGAGTCGAATTCAACTTGTCAAGTCAGTCCTTCAAGCTATTAATGTGTTCTAGGCCTCTATATTCACTCTTCCTCGGTCAGTCTTATCAAGGATTGAATTGGTTCTTAGACAATTCCTTTGGAAAGGCCCAGATTTGGGGACTGGAGGGGTGAAAGTTGCATGGAACATGGTATGCCTTCCCAAACAAGAAGGTGGCTTGGGCCTCCGGAGACTCGTTGATTGTAATCGAGTAGCTACGCTCAAACACATTTGGGTGCTCTTTATGGACAAAGAATCATTATGGTGCAAATGGATTCATTCCACATTTCTCAAATTGAAAAACTTTTGGGTCGAAGCCAAATGTTTGCTCTTGGGCTTGAAAGAAAATCCATGATATTTGGCTCGAATTCCAGGATCAGTTCTTATGGCAAATTGGAAATAGAAAGTCTACCTCCTTCCAGTTCGACTCTTTGCACCTCAAAGGTCCACTTTATAAACTCTTCTCTAATAGGGATATCTTTTGTTCGGGCATTCCGAGATCTGCCTCAGTTTGGGACTTCCTTTTTGTGGAATGGAACCAGTCTAATGTGATGTAATCATTCAACTCCTGGTCGGCTCCTCTCCTTATTATTCACACGGACAGCCAGGACAAGCTTATTTGGCAAGGACATCCTTCAGGAGTGTTCTCTATCGCTTTGGCATGGGATTTAATCCGGAAACGGGGTCAACTAGTATTCTGGAATTCTTTTGTTTGGGACTACCACATAGCATCGAGACATAGCTTTTTGTTGCGGTTGATATCACTTAAGAGGCTTCCCATGCAGGTTCTATTATTGAGCTATCATAGAATTGCTGAAGGTGTGTACGCTTATTGCCAAGGTAGGCCTAACTTTATTGATCACTTATTTTTCGGTTGCTCTGTTACAGGCTCCCTTACATGTTACTGGGCTACTAAATGCTACCTCCCTTGGCGGAATGGATCTTGGCAACACAACCTCCGGTGGGCTTCCCAGTCTATAGCGGAAATACCTTCCAGCATCGTATTGCTCAGTCTGCTTTTGGGGCACTATGCCATCTCATATGGATACAACGTAACCACATCCTTTTCAGGAATGGTACCCTCTTCCTGCCGTCCCTCCGGTCCCACCTCGCCAAGGTAGTTAGAGACGAAGGTCTCTTCCTCAAGCCGATCCAAGATAATCCACGTAATAAAAGGATACAAGTAAATTGGGGCATTTCCGATTCCATTTTCACTTGATGTTAGCTGTAGTTTTCTGTAGTTCTTTGGCCCATTAGTTGGCCTTAGCTTAGCCTTGCTTTTCTGGGCTCTTGTCTTGGTTAGCCTTTACCGTAACACCGTTGAACCTGGTGGGACACTTTCTGTCACTTCTGGTTTGAGGGTTTTTGTGTTCGGCTTCCTCTTGTATGTTTACGTTGAAAAGTTATATACATCTTACATATACCAAAAAAATAATAATAACTGCAAAAGCATATACTTTTCACATAACTCAAGTATTGTTCTTCTCGAGCTCTTTCAATTCTCTCCGGGTTTCTGGTGCTCGCAGCACTGTTCACCCATCTAGATTTGGTGTGTCTTGCATGTTCCGACCGTCCATTTCCTCTGGATTTCGATGTTTAGCTTCGGTCATATCCTATGGAATCTTCGCGTGGTGCTTTCTTCTGGGTAAAAGAGTAGATCTAGGTTCTTCGTCTGGGTTTTGAGCTTTCTGCTGGTGTAGTTGCTGATCCATGTGTTTGGCTCGGTGGATTTGGCCAAGACTTTATATAGCTCGTCGCCTCTACCCTCCCTCTTGGTGGAATTGTTGTATTGTGGCCCTTGTGCCATCTATGGCGAATCCGAGTTGAAGGTGTACATGGCCGAAAATAGTAAGTCCAATGAGGTACTTCCTTTGACGAAGCCACCAGGTGCCATGCCCAAATCAGTGAAGGAATCCTCCAAGCTTTCCTCTATTGACAATGTTGGGTCATCTAAAGCCACCTAGCGACCCACTCTCCCTGTGGAAATTGCCAAACACAAACCCCATATTTCCTCAGTAGAAAAGGGTACTTCAAGGCAAATTGGACGAAGAATTGTCTTGGCTTCATCCTCGACTACTAGGCTGTTGTGGCAAGAGGAATCTTTCTTCAAACAGAAGTCGAGGATTAAATGGTTGATTGAAGGGGATCGAAACACGAAGTACTTTCACCATTTTGTCAACAGGAGGCACCTTCATAATCGTATTCTATCGGTATTCGACAATGATAGTGCTGTCCTCGCTGACCCGAGCTTAGTCTAGCATCATATTGTTTCACATTTTGAGAATTTACTTGCTGCTAACTCTTCAACCGTTCAGCCAGCTATTGAGGATATTCGAGATGTGGTTGAGCGCGTTCTTGATAATAATCAAACCCAATTTCTCTCCCGGAAGGTGACTAATATCGAGATCCATAACACTATGTTCTCCCCTGCTAAAGGTAAGGCCTTGGGCCCTGATGGCTTCAATATTGATTTCTTTAAATCATCTTGGGAAATTGTGGGTCCTCCAGTCACATTGGTGATCAAGGATTTCTTTCAATCTGATTCCTTGCTTAAGGAGACCAATACCACTATACTCGCGCTTGTGCCAAAGGTGCCAAATGTTTCCGCTATGAAGGACTTTCAGCCCATTGCATGCCACACGGTTTATAAGTGCATAACCAAGATTTTGGCAAATAGAATTGCTTTTGTACTGCCTTCTATTATTAGCCCTTCCCAGAACGCCTTTGTTAAGAGGCGAAGGATCGATGACAATATCCTACTTGCCTAAGAACTTTTCGCTGATTTTCATCATGAACCTTATTTGCTAGAATGTGAAAGATAGAATGGGAAATAAGAAAACTTTCATTAACTCCCCCTCAGCATTCCAAAAATCCTAGAATGGGAATGTTGCTCTGGAGGTGCATTCGCTCAAAGGCCTTTTATGAGTGCATTTGGAAACGAAATTTGCATTTCCCCAAAGTTCTCAAAAGAATTTGCCAAATACCATTTGCATTTACGTATGAGACTTTAGAGTCCAAAAGCTTATTTAGAATCAAACAGGGCTTAAAGTCCCTTGGGAAAATGCAAATGTCGTTTGATAAAAAATTATTTTATGAAGCTATTTTGGTCAAAGTAGTATTTAGCTAATTTTGTTTTGCAAAGGGCATTGGGACTCTTTTTTATTAAAAAAAAAATTACGCTCCGGTGAAGGGCTAAGGCTGCCAACGAGCCAAATCTGGCGTCGGTGGCCATCACCCAAGGTTGAGCAACTACCGGCGAGCTAGATCTGGCACCAGAAGTAGTCAACCAACCTCGGACGACCGTTGGCGAGGATCACACAACCCAAGCGGCCTTCGCCTAGGGTCACCCGACCTCAAGTGACGAGGCCTGAGGTCGCACGACCGAGGCGACAGCCACCTGAGGTCGCGATCCAAGCCAACATCGCCTAGGGTTGCACGACCCAGACCGACGGCGCCTGGGTGGTCGCGTGACCTCAGGTGATCGTTGCTTGGGTCGAGCGACCTCGCTAGCCCCTCGCCGATCCTTTGCCATCCAGATCTAGTGTCGTCGACGACCGCCCTCGCCGGCCACACTTTCGTGAAGAAGATGAACAATAATGAGGCAAAATCAGAATATTAATGTTTGAGTGAGGGTAGTTTGGGAAGAAAAAAAAAACTTCAGTATTTGTGGAATGCCGAAAGACCAAGTCCGTAGTTTGGGAAGGGAAAAAAGATTTTCGACATTCCAAATGCTAGCATTTGATCAATGTTAGGCCGAAAGCTGAACCAAATAAGGTGAGTAGGTAAAAGAGATTTGGGGCCTTCCCTGCAAAATTTGAAATGACAAAAATTAGAAAATAATGCCTAAAATGGAATCCTTTTTTTACCAACACCTTACTCTTTAAATTGACCGTACAATCGGACCCCCGAAAAAATTGACTGTACAATATTTTCCCACCTAAACCTAATCGTTACAACCTACGGCAGGGGGTGAAAAGATGAGCAAGATTGAACTGCCAGTGAAACAACTGAAATAAACATGGAAGACGATAACAGCTACAATCCGATTTTCCAAAGTGATGATGGAAAACTTAAATTAACCGAGCTGAAGTAAATTCTACCAGGCTTCCCGAAACAAGATCGGGCGATATCTCTTTGTCCAACAATTTCAAACATCCAACAAATTTGTTTTTCCTGTTCGTCGTCACGTTAAGCCATTCAATCATGTGAAGTAACAGAGCTTGTAATAATTGGCATCCAAAGATATACACATATTAAAGTTAACAATTATCAAGGCAGGGTGGAGGAGAAAAATACCCAATCTAAGTAAATTTATGTCACATACAGTAGTGGCTAACAAAATATCCAACACGTAAGTTTATTGGGTGCGCAATCAAAATGCATTGAAAGTGTCTGTACTTATATAGGGAGGCAATTATTGTCAAAAAAAGAACAAAAAAGACCTTACGAGTTTTCAACTTTGATGAAATGCTTGGTAGAATCCTCCCAGCTTCTTCACTCTCTTTTGTCTTACCATATTCACTACATAACCAATAAAAGCGTCACCAAGCATAAGAACAATAATCTTTGAAATTATGATCTTTTGTAACTAGTCGATTTGCCCATACTTTGCGAGGTGCACTCTAAAGAAATCAACTAAAAGACGTTTTTCAATTGCTATCTAACAAATTGTTGTGTTAAATTCTGCAAAAAATTTTAGTTTCCGTAATACATGAAATGAAATCCATGAACTAATTATGCTAAACTTAAAGAAAATATAGAGAGTGTGAAACTAACTCAACAAATTGCGTACCAATTGCATTTCTGTAGAATTCATTTATGTTACTAGTGGAAGAAAAGAAAACGTTTACTCCATTTGAAATAATTGTTATGATAAGTCAAACTTTTCCCCAACATTTCTCTGTATTTCCCTAGTGAAATACGATGTCATTCAAATTGAAGGTTCAAATTGATATCATCAGCTAATGCTTAAATTGTTTTTCGGGGATTTAACATCACACAATAGACAATGAATTCACTTGTCTAGATGCTAGATGTGAATAATTGTTAATATCTTATTTTTAGCCGACGCGTCTTAAAAGGTAAAAACTTGAGATTAGAGTTTTTTATCGTGACAGAACTCGATTCTCAATCAAAAAGAGTCATTTAGCATTTGAATTAGTATTAGCCACTCATTTTCTAGTTTTTTGCATTTCAGTTTCAAAAAGTCAAAACATTGACTTCTAGTTAAACTTTGACCAAAAGTCAACTCAAAATCAAATTTTTGTTTTTTGCATGAAAAACCCCAAAATAGTGTCGATTTCACTTTTGCAAAATCAATTTTGGAAAAATCCAAAGTTTGACCCATTAATTGACATTTTAATGACAAATCACTAAAATGTTGATTTTTGGTCAACACTTTGTCCAAAAAAAATTGAAAAAATTAAAAACCCCTAAATTATCTCATTTTCATCTTAATTTCACTTTGGCATCATCAATTTTACAAAAATCGGTTCAGAATAAACTTTTCCTCAATTTGCAAAATTTGGTTAAAATCGACCAAAAATAAAATTACTTCATTTCTAGTCATTTTTTAAAATAGTTTCCTTCACGACATTTGATCTAAAGGTCTTATTGCATTCAATTTTCAAATCAATTTTAGAATTCCAAGCCAATGGTGAAAATCCCCAATTTGACCCTAATTAGGGATTCCAGTCGGTTCTTCATGATTTGCATAATTGAGATATAGATGAGCTTAATTTCTTACATGAAACTTAAATCCAAAATCAATTTTGGAAAATTCATATGAATTTGAGTCAATTTGACCAATCTAGTTATCCATTGATTGAGAAATCCAAGAGTAATCAGTCCAAATAATACAATTCAACTTGACCCATTCTGTAACATCCCGAGTTTCGACTCAATCTCCGGAAATAAATAAAACGAGTCTATTCTGTTATTTCATTTTCGTAAGTCTCGCCCGGAGTTGATCACTCCTGGGATACTGACCAAATGGGAATGGCTAACTAGGATAACGGTACGTGGACCAAGGACCCGATCGTGAATTGAACATCAATTTCGAGAAACGACGAGGAAATGTTTTGGGCCAAATGGATCGATCTTCGAAAGGTAACGGACTTGGTTCGACCGAGGCCAACGATGTACGATTGGATAGCAGGTGATTCTGCATGACCGAAAGTGCACGTGGTCAACCGGTCCCGAACTTAACCCGAACGATCGTTATCTTCGGAACTAGCGATAATTCCTCTCGTTCTCCCGGTAATCGAGGCCGTTACGACTCGGATAACCTTAGGTCGATACGCGTAACCCCTAAACAGTCGCCCGTTAGTATGAGATTCAGAAATTGAAATTTAACTAGTTTGATCGTGAAATTTGATCCGAACTTCGAGGTTGATTTTCGAGGGTTTACTGGTTTAGTTTCGCAAGGACGACGTCAATTTGGGTTGGCCATTTATATAGGGGTTTAGTCTGGTCGAAAAATGGAAATTCGGCCCGGAATCGGACAAAAGACGACTTTGCCCCTAAGCCTATTAGAGAGTTCCGAATTTTGGGATTTTAGTGGAGATTTATTAATAGATTTTTAGGTGGATAATGGACTTGAGTTAGTGGAGGGAGAATTGACCTTAGTGCCCTTCAATTATTGGTCTTGGGAGGATGTGAGCCTTTAGATCTAGGGGTGTTTAGTCCAAGCCCTTAGATGTGTGACACTTGTCACCTAACCCCACCAACTACCAACCACTCCACTTAAACCCATCAAGTTCTCTCTCTCTCCTCACTTGTCTTCCTCTCCAAGCCAAGAACACCTTCTTCTCTCTCTCCCTTCTCCCTCTCTTCCTCTCCATTTGCGCCGGCCACCATCTTCTTCCTTGCCGTCCACTTCGCCGCCCGCCAAGACCACGCGCCGGCCGCCGCCAAGGCCGCCCGTCGCCGCCGTCGTGGCCGTCCCACCGCCGTCTCACCATCTCCATTCCTCACTCCCTTTCACCGTCTCTCTCTCTCTTTCCTTTCGGCCGTGGGGTAGCCGAACCACCCGCCGCCACCGTCCACCGCCGGCTCCCTTGCGCCGCCGTGGAGCCGCCGTTCGTCCGCCTCACCGACCGATCCTCCCTTTTCCTTGGCCGTTTGGAGGCCATCCCGCCGTGAACCGCCACTTGGAGGCCGTCCACCGCCGAGCCGTAGCCGCCGCCGTTCTTGGGAATACCGCCGCCGGCTCACCGTTCATCGGTAGTTGGCCGCCGTTCCCCGTCGCCTAGAACCAAGTTTATGTGAGTATAACCCCCTAAACCCTAATTAGGACGATTATGCCCTTTAGATGGGGATTAGGAGTTTTAGTGGTTAATTAGTATGTTGATGTGGATTATAAAATTATGGCTTGATCGGTAAGTGTTGGAATGGTATTATGGATTGTTTGAAGAATAATGGAAGTGAATTTGAGGTTGAAACAAGGTTTAATGGTGGCTGTCCATGTGACCAATTTAGGGATTAAGTATTGATTTGTTGACGGTTCAACTTGATCGAGGTGTTAGAATGGCCCGAGTGATTGATCGATGGGTTGAAATGCTTGAATTGGTCGATTTGTATGCTATGAGGCTTAATTAGACCATGCCATGTCGCTTGATCGTGTGAGCGGAATATGCAAAGTGTGACTTGGGCATATGAGCATGTTTAAATGTGGTGAGCTTGAACTTATTGAATTGTTGATTGGTGCTCATATCTATACCACATATTGCCCGAGCATGAGCATCATGGCTGCGCATTACGTGTGTGCCGAGTGTGAGGCATGTGATGAAATTTGTGCGTGAATGCGGGTTTGCCATGAGCATGTGATCACGTGTAATCGCCCGTTGCGTTTGTCGCCGGGTTCAGATAAAATTTGGGGCATGTGTGCCGTGTGATCATTTAAGGCCTTCGGGTCGGTTGCCGTCTTCATGCACTTTGGAGCAAGACGATGCCCGGTGTGTCCGGATGACGACCAGTACTTTGGGTCGTGGCCTTCGGGTCGATTCCGTCTTCATGCACTTTGGAGCAAGACGATGCCCGGTGTGTCCGGATGACGACCAGTCTCATGTAGGCTTGGATCGTAGGAGATCGGTGTTGCGCCTGATGCGTTTAACGCGGGCTAGAGACACTGGGCCGGGGGCGTTTTTACGCTGGCCACGAAGTGTTGTTGTTGGGCCAGAGGCCGGGCTAGTGAGCCGTGGAAATATAAATAAGGTGTTGAGTAAATTGTTAAGTATTAGATTATGTGGTGGAATTGCTGGGCATGGTATGGGACGTGTCTGAGCGGTTCCGTCTTATAATCCAAATACGCGCGCATGTACTACATCGATGCATTGGCACGCATAAGAGCGCATGGATAGTTGTGATCGTATGTGATACTCGGTGATGAGTGTGTGATCTAGCATTTGAGAGCCTGAGCATGCGTATGACGCAAGTGTGGATTTGCATGCCGAGGATGTGATTGATCAATATATGAAATTGCCTAACCTGCAGGATCGACGGTAAGTACGATCTGGGCCCGAGGGCCTAGGTCAATGATTGTTGCTTGATTGGTTTTGTTCTCGTCAGGAGGTGCATGTTAGCCTAGTTTAGGTTTAGTGGGTTTTTACTTGCTGAGATTCGTCTCACGGTTGAAAAACCCAACCTTTCAGACCCCAGACCTTGATGATGCCGCAGGAGCCGGAGGTGCCGGTGCGATATGGGATTCCTCAGCATTTGGAGCATACCATGTCAGTCCACCCCATAGGGAATGAGGAGATGTATTTGAGGCATTATACCCTAGTCGTAGTAGATGTAGGGACCACCCATTACGAGATGCACGAGTACATAGCTTGGTGCTTTCGAGACCGGGACGGGGAGGAGTATGGACCCCTTCGTTCCATGGATGTTCCGTTTACCGGTGAGGGTCAGTTCGACCCGCAGTGTCCCAATGGGGACGTAGTCGATCCCGATTCAGATATGGAGGTGAGTTGGGAGATTGACGAGGGACCGGACTTAGAAGAGGAGGATGTGGAGTTGGGAGGAGTGGATTTTGAGCCCGAGATCGTTGATCCGGCCCCGGAGCCGATGGATGTGGAGTTCGAGGAGCCGATGGAGGTTGATGAGGACCCGGAGATGGAGACCGAGTCCGAGGCAGCCAGTTCAGACGACGACCAGGAGTTTTCCGAGAGTTCGTCGGAGGCGTCGGGTTCCGATCCCGACTGGGAGCCTTAGGATAGATTCCCTCTCCTAGTAGACCGAGGACTGACACTTTTTGGGATTTAGTCCTCCTTAGCCACCTCTCCCTTTTTGACCAGTGTGGTGGCCGTGGCCCGTTTTTGTTGTATGTATCTTGGGTCTGTGTATTTTGGTTTGTAAATGGATATTGTAAAAGCTTTTGCGTATATATATGAAAATGTATATTTGTATTCAGTAATTTCTGCAATGTTATCCTTGTTCTCATATTGTTTTATGTTTGGGTATTATTATTACTGTTTTGCTTCCGCTTGTGTATGATCTCTGTGTTGGGTGTTGGGTCGGCGACGCTTCCTGGGATGTCGCACTCATAACGACCAAGGAGGAGGGATGTGGCGCGTCGCGGAGGTCGCGGGGTGTGACACATTCTAGACTAACATCCAATTTGATGAATTAAAGTTCAATTTGGCCAATTAGACTTCAATCAAATTCTTTAGTCTAGCTTGGTAATGCAATTTAACTCACATTGAAGAGTAATTGGACCAAACAAATTAAATTTGATCAATTTGTGCTTATATTTCAAATTAATTCAATCCAATTCGATTAAATTCAATTCAATTGGATCAATCAATCATGATAGGGATGAAATTGCATGAAATTAGAACAAAATTTAGCCAAGAACCGAACCGATTCAACCCAATCGAACACGGGTCAAACTGGTACAACCCAATTTGACCAGAATTGAACCGGCCCGATTGGGCCAATCATTTCTCAGCCAAAATTCCGGCAGCCAGCGGTCCATTTTGACCAGCCAAGGCCAGACGGTCCCTTTATGTCCAAAATTACAAAAATATCCCTAGTGAAAGTACAAAAATTCCTCTTGTAACAGTCTGAATTTTCGATCCTTTTCCCGGGATTTAAGAAATGAAATTGATCAATGCACTATAGTGAGATCTCGCCCAGAAATACGCATTCACGGGATGCTAACCTTAGGGGTAGGGCTATTACAGGATTGAGTTCGCACGACCAAAGAACTCGACCTAGGTTCGATCTTCGACCATAAGGATTGACGAGGGAATATTTTGGGCCAATAGAGAGCGGTCTATTTGATTGATCGTGTCCGAAGGGAACTAGCGACAGACCCTCGCAATTATATGACAACCGAGGTCGTCCTGGGTAGAGTAAACTTAAACGTGATTTGACTTGGTGTCGGTCACGGGTCGAGAGTGCATAATCCCAATGAGCCACCCGTTAGCCAGAGATAAACTAAAGTCGCGATTGTTCGATTCTAGTCATTTCTTGGAATTCGGGCCCGGGAATCGAGAATTTTGAAAGTGACAATTTTGAGCGGCCGATGGTGTTTTTGGCTTGGCCAACCTTGGGGCCACCCATTTCTGCAAAAAAAATGGATTTCGTTTCGGGACCGAAAAAAATTACGATTTTGCCCCTATATGTGCCGACATTGGTTTTGAGGCCGTATGAGATTATTTTTCGAGGCCAATGCCATTTTGGGGTGGCCACGCACATTTAGAGTCATTACGGTCAAAAATTGGAAATTTGGCTCGGAAGTGAAAATAATATTATTTTATTCCCAGGACTTTGCGATTGATTTTCGAGGGCTTAAGAAGCTATTTTCATGATTCCGACGCCATATTATGTTGGCCACACCCATATGGAACCCGTATGTGCGAAAATTGGAATTTCGCCCCGGGATCGGAAATTTACCGTTTTGCCCCTGGACCCTATATTAGGAATTCCGAATTTTGGACAATTTTGGCCAATAATTGAGGACTAAAATAAGTGAAAAAGAAATTGAAATTATTGAATTACCACCTTGCCCTTGAATTATTGGATAAAGATAAACGAGGACCGTTGGATCAAGGGTATTTTTGGAAAAATTGCGGATCGCCGACACGTGTCCCCACCAGCCCACTATTTCTGACCTCTCTCTCTCTCTCCTCCCTCTTCTGGTCAGAACCCCCCCCTCTTCCACGATCACTCTCTCTCTCTCACTTTCTTCATCTTCATTTTCGTCCTCCTCCGCCGGTGCTGCTGCTGCTGCAGCTGTTCCGCCCGTTTTAGCCCGTTCTTCGTGCCTTTCTTAGGTAAGTGACCTCCCCAAATATCGCCTAGGACCTCGGGTATTATTAGGCTTGTTTAGGGTTCGATTTATGGTGAATTTCGTGGCTGCATGTGCTCGGTGGTGGTTATTGGCTGATTTCCGGTTAGGTTACTGCTACGTAGCTGGTTTTTGCTATTTTTACTGTGACTTGTGTGGCCCGAATTTGAGGAAGTGTTCTCATGAAAGTTGTTCCCAACATCTTGAAGTATAACATACTTTAATTTGGGAATTTTTGGAAATCATTTGATGCCATTCGTAAGCCCATTTTTAGACCGATATCAGTCTGCCGGATTTACTGTTCATCCGACCTTCAGGTCTGTTTGAATTTTTATAAATTTTTTCAGGCCTATTTTCAAAATACTTTCTTCACTAAATTTTTTGGGGACATTTGTGGCTTTAATATATAAAAATTTCAAGGCTTTCCAAGGTGATTTGGGTATTGAAAAAAATTTATTTCGATGATCAGGCGGACTGACCGGATGGGATAATTTTCGTCTATCTTCAAGTGACAAAAAGAGGTGTTTACAGTTGGATCTGGGTTTTGAGTCCTTCATGGAAAATGTTTATCAAGATGTTTTGTACAACATATCCAAATTTCAGAATTTTTGGAGTTAATTTACTATTTATTTCAAATGGATTTCGGTCACTGCGCACTGTCCAGTTTGGACGATTTTTGTGGCTGTTTTGGAACTGAATTAGGGGCTGGTGTTTGGGTTGTTGTGGACTGATTTGGCGATGAAATTTCGAGGTTTAGGAGGCTGAGTTAGGGCTGTGATGTTGAGGATTGATCGGAAATTAAATGTGTGATTGATTGAAATTATTGTGGCTTAATTGGGCTAAACTGAATGATTGTGCTGGTTGTGTTGTGGATTGATTGTGGATTGGTATTGTGCCGCGTGTGTGTGGCCGTGTAGTGTGGCGATGTGTCGAGATGAATGTGCATTGGATTTGCGTGTTAAATATGTGTGATCGTGTGGTGTTCGTGTGACGAGAACGTGTGTTTGTGAAGTGTACGAGAATGTGAAAATGTGAAATGTGTGTGTGAGGTGTGTATGTTTGGCCGTGCGATTGTTGGCCGTGTGTAAGTGTGGTTTGAGTGGAACGGGGAGATGGAAATGTGGAATTGGTTGGAAAGGATCCGTCCTGAGGCGTGTTCGTTTACGCGGGACGATGCCATCCCTGACGAGGTGACGATGCCCGGCCCGACGGGGTGACGATGCCTGACGTGGTCAAAAGACCATTGGCCTGATGCGTTTTACACGGGCGCGGTAGAAGGAAAGTGTGTGTAGAATTCCGTCCTGAGGCGTGTTCGTTTACGAGGGACGATGCCGTCCCTGACGAGGTGACGATGCCCGGCCCAACGGGGTGTCGATGCCTGACAAGGTCAGAAGACCGTTGGCCTGATGCGTTTTACGCGGGCGCGGTAGTGGTGGAGGAGTTGAGAATGAGCAGGAATTGGCTTGAGGTGAGAGGTTTGAGAAAGTGACGTGTGGTGTGAGTTGGCGTGCGAGTGTGTTTGTATCGCGTGGTGTGATGCTCGATTATGGGGTAAAAACTGCTAGGCATGGTATGGAACGTGCCCAAGTAGGTTTTGCTCTATAATTGGGGCACGCGCGCGGCTGTGATGTAATTCTGTAGTATATTGGTTGTGTTATTATCTAATGTGCAGGAACGTGCATGATAGATTCCAGGTAAGGTCGTGTGTGGTTGCTAGTTTGGTTGACTGTCGTGTGTTATGTGTGGTTTCGTCTGGCGGTACGTGAGTGCCTACGTGGGGTTTGGGGTTGTACACTTATTGAGATTCGTCTCACGGTTGTATAACCGCCACTTTCAGACCCCCAGCCGTAAACCCGGGGAACCGCCTTCTCTTTTTGGAAGTCCGGGGAGCTGCCTTTGGTGCCTAGTGGAACTGCATGTGAGTTTCTAAAGACTCACGCCCGGAGAATCAGGAGCAGGGTGGAAGATGGCAACCAGTAGGTTTCCCTATGTTATTTTAGGGGTTGTTCAGAATAGTGTGACCTAGAGTGAAGCTAGGTTAACCAAGCCCCTGACCTTTTGTTAAACGGTGACGGAGGACGTTTGTCTGTATATGTCTGTAATACGATGTTTATATATTTGGTGCTGTATGAATATGTTATTTGATTGTTATGGTGGTCTACCCCATTGTCGTCATCTTTCTGTCCGAGGTTTTTATATTCGCTTCCGCATGTGCTTTTGATGTTTGGGTTGGGTCGGCGACGTTCCTAGGACGTCGCATCATTTCGACCGGAGCAAGGGATGTCGCGAGCTCGTAGGGGTTCGGGGCGTGACACCTCTATAATCAAATTTTAATCAATTTCCTTGAGGGACAAGCAAATTTTCTTAGGGATTAAACAAACAATCATGGCCATTCCTGAAGAGTGTGTCGTAGCCATCCATTGTACCATGTCATCTATCCTTAACCCTTAAGAAATATCCTTAACTCTTAAATAAGCAATTTGAGCCATTTGATCAATTCAAGGACTAGCATTGGATATATAAGGTTTTCCCTCCAAAAATCAAAGGGGCTCATTTTTTATATCTCTCTCTCTCTCTCTCTCTCTCTCTCTCTCTCTCTCTCTCTCTCTCTCTCTCTCTCTCTCTCTCTCTCTCTCTCTCTCTCTGCCGGGGCTCTCTACCGCACACACTGCCCGCTCGCTGGCCGATCTTCAATAGACCACCGCACCTTCAACGTCCCCCGAAAGTTCCTCTAGACCGTGGTGGCTAGCCTCTATCGAAAATGCCACCAAAACTTCCTAAACTTGTTTGATTTTGCTTCTTGTTCATTCTTCTTCCTCGAATTGTTATCTTACATCAATTTTATCACATCATAACTTAGATATCGGGAGCTATATTTAGCGCCATTTCGAAGCTCATCGGTGGCCAAAATTGCTCAGTTGAGTTCAGCAACTTCATTCAACAAGGTAGGCACTCTTAAATCTTATTCTGCGGAATCGTGTAGTGAGGAACCCACATGCTTCCAGTGCTGATTTAAGCTCAAAAATGTTAGAATCTGAAAAAGTGTTCAACTAAAAATTCGATCTATACTTCCTGATCATTGATTTGATAGGTTGTGTACTTAAATCAGACTTTGTTTGCTAGGTGAAAATCACTTCATAAGTTACGATCAAAATCTAGAATCATGACTTTACATTATGTTCTTGTGATTTCTTGATTGATGTTGCTCGGCTCTATGATTTTTATTATTTTCTATTATCGTTTTCTGAAGAAACTTTCTTCATGAAAGTCGTAGAATACATTTAGATATATCTAGCATAAAAATTTTAGAAAATTCCATGCCAGTTTAGTATGCACGATTGATGCTAGAAGTCACGTTATCTAGTCTGTGATAATCGGTTTTAGACTGACCTTTGCATGTTCCACAGTTTTTATAAATTTTTTATTTTGGTAAGGTGGTTTTTATAAATTTTTGTGGTCATTATTTTGGAAAATGTCCTTCATGAAAGTTATATAACACACTTCAATCTACAAAACCTCAAAATTTCATGCAATTCCATGCTGATTTGGATGGTTCGATCAGTCCTTGATGAAGATGTCCGGATTCTATCTTTTGATCCAAAAATTTCCAGTTTCAGTGATCGAATTGGTTTTGCAATTTTCATATAGTTAGGGACCTTTTTAGCGAAAATTGAGAACTTTAAAGTTGTTCATTAGAACCTCATTATATAAACTGAAAATTTTGGGGACCTAACAGCAACGTTTGGAGGGTCAATGTGATAAAAATTCCGGATAAGGTCCTCCTGGCCTTAAAACTATTTTGTAAATGAGTTCTTGATGAAAATCGATTTTTATAAAAAATAAAATAAAAGGCTTTTTAGCGAAAAACTAAAAATATAAAAGTTGTTAGAGACAGAGAATCATAACTTCCTAAAAATTTTCACATGGTTTGGATAACATTTGTTATTTTTCCTGCCTTTATTTTGAAATCCCTAACAGAACCGAGTCCAATCTGTCATTCCGAGTTAAATTTTGATTTTTAGAAAAATCAGGCAGGAATTGGGCAAAATATTCATCTTGATTTTTGATCCTCGTGATCTAAGCTTTCTAAAGATACATGATTTGTATCATTTGGATAGCATTAAGCTAATTAATCACATCTGAACAGAAGGGATCCAAATTTGATAGTAATAATTGAATAAACGGTCCTTTTATAAGGCCCACTTCCCATTACTTGATTGATTGAGAAACAAGGCCCATAAGCCTAAATGTATGCTTTATTCATTGTTGTGCATGTGATCGCTAGATGTATGTTTAGACCCAATGCATGTTCGACGGGTAGCGCACAATGAACACTTAGACCCAACTTTAGGAGTTAACCGATATGACTCACCATTTTGTAAATGCAAATGGTGGCTCGTTATCGTTAACCATCAATCAATCAATACTAGTTAATTAAGTGGGCGGGATGATCAGAATGCATGCAAAGCAAAGGCCGACCCCGAGGCTCGTTCTTGAGTTAATGCTTGAATGTTCGTGCTTGACCTTGTTTGAGTACCACTTGAATGTATGGTATGAATGTAAAGCTGAGACCCGTGAGGCTATCTACAAAGAAAATGGTGGCCAAAGACCATGTCCAATCCAGTATCGATTTATACACAATTCGTACTACACAATCATGTATCGGGTCTTTCTATTTGTGTTGTATTAAACACCCGACAAGTTTCAGGTTTTTCCTTTCTCGCACTTAGAATAGCTTGTCATTTCAATACTTTGCGTGTTTACTTTACGCATCGTTTTTTCAATACAAATTGTTTACTTCTTTTCTTTTCTAGACAAAAATAGGATTAGTTTAGATTTTAAATGGAAAATACAAAACAAAATGCATAATCATTTAGAGTGTGTTTGGTAACCATTCTATTCCTGAAAATAACTTCAACTCAGAAATAATTTTTTTTTATTCTGTTCCCAGAAACAATTTCTAAGCATTTGAAGGCATTTGGTAACGATCCAAAATTTCCATTCATGGAATAGAAAAAAAAACAGAAACGCATTTGATAACTGTACAAAATTTCTTTTTATTAATAATATTTTTTTCTTTCTTTTTTTTCTTTTTTTCTTCTTCTCCTTCTAGGCCATGGCTAGCGAGGGCATTGCAGCCCTTGCCCAGGCCTCAAGCAGCGAGAGCGGCCTCGACTGCCTCTCCAGCCCTCACTCGAGTTGACAAGGGTTGCCCTCGAGGCTCACGGCCTAGGCAAGCGTCATAATGGCCTCGCCAACGACTAGGCCATGGCTAAGAAGAAGAGCAGGAAAGAAGAATAGAAATTTTTTTACTCAGAAAATAATTTCTACTCAAAAATGATTTTTTTATTTTGTTCTCGAAAGTAATTCCTAAGCATTTGAAGGCGTTTGGTAACGACCCAAAATTTTCATTATTGGAATAGAAAAAGAACAAAAATGTGTATGGCAACTGAACAAAACTTTTTTTTATTAATAATATTTTTAAATATTTAAATATTTTTTTCTTTCTTTTCTTTCTTTTTTTCTTCTTTCTCCTTCTTGGCCATGGCTAGCAAGGGCATCAAGGCCTTGGCCTAGGCCCCAAGCAGCGAGGGCGGCCCTCGGTGGCCTTTTCCAACCCTTACTTGAGTTGACGAGGGCTACCCTTGAGGCTCGCGACTTGAGAAAGGGCCACGATGGCCTCCCCAGCCCTGGCCTATGGCCGGCCGTCGATTGCCGGCGACCCGGCCATGGCCAAGAAGAAGAACAGGAAAGAAGAATAAGAAAGAAGAACAAAATATTTTCTATTTCTCAATCTTGTTCCTAGAATCAAGAATCAACTATTTTTTGCTTCTTGATTTTGGTCCAAAACTGATTCTGAGAACAAATTTGTGCTCAGAAACAAAAAATTTGCCAAAAGAATTTTTGTTCTTCTTTTGTTCCCTGGAACAAAAGAATATAATCAATTACTATTTGGTCAGTTACCAAACGCACCCCTAGTGGACTAAGACTTTGGCATGAAAATTGAAAAAAACAAATGCATGACAACCACATTAAGTTTAGCGGTACCAAAAGAGCGTTAATGGAAACATTAACGAGGTAGATCCCGAACCTGTGATCTCTAATTTTCATAGAAATCAAAACGAAACTCCCGCGTTTTGGTTGTGTATTCTAGCCAACCCCCGAACTAGGCTAGTGGCGACTTTTGTTTGCTAAAAAAGATAAAATCAATCCGCTGTCACACGAGGTATGGATTTAAGGAAAATCCACGTTCATGATCACGAGAAAGTTAATGCCACTATTCCACTATTCTTGAACAACTTGGAGCCGGGCCTTTGCTGGACCTTGTGGATGAACAAAAGATCAACACTTCAGTAAGCCATATTTAATGATGTGCCATTTGGACAGTTTCATAAACACTTACCTCTAAACCCGCTTTATCAAGTTAAGCCCTCAAAAGGTAGGTCACAACAACAACCAAACATGTTTTGTCGTTATTTGCATTTTTTTTTTATTTTCCTAAGAGCATCTGAATGTACTATGGACTATAAGTGCTTCGAAATTGTAACATATGCAATTACATTGGGTGGCTGAATGGTCTTTTCCTCGTTTCTTCGGCATTAAAAGGGCGGCACCCTAGATGGCCCAAAAGAAAAGAAAATCAAATTGCACCGAGTCCCTCCCTGCAAATATATTTAATTATCATATTCTATTGAAATCTTATATATTTCTCTTTTTTTATATATTAAAACAATATAACCATTGAAAAAACTATCGATCACAATTGAGAAGGGCCAACAATAAAAATATAAAGTTCAGTTGCTCTTGAATACAAAATTATGCTGAAGTTTATAAGTTCACCTAAATTGAGAAATTGAGGAATCAAATCGATCCTATATGAAAATGATTTAACCCAAAAAAAAGTGAACCAAAATTAAAACCCCTTAAATCCATATAAAATGATTTCAAAACAAACATAGAAGAAAATACTAATATTAAATGACATTGATTTGGCAAACAGTTATTACTCAAAATAAGTCCACTTCATAGTAGTTAATAGGGTTGATAGCATGAAAAATCCCAAATTAGTACACTTATGACAAATTTATCCCAAACTAATTTTTTAACCATAAAAAACTCTAAATTGATACATATGTGATAAATTTACCTCAAACTAATTTTTTAACCACAAAAAACCCTAAACTGGTAAATTTGTGACAAATTTACCTACCATTAAATTGGGTTAATATCAAGATCAATCATAAAATGGTACAACTATGATAAAAGGAGGGTAAAACCCCAAACCGGTACACCTGTCAACTGCCACATGTTACCCAACTCAAAAATTTGACGGTAAAATTTAACGAAAACTAACATAAGGTAAAATTACCGCAGGTGTACTAGCTTGGGATTTTTCGTGATAAAAGAATTAGTTTGTAGTAAATTTATCACAAATGTACCGGTTTGAGAATTTTCGTGGTATTAACCATAGTTAATACTTTCGTGTTGATACTCATTTACCACCCGTAAAACATACTCCTTAGCACTCCGTCGATGTTCTTTTTATACTCCCAACCCTTTCCATAGACTTGGAGAAGGCAGCAAGTGTAATAAAAGCCTTTTTCTCGCCTGGAGCAAACTTTCATTTCGCTTCATTTTCCTTCTTTCGTTTTTTCTTTTTACCCTTTTGAGGAAGGAATTAGTTGGAATTTGGCTGATTTGACCTAGACGCTTTTCCTTCGTTATTTGCCCGCTCACAGCTATGCTAATCCAAAGGGAAGGAGGTTCGGGAGAGAATGTGGAGACCATGCAAATCGATGGAGATGGATTGCACTCGAGTCTCCATTCTACCTGGCTCATCGGCAGACTATGCTGGAAAAGCCGATCTTTGTATGCTTGACTGATGGATGGGAACGGTGACCTACGGGACATTGTACCATTCTCAAAAACTTCCATTTTTACAACAAAAGGCTTTAATTTCTGTTTTTCAACTAAACTGATCAACCTCTCCAAGAGTTCAGGCCAACTCTGGGAAGGGGATCCTCTTTCTCCTTATCTATTTATTATTGTGACTAATATGTTGTCTTCGCTAATAAAAAATGCACTTGGGGATGGTAGTGTGAAAGGAATCAAATTAAATAGGTTCTGTCCAATACTCTCGCATTTACTCTTCACCAATGATGCAATATTCTTTCTTGATGGAACAGTGAAGGAATGCCAAAATTTGGGTAACATATTGAATCAGTATTGCTTCGCATTGGGGCAAGCTATCAATCTAAACAAGTCAGGCATATTCTTCAGTAACAGTTGCCCCCGGCAACTAAATAGGAACATGGCAGCAGAATTAAGAGTCACAATCATTGACAAGACGGGGTAATATCTTGGTCTTTCGTCGGATTGGGGACAGTCAAAGAAAGCGATGTTCTCATGGGTCCTAGTGAGGGTGAATATGAAACTTGGGGGGTGGAAGGAAAAGCTAATGACGAAGGCGAGTAAGGAAATTCTTATTAAAACAGCAGTGCAAGCACTGCTGCAGTATGCAATATCCATATTCAAGATCCCTATCTCAATTTGCAAAGTGATTGAGAAAAAAATTGCATCTTTATGGTGGAATCAAAGTAATACAAAAGCCAGGGTTCACTGGAAGAGATAGGAGTTACTGAAAATCATGAAAAATTTTGGGGGTTTGGGTTTTAAGGATCTTGTTGCTTTTAACAAAGCCATGCTAGGTAAGCAGGTGTTGTGACTTATACAAGTCCCTTCAGCCTTATGGGGTCAATTGATGAAAGGGATATACTTTCCAAGTGGGGAATTCTGGAATGCAAAAAAAAGGTCTAGGCCTTCTTGGGGTTGGCAAAGCCTACTAGCAGGTAGAGAATTCTTAAACCAAGAAGTCATGTGATCAATGGGAGATGGCACCAAGATTAAAATTAGATAAGACAAGTGGTTGATGCAAGGACAAATTGGAGGCCCAGCAAACCAAGGTGAACCTCAGCTTGTGCCCGAGTTGATTAATCAGGAATCTAAGTAATGAGATGTAGAGAAGCTATCATTCTTTTTTGAAGAGAACCTAGTGCACAAAATTCTCGCTATTCCACTTAGCCCTATCATGGGAACTAATAAGCAGATTTGGACTTGGGAATAAATCGAGACTTTACTCGGTCAAAAGTGGATACAACAAAATCTATACAGTAGACACCCATAGCAACAAAAACCAGGCCTCCACATCATACTAGCCTCCTAAAACTCTATGGAACATGACATGGCATCTCCGTACCCACCCAAAGATCAAGTTTTTTTATATGGAGATTATGTAGCAATGAACTTCCTACAAAGGAAAACCTACACAGGAGGAAAATGATACCCGCCTTGATGTGCCCCGTATGCCATCGAGCGCGGGAAACCCTGGAGCATCTCTTTATCCTGTGTGACTAGACAAAAGCCATATGGTCAGATCCCAAACTAAAAATTGATTCCCTCGGCATTTATCTAGAATCGACAAGTGGATACTAGATAGTCTCATCGAAGGCAACAATCCACCATCGAAATAGCTGCTCGCCGAGACCCTATGATTTATTTGGAAAGAGAGAAGCATGCTGGTTTTCCAAGGCCAACCACCAAGTCCAAGCGAAATCATAGAATCAGCAATTGCAGAGAACAAACTATTCAAAAGATGGAACCTAGAAGAAAGAAATCGAAGAAAAGAGGATATCGAGTTACCTGAGCGATGGGTTCCACTTGAGAAGGGAGTTTTGAAATACAACGTGAATGGCTCATGGTCTATTGACTCACTTGAGGGATCTGTAGCCGGAATTTGCAGGAACTCTAATGGCATTGTCACTGATGGCTTTGCCATGAACGCCCACGCCTCTTCAACCCTTGTGATCGAAACCCTAGCCCTCTGTGAGGTTTTGTCGAGGCTAGTGGAGACACATAAACTAAAGTCTTTGGTTGATCTGTGCATGAAAGTGGAATTAGTTACAGATAGCTTATCAGCTGTGGAGTGCTTATCAGGCCAAGTCCAAAACCCATGGACAATGCGAACGATTATTGAAGACTACAAATCTAGTTTGGCGCAACTTAATGGAGTCTCAATTAAGTATGAGCCCCGTGAAGCTAATTTGACTGTGAATTGGGTTGTCAAAGCTTACCGGAGAAATTTACTTCCCGTCAATTGGCTATCTAAGCCCCCTTGCTCATTATGGGTTTTATTATGTACTGATTCAGAACCTTGTAGCGCTTCTTCCGTGATTTAGTAATGAAAGCTACCTCTTTGACCAAAAAAAAAGTAAACTGATTTGTGCTCAGTTCAATCTGATATGCAGGTGGTCATTAGCTACGATAGCTTATCAGCTGTTTCTTATGTTCTGGGCTGGACCGAAAGTCCTTGGCCAATTCGATCTATTGTGATGGATTGCCAACAAATTCTGGCCCGACTAAGTGATGCCTCCATAGCCCATTGCTCCCGAAATGCAAATCAAGCCACGGACTGGGTAGCGAAGGCTCATTGGAATGACTCTCTTAATCCGAATGGGCTAACTAAAACCCCCCACTCATTTTGGTCGCTATTATGTTACGATTTCGGACAATCTTGCTCTTTAAATCCTTCTTAGTAGTGAAAGTATGAGTTTTTTTACCAAAAAAACAAAGTAAACACACTACCGTGCTGCTCAATTAAATGTCTCTCTTTCAGTACGCGGTCATGAGCCATTTTTTTTTGTAACCAAAGTCTTGCAACACTTCAGATATTCTAAAAACGGACTTTAAGAGGTTGATCCGTATCTCAAAGCATATATACGTGATTGAAGGCGAAGGTGAGAGGTTAAAATTACAAACTAAAGTGCATGGGAAGCAACCTTTCCATTAATACAGGAACACAGAAGAATGGTATCGTTAAAATCATAATTAAGTACAAATACTGCTTATTGTTTACTTCGTATTGATCATGTCCACTAGGTAGTGTGAAATTCACTTATCTAGTCTCCTCTTTTCAATATATATCATCTACGTATTCTCCAAGGGTTCTAATGTCTCTTTTCTCTTGTTCATTAGCCGCCAAAGAGAAAGATTATGTTGGAAGCAAATGTCGGGAGAATCGACTAACCTGTTCGATGCACTACGAACAAAATTTCCAATATTGTACGTTGAATCACCAACAAACGATGAACGAATCTACTTCTTGTTGGTCCGAATACAATTACAAGGAAAGTATTCTTGTTCTACAACGTTAATGCCGATTGTCTTCTTAAAATAGATATGGAATCCTTATGCATAGAGAGAGAGAGAGAGAGAGAGAGAGAGAGAGTTCTGAATTTCTAGTTCATCTTCTGAGGAAGTTATCTTAACTTCCCTTAAGAAACTCCCCTCGCACATCTTCAAAAAGTGTCTCTCAGACACACTTCTTATTAGAGCAAATGGTGTCCCTTGAACACACACATCATGGGCAGATTGACGAAATATAACATCTCTCACTCGCACATGATGGGCTTGATGATGCTCTATCAAGAACATATGACACTCAATATTCATCTACCTTAGAAACAATTCATATTGGCAAGAAAGTCATGCGACCAGTAAGTACACCTGTACTTGGAAGCTTTAATTATGCACCTGTTAGGAACAATATAATGGCTACAACCCCAAAAATAAATAAACAATTGATGTCTCACAGTGCCCTAAACATATTTTGTTACATTAGTCCAAGTATACCTATCCCTTAAAGGCTATACTTGACTTTTCTCAAGAACACCATGTATTTATAATTATTTCCGAAGTCATTGAAGGTGAAATAATTGATCGACCGATAAATACATGTGATAGATATAAAACAACAATAGTCTTCCTTCGCACTCATGTCTCTCTTCATTTCAAAACAACTACTTTCCTAGACACGTCCCATAAAATCATATCTATTCATGACTGCTGATAGCATGCTAAAGTAGCAACATTGATCTTCTACTTTGAGAACATAGTTAGAAGTAACATAGGGCACAAAGTAAGGTAAATTATAAATTACCTTAAGGACTCACACGATGAATAAATAGGGATAATTGTACTCATCTCCCTTATTTGTCGAATAAAGCACATGTAGTATGAATTACATGCTATAATGGATTTCTCTTTCTATAAGAGCGTATGTCATTTATTAATTATATCCACTATACGAATCTTAACCTAAATATAGTCACATGCTTCTCACGTACTCATGTTTAGCCCAAGTGCTATATCAGCTCTCTTTCAACAATGCCCAATTTAGTACTCGCATACGGCTATCTTTAGGCATACATGATTATGGGATTATCATGTTCGGTCTTATCACATACAAATAACAAACCTTATTTTGATTCCAATCAATGCGACATTAAATTGTTTTATATATTAAACTACTCTTCCAGCATTTAGAGTACATATCGTCTCATCTCAACCCGCTTACTATAGCGTTTGAGGTGATTGCTCGTGTGAGTGAGCCAATCATTGCCTAGCGACATACCTTTCAACAATATATGTGTGTTTATACTGATCTCATAACATTGTGCTAATTAATAGAACATCAATTCATTAACAAACAAGTACAATACATATACACACATAATCTAGTGATCCTCAATAATATTACATATCGTAATCACATTCTACATAATCCTAGAGACATCTTATGGGTCAAGAACACGTCTTTTGGAACAGCCTTTGTAAATGGATTAGCAACTATCCTGTCGGTTGAAATATATTACATGACTACTTCCTTCTGCACTATTATATCTCTGATGAAGTTATTCTTTATGTTAATGTGCTTCGTCCTATCATGGTACTTAGGATCTTTCACATAAGTAATGGCTGCTTGACTATCGCAATATACTGTCACTGGTCTTGGGACATCAGTGACAATGGCTAAATTTTCCAAGAAACGTTTTAACTATACTGCTTCTTGCACTGCAGCAGAACATGCAATAAATGCTACCTCCATCATAGATAAAGCTATGCATGTATGTTTCTTGCTATTTCAAGAAATTGCCCCATCATTAAGCAAGAACGCATATCCAGACGTCGATTTACGCTCATCTAGATCTTCTCTCCAATCAGCATCAGAGTATCCTAATAAGCGTAGATCACTCCCTTAATAACAAAGTCAATAGTCCATAGTGCCTTTCAAGTATCTCGGGATTCTCTTAACTGCTTTCCAGTGTGCTGGACTAGGATTTGATTGATATCGGCTCACTATCCCTACAGCATGACATATGTCGGGTTGAGTACACATCATAGCATACATCAAACTTCCGACAATACTAACGTAAGAAATAGTTACCATTTCTTTCTTTTCTTATGGAATCTTAGGACACATCTTAGTACTTAGGCCTTCACCTTGCATAACAGGAGTATCAATGGGATTACAGTGCTGCATATTGAAGCGTTCAAGAATCTTCATTATATAAGACTCTTGTGACATAGCAAGGAGTTTCTTTGATCGATCTCTTTCAATCTTAACTCCCAATATATATGCAGCTTCTCTCATGTCTTTTATTTCAAAATTAGAGGACAACCGTTCTTTTATGGTTATAACCAAACCCTTATCATTTACAGCCAACAGAATATCGTCCACATAAAGAGATAAAATCATAAATATATCCTCGGACCGTTTGATATATACACAATGATCCTCTTCGATCATCGTGAACCCAAAAAAAGTTATGGCTCGATGAAAACAAAAATACCACTATATAGATGATTGCTTAAGGTCATAAATTGAGAGATGAAGTTTGCGAACTTTACACTCTTGACCTTCAGCAATAAACCTATCAATTGCTTCATATAGATTTCTTCATCTAGTTCTCCATTGAGAAATACTGTCTTTACATTCATTTAATGTAATTCTAGGTCCAAATGTGCAACAATGGCTAAGATAAGGCATATAGAGGCAAACCTTACAACTGGTGAAAAAGTTTCCTCATAGTCTATACCCTCTTATTGAGCCTTATACTTTTCATGGCCTTTCGTCATAGCCTTTCATCATAATGTAAGCCTTATACTTTTCAATAGATCCATCCATCATTCGCTTAATTTTGAAAACCCATTTTTTTTCAATAGCCTTGCAATTGGGTGGCAGATCAACCAAGTCCCTGACGTGGTTTGTCCTCAGATTCAATTTCGTCTTCTAAAACTTTTCTCCATTCTTCCTTATCAGGAATGAGAGAGCCTCTTGAATTTTTTTAAGCTCCACATCGTATTGTGGAGCAATCATAAATGATTCCCCTTCAATCTCAAATTGATGACGGGAAATAGTTTTACAATAACTTTTACGCAACTGAACTTTTTGAAAATTCGGTTAGCCAGTGACGCTACACTCCCACTAGATATTGTATGTTGAGGTAAATCTTTATTTTCCTCAATAACATTAGTAGGTGTGTTATTGGGATCTTCTATCTCATGTAATTAGAAGTCCTTATCGATCTCACCTCTACTAGAAAAATCGTTCTCCAAGAACGTGACATCTTGTGACTCAATTTCAATCACACTTCCATTAACTTGTTCACCTATGAACACGTACCCTTTGGAGTGTTTAGAATATCTAATAAAGATACACTTCTTTCCTCTATGGCCTAATTTGTCATATTTATGGGAAGAATCATGAACATATGTTGTACACCCCCAAGGTCGTAGATTACTTAAGTCTGGTTTTCTACTAGTCCATAATTCATAAGGGGTAGAAGCAACTGACTTAGAGGGCACACGATTAAGTATATAGGCAGCAGTCAATAACGAATCTCTCCAATATGAGACGAGTAAATTTGCCTACACCATCATAGATCTAACCATTTCCAATAGGGTTCTATTCCTTCTTTCTGCGACCCCATTTTGTTGCGGAGTACCAAGAATAGTCAATTGTCTTACAATTCTCTTTTCATCACAAAGAGCCTTGAATTGCTCAGATAGATACTCATGTCCGCGATTGGTTCTCAATGCCTTTATTGTTTTGTTCAACTGATTCTCTACCAAAGTTATAAACCACCTAAAGCAATCCAATGCTTTGGACTTATGGGAGATCAGAAAAACATAACCGAAACACGTGAAGTCATCTATAAAAGTGATGAAATATGAGGCTCCATGCCTCGCCCTCACATTTAAAGGACCACAAATGTCAGAATGTATAAGTTGCAATGGAAGTTCAGCTCTGGTTCATTTACCAAATGGTTTTGTAGTTATTTTTTCCGCTAGACAATGTTCACATACGAGTAATTCAACATTAGCAAGTGACCCCAAAAGGCCTTCTCTTGCTAATCGTTTCATTCTTTGTAACCCAATGTGACCTAGTCTAGCATACCAAGTACTTGCATCAATCTCCACATTACAAGAAGATGCAATTAAAAAAAAACAGCCATCAACATTAATTTTGTACACATCATAGACAATGTCTAATATCATAAGATCATTCAATACATAACCAAAACCAAAATAAATTGTTCTAAACAAAATATCAACACAATCACCGTGAAAATTAAATACGTAACCTAAGCCAAGAAGAACAACTACAGAGATCAAGTTTCGCCGAATATCTGGAGCATAGAGGACATCATGGAGGAATAGGTTTTGACCACCACGAAAGGTTAATTTACATGTGCCGATACCCTTCACTTCAACTCTTGAGTTATTTCCAACATATATCTATCTTCTTCTAGGCTATATCCGACGATACTCCATAAATGCTCCTCGGTCTCTAACTACGTGATCTGTTGCTCCTGAGTCTACAGTCCACATTGGATGAGATTCAGCAAGCATTACAATGCTAGAAACAAAAGCATTACTCAAGATAATGGAGTAATGTGGTACCTTTTTCGGCTCAGTGCATTCACGAGCGAGTGGCCCAATTTACCATAATTGTAGCACATCATCTTGGCCTTGTCCTTCTTTCCGCCACGCTTCTTGCGTCGGAAAGTCTTGGCTCTTTTGGGTGCTTGATCAGTCTCTTTTCCTTTATTGTTGAATTTATGGTTCCTCTTACGCTTAATGCCCAAAGCTTTGCCTGAACCTGATTCAGAAACATAAGCATAGGTAGAGGATTTTGCAGCCTCTAGGCACTCATCTTCTAATTCCAAATGATGCGCAATATGTTTCCAGTTGTCAAGAAGAGACCTTATAATAGCCTGAACTTATTGTTCGTTAATTAAGGTATGACCTGCCGACTTCAGCTCACGTATCATATTTGACATCTCCCGAAGATATTGCCTCATTGATAGATTTGAGCGCTTCCGATATGTGTCAAATTTGATGTTGAGCCTCCTTAACTTAGTGGCAGACGTACCCCCAAACTTATCTTTCAAGACAACCCACATTGCTTGAGCTTTGTCATAACTTTCAAACTCACACATAAGATTATCTTGCATACAACTCAGCAAAGTGAGCAATGTTATTTTTCTTTTTCCAAGCTTGAAAAGCTTATTGATCTCTTTTGTGTTGAGTAGAAGTTCCATTCTCAAGTTCATCCATAGTGTGGTTGAGGGTTTCCAAAACCTCTTACTCCTCAAGGATATATTAAACTTTTCGATGTCAAATATCATAATTGTCACCGTTCAGCTTCTCACTCTTATTGAGGTAAGCCACAATGGTGTTGGATGCCGAAGCCATAATCACTATGTACTACACATTGACATAATAAACGCAAAATCAATACTAGCACATTTTCCACATAAACACACATATTTTAATTTGCAGCAAAGACAAACTAAATTAATGACAATTCAACAAAAGACACCAAAACGAAAGTTCACGATGTTCCCAATCAGTTTCGGCGTACAATTATTCTACTATCATTAACTTGTTTAATTTTTGCAAATTTTAAGTTCTAGGTGAAAATTTCTTCTAATTCTATCAACTTACGAACTCCCACTAGAAAAGATAATTCATTAAAAATATTTAAAACAATGATCACATCCTTTCTAGCAATCATATAGCATGGCATGATGTAAATCAACAAATAGAACATTCATGCAACAAATATAATTAACAGCTAATTCATGACGTAATAAAAAAATAAGGATCTCCCGCCATTGTTCGAGTATGCTCAGAACTAGGGAATTGCAAGCATGGTAGGCCATACACATGCTATTATCGAACTAAGCTCTACACAATCTTTATGTGGTCATTTACATGTAAACCAGCTTTTGTATTTCCAAAACCATAGGGAAATACAAATAAAATGCAATAGTATCCCAAAAATACACGTATTTAGGGTTCCATATGCATTTTCATACCTTTAAAAGCTTCAAACATATAAAATAACTATACCACAATGTAGAGAATTTGAATACGAACATAACCGTACCAACCACGCTCCAATCAGAGCTCCCACACGCGCCTCCTAAGTGCGCGGCGCATGTGGCGCATGCGCCTACCCATTACGGGCTTTTGAGCCGATCCGACCGATCTAACCGCTTTGACCGTTGACTGGTCTGACTGGTTGACCGGTCACGGGTCGGGTCTCCAGGTCAGGTTGCGAGTCGGGTCAAGTTGCCGGAGGTAGGTTGGTCAGCGAGATGATGATAGCTTGTCATTACCGACAATTTTGCTAACGTCATCAATGACGTCAGCACTCGCCGTTTGGCCGACGTGCGCGTACCATTCACACGCTGGCAGTGCCAGCGCTTTGGGCGCGTGGGAGCCATGCGCCCCGGTTTCTGGTTGCGCGTGTAGGCGTGTCCGGCATCTTCCGACGGCGTTCAACCCACCATTCTGCTCATCTCGACGAGTTCTTCAATTCTATATAATAAAAGACTATTTTAACCGTAAAAAGTTTTTCAAAAATCATCCGAATAGAACGGTAGCTCATAACCTTCAAACCCGTTCTTCGTTTCAATTTATGTTCGACAATTCATCTTGCAATTCCCAAGCAATGAACATGCGGACAATATGAAGTTCATCATCATGATCTCCATATTAAACAACAAGCGGAAAAAATCAACAAGAAAACAAGGCAGAGATCATAACCGAGGCTCTGATACTAATATTGGAAGCGAATGTCGGGAGAATCGACTAACCTATCCGATGCACTACGAACAAAATTTCTAGGATTGTACGTTGAATCACCAGCAAACGAAGAACGAATCTACTTCACGTTGATCCGAATACAATCGCAGGTAAAGTATTCTTGTTCCACAGTGTTAATGCCGATTGTCTTCTCAAAATAAATGTTGACACCTAAATTTCGACCGATCATTTAATGTTAATTTGCATATAAAATTAAGGATTAATTTTTAACTCCTAAACAAAAAATATAATTAGATGGCATTGCATATAGATATTATGAGCATTTCTTTAATAGTTAATTAGGCCCATAGAATTTGCACACTTATCGAACTGACGGCGGATGGACTTGAGCAAATGGTTTTGAGCTAAATTGAATCAAGCCCATAATCGAAATTGATATGTTTTACCCATGTGATACTTCAAGAAAAAATCTCCTGCATATTTTCGGCTAAATAGAAGACCAAGAAGGAAGGGGGATTTATTATATTTGGCCGTATTCTCTGAAGATAAGAGGGAGTGATATCATATATATCTTCTGGAAATTAAAAATCTTAGACGTCATGACAAAGCAAGGGGAGACGTTTTTCACTGAGACGAGGGCGATATATCAAAGAGGAAAGGTATTAGCCGATTTTGTTTCTTTGAATCTTTTGCGCAAGAAAAAAAAAATATATGAAGGATACAAGAAGAGGAAAACGGAGTCGGTCAACGTGGGGATATATATTTGGAATTACGTTCTGACATCATGGACACAAGCAAAAGGGGAAGAAGCCAAACATAATATATTTTGAATATTCTTGAGTGGGTCTCTGTCTAAAAAAGGCCTAGACATTCTTACTTATAATAGGATCACGTACAGACAAGAATTGGGGCCCAAAAAAAAATCGTGAATGAGAGGATAGAGAGGGGAGGCCACACCACTTACATACGCGGCCATAGTAGAGAGTTAGGCACATGGAGGAGAAGATATCGGGAGGGGCTTCACGATTCAAAGAGACAGTGCCATGTTCAGGGAAAACACGACAAAAAAATATGATGCAGAGATAGAGAGGAGGGATCGAAATAGAGAAGAGGAGTCTTGGCCCCTCCCTTAGCTGAGCCTCACGACCAAGCAAACCCTCCACACCGGCGTGCCTTTTCACCGTCGCCAACAACCTTCACGGTCACTGGACCCCTGGCCGAGAACAAAGCAGCCAGGTCGCGAAGCATCTCACGCCCGACACTCCCGCTACACCAACGACGAGTTGCTGCCGTCGAGAGCCTCACTACCGCAAGCTCTTCCTTGGCAAAAGATCAACATCAACCTCTTCCCCACTGCTGCTAGTGGCCAAGCCGAGCTTCATCGAACAATTCGCTGGGACAATCCCAATTGCGCGAAGTTTTGCCGGAGATCTTTGGGTGTCGTGTCCGTTGGAGAGTTGTTACTAAAATAGAAAAACGAAAGAAATTTCCATTGTGTGGAGGTGATATCCGGGAGTGAAGTGGCGAGAAGGTTCTTAAGGGGTGCACTTTGGATCATTCACAAACGAGGAGAACGCGAGGGCAAAAGTGTTCATCGTGGTCCAAGATTGATAATCATTGCCATGAATCCTCTTCGAGCACGAGTGTCCAATAGTTGCTACGAGTCCTCCACTGTGCCCCCGGTTGACCAGAACACCACCGCGAGAATCGCCGTCGTCACCGCCGGTCTACCATCGTCAGCCACCCCGCGTTCCGCGATCCCAATCCGAAGTCAAGTTCGAATTTGGAAGTTATCCGTAAATTAGGTAAGAATCTTCATTAATTCGATTTTCGTATATTTTGTTGCCTAATTTGTGAAATTGCAATATTGTTTGAATCTTCAAATATTATTCATATCAATGAAATCCTCAAGTAGATTTAAATTAGGATTTATTTCCTAATTTCACAACGTGCTATGGTCGTCAATCCGATCTCCTGCCCGAGATACGATTTGCGATTTCCCAGAAAATCATCAATCCAATCTCCCGTCCAAGATACGATTCGCAATTGCGTTAAAAATTGACAAATCCGATCCTCATGCCGGAGATGTGATTTGTCAATTTATTTTCCAAATTTGAATGGATATGGATGATATCTTGGGTGATTTGATGCTATCTTTGGTTTTGGTTTGAATCTTTGTTTTGATTTGATTTGAAAATCCCAAAAAGAATGATGTATATTTAGGATAGGTTTAGGATAACTTTATTTGAATAAATCGATAAGATAACCTTTTTAGTTAAATTAGGAATTAGAGCAATTTATTTCCTAGTTTAATTTAAATATTATCCCGATCTCGATGGTTCGTTTTGGGGTGATTTTAATTTCGAATTATCATAAAAAATACCCAAAAGAAGTCACTTTGGCATAGGTTAAATTACGTTTTCTAGAATTGATTGCATGTTAATTTAGGCATTTTTTTATTCCGAAATTTATTGGAAAAATACGCCCATCATTAGAATTAGGTCACGTCATCATATAGTTAGCATGCTAGGTTGCATTAATCGCATGTCATTTTTTGCACGTCATTGCATATAGATTAGTTTGCATTTTAATAAAACATAAACCCTAAAGAACATCTTGAGTACCTTGTTTTGTTAATGAAAAATCATAATTGGATTATCTGTATGATTTTCTATTAACAATGCAGATGCTTGCGTTGCTCTAAGGTACGTTATTCTCCTAATTTTGTAATTTATTTATTGCTTTCTTGGGTGTTAAGTTGGTGGTTTGCGCACCCGCATGAACACCTTACATGTTAGTGATTAAGTAATAAAATGGATTCAAACTGCCTGCATAAACTTTTTTTTAAAAGAAAAGGTACCGAAAGGGCATTAGACTAGATCTAGCGTAACCAAGTCCCCGAGCATAGAATCTCTGATTTGCAGGAATAAAACATATTCCCTATGTTTTATTTAGGTTTCTAATCGACCTACCACAAATAGATTAGTGGCGACTCCAAGTATGAAAACTTTTGTATGTTAAAAACTTAAACCCTAAGTTGTAAATTGGTAGAGCTTGAGATGGCTCGAATTAAGCTTAGTCTTAATAATCTATTAGCCTGAGAAATTTTAGGTCACGACAATAGATATGGAATCCTTATGCGTCGAGAGAGATCGAGAGAGAGAGAGAGACTCATAAACTCTCAAGCATCAAGAACTTCACTTGCCCCTTAAGAAACTTCCCTTAAGAAACCTCAAGCATCAAGAACTTCACTTGCCCCTTCTTAAATTTCTCTCTTTGCTCTTTCATTAGACCAACTGTTTCCAACCACAAAATCATAAACCCTTTAATATTCACTCTCTCTCACCCCACTCTTTATCAAGAAGCTAATTTCATCAATTTTGAAATTTTATTTGTGTGGCAATGCTCATATAGAGGTGCAACAAACGAAATGCTGAGATTGTGTATCATTACAGGGGAGACCAGCGAAAAATGGTTTGCATCACCCAAAGCATTCCCAACGCCATTCTTTCCAACAACTCTGAAAAAATCGTTTGTCCCTATCCCCCTTTCAAAAGGTATAATAGGTGGTCCACCCAAGATAGGCCAAACTCAACTCATGAACCACAAGGCCTATAATGTAGTTATTGGTGTTTTACTATAAATAGTTAACCCCCTTTAGAAAACGAACGTGATTCTTCATATACACAATAAGACATTTCTTTGAAAGAATATTTTCTCTAGTTTTCCTTCGGAACATAAGTGGGTATGAAAGACAATCGAAGATCGCTCTCAAGTGTGCAAGTGGCATTTAATCTGTGGCAATACCGGGTATATTCGTTATGTGATATGCCTATACGATCGGTGATACAAGTTGACAATTATTAGGCACGTTTTCCGCATTATTCGAATGTGTTTCAAATATGTTAATCGAGGATTGAATTTTCCTGATACCCTTCATTTCTCCAAATCCCATCCATCCTCCTCTTAGTTCGACCCAAATTCAAGAACATCATCCTCAAATGATCAACCCAGTAGCACCACAACGCTGGCAAATTGATCAAAATTGGATTTATTCTCGAATTCAGATATTCATCGAAGATCCACACAATTGACTCTCTACCGAAATTGCCAAGCATTTTTTTTTTCTCTATGAAAGCTTGGATTGTTAAGATTTGATCACGATTTGAGAGAACAACAATCGAGCGCTCAAGAACAGAGAGTAGAGTGAAATATCTGTTCATCAAAATTCAATCAGTATTCATCATTCACCAACTATTCATGCTCGTGCACAGAGTGAAACAAATGAGAAAAAGCAAGAGACTCCATTAGGATCATTGCCACCATTGTCAGTCGCTGGAGAGTCACTTTGTAGTCGCTTTCCACCGACCGACCAGTGAAGCTCCAATTGACTCTATCTTTTGCATATTTAATTTAAAGTAATCTGATTCTGTTTCTTTTTCTTCACAGACTCTAATCCTTTGTGGTAATGCTTCCAAGATTTCACTCCTTTGACCAATCACAATCAGTTTCTATTTCTCTACAAGGTATGTCTTCAGCACTCTGTTTTTGGTAGCTTTATATGCGAAGCAGAGGTTGAGAACTCTAGCTGCCAAATCGTTTATAATTGAGGTTCCATTAGCCATTTTGAATCTATGTTGCTTTGTGATGATTCTGAGTTTCTGAGCAATACATTTTGTATATGGCCATCATTTCCAAAACGCTAGCAATGTGTTTATTAGTATTACTGAATGAAATGTGGTGCTATTATGGTTTGTTTGGTAAAGAAAGCTAGTTGATAGACTTATGTGAATGATATGCATGCAGAGGCAATTGTTTGCTTTGCTTATGTGTAGTAAATGAATCGAGGAGACTTGTGTATGTGTAAGTCTCATCAGAAACAAGTATGTGAGTCGTGTGTGCGCTGGAAACATGTGTATGCTGTATGCTAGATCTCTATACGCTGCAGGAGTAGGCCTGTGATAGGTGGATCATGCATCTCAATGGATTGTGTCTGTGATAAACATATGATAACGCATGTTTTGCCAAGAAATACATTCAATCCATGTCACGGGTTGATTTAGCGTTCCCACACTCACAATGATTCGAGAGAAAGAAATTCTTAGAGAGAAGCTCTTGAATTGTATTACTTATGATACAAATGAGCAAAAGGGATCCCTATATATACAAATATTCTCATAATCACAACCATACATTTCCATTTAATCTAACGGTGGAGGTTCCCCTAATCACAATTGTACATCTCTTTTCAATCTAATGGTAGAAGTTTCATCTCATTATCTACCAACTACTTGCGTTAATTACAAGAATTCTCCATAATAGTGTGCATTTCCCATATTGCCTGCCCTTAAGAATATTTTAGAGCATTCAAGAAACCCAAGGACATTTTCAAGGCTCGCCAAGTCCTTTTGGATGATCCTTGGACCATCATATGTAAAAATCTCCGGACTGTGACACTTGTGTATGACTTGGCATTTCAACGCATTATTCTCATGTGCTAACTAATTAATATCGCAATTTCGAAACATCTTCAATTATAAGCAAAACCTGTCTTTTTTAGCAGAAAAATACATGGTTTTTTTCCAAATTTTTGTCGTACCCCAAATTATAGATTAGTTTAGTTTATAAAATAAGTACATTATTTTCAGCCTTGCTTTTTGGGCCACCAATCAAAGCCTTTTTATTCATTTATTCTTTTTGGTCGTACTTTTTATTTATTATTCAACCCTCTTATTTTATTATCGCCCCAAAATCTTCCATAAACATGGTGGGTCAATACAAATTAGGGTTAATGCTACAAAAAACTCCAAACCAGTATGTCCGTAACAAATTTGCCCTATACTAATTTTTTGACCATAAAAAATTCTAAAATGGTTCATCTATGATAAATTTACCATCCGTTAATTTTAGTTAAATTTTACCAACAAATTGCTTATTTAAATAACACGTGACAATTGGCAAGTGTATCAGTTTGAGATTTTACCCTATGTTTGTCACAAGTGCATTAGTTTGTAAATTTCATAGTATTAATCCAATTTAACGGAAACTAATTGAGAATAAATTTGTCACAAATGTACTAGTTTAGGATTTTTTATGGTTAAAAAATTAGTTTATGGTAAATTTATGACAAGTGTATCAATTTGGGGTTTTTATGTCAAAATATTAATTTTTGATAAATTTATCACATGTGTACCAATTTGAAGTTTTTCATGATATTAACCCTACAAATTATTGGTGCTAAGTGGAGCCCTCTTATGGTGACGCATCCAATCTTAATTTTCTTTCAATCCAGCACCGTATCTTGAAAATCTTTTCTGCTCCAATTAAAAGACTCGTCAAGTATAATAAATAAGGTCCATAACCCTTCAATGAGGTCAACCGATGATCTCCCTACCAACATAATGTTTGCGAGTTACGTATTATATTTGCAATAAATTAAAAAAATCAAGCACCCTCTCCATGTGCGTAGGATCCAAATTTGCTCAGACAATGTGCGTTATCCCTCAAGGTATGGACTCACAAAAATAAATAAGTACAATAAATAAAAGTTGGTGCTTCTACGTGGTGCCTCGCAAGGCCTCTGTTTTTTCACATGTTCGTGTCATATTTGTAGTCGTGTCATTCATCAGATGTTGGCGTCTGACTTGATTTAGGAGGACAGTGCAGTGTTTCATATTTAAATCACATCGTCAAATCAAACCGTCGCCCAATTCTCGCTCACCGCTTTTATGGATGGAGCCTTGCTTAATGTGCATATGGACAGAGTGATTTGTATACATATCTATAGATTAGTCCAACCGGAAGTTTCACAGCCATGAAAGATTGTTAGGAAAAATTTTGAAGTATGTCAGAGCGGTATTTCGAACCAATTTACAAAAGATAGAAAATTCGAACGTTCAAAACACCTAACTCTCTAGTAATTAATTGCAAATGGGCCACGTATGGTAGCATAGAGTTGACCCAAATTACCTTCGAATCCTACGAAATACAGAAAGCAAGAGTAGATTCAGTATAATACTAATCGTGTACCAACTTTTATAGAAGAAGAAAATACCATCCGATCCTGTATCAGCTCAAAGATGGATTTGCCGGGAGTAAGGTGCAATTTTGTGAGATGGGGCAGAAATAATTTTTTAAGAATGAGATGCATGTATTTCCCTTTTTCTTTAAGGGGAAGGGGAAGGACGAGCGAAATTCTTTCCGTTTTTACAAAGAGAAAGTTACAAACATATATAAAAAGCATAACTCCTCAATACATACATCTGCCTTTTAGGTACCTGCTAAAGACAAAATGAGGTACCTGCTAGAATCTGACAACTTGATTTTGGTTAATTGCCTTTTAGGCTTAGATACTTCTCCATGGGAAGCCATTCCACTTATTACCGAATGCAAACTTCTGCTGGCCCATTTACCTAATGTTCTTTTAGCCCACTATAATAGGAAAGAAAATCAGGTGGCAGACTGGATTGCTAAGACTCAAAGGTGCAAATCTTTGCCCTATAATTGGGTCTTTAACCCTCCCGCAACTCTTTGGAACCTTTTATGTGCTGAAGCTTATGTTGATGAAATGAAATGATCTTGTTTTCGAACAAAAAAAAAAAAAAAAATACATTCATCTGCATCCACACAATCTCTATGATTTGCTGGTGTTCCCACAAAGCCCATCCTGCACAAAAGAAAGCAAAGGAATAGAAGTTAGGACAATGATAAGAGAAGTTTGTAGCAATCATTGGTCGTGTATTATGCCGAAAGGAACTCACAGTAGTTACTTGATCTACTTGCAAAGAGTTGAGCGAGAAGTGTTGCCAGTATAATGAGCAAAACAACGACCTGCAATTTAGATTCTGATAAGCAAGTGTTGTTTGTCTTTTGTTTGGGGCACTGCTCAACATATTGTTCTTAGACCAGCCAAATAAATGCAAGATAAATGGCAGTAAACTCACTAGCACGAAGCTATATCTGGGTTCACTTGGAAGGATGTAAGATTTCCTGTCAAAATTCATACAAAAGAAAGAAGTTATGTTATAGTGGAAAGAACAAAATCAGTATCTATACCACCGAGAGAGAGTAACCTTTTGTTTTTGAGGCCAGCATCTCTACAAGCCTTCTGCGTAGCCTCGATTCTGCTTAATGTTTTTGTAGCATTGGGGTCAGTCTTGTCAACCTACAGGAGCCAAAAGCTTAATATAGTGAGCAATACTCAGACTATATTTAAAGAACCTAGTCTGAAAGGCATGGAGATTACTGTGAAGGAAAATTTAAGATAAGGAAGGGAGTGTTGTCACGTCCACTAAAGATTCAAGATAGCTAGCCTTTCCAATCCGGATTGCCGTATTCAATACCCCTTCTCTCCCCCAATTCAACCAACGAAGATTTTGCAGAGTAATGTTTGTTAGGGATATTGCCACAATATCTCTCCCTCTCCCTCTCCCATTTTTTCCTATCAACTGTGCAAACGCCCACGGTAGAGGAGGAAAAAAGGAAACATAAAAAGAAATGACAATTTCATTGGTTTCTGTTTGGCTGCACAGCAAAGATGATCCAAAGAAACTCCTCACCTTCTCAGCTTACATGCCTTTTTAAACCTAAGTACATTAATTGAGCCACCAACCAATGGTAGTTTTCAGAAGTTCTTCCTCATAATCCCTCAACATAGCAAATTTATCGACCAGATTTCCTTCTAGTTGCTTAAAGACAAGCATTTTTGCCCTCCTTCACTGGCTAAGAGTAACATCCACAGCATACCCCTGCTTCAAAGTTTCCTTCACGTCCCTTAGTTTCCACCTAGGAGAGCTTATTAATCCTAGATGCATATCTTTTGGCAATCCATGAAAAAGTAACCTTAGTAATTCTAAATGTTTGATAGCATTTATGATCATCTGCAAAGGTCTTTAAATGGAAATGATGGTTGTGCTTATCATGTAAACAATAAATAAACCAAGGACAACCCTCCCACTTGCAGGCAACCTTCACTCTTGTTCTGACATGCTTTATACACTCAATATATCTATGCTGATCAATTGAGTACTTAGTAATGGCCTCCATGAACAGTCCGAGGCCCAAAAAGGTCATACCCATGCCAAGCACAATGCAAGGTGATTGTGCACTAGTGTCGTAAACAGGATACCTGCTTCTCCTGCTTTGTGCATGATCTCCTTCATCCTCATCACTTATATATACAAAGCTCCCACGGTCACTTGAGTCAAAATACACTGATTCATCGCCACCATTTGGTATTTCTTCCACTAATCCAGATCTTTCCATAAATGTATTTCCTGGAGGTGGAACCAATGAGCGGATGTTCCACTTTGTTTCTCTGCCACTCTCACTTCTCTTGATGTTCTTCTTCCAGAATCTCTGAAATATTTTCTAACAGCTGAAAACTCTTCATCCGCATCACCTTAAAGCCACTTTACTTGAAAGGGTTTTACTCCTTCCTCACTATCTGAACTCTCTCTTCATCGCCATTAAAATTATTCTTATAGCCTCTGAACAGCTTTGACCTACTTCCCCTTCATGCTCCACATGTCTATCTATACTGTTATCTCTAATGAGAACTCATAACATGTCCCTCACACTGTACTCATTCCCCACCAGTCAGTCCCACATTCAGGGTCAACTCGGGTATTTTACAGTAAATTATCAGAACTTTTGCCTAGAGCTATGAATGAAATTCTCATAGTACACCCCCAGCCAAACCCAAATTTCTTCTGCTGCTTGCTAGAGCTAAATAGGGGAATTAGTCTTGCGAGTAAGAAGTATCCAGAGGTACAGAGGTTGGTCCAATGACCCTAAGATATTGGAAGATTCACCTTTTTAATTGCTGGCCATGTCCTGAGCAGGCCTCCCAAAGTTACACAGACATACAAAGTGGGAAGTTGGGAACATTAGCAGTTTTTTTCCAACAAATCAAGTCTAATGCAGGTTATAAGGTCTAGTGCATTTTCAAGAAGAAATAACTAAAAAAATTAAATATGATAAGCGCACAAGAATAGATTACCAGAAGTGCGTTCTAGTTTTTGACTTTCATACCTTGGACTCCAGCATACAAGAAAAATCATAGAAAGCACCATAAACATCAACCATTGTTCTTGTGCGATCGATAATTTTAGCAGTAAGACCTGAAAAGTATAGGTAGACAAATGGAATCACTGAGCGACCATTATCTTGGAGCTACTACAGAGCATACACAAAAGTAGAGAGAGTCGTGGATAGACACTGCCTTGACAACTGATGAATTATGAGAACTGGAAGCAAGGCCCTATGGATGGTCTCGAACTAGAGAATGGTGATAGTCTCACAAGTTATTTCCATCTTGCCTCGATCTAGTTCTCCAGTAGACCTCATTATTCCTCGTGTCTTATGGCCCAGTAAAACTATTTTATGAATGCCCAGTAAAACTTTTTCATTTCATCTACTCTAGGATAGCTATAATTTCAATGATGAAAGAAAATACCAGCAAATAATTTTCTTACCTCGCCTCATCTTTACTACGCCTCTGAAAACTTCAATATTGCTGTAGCATAAAGCTAATGTTCCAATAGCCATTATCTAGAAAAAGTAGAAAAATGTTGGCAGAGGAGCTTCTCCCAGATAATCAAAATATTCAATGGGATAGACAAGAAAATAGCAACATTAAACGCCGTGAAAGCAAAACAACCACGTACAGAAAGTCTTAATGAAGAGCAATTCAGAAAATAAACAACTGATTATGGTAGGAAAATTTTTCGAAATCAATGTGTGAAACCAAAAGAAGAAGCAACTTTTTTCTTTAATGCGCACCAGTGTAGGATGCACAAACATGCGTGACAGGAGAGAGAAAGGGACAATTTGTGTGTCTGTGCTCACGCTGTGCACGAGTGCAAATGTGCATGAGAGAGGGGGTGGGGAATAGTGCAGACAGTGGGCTTGTAGTATGCTTGAGAGAAGAACTTTCAAAGGAGATCTTATTATAGAGCCAAAATTTTAATATCAATAGCTATCTCCTATGTTTTAAAAAACATAGGAGAGATGTGAGGCAACAACTCTCGGTCAAAGAGAAGAACACAGTTGTCTTGAAGAATAATTGATCATGTACCTGAGGAATGGCACAGAACCGGAATATAGAAGGATCCCTTAAAGCAGACATGTATGTCAAACAGTCTTCAACATGTGTCAAAGCATTTGTGACCATGTCATTCAAACATTGCACTGCCTTCTCTGAGTTCTCCTCATACTTCAAGTCCTACATTGACGGGGCCAATCATAGAATAGAGAAAATAAGGATGTGCATGTGACAAGCTATTCAGCACTCAATAGTCATTAGTCATGTTGAAGAGGCATACCTCAAGCTTGTTTACATATTTACTCCATACCTGACGAGGCCAAAACATGCGTGACTTTGGAATCTCATTGATATCCTCCAAATAATCTCGAATAATGTTTGTTTTCTGATATTCACATCAATGTTAGAAATCCAAAAAATAAAAAGGTGGTAATGCACATTAAACTCAGTCATCTTTTTAAGTACCTGTAGAAACAAACCCATTGAATTGGATAGAGAATCTGGTGCGAGATCTTCAGCTCCAGAAGCATGGAAAAGCTTTGACAAACCTAAACCAACAAGTCCTGCCACATAGTGGCAATATTCATTGTAATCATCAACTGTTTCCACCTGCGATGAGGAAGAAATTAGTGGTCCTCTTTGTAGGATAAGTAACCGCATGACGTATAAAACAGATTAATCTCCACTACAAGCAACTCTTCCAGAAGGTGCAATGCTACAACTAGCCTTGAAATGCTTTGTGCAAAATAACATTACCAGCTCTTTTTTATCAAACTTGTTTCAATCCAACCCATTCAGTTACCATAAACCAAGCGAATAGTAGAGTCAATAGTCAGTTCATAAGGCAGTGGACCTTGGAAGATGGAAGAACCGTCATTTACGCCAAATGCTAAACTTCTAGAGGCATGAATTTTTTTTACAACCAAGTGAACCTTTCAAGGAGTTGTACCAAAGAACTAAGGTCAAATCCTTACTCCAGCACATTCATAGAAAACAGCAGGATGGGCTACCCATTGTATGTGCCAGCCACTCGACAAAAAAAGGGTTTACACTGCTTCTAAACAATTTTATTTCTTCCATTGGAGGCAAGGATCCTCCTCATGTAAAGTATATGCACTTGCTCAATATTGAACTATCCAAGCACAACCAAGTACTGTAATCTTTGTAAGAGTTCCTTCAGCTAGGCTACTTGTTAAGGTAAGGTCTTGGAAAATATCAAAAGTGTCACATGGCATAGATCACAAACCTCTTTGCAAATAAATTTTGCCATTCCTGCGCCCATCCTTTTAGTAATATCCTCAATTGCCAATTGATACCTGCAAGTATAGTCAAAAGCCTCAATTTATAAATGAAAAGCAGTCATCTATCAACCAGCAGAAACAGTTTGCCAAGGTTGGTGTTAATTGCAGGAAAATTCTAGTTTTGAGTTTGCATTCCCATTGACATAAAAAAACTGGTCAGAGAAACATTTTGTAGACAATGATTTTATCAAGAATCAGTCATGACACTATGATGGTTAGTTATGTCGGTAAAGGAAACACACATGGTCAAGTGAGCAGCTAAAGATCGGGTAGAAGAAGAGAATATCCTGATCTCACAAAAGGCGTTCACATCAAGATTGCAAAGAAAAATCGTAAGTTAGTAACCTTTTCCCCAGCTCCAGGAAAGCCGTGGAAACATGATGAAATTGGTCCATTAGAACCTTGTATTCCTTTGTACCACCTTAATATGACAATAGAAAACTCAAGTCAGTGAACTCACTAAAGTTCTGGGCCACTGGATAGTCCAGCTCCAACTTCTTCTCAAATGAGGTAACACAGCAGATTGTCATATACTAAAACAGCAAAAGACTATAACTTACAATAATAAGAATTTCAAGGTAACAACAGTCGCAACTTAAGACAGCTTTGCTAACCAAGTTCTGCTTGTCCCAAAAGTTGCTAGTTGAAGGAATAAGTGGCAGACAGAATCTAAATAGCTTAGAAACACCTTATTTCCCAACTTGACATCAGGTATAATTTGGCAATCTTTTACCCTACGAGGGGTCGCTAATATCCCCATATGCTAGAAATATCACAAGAACTTCTCATAGCAAGAGAGCGTTTATCATACGTTAGTATTGGTTCTAAAACGTTAGTAAAAGAATGCACAAAAGAAGAAAACTAAATGATACTATTTGTAGAGATTCTCATGTAGAATCATAACGTAGAGGCAAAATGTTGTTGATGTATCTTGTTCTACAAATAGCGGTGTTAAGGAAAATGATTTCAGGCAATTCAAATTAATGTTGTAGATGGAACTACTCCTCTATGAAGAAAAATGTGGCAAAGATGTATAATTGCTACAAATATTGTTAAAGATAAAATCTCCATGTAACTTTGAAGACCATTCTTAAAGCAAAATGTGGAGCACACCAATTATTTACACATAGATACACACATACTTATACCAGGAAACCGTTAAGAGACATGAGTCAAACAAAATTTTTGTCAGAATACATATAACTCACATTTCCCGAAATATTTGTGAAGGTCAGCAAAGGGCAACAATACTGAACCAAGCAATTAAATACATGAAGACCACTCTTAGATCACCAAAAACCTTAACTGGCAAGAAAGAGGTAACTGAATAGCATGTTTACTCACATGAAAAATGCCACTCCTTATCATACACGTGCTGATGAAAAGCTTTCAGGATAGGCACTTTGACATCAGTAGGTATGCTTGTGTCATCCTCTGGAAGGGGTACATTAGAAAAAATAAGATTCCAGCACCAAATCACACACTAATGTCATCATGGAGCTGGAAATGATTATCAACATGATGCTAACAAGAATTAGACAGGAGAACTAAGGACTAATCCTCAAAACTGATTTTTTTATGGATTTTTCAACGGATTAAAACTATAAGTCAATGTTTATCATCCAGTAAATCAGCAGGGGCCCAAACAACTAGAGCATTAGCATGGTCCGCTTCCATTTATGATGGTTAGTGGTGATAAATAAAATGAATGAAGTCTAGATGTGAAGAACTCGTTCTGACCTACCCAATAATATTTGCACGAACGTTATCAGCATATAAAAGGAAGCTCCAAATGCATTCACGCTATGGTTAGTCTTTGACAGAAAAAGGACGACTGGCTCAGATTAGCTAACCAAAAGAGCTAAAGATAAGTGTTGCAACTTCCCATAGCTAAAAGAATACACAAAATTATCGAGATTCAAAGAGGCATAGCCTTTTGCCTTTAAGAAAACACAGATAAGAAAATGAAGCCTCAAAACTCCCACTTCCTTTTCCTGTTATGCAGAAGTTTGAAGGGAAAAGAAGAGCTGCCAACTGAATAGATACATTTGAAATCAATTTGATAAACGACCGCTAAGGTTTACCGTCCCCAAAATGGATGACAGTAATTTAGGACAGACACACTATATTTGATAAACAGCATACCATCTTGCAAATGCAAGACAAAGAGAATTAATAGAGAGTTATAGGACGTACCAACTGTATCAAGTGCTCGCAGGACCAAATAGAATATGCACACCTGCAAAAATGCAAAAGAAAAGTTGAAGAGATAAAAATACATTGCAAGAAACTAATCTAATAATTCCATTGGAATTTGCATTGGCTATTAGCAGCATCTGCATTAACTAATCTAACAGTTCACAGTTTTGCATTTGGATTAGCAGACAAGAGAAGTCAGTAGGAGAAAATATCAAAAGAAAAAAAGAAGTAACCACATGAATCTATGGATGAGGACAGCATAGGCATCAACACTAATATCACACAATTCCAATCAAGATCATACTTCGATGTGGTTCACGTCATAAGCACCTATAGCACTTTCTATGACTTTTGAATTTAAACAGTTGTCCAAGATAAGGTAACTAGCTCCCAATGACAATTGAAAATTGGCTAGATAATAATTTGTACTTTCACAGCTGATATCCTGATTTCTAGGAATAGACACAAATCAGTTCCTGGAGCTGGTTCACTAATACGTGTGTCATCTCCTATGACTAAATTGTTAATTATATCCAGTTCATCAGAATTGTTGGATCTCCAGGTGCCACACGCGCCACACACGTGCTGTCACAATGTATGAGTAAAGCCAGTCCAGCCAAGAAACATTCCAAGCATTAACACATGATTTATCCGCCCTGCAGAATCTCTCTTGAGAAAGTATGAGAGAGAAAAACTGATATTTTATTTTGCTAGGAATGCAGAAACAATATTACTGAAACAGTAAAATCTTTGGAGGAGGACGAGGAGGTGGTGAATGGACTCGAGGAACCTCCTCCCATCAACTAAATGCCAAAATCATGGAAACCTTTGGCTTATGATTAACTATTGACATGTTTTGCGGACATCTCATTGGGACTCACATATATGGGAGAGAAAAGTGTGTGCTTGGAATACTCCTTCTAACGTCATTGTCTCGCATCAAGATCATGCACTGACCGACCACTCTACTAGAATGCCTCATTAAACTGTTTCAGGGCCTTTTGGTAAGTAACAGCACACCACTCAAGCCACAACATACAGAGAAATGTGCCCGATCTCATCTTTGCAGAACATATATTGATCATTGACTTTATCTAAGCCGTTGTGCCTGCTGTCCTCGGCATTGTAGTCGAGAATTGGCAGCTCTTTCCCTGATTCTCTCATATTTCCTCCCTTTACGATACGATAAATTTCCTCACATTTCCTGATCGCATGTAATGTTCACCAAGCCATAGAAAAATTTCTCTTGGTCGCAACAGATGAAAAAAGAAACAGAAAACAACTTCGTTCCCATATAGCAGCAACAGGCAGAGTCAATGCATCCAAACTCATCGTGGCATTGCTTAAACACCACGAACGGATATGTTCAGCCAACATCACGAGTCCACAAAAGCATAAAAACGCTCATTTAAAACAAAACCAGCACAGCACAAAACTCAATCCCCTGATCCGCAATCCTAATTCACGCACCATCATCCAAATATCCCCGCGAAAAGAACAGATGCGGACCCATCACGAGAACGTCGAGATCCGAAAAAACTGCTGCTCACCGCGTCGCGGAGCTCAGCGCCAAGCTGCTGGATGACGAGGGCGAAGCTCCGGGAGACCTTGTGGAGCATGGAGTAGCAGAACCCCCAGTGAGGCTGCGGAGGAATCCGCTTCTCGGCATTGCTCGCCGCCATCTTCAGCTTCATCAGCGGGTAGAAATCGCCAGGGTGCTTCAGAATCGCTCCCAAGCTCCCCATTTTCTTTCTCTCTGTTTCTCTGTTTCTCTCTGTTTCTCTCCCGCTCTGATTGAATCCGGTTGACAATTAAAATGGGGAGAGGTTATTGCACGGCCATGGAAAACTGAATGGTGTCTGGAATCGGAACGAGCACTGTAAATGCCGGAAAATGTGGATGATGGGAGGGGGAGTCGAATCAGATGGTGACGGTTTGAATAGGGACAAACCAGATGATTCCTCCGACAATGGCTCAAGCCTGTTTTGGTTAGTTACTACCACCAAAACAATTTTGTTTTTTATGTTACCAAAACCCTTAAAAATGTCTACGGCGATACTAATGCTCTAAAAATTTTTTAAAAAAATGACACACATAGTCTCAGAACTTTACTTAATGTGCAATATGGTTCATAAACTTTTAATTTGTTTAATATGTTTCTTAAACTTTAACTCGATATGCAATATGGTCCATAAATTTTTAATTTATTCGATGTCGTCCATGAACTTTTGGTACATGTTCAATTTAATCCATGAACTATATGAAAATATTTTATGTAATCCTTCCATAAATTCAAGTTTAAGAATTATATTGAATATTTTCATTTAATTTAAGGACTACATTGAACAAATTAAAAGTTTATGGACCACATTGAACAATGGGCTAAAATTTAAAGACTACATTGAACAAATTAAAAGTTTATGGACTACATTGCACATAGGACCAAAGTTTAAAGACTATTTATGTCATTTTCCCGAAAAAATTATGTGTTGCCAGAATTCTTAAATTGTGTCCAATATCTCAATTTTTTTTTTGTTTGATAAAAAAAATTCCAATTTTATACCAATGCCACAAAAATAATGATCTGGCTCTGTTTGCCCGTTCTGTTCACACAAGCCATTACATCGAATTTTAGATGACCATCTTGGACATAACTATAATGGAAGTTGTTTTTTTTTTCTGGGTTGCCAGTATAAGTTTGGGGCATTGGTAATGCAAAAAAAAGTTTGGAGCACTTGAGTCAAGTTAGAGACAGTTTAGCAGTTTTTTGTGATAGATAGAGGATATATTTGTACCAGTAGACAAAGTTTGGGATCTTTGATGGTAGACAAAGGGTATTCTTGTCACATTAAACAACTTTGAAAGTTAGTTAATATAATTTAGGCTTTTTATTTTATCTTTCTCTTTTTTTTGTCATTTCCCTTCTGCGGCCACTATTTTCACGAGTTTTGATTTTTCATGTCCCATTTTCATTCACACTACAAACTAGTTTATCAAATTAAAAAAAAGGGTTTCTCTGGCCATGAAAAAGAATGGGAGATTAAACTTTGGGTGGATATTAAAGTGACTTTTGCTCTTTGTTCAAATTGCGAGGATTACATGTTACTCCACACTAACTCCAATCTTCAACCACTTATGAATCATTATATAGCCAGATTCTCAAAACGATTTCCTAAAATTAAAGTGTTTCCTTTTTATTTTTGCAGAAAAGCAATGGGATTTCGGAAGTTTAATGTTAAAGAGCTTGTTTGGAATAACTCTCGCTTTAACTTCTTTTATGGATTTTTCATACTTAACGTTTCTTATGATTCGATATTTATTTAACGCGGAGCACTTGAAAGAATCAATAATGTATGAACATTAATACATAGAAATGCACGCCATCTTCGTGACATCATTTTGAAATTTGATATTTTTTTATGGTGTGAAATTATGATTGATAGGATATGGCCAGAGCACGAATCTCATTTCACAAAGAAATAGGCATATGCATATGCATATGCATATGTTTAACCTATGGCAAATGTCCAAAGGGTAGCATGAGTTCCACTTTTGCGAAAAAACGACTGATTTATTTTTGGGAGTAAGGGTGCATTTAGTAACCATTCGATTTTCGAAAATAATTTATATTTAGAAATAATTTTTTTTATTCCATTCCCAAAAATAATTTTTAGGCATTTGAAGACGTTTGGCAACTGTTCAAAATTTATATTCTTAGAATAGAAAAAGAACAGAAATGTATTTGGTAACTGCATAAATTTTCTTTTTATTAATAATATTTTGAATTTATTAATATTTCTTTCTTTTTATTTTTCCTTTTTTGTCTTTTTTTCTTTCCCTTCCTTGGCCCATGGCCAGGTCATTGGCGTTGACGACCAGCCATATGTCAGGGCGACGAGGGCGGCTCGCTACTTGGGTGAGTGCCGCTCTCGTCGCCACCCTCACCAGATCCAGCAAGGGCAACTCGCGGCCTAGGCGAGGGCGACCCTCGCCGAATTGGGTGAGGGTGGCGGCAAGGGTCGCCCATGCCAAATCTAGTGAGGGCAACCCTCGTCAGCCTTGGCCTATGGGCGGTCACTGGTGCTTGGCGGCTGGCGACAGGCCACAGGTTAGGAAGAAAATGAAAAAGAAAAGAAAAATTATTTTCCATTTTTGATTCTTATTCTCAAAATCAAGAAGCAATTTTTTTGCTTCTTGATTCTATTCCAAAACCGATTTTAGGAACAAATTTTATGTAAATTTGTGCCCGTGAACAAAAAATTTATCAAATAGATTTCTATTCTAAAACTGATTCTAAAAATAAAAGAGTAGAATCAATTACTATTCAACCAATTACCAAACATAGCCTAATTCAATTACTATTTGACCAATTACCAAACATAGCCTAATTCTCCAATATTGCCTCCCACTAAACCTACCAGTAGTTGATTTGTCAGCTAGTTCAAATGGCAAAATCTTCAACCCGTGAGAACATAGTGTTGACTTCATTCAAGCAAGCACCTAGCTTGGTTCAAGCTGACAAAATATGTCAAAGTTGACAAAAGGAATTAGTTGACCATTAATGTGGAGTTAGGACCATATTCACATTGGAATTTAATGCACTTTTTATAGTGGTGCTGGTCAAAGCCAGTGAATCGCATGCTATAGCTTGATGTGACTCAAATGAGAGGTAAAAAAAGAGACTTTATATTAAAATGATAGGAGGCAACTGTTGTGGTAAAAATATAAATTTACCAAATTGCTCGTATATCAACAATTTTAGATGGGCCAAAAGCCCATAATAATCAAAAGTCATCTATTTATATCCTATCACATCAAAGTCTTAAAAAAACATTTCAAGCTTGATTAACCTCGAACCTTCTAGTCTAGGGAGTTATCAAAGGTTCATTCTCTAAAGCTGCCCAAAGCCCGGGACCAAATTTTTTGGAATTCCTTCTAAAGAACATCGAAGTTGGATTTTGAATATCATAGAGTTGAAGATTCCCTCTAGGGACAACTTTTTCCTCACTTGCCAACTACTTGGTAAGTGACAACCAAAATATGTACAATCTCTAAATATGAATTTGTTATGCCATGCGGTAGGTCAAGAGTGACGACCTGAGTTTGACTCTTATAAATAAAAAGACGATAGCACAAATCAGGGAATTCAATCATAACTAATTCTCTTGTATTTTTCTAATCTTAAATCTTCCTGCTTGAACACTCTTTCTATCTCTTCCTTTTTGAGCCATTACTCACTGAATCATTGGAGGATCCTCCAAAGGAAAATCCAAAGAGGCGTTCTCGTTTTTGGTGTGTAGATCCCAATTTGGAGAAGATTGACCTTGTTCAAAGATCTCTGTGAATACATGCATCATCGGGAAGTAAATCAATGTGAAAAGGATACTAGCGAAAGAAAGAAACTCAATGTGCAAAAGGATGAAAAATCGCTAAATCTCGATCAAAAAGGCTAGTTTTTTTTTTTTTGCCATGGTAAACTAAATAAATGGTGATGAAAAAAAACACGAGGGAGGAGTAGCTGAGGACAAAACACACGTGACTTGGGAAGAAATCTTGCCAAGGAACTTAGGATGCTTATTTAGAGGTTATTAGGGCCGGATGGCTTGCTACACCCGTTCAAACCCAAACCCGAACCCTGTGCCTAACATAGGACGAGCAAATTTGGACAAGAATCTTGCGTGTAAAAGTCTCGACCCGACTATCCGTCGCTTAGTCCAACACGTCTTAGTAATGAAGTACGGCTTCATTAGGTGCCCGACCTTACTCAAGTCTACTCCATCATCACCTCTATTTGGTACGCACAATTGCTTGATTACAACAGTTTTGTTGGTGCAATTGAATAAGCATTCAAACGCCAGGAATGGCGCTTGAATTTCTCTGTAAGGGCGGGAAGCAAAGATACAAATGACTACATACATCAAAATTGCATCAAGCTCAGGAAAGTTTTAAATGTTTAAAAATTTAGCACCAAAAAAATAATAAAAACTTTTGTCATCTACAAAATATATATAGGGCTGTCTTCTCGTCACTCTCTTCCCACTATAAACATTTTCATGACTAATTTGGCCCTTGTTTCATGGGAAATTAATCACGTACAATTGTGCCAATTTTCCAGCATTAGACCGCTATGAAGAGAATTGAGCCTATTTTTTCTCATCTAGGGGAATCATTTAACAAAAATAATGCGTTGCTTGAAAAAGTGAAACTATCTCCAAAGATTCGCGACTTATTTATTTTATTGACAATTTTATTAACGAGTCTCCCAACAAATCAGTTAAAGAAATTTTACAGTTTACAATAAATTGATTATTCGAACTATAACTTGTAATTAAATTATCGCAAATGAAATTTATTTAACAGGTGTCGCAAATCACTATTAAAAGATTATTCTTTTTCCTAATAGGTGAGTGGATTGCCTCCTACTCTTGGTGTGTTCCCACCACTTTCCCGCCCAAAACACCCTCCCCGGCCGATCGCTTCCCTCCCGTTCGTAGCCCAGACAAGAGAGAACTCAGAAGAGGCAGCTGCTACCACAATGGCCGCCGCCGCCGGAGAGCCGCCGCCTTTGACGGACACGGACGTAATCCGCATCGCGCAAAGCCTCCATCGCCACCAGCTAACATCCTCCTCTAGCTCTCCTCTCCCCCCGCAGCTCTCTTCCCCGCGCTTCCACCCGGCTCTCGTCTCCCACCTCAGGTCACGCGCCGCCGACTCTCCGAACCCCTCGCTCGCCGTCTCCGACTACGCCCTCTCTCTCATCTCCCTCATCTCCCTCTCCCCGCAGAGCCCCGGCCTCCCCCCTCTCCTGTCCTCGCTGCTCCTCTCCTACATCGACTTGTTCGTCTCTCGCCGGTTCCCGCACGACGCGAACTCGCTCAAGACTATCCAGCTCTTCGGCACCCTCCTCAATGCCTTGGAAATCGACGACGTCCGATCCGTGGTGGAATCGATCCTCTCCAGTTTCCCGAAATTGGTCACGTTGGACGATGCGCAGCTGCTCGATCTTTTGCCCAGGTGCATCGACCTCTTTCGCGATTCGAATGAAGTCGAGCGAGGGGGTGATTTCGCGAATTCCGTGATTGATCGAGTAGTGGATTCTGTTTGGTCGAAAGGGCTGTTGTTGAAATTGGTTTCGCTAGTCAGGGAGTTTGTCTTTCTGGATAAGGGGAGAGGGAGGGAGTTTTTGGAGAAGGTGTTCGAAGGAATGGGGGACTTGGACTTGCAGGATCTGCCCTCTCTGGTGTATCACTTGTTGGTTTTGGCATCAAAAGGGTTCTGCAAAAGGGAGGTGGTTGAAGGGTTGGTGACTTTCTTCGGGTCGGAAATGGAGCCGAAGAAGGGGGCTTCGATAATTAGGCAAGTTGAAGGGACTGTGTTGCTTCACGTGAATTTTGCTGTGAAGCAGGATTTTTCCCTTGGGAAAGAGGTTATGGGGCTAATTAAATCTGATAGTCAGGCTCTTAATCATTTTGCCGTGGCTGTCATGCTGTCCCTTGCTAGAATCAAGAGGTTCAGCGAGAGTGCTCTGGAGATCCTTAAGAAGGCAATTGTCACTTCATATGGGGATTACAAGTTCGCAGTGTACGACCTGGCTAAACTTTTGCAGCTGTCTAGATTCTGTTGCACAGGGTTACATGTTGTGAAAGCATAGGCTAGAGACATCTAAACTTTCTGGTCCTTGAATGCATTGTCTAGCAATGACAACATATATAAGTATCCAAAATGAGATTAATGGCTCTAAGCATGAGTGGAAGTTCTAATTAGTTTTTGTATCCTGTTTTTCTTTACTCTTTAATTTTCAATGGTTAACTAGAGATAGGATGTTAATCTTGTCGATTCAATTATGAAGCTAAACCATTAGAGGCTGCTAGAGGGATGTCTGTACATTGTGCATCCTCTGTATTTGTCTTCTTCACTTGCAGCAACTGTAGTTGCTTTCTAGCAATGACAACAAATATGTAAGTATCTAAAATCAGATCGACGGCTCTAAACATGACTGGAAGTTCTAGTTAGATTTTGTATCCTATTTTTCTTTACTCTCTAGTTTTCAATGGTAAAATTAGAGATAGGATGTTCATCTTGCTGATATAGTTATGAAGCTAAACTGTTAGAGGCTGCCAGGGGGACGTCTGTACATTGTGCATCCACTGTATTTGTCTTCTTTAATTGTGGCAACTGTAGTTGCCTTTTGTGTCTCCCATATGATTGTTGCTAATTCTCTTGATAAGAATATTCAAGGGCCACCTAGTTCCCTCTATGTGATCGCTTGGAGTGCTGCAGAAGTACTGCTCTTCCTTGTAGAAAGTTCTATTCCTCTCTCATTATTAAATTTTGAATTTTTTTCTTTTTCAGAGATTGCAAATGGCTCCTGCATGAGATGGGAGAGGAATTTTTGCTAGGGTTCAAATTAGTGGAGAAGGCTGTTATCAGAGCAGTAATTTCTTCTCCTCTTGTTATATCTTAACTCAGTTTATAGTGGCCACGGTGCTTATTATTTTTTCATGGATACATGACACAATTTACCTCTGTCATCAAGGTAAACGAGATTAACTATGGGCGGGAGCATATATTGCCAAGCTTTTTGCAACTTGCTTTCCTTTTACTAGAGTCGGTGCAACCGGGAAATCAAAAGAAATTTTGCTACTCTGATGGTTCATCATGTATTGAGGAGCTTGCTATACAAATGCTGAAAAATTTATTTGAAGCTCATGACATGGCCAGGAGTGAGGTCGGTTTAATCATATAAATAGATAACCATAATGATTTCAAAATATTATGCTTTGTTTAAAGATAATAAACTGCTTTGTGGTGCTAGGTATACTTAGACTAGGATACTAAATTGATATGCTACATGATTTAGCAGGTTGCATATTGGCCTTTAAACAAGTTGCCAGTACTCAACATTCAATAAAAGTTTGCCATGATACTTAGTTTATCAATTTAGAAAATCAGGCTTAGAGTCCTAGCATTTCTCGAAAAGTAAAGTGTGCACATTGATTTGTAATCGCATATTGTAGGGCATATATACCTATATTTTTTGCATTGTTACTCTACAGAAGTTTTTAAACTGGACTTGTATAGTTTTGCTGTGTTTGTCAGCCTAACATGGTTTACGGCATGAGAACCTCTTTGGGATTTGGATAGAAGTTGTGTTGTGCGAACAAGTGTCACAAAGCATGCTGAAACTTTGGCTCTATGATTGGGCTAAATTAGTGATACTGTGCAAATTCTTTTTCATTGATGTATCTCTCTATCACCCCATCCCCACATATGTCTATCTATCTATATGTACAGGATTTTTAGTATGTGCACCCAGGGCTCTCTCTCTCACACTCTCTGCCTCTCCATATATCTCTATATATCTGTACATATAGGATTTTTAGTAAGTGCCGTTAGGGAACTTGTTAAATTACGTTGAATATGCTTTGAAAATATAGAAAGCAAGTTTGTATGCTAGGTGTCTACTCTTGTGTGAAACTATTGCACTTTATTGGTGTTCAATGTCTTGAAACAACTGTATATGTGTAGCTTAACCAATGCCTTTAGGACTCTTTCGGCACTGATAAATATAGAAAGATCAGGTTATGGCTTTTTCCTGAACTTTTAGAGTTTGAAAACAGTTTCTTTTTTAAATGTTGAACACCTTCATTCTTGAATCATATGAACTACATTATTTTAGTCATCTTACATCCTTTCACCATTTTTTAAACTTTAAGTTACTTTTTCTTCTTTTGGCTGGAAATTCAAAGCCAAACCTAACAGTAACAGCACTTTACAAGATCTTGTAGATGAGGAAAGTATAGTAATTTCATGCATCACAAGAAATTAAACAAGTCGTTGTAACGTTTGAATATTAAAATAAGCATTCATCTAATACTTTTAAGCTTTTAGATCAAGTTGGCATTGGTTCCACAAGATTTTATACGCTATCATTGTAAGAGAAGTTCTGTGTTGAAATCTATCTAGGCCCCTCACTTGCCTTAATAACATAACCACATTGCAAGGCTAAATACTCATTGGTCATCAACAGTGAAGTGGTACCATGTTTGATGGGTGAAAAGAAATCCCGTTAGGGAGTGAAATGGAGCAGGATACAGGTAAGCTCCCAAGAAGTTGGAGGAGACTACTAAGGCTGGATCACTTGCTTGTAGAAAGAATGAGCCGGCGGCTCATAGGTAGTGGCTTGGTCAAGGTAACATCTTGGCACCGTAGTGAAAGGGAGTCTTTAGCTTTAGTATTGGGTATACTCCCAACCTAAGTATGTGAGAGAATGATGTGGTATTTAAATAAAAAAAAGATGCCTTTGTCTAATTATTTATTTAAGATTTTAGATCAAGTGGGTAGTACTCCACAAAAGGTTACACATGCAAAACTTACCTTTTTACGTATTCAATGCACAGTAAATGTAGCTTAACTGCTGTGCTTAGGTCTACTGTGCAAGAAGGCTTTGTAATAAGTGGATAATTATGGATGTAGAGGTATTATGTATACCTTGTTTTAATAAATGCTGATTTGTCTCTTCACTGCAGCCTTGCTGTTGGCCACTTGAATTTTGTTTAGTGTGATGGTGGCAATTGGTTCCATGTGGCATGCAAGAAAAACCATGGTTTGACTTGCCTAATCTATAGCTTGTATTAGCAGATGATATTAACTCGAGAATAATATCCTCAGTTGCGCAGCCAGGAGATATTTTGAGTTTTTAATCTTCTGTAAGATGGTGCAGGTGAAATCCGTTATATAGTCCTAAAATCTTTCTATGTTCAACTGAAAATAAGTCCTTGGAATGGTGGAGCACATTAGAGAACCGCCCTGCTCCTATCCCAATTTGTTTCTTCTGCATCGATTGAGCTATGCTCTTTTAGGTCCTTATTTGATCCAAGAGCTATATATTTACCTTTACTTGCGCATTCTTTTGGGATGCACGAAGCTTAGCGAATTGCTAATAGTCCAAGAACAGAGGACTGTCTGTTGCATATAAATCACTACGTTTAATTTCATGAAGTGCAATTGCTGTAATTTTTATTTTTTTAACCCTTTTATAGATTGTTGTGATGCTTGCTTTGTTGGATATAGTCTTGCATCATATGTGCTGAATGAGTACAGGTGCACTCGCTTGTGACTGAATACTTCCTGTATTGTTATAATGATCTTCATACTGCAGCACATTTTCACATTAGTATCACTAAAATTAATCGAAACCAATTCGTTTATTTATTAGATAATTGAGCAAAGCAAAGTCCGGATCCTTTCCTTGAAGCCTGAGCAGAGCTTGTCAATTGTTAGGTAACAGCCACAAAATAGCAATAGCTATTTCTAAAATTTTCTGGAATGGTGATTATTTTCATTTTCAGACTGCTTGGTCACCTGATTCGGAATTATCCGTACGCTATCAAGGAGCATGTGTCTCAGCTGAAGGAGTTGTTAGATTATTTTACTTATATGGATGGCAAGGTTGCATCTTGTCTTGTTGCTTCACTGTTGCCACTGATCAAAATCAGCAGAGAAATTCTGGTATGTGATACTTCCATGTTTCTCTTTGGAAAATAGCGTGCTTTTGTTGTCTTGAGAGAGCTGGAGAGATTTTTCATGAAATTTTGTTTAAAGATGATTTCTGAGAAAGGAAAGATGTGTCATAAATATGGATCAAGATCATAAGGACCTTAAGAACTGACACCATTCTTAGGCTGACCTGAGCAATGGTTAATGATGATACTATTTTCTCAACATTAATTCGTAGATTCTCAAAATATTGAGCAAATAATTAAGATACAACCTGCGTTTAGGTCTCATTGCAAATTCATAAATTTTCTTTGATAAGCTATGCATTGTTTTCCAAAAATGAGATACAAGTGCTGAAAATATATGCTTCTCTGTTGCAGGATTATATGATTTTAGTAATTCGCAAAGCCATGTTTAGACGAGAAGATACAATCCTTCTTGCAGCAACAAATGCCATTTTTGATCTCATCTTGATAGATAAACAATCTAATGACAGTCTTCCCTGTCAAGATTCGTCAAGCCAAGCCAGTTGCAGCCAGCAAGCTGAGGCGTTTAGCTGTAAGGGTGTAACTCTCTATCAAGAGCTGATTGGATTGCTCCAGAGATGCCTTTATCAGCAGGTGTTGGCTTTTGAAATAATCCTCTTTGGTTTTTTGAGAGTTATTTACTTTCTCTTCCAGTTCATTGTCCTTTGACTGCACTTTTAACTAAAGTTGGATTGCTGTGCTCAGGCAAAAGTAAAAAGAGTCATGTACTCTGGACTTGTAAAGCTTGTCCTAGTGGACCCATCAATTGCTAGGCCAGTCCTTGATCTTCTCTTGCCCCATTTCCTACGTTTTTATAAAGAGGTATCAATGTCTAATTTTTCTTGGATCTCGAGATTAAGTTTTCTCAAATTATGGGCCTGAGTATATTGTTGAAAGTCTCAAAGTCAAACCTGTTCAATTGACCTACTTTATTGAGTTTCATAATTCTTTTTAATCTTTAGCCTGCCTAATCTGTTGAAAATGCGCTGAGCCATGTCCTTTCTAGAGAAAGCTTCTTGGTTTGCATGAATTTGTAAAGCTGCTCGAGGAAATTTTCTGGGAGTTTAGCAATATATTGCCTTGAACATATTGTACTGCAGAAGTGGCATCCAGCTTTAGTTGTTTGGCCTTTTCTGCGAAGCTTGATTTTTCCTTTTGTGTTGGACTGATTCTATAGCTGGTTAAACCGTGCCTATTAAGTTTTGATAACAATGGTGCATATTGTGGAGTTCCTATGATATTTTGTGGGACCATAGCCAGTTGTTCTAAAAGCTTGCTGTTAGATGAATGAGTGGTTAATATTTAATTATTCTAACACTCCCCTCACGTTTAGTCTGGTCCTTTTGCTGAGTACTAAGCATGGACATATTTAATTATGGAGGCAAATGGGGCCTGGAAAGATTCAATCTCAGGACCTCCGGCTCTGATACCATGTGATATTTTGTGGGACCACAACCAACTGTTCTAAAAGCTTAAGTTGTTAGATGAAGGAGTGGTTTAATATTTAATTATTCTAATAGTTCCTATCTAATTGGAACTTGTACCTACTCGAACCTTGATTTTATTGTGGTGCTTATGGCTGTTCTGTGTTCTTCATGACACAGTTTAAGATGCTGTTGGCAGAGGCATATCCAGCAATTCGTTATGCTCTAAATGGATGATTTTTCAGAATCTACCATGTAATGATTTGGAAATCTTTCTAAACAACATATCTGGACTTTAAAATCTATTCAACTTTTGAAGAGCATCTTTTCCCTTTTCAATAGAATTCGTCTATTTTAGTTCAAATTCTTAAGCGGTTATCCTCACCATGCAATGTTTCTAATCCTTGTTGAGGTCCTATCTTTTTTACATCAGATTCTTGCTACTCTGTCATAATGTGCTTTCTCTCTCTCTCTCTCTCATTCTAAACACTTTTTGCAGGATGCTAATGGTCAACTTGAATTAACTTCTTGTGTTGGCTTGGAAAATGGCAAAGTTGTCATTGAGGAGCCTCTGGATAGTCTTCTATCTTGTGTATCATGGATTCTTCTCCTTCAACCACATGGTCAATCTGAAATTTCTTCAGACACTTCATGGACATGTTTTGGGTTTTCCCTTTCGCAAGATGAGGTAATTTTACTGTTGAATGGGGCTGCTAAGTGTATAACAGCAATGTTGACTATGGAGATGTTAATTAATGAAGTTACTGCAGGTTGGAAGAAGATTGTCGTGGGATTCATTCTCCACAGCATTACTGAAGATCCGGAAGCTTTTAAGAGCTGAAAAATTGGAAGGTTTGTAATCCCCTTATTGTCGGACCGTTTTAGTGTTTGAAGCTTGCATGAAGCAAGGGAGATCTCGTAAAAGTTTCAATACACATCTTAGGATGATTTGAGGAGCTTTCAATTCTTAGGTGCCCTTTGATTAGAGATGGCAAATGGATGGTTTAGAGCAGGGATGTGCGGGTTGCATGCGGGGTTCACTTAGATAACCCTTTCGACTCATATTTTTCGCTAAATGAGAAATGAATCATACATATTCCATAATCAATCAACCTTAAAGTAAACCCTGCCGACACCCGCTTGATCAATTTACTCGGATTAAGTGCTTCTTTTGCTGCAGTTTATAATGGAGAGGAGAAAGTGTCATCAGTCATCACCATCACATGGTCCCACCATTACCACCTATGCCACCACTGCCACTACACTGCCACCTCCACTTCCACATCCAGTACCGTGATTGTTATTGCATTACCAATTCTCCAGTACTCTAAGCAATAATGATCATCACAACCACCATTATCATCTCCATCTCTTCATGGCCATTGCAACAACTACTATTACTCCACTTCAAGTTCCACTATCACCAGCTCCAGTACTCTACCTCTCTCCTGCCGCATCAACACGCCACTGTTTTAGCATTGCCACCATTTACATTGGTACCACCTTGGCCACTCTATTGTGGGTATGCCTGCTGTTGGTTTGAAATTTCCATGCTACTCTCACGGACCACAATTCTACCATCACCTCCACCATACAAGATAACAGTTGGGTGGTGTGGTTGAGGCAATGATGTTGGTCATGGTGATGTTCTGGTAATGATCAATGCGATGGATCTTTGTTTTGCCATACATGTTGTGATGGAGTTGGATTGATGGAGAGACTGCTGATGGCAATATTCATGGTGTATTAAAGGTAGCAAGCTGATAATTGCAGGGGTAGTGCAGTGATAGTATTGGAAATTGCATAGACAATATTGTGATGGGTGGTGATAATATTAAATGTGTTGCGTTAACTGGTGGTGATCATGTTAAATGTGTTGCATTAACTGGTGGTGATGAAGGAAAATGTGAGGGCGCAGGCTAGCAGTCTTGGTGTTAGTGTTGTAAGAGTAGGATGGACTCTTGCAGTAGTGGGTTTGTGACTATGTTTGCAGTTTGGAGTGGTTGAGGTGATGAAGGTTATGATATTGGATTACTTTGATTATTGGATGTGATGATGTTCCAGGGTTAATGGACCTACTACTGGTAGAGTGAGAGTGCAGCCACTGATGAAATTTAATGCTCATAGTTTGGGTTTGCTAAAGGTCTACTTAATTAACCACATTGCATATATAGGCAAGCTTTACATTTTGGTCCCCGGTTATGGGTAGAAGTGTGGTTTATCCTCACTTTTAAATTTGGAATCCTAACTGGGATCAAAGTGTTTAAAGGACTCGTGAGAATGGAAATTGACAGGGTGGAATCCTAACTTTGTAAATATGCTTTTGGGAGCTTTTTCTTCCAGTTTGCTGTTTAGTGGCTTCAGCTACTTCGTGGATTTGGAGGAGCTTGCGTCCTTAAATCAGCCTTTGCAAAAATGAGTCTCATTTAAGAAATCTATATGCTTTAAAGAGACCTAAATGCTTTCTAATTTTGGATGAAGTCAATTCTCAGATCTACTATTATCAACCCTAGTGGTTATTATTCTACTCAAATTGCGAGGTTTCTTTGTTTATTGGCTTGTCCCTGGGCTTCTTGTGGGAGTAGCCCTCCAAATTCATACTGATTTAACGATAAAATATAGTGTTTACATAGGGCTTGTAGCAGGTTTAGTCCTCCTGCATTTGAAGCTTGGTGAATGAAGATCACTTACCAAAAATGGAATTCAATCACTTAATGTCAGTACCATTGTACTGAACTTGAGATTCTATCATTTCAATGACTTAATGGCACTACAGTTGTACTGATCATGAGACTCTGTCAGTTTGTAGTGATCGCGAGATCAATAAGAATCTGAGTGCTATAAAGTTTCTAGCGAATGGAGACCCTGGTCAAGATTGAATTTGTTTATTAGGTTTAATAATGCAGGAACATTGAGTAAGTTGAATTTTAATCAGGTTAAACAATTCTTAGTTGTTATGAGTTTGTTGTATATGCCTTTTCTGTTTCTTTGATTAATTTCAGCATATCATTGTCTTCTAGAGTTTAAGAGGTCGTGACTGACATGTGACTGTATAGTGATGCTCAATTGCTGAGATTAAGAGATCTTAAACTAGATTAAGGGGTGAGATTCTGGGGTTGCTTTGAGTCATTATTAATAGTTCTTAAAACCTATTGTAAGCTGTCTTTTCTCATATTCATTCCTATGGATTATGCTTCTAATTTCTCTTGGTTTTCTAAACCCTAGAGATTGATTTATCTCTGTTCCAGCTTTATTTGGTATGTTTTCCCATTCTTTGTAAAACAGTTGTTTCAGTTTATCATTAAAGTTCATGGAATTTTTGAATCCTACGACCCTGAATTAAAATCTCCACAGGGGTTATTTGTACTTTTAGAGTCTAGGCAATATAAGTGAAAAAGGTTCGTCTCCTATCCATATTGCCACATATACCTCTTGCATGAGTTATCAGGTGGAAAAATATTGCATTTTCATAACTATGTGTTCATTTCCTTGTCGGATCAGTCATTCTTGGTCAGAAAGCTGACTCAGGCTCAGGGTCTTCTGAGAAAGAGAGAACCAAAGGCTGCGCCATAATTTTACTGGGTATAACAGAGGTGGTGCTCAACACCATAGCCACTGAATTGGAGAAAGCAACAGGTGATAAGAGGGTAGAACTTGAAAAGGAGCTGATTGACTTCGTTAAATTCCATTACCTGGTGGAGAAACATATAGGCAAACCAAGGCAGAATAATGGACTAAGAAAAGCAAATGTGCGAACTACTACAAATGATATTCCTGATCATACTGATTCTGGCTGCACCACCTTGACTCAAGAACAGATACATCTCTTGGCAACTTCAACAATCAATCAATTACTGCAAACTGCAATAGGGTTATACAATGCTGGATTTTCTAATGCTAGTGCAGCCTCCCAGAGTCTTGGCCAATCATCCTTCAGCAAGAACACAAGCTGCTCTAACATTATATCTTTTGTCTTGAATATTCTGCTTTGTCATGTCAGGTCTTGCCCTGTTATAGTGAGGGACGATCCCTTAAAGACTTTTATCCATGGTGACATTAAGATTTTGGGACCCCAATTGCTGAAGCTGATACTTCTGCTTAAGTCAGTCCAATCAAGTGTTCCAAATGAAAAGAACAAAAGTAGGATTGAAGGTCAAAGAGAGAATTTCCATCAAGCACTTATCTGCCTTAAGGATGTGTTCATGATTTATTTGCAGGGCCCTCATTTTGCCCAGCTGCTTGAAGATTTGGTGTTAGTCTGCACAACTGAGTATGGTGTTGATGGTGAAAATGTAACGTACATGATCAATGATCCAAAAATAAAAAACATTGAGATATTCAATGTGAAGATCCTGAAGCCTCTGTTATCTGAGCTTCTTGCAACTTCATCATTTCGTGAGGCTGAGGTAAAAAGCATATTCTCTTTTTCACAAGTCTTTTGCTGATTTCATGTGCTGTTTTCTTAAGCTATGCAGGTATGTTCTTTTCAGGTCCTTTGTGATATTATGTTGATGATTACTAACAAGTTGCCCTGCCAACTGAGAAACTCTCATGGATCCTGGGCTACACAGATCTGCAAAAGCAAAGGAATCAAAGATTCGAAGGTTGCTAGGAGTCTGGTATTACTAGCTGTCCAACTAAGCTCGCCTCCTGATGATTTGATCTTTGCTCAAGATGTGGCTATTGAGTTGTGCAAAGTTACAGGGTCAGCAAGTGATGATCCCGTGGAGATGTCTGAATCATATCCTGTCATCAACAAATACACCAGCATTGCAGTAATCATTTGCATTCTGCAATCAGTTGAAGCAGTCCTATGTGATGTGGATTGGGCCATTAAAAAACTGAAGGAACTTTCTCTCTCCTCTCAAAATAGAAATAAAACGAATGAAGGAGAACTTGCTCTTGATGTTAGATTGGTACTGGAGGACAATCTATTCTCTAGGTCTGAAGCTGTAGTGAGAGTACTATCATCATTTGCTTTGATGACCTTGAAGGGTAAGATCGCACTTCATTAATTTGGGGGGTGAAAGTCGTACCGAGTTTACCATTTATCTTTGTTCGTTTGCGTGATAAATGTGTGCAGACCCTCAAGCAGATCATTTTCTCAGAATGGTTACAAGATTGTACAAGCAATTGGCTCAGATAACAAAACTTCAGATTGCCCCTAAAAGATCCAAGCAACTTCTGCCAAGCACTAGATTTCAGAAACTTGTTGAATTAACTTGCAAGAATCTCACTTTTCAACTCTACAATTTTGTGGCAGAAATGCAGAAGGTGAGCTAGTCTATATATTGCCAACCTCTCCAGTTTCAGCCTCCAGCCATCATTTGCATTTCTTTTTCTTTTCCTTTTTAATGTTTTCTTTGTGTTCGAGTGATTTATGTGATTACTTGAAATGCAGGAACAGCAAGAAAATGCTAATAGAAGGATAATGGTGGGAAAGATCAAAAGGGAAAATCGCTGCATTCCTGAGCTGATCTTTCATATAGAAGATTATGAAAAGTATTTAATCCGACTTAGCAAGGTGACTAAAGTGAACTTGCTGAGGCATGCTAAGCGCAGCACTTCCCGGGATTTTAAAATTATAGAGGCCACCAGTATAGTTGGGGAAGAAGACAATCCTGACCACGAACCTGGCTGTTCTCGTTCCGCAGCACATGAAAACGAATCATGCGATGCTTCTGACGAAGATGGGGGAGAGGAAAATGCCATATCTCCGGAGTCGGGCTCTCATTTGTCTGCGGATGAATCTGGTTCTGATGGTGAGAAAGGTAATTCTCTTCCCCCAGTCAAGAAAATGAGGAAAAATGGAGTTGTTCAGGACTCTGATGATGAAGATTAGCTGTGCTCTGTCAGACAATTACTGGGTATAGAAGGGCACATATTTGGTGGAGCATTTTGTATAGAGTAGCCGATGGAGAGAGAAACGGAAGGTAAATTTATCAACTTGACTTGAATACCATGTTAATAATTTCTTGACACTTTATGTCAATCTCTAGCTCTGTTAAGGATGATCAAATTTTGCTTAGTATCAATATGGAGTCTAGCTTTTCTACCATGCTCAACTTTAGCTTTTTATCCATTTATTCATGGATATAGATACAGAAGATGCATATGATGCCATATCATTCACGTGTCACATATGACCACATAAGCCTTAATTGCAATATTTCCACTTTACCACAGACGATTCAGTTCATACACAATAGAGAACATTACAATTTACTAGGGGTGATCGGTTCTCGGTCCGGTCCGGTTCCAAGGTGGAACCGGGAATCGGACCGGGAGGATTGGTTCCCAAAATTGGGAACCGAGGTCTGAACCGGTTGGTTCTAGAACCAGGAACTGATCACTTTTTTTTCCCCACTACTTGATGTTATCTTTTTGTGTTGAATTAAGTGATATGTATGCAATGATCCTCAAATTGAAAAACAAACAAAAAAAAGTTGCTTTGCTTAGGATTTTGTTCACATTTTATTAATTTTTTGAAGAAATAAAATAGTAAAAGAGTATAGTAATCAGTCCAGTCCAGTCTAGTTCCCAATTTTAGGTTTGGTCTGGTCCGGTTCTCAATTCCAGGTTCGGTCCGGTTCCCTTTGGAATCGGGAGTTAGATCGCCTGGACATCGGTTCCACTTTTAGGAATTGGAAACCTGATCGACACTCCTCGGAATTGAACTAAACTGGCTGGTCTGGTCCTGTCCGATCTGGGCGGTTCTGGATTCGGGCTGTCCGTTTTGCACACTTCACAATTTACTGCATTTTAGACATCATATAATGCTAACGGAGTAACCCGTGCTTGCTCAGGTGGAATCTTCTTTACTTGTTAAATGAGATCAGACATTAATTTGTTAATTTGCTTGGAAATGGTTGGATACTTATACACTTTTCGGAACCTTTTTCTTCGACTATTAATCCTCTACAATTATGTAAGCGTACAATCACATAGAGGAGTGAAATTGAGTCGCGCTACTGAGTAGTAACTCGGGCTCGACTTCATGATTACCCGAGGTCGATTAGTATGATTTCCGATCAAGTGAAACGTACAATCACATAGAGGAGTGAAATTGAGTCGCACTACTCAGTAGTAACTCGGGCTCGACTTCATGATTACCCGAGGTTGACTAATATGATTTCCGATCAAATGAAACGTAGAATCACATGGAGGGGTGAAACTGAGTCGAGCTACTCAGTAGCGACTCAGGCTCGGCTTCATGATTACTCGAGGTCGACTAATATGATTTCCGATCAGGTGAGCTAATTCGAACGTCTTGCCGAGTCAAGCTCAAGCTCGCTATACACAGGCCAATAGGTTCGTGAACCTAATCAAATTTCTACTATTATTTTTAAAAAACATGTTATTAGCAAACAATTTGACACAAACATCTTCAGAATTGCATAACATAACCGCATGATTGGGCTTGAGTTAATTTTTTTTTGGTCAGAAGCTTGAGCTAATTTATTGCTTGCTATAATAGCGCCGAGCTGAAAGCAACTTTTTTTTATTAGTTTATGTTTTTAATCAATATCTTTTGTCGACTTTTTTAGGTAATACTGCTTTTTTTTTAAAATTTTAATTTTACTTTTGGTAAATTTTTTGTTTAACATCAATAATATAGTTAATTTATTAATTTCATGCGATATTTTTTATGTGGTAGTGCTAAAGTTTGGTTTTACTTTAAAATAGTTTTCTGTTTGATATTTACTTTTTCCTAATTATGTGATTAATTTTATTTAAATTTAATTTTTTTTTGATTTTATATTTTTAAAATGAACTGCTGTTCATTTTGCTATTTTCCCCATTTAATATATGTTTTTTCTTTTCTTCAATCGGGATGTGAGGTTTTTATTGGCCACATTTTGTACTCGCACCCTAGACATATTGCTAAGTGTCAAAATTGGGTGGAAAACCCATGAACCTTCAAAATACTATTTTCTTATAGATAGATAGATAATCTCTATCATGTTTTATGGTGTAGGATACATTTTGTTATTCTGTTCTTACAAAATAAACTAAAGTTTGAAACCTATACAACCCTAGGCTTAAAATTAATTCCAATGGTGGTTTGATATTCTTCTAATGTTGGCACCAATTCATGTTCTCCAAGTTGGAATGTGGCGGTGGAAACCTCCAAAAAATGTGCCAAAGTTTGGACTAAGCTGACTTGATGCTCTATGTATGAGCTCGAGAAGGTATCTAAGCCTTTCTTGGACATAAGTTCGGCTGTCATTGGACATGTCTTTCCACCAAGCAACGAGCTCCTTTCGAGGAATGGGAATTACTTGGATGTCTAGTTTTCCCATTGATCCTAATCATTCAAAAAGATTTGTTATTAATCACCATGGATTACGAATCAATCTTAATACCTCCATTTTAATCATATGTCCTTTTGAGGTAAGATGGAGGTAAAATATACTTGCATATCTAGAAAGTAATGCAAATGTCACTTTGAGTCCGTTTAGACCTTAAAAGAGCATATACTTGAAATCATGGACAAATTCAACGTGTGATGTAAATGCCCATTCTGTCATACTCCATTTAGACCATAAAGTTCTAAACTATAGTTTACAACTTCGAATACATTGAAATGAACGAATAAGCATTTGAATTACATGGAAAATTCGCCCTGGGCCTATACATTTCATCTAAAAATTAAAGAATGGTCAAATGGAGTATGATGCCCTAATCATGCATTCTAATATGAAATGGCATTTAGACCAAGTATTGAACGTTATTTAGGCATTTTTTTTTTAAATGTGCCAACTAACTTGCATAATTGTAAAAGAATGGAATTGAATGATACTTGCTTACCAGAACGTTTTTGTTTGGTTTTAGGTATACCAACCACAAAGACAAGCAAATGCAACCAGTGAAGTTTTGACGTCTAAAAAGGTAGGATATGCTAAAGGTTCAAGGCTACCACCTTAATGGACAAGGGATTCCATTCCAATAGGCAATCGGTCCAAAGTAATGGAATATTATTCCACCTTGGTGATCGATATTGCATTTAAACTATCCCATGAGCAATCGACTCATAGTTTCGCCTAAACACATACCTCCTAAGGATAATCCTAAATGTAGCCGGGGTTAAGCCACGGGTGGTGTGTGTTAATGGTGTAGTGCTAAAGCGATTTAAAAACATACATATCAATTAATGACCAAACAACACTTCTAAAATGCATTCAAACCATATTCAATTATAACACCATCCTGCAAAACAAGGGTTAACAAAGACTACTTCTCTTATACCACCCGCCTGCAAAACCATTTAACACTATCATTAGTGGGATGTACTTGGGATCCTTGCAAGCACAAAATACAAGTGTATCGTTCTATTTAGGCCTAAGTCCATTTAGAAAGGTAAGTCTCCAGTGGAGTTGCCAAGCATGTCGCGCCGCGCTTTTTTTCGGGCTTTCAAGGTTTGCACGCTAAGGAGGCATTTCCGTGCAAGGGTTTCTCCCAGATCATACTTCACGTGACAGTGGGTGGTAATTTTCCTATTTGATCTAAGTTCTCGATTTTGGAGTCACCACTAGTCATATTGGTAGGTTGACTGGAAACTTAATCCGGGTATGGGAGAAATACCACAATTCTACGAACCAGAGATTCTGAGCATGAGGACTTGGTTACGCCAATTATTCCAAATTGAGATCTCTAATGCCCTTTCGGTATCTAAAAACGATACGATGTCTAACGTGTCATGTAAGTTTTTGAAACTTACCTACTAATCCTATCCATTTTAATTGTGAGAAAAATCAATCAAGAATTAAATGCGCAATCAATGTTAATCAAATCAAATAATCCCAAATTGTCTCTAAAAATCAAAATCAACCAAAACATCCAAACCCTAATGAAGCCCTAAAGGCTTGTTCATTTTATGATTTATGTCATTTTAGAGTTTTATGGTTTTTTAAGGGTTATAACCCCTGAATTTGGGATTTTCTAAAGATGTCACTTAGCCACTTCCAAAAATTCAAATTTCACTTTCTAAGATTGGCCACAGTGTTTTTGAACCATTTTGTGAATTTTTGAAATTTTTGATTTTTTTTTGAAAATTGAATTCTTGAGAATTTCATTAACTAAGAATTGATTTTTATGATTTTTTTGAAATTTTTTTAAAATTTTCAAATTTTTTAGATTTTCTGAGATTTTCACATTTTTATTTGTATTTTTGGAATTTTCTGAATTTTTATGGATTTTCTAAAAATTTTTGAATTTTTATTGAAATTTTCTAATTTTCTGGAATTTTTCAAATTTCTTAATTTTTTTTTTATTTTTTAATGAATTTTCTGATTTTTTTATTGAGTTTTTTGAATTTTTAAGATTTTTTTTTTTAAATTTCCCGCCAGGAAAATGAATCGGACCGGCCCGATTCAACTTGATTTGGCCGAGCTGAACCAGGAATCGCCGACGCCGGCGCCGATCACCTTCTCCGGCAGGCACGACACCAAACAACACTATTTTACCCCTTTGTTAATTGGGGCAATTCTCCGAACAAGTGGTGGGCATGAACCTAATTTAAAAGTTCTCGAGGCCACCACTTCAAACCTTTTTCTGGCAACCTTCAATTGACATTTAAGGTTGGATTTTAGGTTCCATATCAAGTTTAGATTACCATCTTTCATTATTTGCCCATTGATTCGTTGTCGAACCTTCACCGGCCGATGAAAAGCTGGTTGGAAAATGCTAATATGTTATTATCCTAATCTAGCATTATCAGAAGCTCTAAATCCCTATTTTATTCGCCCTAGCCTTCTACATCGATCAAGATGACTTTCAGAACATCAAAAAAGGTAAGAACGGACTAACTTGAGTGGCCTAAGGCCACGGAGAGTGCTCCGACGAAATTTCCCGAGCTCTAGCAAAGTCCAACAATGGCGGTCAACACATTTTTATTTACATTCAATCCATATTTTGCAATCAAACAAAGAAAAACATATTTAGAAACTCATTTTTGGCATCAATGCACTCAAGATCAATAAAGAAATCACGGATTTAACAATATCAAGTTCAATCTCGTTTTCTGGAATTCTGGAAAAATATGATGAAGTTTATACTTTACCGGTTTCTACGGATGATTGGATGAAGTTTTTGAAACAATTGATGACCGTGGAATCGTTCCCCGACACTTGAGCTTCAAATCAACGGATTCGATTTCACCTGGGAACCTCTAGACACACCGACCAAGCTTCACTTTCAAGCCTTCATGCAAGATCGACCTTACTAAACTCAGGGAGGGAGGTCATGGCCAAGCTCCGATTTGCCGGCGCTCCGCCGTGTAGGGCGACACCGAACACTCAGAAGGGGACCTCTACCTTCTTCTCTCTCTAGATTTTACGCTCTTTCTCTCTTTATCTCTCTCTATCCTCTCTCTGGCATTTTGTCAAAAACCTTCTCTTCAATGTTCAGTTTTTTCTTCATTTTTATAGCTCGATTTCCCGCCCAAAGTTTGTTATTTACCAACTTTGATTTTTTTGACAAATTGTGCAATTGGACCGACCATTATGTAATTCAAGGTCCGAAAATCATTTTTTGTGAAGATACTATGACTTAAAAATGACTAGAAAAGATTTAATTGCATTTTTGGTTCAATTCGGACTTGATTTTGCCTAATTTTAGGAAAAACACATGCCTGATTGAAATTTTCCAAAATTGATGATGCATTAATGAAATTGGATTTAAAAGAAGACTAATGACTATTTTTATGGAATTTTCTGATTCCATTTGCTATTTTTCTTGATTTTCTCACTCATTTTGACTAAAAGAAATTAAGGAAAAAATGCAGGAAAATACTAAAAAATTTATTTTTGGTTTAGAAATAGGTTTCTAGGCTTGGTCAAGATTCTTAATCCTAATTTTGAGATTTTTCAAAACATAAAAAAAGAGTTAAAAATTAAGTGTCATTATCCACGAAAATTTGTTGGTTGTCGTCTCATTAAGCATGGCCATCTATTGAATCGCTCGGAATTATCGAAAAAGTGTAATTTGGGCTGGGTATTGGAAAAGACCATTTTACCTCTTAGGATATTTGAATTCATTTGAGACATTGAAGGGCAACTTGGACTTTAGTGTTTTCCCTCTATGGCCGAATTTGATGGGCCATTGTGCCCCTCCTCTCCTTGCTTATTTATTTTGCTTGTCATTTGTTATTTTGTGTAATTAGTTGAGAGGAAATTTGAGAGCCCTAGGATCTTGGCTTGGGAAATGGGAAGCAATGTAGACCCTTGGATATGAGATAGTGAAGTTGGTATTAGGATTTTGTGAGTGGGGTTAATAAACACTCTTATCACTCTTGTCTCTCGCCTCTTATTGTGATTAAGTCTCTCACTACCTCACTCTCCCCTCCCTTACTCTCATTCGGCCAACTCTCTCCCTCCACCTTGCCGTGATCAGCCTAGCCGGCCACCACCACTACCACCACACCATCCAACCGCCGGCAGCCACTCATCGCCACTGCCGCTCGCCTCTCGCACCCCCCACCGTGACACTCTCTCATTCCCTCTCTTTCTTGTTCACTTGGCCATAACCACCACCGACTAAGATCACTAGCACTACTCTCGACCACCTAAGCTGCTGTCAGCATTCGCCCTTGTTGCTTGTTCGCTGAAGTAGCCGTTGCCGTGCCAAGGTTCTTCCTGCCCTCCTTGCTCGATAATCTTGCTTAGGCTCCATAGTAAGTGCTCCCTAAACCTTGATTAAAATAATAGGGTATTAATGACATGTTTAAGGGCTGATTAAGGGCTATTTAGAGGTGGTTTAGTGACTGGATGAGTTTGGTTACTTGTTGGTTCTTGCTTGGTTGATTCTCTGTTTGGTTGCCGTTGTGCCTTTGTGTTTTGTTATCTTTGTGAAGACTTGTGTGGGCCGAATCTGAGGAGGTGACCTTCATGAAAGTTGTTCATAATATCTTAAAGTATAACGTAATTTAAATCTGAAATTTTTGGAGATCATCTGGGGTCATTTGAAAGTTCATTTTTGGACCGTCTAAAAACTGTCAGAATTACTGTTTACCCAAACTTCTTGTCTTTCCAAATTTTTATAAATTTTTTCAAGTCTCTTTTAAACAAACTTTTTTCACAAAAATTGTTAAGAATACTTGTTTCCATGACATACAAAATTTCAAAACTTTCTAAAGAGATTTGGGTACTATTTGAGATGCATTTTGAAGGCCGGACGGCTTGTCCAAACAAACTGATTTCTGTCTAGCTTCGAGTGACAAAAAAAGATGTTTATAGTCGGAATTGGGTTTCATGCTCTCCTGAGAAATATTTATCAATATGTTTTCTATGACATATCCAAAATTCAGAAATTTTGGAGTTGAATTACTATTTATTTTGAGAGAATTTCAATTGTTGTGTAGTCGCCCAAAATAGCCCCGGTTCTGTATAACTTTGGTTTTCTCTCTCTCGGGAGCTACTCAGTGTTATTATTGCATATGAGAGGCGCGGCTTTTTGCTACATGAGTACAGATTTAGTAGGCATTTGACGAATTGAAAAGATAAGAATTGGTTTGAGTGCTTGAATGCTCGTGTGATCATATAATGCCTTGATGCTTCTTACGCAGGGATTTAACCCGTCTTGATGCATTTTACATGAGATGATACCCAATTTATCGGATGCCCAGCGAGGGCTCGGAGGCCAATTGCGGTGGAGGTCGGATTGGTGCTCCTTATGGAATGCCATCTTAATGCGTTTAACGCGGAATATTGCCATCACCGACGTAGCAGGATGATGCCCGGTTACACCGAAAGACCAATAACTTGATGTGTTTTACGCGGGTTTAGAGGAGCCCGAGCAACCATTAATAATCTAGACTTAGTGAGTGCAATATGCATTATGGAATGCCATGTTTGAGACTAATGTTGGGCATGTCCAGATTATTAAGTGTGTTATGCATGTTCATGCCTTGATTTGGGTTGCTATGCTCGATGAACGTTTGCCATGTTGTGGCGATTCTCTAACATGCAGGGCTTGTGTATGTGCCAATGTGAGGTAAGGGCCCTTGTGATTGATGTGGCACGTTGATTGATAGAATTGCATGTTTAGAATTGTCTGGAAGTACGCGTTAGCCTAAACGAGGCTTAGGTAGTTACTTATTGAGATTTATTCTCATTGTTGTATCCCAAACATTTTAAACCTCCAACCATGAACATGAATGGTTCACCACAATGTTTTGGGGCTACTAATGTATATGGAGCATACGTTGACGGAATACCCGATGGGAGAAGATAGGATTTATATTAGGCATGCTAGCACTGTTTAGGTAGACGAGGGCGAGACCTTTGGGAAACCACATACCTTTTTGGCTTGGTTTTACCGAGACGGAGACGAGTTGTTTGGTCTACTCCGGGGATTTGATGTTCTCCCTGATGACGGAGTAGGAGAGTGGGACCTCATAAAGATCCTTCCACCATATGGAGTTGTTACTAGTCCGGACACCGGTCTTAAAGATTCAGATCTCGAGTCGAAGTCTATGGAGTTTGACCCCGAGCTAGAGCCTGTTGAATCCGAACCCGAGTCGTCTGACGACATGGCTGATCCGGGATCGCTTGAGTACTTCGAGTCCAATCCGAGGACGCTGCCTGAGTATCATGAGGGTGACTGATAGGTTTAGAAATCCCGACTTTTGGGAAGCCCTTTTTTGATTAGAGGAGTTAGGCTAATCGATCACCTAACTCTTTTTGTTACACATGATCCATAGTTAGTTGCCTCATAGAAGGCTTACAAGTGTATATGTTGTTCTTGATGTTATGTTTATAAAAGTATTTCATTGATGTGTATTAAATGTTTGTCTACTATCCCGTTTAATTGTATATTGTATGGCGAGTTCGAGTTTGCTTCCGCTTGCGTTATCGTTGTGATTTTATTGAGTCGGCGACAAGTCCTAAGATATCGCCTACTTGACGACCTAGGCGGGATGTTGTGTGCTTGTGGGAATTGAGGTGTGACGGACCGTTTTATAAATACTTACCTCTAAACCCGCTTTCTCAAGGCAGACCTTACCGGAGGTAGGTCGCGACATTTGTTTATGAAAAAAATTTGCCAAGGAGTTCATAACAAGAAGTCCTAGCTTGGTAATTGACCAATACCATAGTAAAGTACCTCAAAAGGCCCTCTTCCAACCAACCGACATCTATTACAATCTCCCTCCTATCAAATGTTAGTGCATCTACTAACATACAAAGATACCTACAAGACTCTCGAAGATTCTAGAAGGATCGGGAACGTACCTCGAGCTTTAGAGGCTAAGTTTGTCACGTAAGATACCAATTCATCGAGGAAGCGGCCCACGTGTTTGTCTCCGAGTAGCAATGATGCATCGTAGACGGAACCTCTTCATGAGCGTCTACGGATTGCCTGCGATTCAGCCAATAGTGTTCATCCGTGAGATATGTTAATTACATTGCTATCTAAGGCATCTAAGGACAAATAATAATCTTCTATATATGCTCACAGGTAAATATCATCTGATCTAATATCTATCTAGTAGAACAGTATTGTGTTCTGTACTCGTCGCAAAATCATTTCCTACTCTTACCATTCCACTTGTAATTATACAATACAATAGCAATTGTGTATAACTTATTAAACTTTCCTATAAGTACGGATTTAGATATATCCCAAGTTTTCTCAAACTCTAATACAGGGTCAATTGTAATAGGGCAGGGTCAAGGTTCCAGAAACTTGGGAGTCGATTATAATAGGGTAGGTTCCAAACCTATACCCTATCTACCCTATACCCGATCACTCCTAATATATATAGTTAAACTCAGAAAATCTATGATTCTTACAAAATCTAATAACATCAGCCATGCATCACATCATCATATAGAACATAAATAAGAATAATAATGACGAATATGTAGTCCAAAATCCTCATAAATCATCTCGCAATTATAAGCTGATTTCGAGTAGAAAGTTCGAAGTTAAAGGTGACTTTGGTCTTGCAAACAAATCACAAAAAGGAGCAGTTGCTTCTTTCCCATCATCTTTCTCTAAGGATGGAGAGAGAGATTTCACATTCTTCTTTCTTCCCCATTTGGCAGTTTGCTCTTCCTTTTCTTCCTTCTGGATTTCTTGCAATTCTCTCTGCTCGAAACTTGCTCTTCAACAGAAGAACTCCTGTTCATTACAGAGAAGAAAATCCCAAATTTAGAGAAGGTACTTTAAGAACAATTTTCCCTCATTACAAGGATTGTTTAACCACTTTCATGAGCGTCGACCTAACCAACCAGTGCTTGACAAGAAAATTAATACAAATTGGTTCATAAATGCAAGTAGAACGGTCATTGCTCAACAATTATTCTTCGGGTATTCACGCTTAAACTATCAGCATTGACAAGCCGTAACAATTAGAGTTCCAAGATCCTTTCTCATTTATTAAAAAAAAAACTAGAAGAGGCCAAGGGTAAATATGTCTGAGTAATAGCTATTTTAAGATGTACCAATTGTGTTCGAAACAGTCTTCAAAAAAATCAAGGGGTCTTTCCAAATATATTACTCAAAAGGAAAAATTATGAACATTTGTTGAGGGCTTTAAAAGCAAAATCATATTGTGAGATGCTAGTACTTGAATCTTTCAACATATACATATGCACGGAGTCATTGACGGGAATAAAAGGTCGGAAGGGGCCTCCTACAAATGGAGTTTTTGCATTATTTTGAGTGGGTCCAAACTCTTGTTGCTACATTACGTCTAATGATTACACCTGGGACACCCAGCTATATGATCAATGCATTCAACCAAGTACCATTACATATGTGAGTTTGGTTTATGAAAGACCGTTAAGACCGTTAAGAACATGAAAACATAAAGGTACTCACTTCTGAGTTGGATCATCGGCTTTTGGTTCTTTATCTTTCTGCCACGCTTGATTTTGCATCTCTTCCTCAATGAACTGCAATTTCCTCTTTATTTCCTTCCCAGAGCTGATTCCAATGTATTAAGATGTTAGATCAAATCATGTGCTTCTACATGTATGTAAACATTTTGTCTGAAGGAAGGCCTTTACTTTGTTGAGTAACCAAAACATAAGTTCCATGTCTCACTTTAGTCAAGAGTCCATTCCTTAACCATTTATCTTCGGTCATCTGATACAGTACACGACCTATTCAAACTGAGACAAGTGCGAGGCTGAAGCATTTTCAGCATATAAATGACTTCTCTTCTCATAAAAAAAGTAAAATAGGTAACACATTGTTAAGTCTCCAATTCAGTCAATTACCTTCCAGGTTCACCCTCAACAACAGATGGAGACAACCTTTCAGATGATTTCACAGCAGTGCTTCCATCTTGCTTTTGCTTCTTCTCGGCAACATCTAGTGGTGTTTCAATGACTACATCTGGGATCTTTGTCTCCGAGTCCTTCGCAGCAAACTTTTTCTCAAGTGGAGAAGATACAGAGAAATCTTCACCATCTGGTCCTGATGACCGGGCCTCAGGATTCTGATGTGGCAAGCTGTCGTCCTTCTTTTTCTTCTTTTTGGACTTCTTGCAATTCTCTCCGCTTGGAACTTGGTCAACTTCAACAGCAGAACTCCTACTTATCACAGATAAGAAAAACCAAGGTAAAGTTCAATTTTTCCTCGTTATAAGGATTGTTTAACCACTGTCATTAGTGTCTAGTCAACCGACCGGTGCTTGCCATTATACTTAATATGAATTGTTTGCAAATGCAAGTAGAAAGGTCATCGCTCAACATTTACTCTTGAAGTATTCACGCTTAGCTATCTGCACTAACAAGCCATAACAATAAGAGTTCCAAGACAAAAAATTCTGAAGTTTGCTCGAAGGCTTCAAGCACAATCATTTTGAAAAATTTCTAGTACTTCAATCTTTCATCATATACATATGTGTGGAGTCACTGACATGAATAAAAGGTAGAAAGGGATGACCTACAAATGGTGGTCTGTCATTATTTCAAGTGGGGTCCAACTCTTGTTGCTACATCATGTCAAAAGATTACATGTGGAATGAACCCTAGGACACCCAGCTATAGGATCAATGGATTCATCCAAGCACCATTATATATGCGAGTCTGGATAATGAGAGGTCAAAAAGAGCGTAATGACATAAAGGTACTCACTTCTTACTCGGATCATCAGCCTTTGGCTCCTTATCTTCCTGCCATGCTTGATTCTGCGTCTCTCCCTCCACGATATGCAATTTACTCTTCATTTTCTTTGCAGTGCTGATTCCATTGTATCGAGATGTCAGATGAAATCATACGCATCCATGTGTACCTGATTTTATAATGTTTATAGGGAGGCCTTCTGCTTTCGTTGAGTAACTAAAACATAAATTCCATGTCTCACAATAGTCAAGAGTCCATTCCTTAACCACTTATCTTCAGTTAGACATTACACAACCTATTCAAACTGAGATTAGTGCGAAGATGAAGCATTTCCAGCAAATCAATGAATTCTCTTCTTGTGGAAGAAGTAAAAAAGGTAATATATTGTTATGTCTCTAACTTAATCAATTACCTTCCAGGTTCACTGCCAACAACAGTAGGAGACAAACTTTCAGATGATTTCACGGCGGTGCTTCCATCTTGCTTTCGCTTCTTGACAAAATCTAGTGGTGTTTCGATGACTACAACTGGGGCATTTATTTCTGACTCCTTCGCAGAAGACTTTTTCTTAAGTAGAGAGGATACAAAGAAATCTTCCTCGTCGGATTCTAGCAACAGGGCCTCGGAATTCTGTTGTGGCAAGCTATTGACCTTATCAGATTCGCCTTTTTCATGCTTTTTCCTAAGTCGTTGACAATGGTCTTTTCCCTTCCGTGCTTTCCTGTGGTTTGGTTTCTCCTTCTCTGTCGTTAAAAATTCACATTGTAAACACGCCATATAAACATTCTCCTAAACTGAAGATGCAAAACTGGGCAGAATAAGAGCAACCAACATATATGTACTTGTCCATGTAATGCCATCATATGAATATAGGAAGGAAAATCAACTTAAAATTTCAAAGTCAAGAATGCCAAGAACTATAAAACATAATCTGGCATGATGCAAGATCATACAACATTAACAAATCCATAACAAACAGAACAATACAATATGACAACTCCATCATGGTGAAGGCCAAAAGAAAAAAGCACCAATGACATCACATGAATACAAGAAGGAGAAGCAATTTCACATTTCAAAGTGAAGAATGATATCAGTTATATAAGATTATCTGGCAATCATGAAAATAAAAGCAGAATCCTCTGACATCATATTCTTTTTCTATGGTCGTCACATAATCATACAAATTGCTCAAACATCATATTCTTTTTCTATGGTTACACAACTAGTATATTTTGTTTGTGAAAGTTGATACTACATTATCAATAAAGTAATCCAAATAAAAAAAAATGCCGGCAGCAAAGTTTTTAAAGGTCAATTTCTTTATACTTCATCATTAATAATCTTTCTTTCTAAAAGATAAAAGCAACAATTTTTTGGATATTGCCTTTTGCCTCCAGAAACGAGTTACTAGAGGTTTTTCACTGGTCCTACTTCGATGCAGGATGCAAGCAACTCATCAGAAGATTTTGATGCAACAATCTTTAGCAGTAAAAATAGAGACTAGACTTAGTGCACGAATTTCACATTTCATTTTACAAATGCATGGCTGGACTACTGGTACATAGTGACCCAAAATGCAAATTATTCAAAGGTTTCATTGAATCTGAAAAAAGTGAAAGATTAGTAATATATGCTGTTGTAATTGCTTGTACTGATAGCAAGCAAAAAGAGTTTAAGCAATGTCAAGAATTGAACGAAGCATTAAACCAACTCCAAGGATTTTAGATGTGTAATTTAACGAAGCAAAATGGTCTATTGCATTGTTGTGACATCGACAGCTAATCACGATAGATTCGAATTGTTCTTTTTATACAGAATCTAATTGATTTCTCAAAATCGAGAATTTCTTTTCCTTTAGAAATAAAGAATGAAGAGCTGTGCATACATAATTTTCCAAGTAGAAGCTCACCCACAAGCTTATCATGAGAAATAAGAAAAGAACATTGCTAAACTACGAATACCTGATTTATTCAGAATAGGAGAAGGCGGAAGGAATTCAACATCACCATCATTGATAAAGCTATCTTCATACTGGTCGTCGTCCTCAGAAATATCTGTGTCTGTGTCCGCAATATCTTCTCCATAGGACTCTCTAATAATCATTATAAAGGAATGGAACTCTAGAATGAAGCTTCTATATTTAGTGTATAAAACAGTTTAGAAAGCGAAGTCCCTACGGACACTGATTTGTACTTCTTGACCTTTTCAGCTCACCCCAACATGTATAATGTTTGCATGGATAAAATGATGTAATGGAATCCAACCCATCATCTTATACAATTAAAAAACAAAGGTATATGAGAAACGACATGTAATAACTCCACCAAGGATACATGTCATCAACAAATTCTCGACCTCTTCCCAGGTAGTAACCTGTGAGGTGAACACTGCGAACACCGAGAACAGAAAAAATGACTTGATGGGATTCCTCAAATTCCAAATTTATCTGAGCAGATTCTTCTTTTCCTGGAAACAAGGAGCATATAAATACAGGACTCGCATCGCCCACATTGCATTGGACCGTGCTCTTGTTGGTGGCAACACCAATCCCGAGTGTCGCCTGCCCAAAATTTCGCATATCCGCTTAGAAGGAAAAGCAGTAAAAACCTGATGAAATCTGGACATTTCCATGTTGCAATGAACCAAAATCAAAGAACAGAGAAGGGTCTTACCTGGGAGATGTGAAGCCTCGATCCATTTGGCTCGTGAGTATAAGGCTTGCCAGGTTTCACTTCAATCCCTACTCAATCAGTGGAGAAACAGAGCAAACGATATCATCACTCTCATGAAATAAAATAACAAACAAGTCGTATCAAATTCACAGGTAAAAGAATGTGCAAAAGAGAATCAGAATCGACCCCAAAAAACCATTTTCTTGTAACGAAAATGAAGAGGAAAAAGCTAGACAACCTGAATCAGAACGGACTGCATGCATTTTAAGAGAGAGAGAGAGAGACAGAGAGAGAGAGACGGATGATTACCAGAAGCAATGATGGTGCCTCCACAAGTTCCAACCTGTTGCGTGCTAAGCGAGGAACATCCATTTGAGAAGCGAAAGCATGAATCTTGAAAACTGCAGAGCATTTATCTCCTCCGCAGCATCCCGATTCTCTTCGCGCTTCTTTTGTCCAACGAGAAGGAGCGCCGTTTTAAGTCGCGACTCTGCGTACGACAGACTAACTCTAGAAAATTCCATATTGCCCCCCTTTTATTGATCACCAATACCCCAAAGTTACACTATAATGTTTTTATGTCGCAAATAGCTTCCCCCACTTAGGGTGTGCAACCAAATCGGACCACCTGAAAAACAGGTTCGGGAACCAGTTCCTATTTGAACTAGTCTGGGAATCGGTTCCATTTTTTGGGAACCGGTTGGAACCATTCCGATTTCCGGTTCCAAGTGAAGATCCATCCGGGCTGGTTTTGGAACCGATTTTTAGCTTGTGTTAAAAAAAAACGTAGATCATAGAATTACTATATTTTAAATTGTTGTTTTTGGTGAATAGTAATTTTTATTGCTCATCTTAGGGATTGCTGCTTTTGACGAATAATGATTTTTATTGTTCATCTTTACTTTGAATTGTACTAATATTATTTTGCTGGAAAAAATGAACCAGATAAAGGAACAAAAAAAAACAGGTTTTCAAGTAGACTCTGAAATCGGACCAAAAATACAAGGTAGGTTCCAAAACAATTTCCTAGAAAAATAGGGTAGATTCCAAATTCCAAAAATTGGAAATTAGTTATAATAGGGTCGGTTCTAGGTTTCAAACCTAAAACTTACCCATCCTAGAGCCGATCACCTCTCCCTCCCCTTGAGCAGAACTTTGAGAAGAGGCACGTACCCGCCCAAAAGACCCGAAAACCAATTTTACCCAATCCGAATAGACTATGAAAAGTAAACAGTATCCATGTTTCAAATAAACAAATTCCAAAGAAATCGAAGTTTTTGGTCATTCACATTCGACTCAACTAATCGGAAGAGTGCCCAATTTGTTTTGTTGCTATTCATCTACGGAGTGATATTGAATCGATGCATGTGCAATCACATTTTGATTACAATGTATAGCGAACTTAACCATGCTTGCTTGTAAGTGGAAAATTTATAATGGGGAACTTTCCAAATTTGAAATATCAATTACAGAATGTGGTAAAGTTGAAAAGTCCTGTCTAATGTGTTGCCCTAATATGTGAGAAACTACCCTTGTAATTGATATGTTTATCTCAAAAAATTAATGTCCTTCTATTTTAAAATAGAAAATGAAAGCATCTTGAAAACTTCTTACGCGTCGAATTAAATTTCAAACCAAAATGTACCATTTAAATTCAATTCTCAAGTATGCTCTTTGGTGCTTGACTCACTCCTTGCGTGGACTATTTGCCATATCTACCGTTTGGATATTTTAACGTACATAACTGAAACGGTATCCAAAAAAAAAAAAGATTTAAAAAAGAAAATGGAGACGGTCAAGAGAGAGTGAACAATTACGAAATAATTAAATCTAAGTGATAAACTTAATGGTTATTTCATCCTTGTATTTTACTATCAAATTTTCTTTTTATTGTGCATTACTTTTATAGTGATAACCTTCTAACTTTCACTTCCAGGACATTAATAGAGTGTACTGATATATTTAATGATGGACATTCAAACTTGAAAGTACATCAACAAGTACATTTTTTTTGTATAAAAAAGGTTTACAGTCGAATAAAAAAATTGAATGTCGAGAATTTACTATCCCTAATTTATCCCATAATAAAACACCAAATAACTCTTGAGTAAGCAGTAAAAAGAACTAGGACCCAAAACCTTGTCAATATCAAGATTAACAAAGATCACCATCAAGGTGCAAACTCATTAAAAAATCCTTCATAGAAAGAACTCGAGTACATCAGTAAGCAGAAGATAAAGAAAACGAAGTCTATATAAAAACGAATGGGAATAACATAAATGGTGGAATGAAAACACCATTTAGAGGGCGGAAACACCTGTCTTTTGTATTTATGACAAAATACTAAAGGCATATAGACAATATTTTTATGAAAACAATCTTTCCATTTGTGATTTTGCAATATGTAGCAACTTTTGTATTTTTATGACAATGCTCTTATGAGAACACTCATATATTTTTAATGAGAACACTTATCCACTCGAGTACAATAATAAAAACACCCTTATATTTTTATGACAATATTTGCCTTTTGTGTTTGCAATAAATAGCAACTTTCACCCTATCCATTTGTGATTTTAATTAATTAGTTCTCTTAATGCTATTTTTGTTAATTCAACAAATTAGAGTGTTATAGCCATTTAGAGGGCAGAAATAGCGTGAGCCCAAATTAAAGATTTCCTTTTAAAGAAGTATGTGTTAATTGCATATTAAAAAATGTCAATGGCTGTTTCCTTTATATTTGCTCTGATTTGGATAATAATATTAATTTGTATACTACAAGATTGTGAATGAATGATTAATACGTGAATAAAATGTGATTCCCTAATTGAATCAATTACATATCAGTTCCAAACTAGAGGAATGTTACATTAAAACTTTGTTTAAAAACAATGGTGGTAGAAAGCAACGTGCGACGTGAAGGACATGATCAGTTGTGGATTTTTACACATATCCTTTTTATTTTATTATATTATGTAGGAATGAAGATGTTTTTGGCTCAACATCCTTTGTCCTGTTCCACTAGAACCTTTGTCTTGTCTTGGGTTGTAGTGTATATAGCATGTGATGTAGCTCGAGTAGAAAGTAATGGTTTATTTCCTAAGGCAAGGATCTAGGATTAGTGTCAATTAATAAGTTGGAACAACTTCGCAAGTGTAGTCTATTTTCGATTTCTAAATCAAAAGGATTCAATTTGAGCAAGTTTCAAATCCAAAAAGGGAAAATTTTGTTGGAATTAGTGGAACTCTTTTGATCAAAAATGTAAGGTGCGAAAAACAACCGTTTATGATTCTTTGATAGAAATAATTGAGAAAAAGGGGCATGTTGCCGCCATTGAGAAATGATAAAAAATCACTGAAGTAATATCTAAACCCAATGATTCAAGGCAAAACTAAAATATCTTGGAATAAGGAAATATTTCACGTTCGCATAACCTTCGTAATCTCAAGAAAGTAGGATTTTTGGCTATGGGCCTAGCAAAAGAAAAATTGGGATACGATCCTATAGGATCTCCCTCCTTTATAATCGGACGAGAAAGTTTCCTTTTATCCTGCTCAGGTAGTTACACCAAATAAGGTATATACGATCTATAAGAATAGAAAAAAAGATTATGATATTTCGATTTAGGGAATTGTAAAAAAAAAAGGGAAAGAGATAAAGATTATGTAGAAGTGGAAGATGAAAATGGTCTAGCTTACAATGATGAGAATATAAACATGAAAATTTGCAAAAGTATCCCTATTGAATTAGCGATATTTTGGAGCAAAAAAAAACATAGCGATATTCGCCACGTACCTCTTTTGAAACCTGGTATCGACAACAAAAAGGCGTTACAAACCATTGATGTGATTTACAATATGAGCAAGGGCACTAGGGACGAAACAGTCATCTACTTGAAGATAGTTAGCCAAGCCTATCTAACTGGACTGAAAAATTAATTACGGCAATGGATTCTCATAACCCATTTTTATACGTACATGAGATATTCATTAATTTATTTGACATCATTAATGCACAAATGTTTTTTCATAATTATAATAGTGGTATTATGATAATTACTATAATATGTATTAGAAAATGCTAATTAACAATAGATTTAAGAAAATCCTTTTTGAAAGCAACAGTAGACATTAGATATACAGTTTTTTACAATGAAAATACCAATAATAATGGCAATGAATTATAATAGTAACAACAGCAGCAGCAGCAGCTGTCACGCTTCGAACCCCGTTGAGCTCGCAACATCCCTCTCTGTGGTCGAACTAGTGTAACGTCCCAGGAAAACGTCGTCGACCCAAATAAACCCATCAGAGTTTAATCGCGGCAGAAACAATCATATAATCCCGGACAACAAAATTTTGAAGAACCCGAGGAGCAATAAATTACCAAACCACCAAACAAAATATTACACTTCCAAAATATTTACAATATCCACCATTAAAAGCACAAAATATAATTTACACGTACACTGAATTGCTAAACTATACATCACCAATATCAAAAAAGATCAGCAGCCTACTGGGTCAGCACTATACCAAAAAAGGGACAACCAATACCAAGAACTAATCCCTACGCCCTCTGGATGGCATCCACTTTTACTCGCTCTCCTCAGAATCCTCATCTAAATCCTCGTCTGGCACGTGCTCATCTGAAGACTTCGGGTTGGCCTCAATCTCTATGGGGTTATCCTCATCCCCCGACTCTATAAGGACCTCGATCCACTCCTCCCTATCCTCTTTTGGCTCGACTACTGGTTGGACCTCCTCCTCATCCTCTAGTTCCTCCTCAGGGACCTCCTCATACTCGCTCTCCATTCTTACGCTCAAAAACATATATCGATCTCATCACATTTCCGAACTCCACACATCACACTCGTTCACGCACCACCACATCATTTTCATTAAACTTGCCATCGTGACCCGCGTAAACACGCCTCAGATTTGATCTCACTTTCTCTTGCCGCATCATACCATCTCATGCTCAATCACTTTCCTTAGCCCGCGTAAACACGCCTCAAACTTACTGATCGCGACCCATGTAAACATGCCTCAGGTCCAATCCCATTCTCACTTTCTTTCCACAGCCCAAGCCAAAAAGGCCCACATGATCGCGACCCGAGCTTAAGATGCCTTGGCCTGATTCCATTCCCGCTTTCTCTCACTTTCTTTCCTTAGCTCACGCCAAATACGACAGGCCTACATGATCGCAACCAGGAGCTTAGAATGCCTCGGCCCGATCTCATAGTCGTATCATGACCCACGTAAACACGCCTCAGGGATTTAGTGATCACACGAGCATGCCAACACACCGTATTTTATCTATACCCCGCGTAAACACGCCTCAGAGCCTTTTAGTGATCACACGCACGTCGCACACCACAAATCTCACACGTGCACACACTCGGGCATTAATTAAATGCACATAATTGCACCCAATTCAACCACTTCAATTTAGCTATGTCACAAACATACAACCAACACACAATTTGCCATTTTTCACATCCAAAACTATGTCACATCAATCCCGGCACTTCACGACACTTTCACGCAATTACGAGCCGGATCAAGTAATCCAATCTACACACCAAACAACACATTCCAGCATCTAAATTAGCCAAATTCAGCCCTCAATCGGCCTCTAAATTTCCACCAAAACATTCCAATTTCTTCCCTAAGGCCCGTCAATCAATTTAGCCCTTGAAACTATACTAAACCGTATGTAAATGGGTCCGATAATATCCAATATACTAGGCGAGGGTTCGATTGCGACTTACTTGGAATTTCCAAGCAAGATCAACCTATCTAAGGTTGATTCGGTAGTCGGGGCACAGCGACTACGGCGGTGACCTTGCAGCGGCGACGATCAGCAACGGCGGTGGTGGCTCGGCTTAGGCCGGCTTGTCCACGGCCAAGAGAGAGAGTGAGTGAGCTGAGAGGGAGAGGGGGACGGCGGCGGTGGCATGATGGTGGAGGGGGTTCGGCTTGGTGGCGGGAGCGGCAGCGGTGCGATGGACGATGGCGGTGCGGCAAAGGGAAGAGGGTGGCGTTCGATGGGGGAGAGGGGAGAGAGAGAGTTGCCGTGAGGGGGGGGGTAGAATGAGGAGAGAGAGAGAAATTTGGCTTAAAAACCAATAATTTGTGCCCTTGATGGTAAAATGACCATCTTGCCCTTCTCTCACATTTCCAATCGACAGCTGAGATTCATTCTTATCCTAAGATCGATGACCACGATCTAATCTTTTCAAAAAACATCCAAGGGTAATTTGAGAATTTCATAAAAATCAAAGGGCAAAATTGTCCAAAAATTGTCATTTATAAACTTAGGGCGAAATGACCAAAATGCCCTTCTCCAATAACACTTGGCCTTAACAAATTCCCAGGGGTAAAACGGTCATTTTCCATCCTTTGCCGAATTTCAATTTTTCTAAAGGATTCGAACAATTCCAAAGCTGAACGTTTCAATAACAACGTCGTTCAAATGTTCTGTCGTGACTTCCTAATTTCCTATGCCCAAATTAGTCTCTAATTAATAACTGAATTTTATATAACGCTACTTGAGCGTTTCTCAAACTAACGGGCGGCTTTTCGGGAAATTCATATATTCGACCCGTGACTGATATTAAGTCAAGTCATGTGCAAGTTTATTTAGATCGTGACGATCTCAGTTGTCATGTAATCGTGAGGATTGATCGCTAGTCCCATCGAGCACGATCGTTCGTTATAGGTTCTAGATCGTTTGCCAACTCGCCTCGTGGTCAAACGGAATCACCCGTGATCCACTCGTATGACGGTGACGAATCAGCCCATAATTACCTAAGATCAGCCTACATTGGGTCAAAATGTCATCTCGACAACTCTATGGTCGAAAGTCGATTTACAATCGAATTTTCTTTAATTGCATGTATTTAAATCCCTAATTAGCCTTTCTCTAATGGTTAGTATCCTAGGAGTGATCAGTTTCGGGCAAGAACTCATTACAAGAACGTTCATAAAACCAATCATTTCATAAATCCCAAATGAGCAATTTTCGAAATGTCACAGCAGCAGCGGCGGCAACAACAACAACATACTTAACTGAAAAACACTAATTACAAAACCCTCTCATTATTATTGGACAAAAACCCATAATATATATAAGATTAATCATATAAAATTAAAAATCAATTAGCTAAAGTACAATCAATTAGCATCAATGGATCATCGATGTAGTGTAATTAATACATAATACGAGTTTATAATTTTATATCGATACATAGATATGTGCTTACTACTAACTTAACTGATGACGTCATAAGAAGGCATAAAATGACATGAATTTCCATGGTGCTGTGAGTTGCACAAAATTCACTATGAATATCATACCTATATATGGACAAAATCATCATTTACGATAATGAAGATGATTGGCAAGTAATCAATTAATGCATTAGAATACAAAATAATTGCCTTGTATTTAATATATCACTCATGTTTTCTTACAACAATTTAAATTTTGATAAAAGGGGTTTAAATCTCTATATGTTAGCAAATATACATAGCGTCGCCTGTATGGACAATTGAAAGTTTTAGAAAATAAAGATATTCTTTGCATGTAGTAAACATGACATGTCGCAAAAATATGATCTTGCTATGCTTCTTGCCATGTTTCATTGTACTTTAGCTTTTAATTTGTAATTTTTTAGTGTTCAACATTAAATACTACAAACTTTTAGCATTTTATATAATGTTCTAATAATTAAAAATAATTTGAAATGCTTAATATACAAAAAACCCAACGAAAGCATTATGTAGTCAAATCTACTATAAAGTTACATGCACCATGAAACAATTTCTTCAACGTTTTAAATCTACTCAATCGACCATTTCGGCAAGCCGCTCACCAATGTTCTTCCACGGTTCCACGACTATCACATAGGTACAACTATTAAAAACTTTATCAATTGTGCTTATATATCATAGGCATAAGAATGGTGCAATCCTGCAAGTGCATTTCACCTATTTGTCCTAATAATAAACAATCAAATTGTCAAACTCTGAAATTTAATGTTAGTTTGTCGAGTTGATTTTTCTCTAAATTACTAATTCTCCTCATTGATTATCGAATTAATCTTAGATAACCTTTAGAGAAATTTTCGAAGCGACCAACGAATGCATGCATATATACTCCTAAATTTAGTATGATATCTCGAATTATTTAATTTTAGCAACGTTTATTATGAATCTTCGTTCTCGCTTGGATACGACTCTTCAATGCTGCCGTTCTCTCTTTTTCTTGCCTGTCAATAGTAAACATTTTTCACCGTGTAGCAGCCAGACTTTGTACCTGTCCACATTAGTTCATCGATTTCCTCATTAGGTTTGATTGGAATGGAAAGGATTTCCTGCTTGATCTGTTCATCGAAAAGTGCATCCAATTTTTGCACATCCCATTGATTCTCTTCTGGAATAATCAATTCAGCTACATTCCTTGGATCATTCAAGTTTGCAGGTCCCCCAATAAGACCTCTTTTTAGCCACCTATCTGTCCTTATATCTACTTTTTCCCCATTTCCTATTGACCACATTGTTGAGTTGGATATTGCTTCCCGTCCCATAAGTAGGCTTTGCCAACCCCAAGATGGCCTAAATCCTTTCTCAGCATGCCAGAATTCCTTTCTATGAAAATAGATGCCTCTCAAATTCTACTCCGTAAAGATTCTGGGAATTTGATTAAACGCCATGCCTGTTTGCCTAGCATAGCTTTGTTAACAGTGACCAAGTCCTTAAAGCCCATGCCTCCTTTGTCTTTCCTAGTTTTCAAAGTTTCCCAGTTTTTCCAATGTAATCCAACCTTTGAATCACTGTTTTTCCACCAAAAACTAGCTATTTTCCACTTGATAGCTTTACAAATAGTGACTGGGAGTTTGAAGATGGACATTGCATATTGTGGCGAAGCTTGAACCACTGTTTTCAACAAAATTTATTTCCCCGCCCTCGATATCAATCGTTCTTTCCACCCTTCTAGTTTCATGTTTACTCTCCCCAAGATCCAAGAGAACATATGCTTCTTTGAGGCGCCCTAGTCTGAAGGAATTCCTAGATATTTTCCTGTGTGACGAATCTCCAGAGGATCCTTAACTCCCTAGCCATGTTATCCCTCAATGATTGAGGGCATCCTTTACTGAAAAATATACCTAATTTGTTCAGGTTGATAGCTTGTCTTGATGCAAAACAGTATTGATTGAGGATTGCAGAGAAATTCTGGCATTCAGTAAGAGATCTATCTAGAAAAGATATTGAACCATCTGCAAATAGTAAGTGGGAAAGGGTTGGGCAGAATCTATTTAGTTTAATTCCCTTAATGCTCCGATTCTCCATTGCTGTATCTATCAATGATGACAAGCAGTTCGCCACTAAAATGAATAGATAGGGTGATAATGGGTTTGTCACACCCCGCACCCTATGGCGCGTCACATCCCTCGCAAGGGTCGATTACAAGTGCGACGTCCCAGGACTCGTCGTCGATCCGAAACCCAAAACAAAGAACAAGAACACGCGGAAGCAACACAATACCCGGACAATAAAACACGTGACCAAGGATAGCGACACAAATAATAATTACAACTAGCACAAGCTACGAAGACATACAATATCCATTACAACCTAAGCACTTAAATCGAAAAGGGTCAATGGCCACTGGCAACGAAAGGGTAAGTGGCTCGGGATCAGACTCCCACTCCATCGGCTCTTCCTCCTCGGGGTCGTAATCCATCTGAAGGTCGGAGGTCTAAAAAGTTGGATTTAAACAACAGTGAGAATAAATCTCAGCGAGTAGACCCTCTAAACCTAAACTAGGCTAACATGCACCTCCTGACGAGCACCAACCAAACAACACATGGTCTAAACCATAAATGACTTAAGCCCTCGGGCCCAAATCCAAAACTTACTTAACCCTGTAGGTTAGACAATTGATATATAATCACAATCATGCCACAGAATTCAATCACGGCACATATATGCATATTCCTTCGTCACGACGCATGTCATGCATATACTCGTGCTCGCACTCATACTCATGCCTCATTGATGCATCATCGCACACTTGCATGGTAGCATTCTTGCCATTTATCAATTTCTCCTCCGACTCGCGTTAAACGCATTCGGTCTGACCTACGTAAAACGCATCAAGTCTATCACTTCGAGATCAATCTCTGGCCTGCGTTAAACGTACTAGGCTCATGACATATAACCCGCGTAAAACGCATCAGGTTGGTCATCTTCCGGTAAACCGGGATCGTCCCGCGTAACACGCCTCAGGACGGATTCACTACCCTGCGTAAAACGCATCAGGGCATTTTAGGTGATCACAATGCACATGTCATTCGTGCACACTCGTATATGCACATACCGTGCCAATACTTGAGATGCACACTCATGGCTATAACATTCATACTTGAGGCATTCGAGAAATTCACATTAAGCATTCAATTGCACAACACCACGTGTTCAATTCACAACGCAATATGCTCAATTTACACCACACATATTCAATTTAATGAATCAATATGCCCAATCAATCAATTAATTCAAATCAGCCATGGTACATCATTGGCACACGAAAATCACGCAATTAAGCCATTAAACTTCTACAAGTCTAAGGTCCACCAAGCCTAACCTTTCTCGGCCACCTAAGTACTCAATCCTGGCATCATGTAACTACTACCAAGCCATAAACAACCAGCCACTTAATGGACAAATCAAGCACACACAGCCATTCACAATTAATCCTCAATTTCGCCGAACAAGACCCGATAAATTCCACTATGGCCAGCCACTAACCAGTCCCCTCTAGGCCTCTAATCCACCTCCAAATCATCACATTAGGCTCCTAGATCCACCACATAAACAACCACTATACGGCCCGATTGTTGCGCCCATTACATTCTGCATTTAGGCCGCGATTAATCCACCTAATGATCCGATCGAACCTACCTTAATCGATCACCAACCAGATCACCTTAGGCTACTAAACCACTTCCAAATCATCACATTGGAGCACAAAAGTCACCATGGAAACAGCCACTAAAAACAAGGGAAAACCGAATACACAGATTCGGAGCAATTCTGAGCTAGCGCACAGTTCTGGAATCCATTTTCAAATAAATAGTAATTCAACTCCAAAAATTATAAAATTTGGATATGTTGTACAAAACATCTCAATGAACATTTTCTGTGAAGAACTCAAAATCCAGTTCTAACCATAAACAGCTCGTTTTGACACTCAAAGTAGAAAAAAATCCGGTTCGCTCAGACAGCCCCTCAAGCCATCAAAATACAGCTCATTCAGTGCACAAATCATTTTGGAAAGCTCTGAAATTTTTATATGTTATAGCCACAAATGTACCCAACAATTTTTCTGAAGGAAGTATTTTGAAAACTGTCCTGGAAAAATTTATAAAAATTCTAACAGACCCGAAGGTCGGGTGAACAATAAATCGGGCAGTTTTATTTCGGTCCAAAGATGGACTTCCGAATGGCATCAAAAGATTTTCAAAAATTCCCAAATTAAAATATGTTATACTTAAAGATGTTGGGAACAACTTTCATGAAGAACACTTCATCAAATTCGGCCCACACAAGTCACACCAAAAATAACAAAATCCGGCGATGCAACAGTAACCGTACCGAAAATCAACAAATATGCATCACCAAGCAAACCAAGCTCAACTAACCACTAATCCAATTATCCACAGCCTTTAAACCATCCCTAAAGTATCACCTTAGGCCATTAAAATCACTACAACTTCAGCCCCAAATCAGCCCATACTAATTAACCCCTAAAATACCCTAGTAACCCCTAAAATCCATCTAAAAGTGTAAATTAGCCTAATTAGGGTCTAGGGTTATACTCACTTGAAATCCTAAGCTTTAAACAAGGCCAAACAAGCGGCAAAGGTGGCTGGACAGTGGCGGGGCAGCGGCGGCGATGGGTGGCTTTCCCGGCGACGCGAGCGGCGGCGGCTTGCAAACGGCGATCCACGAAGGGGGCTGCTCATGTGGCTGAAGAAAGGGAGAGGGAGAGAGACGGCTAGATGGTGGGACAAGGTGGTGGTGGTGGTAGAACAGCCCCGGTGGTGGCGGAGCTTCTCCGGCGAAGGGCCTTCCACGGCTAAAACAAGAAGAAGAAAAAGAAGGGGAGTAAGTTGGCATGGAGGAGAGGAAATGGTCTACTGAAGATGGGAGAAATGAAGAAGAGAGAGAGAAACTAGAAGGCTTATAGAGTGAGTGAGTGAGTGGAGTTGGTGAATTACTTCTCATAATGCCCAAACTACTCCTAATCAAGGGTTTGAGAATCAATCAAGCTCACTAGTGGAGGGGCATTTGTGTCCTCAACAATTTGAATTATTGGGGCTGAAGAGACTAAATTTTAAACTCCAAAATAATGTCCAATTAAGCCCAAAATTCGGAATTCCAACTTATGGCACAAGGGCAAAACGGTAATTTTCCGATCCCGGGTCAAATTTCCAAATTTCGACTCTATGGGTTCCATATATGAGTGGCCACATAAAAATGATGTCGTCCTTGCAAAATAATCGCATACACCCACGAAATTCAATACCAAAGTCCGTACTCAATTCCACGATCAATTCAACTCAATTTGCAGTTTTAGTGTCTCTCACTAACGGGCGGCTGTTTAGGGGTTACGCGTATCGACCGAGGGTACTCGAGTCGTGACAATGTTATTTCCCAGAGAACATGAGGATCTATCGCTAGTCCCGGGGGTCGCGGTCGTTCGAAACAAGTTCGGGATCTTTCGTCGCGCGTATACTCTCGGTCGTGCGGAATCACCCGCTATACGTTCGTACGTCGTCGGTCTACCTCAATCCGTTACTCTCCTTGGACCGGTCCACTTGGCACAAAATGTTCTCTCATCGTATCTCGAAATCGGACTCAATTCGCGGTCAAGTTCTTGGGTCAACGTACCGTTTTTCCTAGTTAGTCTTTCCCTATTGGTCAGTATCCCGAGATTGATCAAATCCGGGCGAGACTTACTGAAACACAATGAGAAATAATATCTATTTCATTGATAACGAAAGTGAGTCGAATTTCGGGATGTTACAATTCTTCCCCCCTTATAAAAATTTCGTCCTCGAAATTTGTATTATAAACTTATCTCCTCAACAACTGGGGGTTTGACGTCATATGGCCTCTTTGCTTTTCTCAAACGGCACATTCTACCCGTTGGTGCTCCCCTACACTTTGACCACTGGGACTGTCTTATTATGTGGCCTACGATCCTTTTTGTCCTCAAGCTACACTAGCCTCTCCACGTATGACGCTTCGTCGTCCACGTCTGTCTTCTCTTAACGTGGGTCATATTTGGTTCGTATTCCTTCAATATCGACACGTGGGATACATCATATACTTAGGACAGATTGAGCGGCGAGGTAGATCAATAGGTCAGACTTCCAATCTTTTCCAAAATATCAAACAATCCGACATATCTCGGCTCAACCTTTCTTTCTTGCCGTATTAAGGCAATCTTTTCATTGAGGAACACTTGGACTGACACTTGGTTCCCAATCTCAAGCTCTAAAAGTCGTCGTCTCCAATCGTGTGACCTTTCTGACGACTCTACTTATTTGTCCGACTCAAAGTCCGTTCGCATTGTCAGGAAGTGCACTGACTTAATCAATCTATCAACTGCTATTCCGATGGAATCGGGTTTTCTCTGGCTTTACATTAATCTCGTTATAAAATCTATTTGGACATGCTCCCCTTTTCGTTCTAGAATTTTCCAACGGTTACATTAACCCTCCAGGCTTACAGTTTTGTGCCTTCACTTATGGGCACTTCAAACACTTGGCCATATTTACCTTCATCCCATTTTTCCGACAGTGTCGCCACAAATCCCGGCACATTTTGTATTGCCCATGTGAACGTCGTAATTACCTTCATCCTTACGTCGTTGGACACACCTTTGTGCTACTCGGGTGAACCTTATGCTTACTGCGGAAATTTCCATTCAAACTTTTCCTCCTCGAGTTTTGCCTCATCGGGTACACACAATCATTCTTAGAACTCAAATTTCTATCTCTGAATACACAGAAGTTCAACTTCCTCATATCGGCATCCATCTCAACGACTATTTTGAATCTCTTGGCCCATAAATTGCCATTCTTTGGTTTTGGCCTGGATCTCCAACTTGATCCTCAATGCAACTAACAAGTTTGACACTTGGCTCACTTCAAATTTAAAAGCTCGAATCCCTGAGCCTGTCTGACAAGGCTCACTCTCTAATCATCATGCGCACCATCACTGACTCATGACTTAACACATCTGTTACTCGTCTAGCCCTTCCATGACAACACCGGTCATTGCAATCAATTCTTCGTCGTGCATCAGATAAATCATCTTATACGGTCTCAACTGGCGTGATGCACATGCTATAACTCTACTGTGTTACGTCAACGCACACTCCCAAGTCTTCTTAATGAAGCGTTACTATAGACCTTGAATCCTCCCGATCCGGTTGAACATTCAATATCGGGGTAATTATCAGCCTATATTTCAGCTCTTGGAACTCCGTTCATACTTATCATTCCATTCAAACTTAGTTTTCTTTCTCAAACAGCCGTGTCAACAGCACAGCTATCGACAAGAATTCTTCTACCAAACATCGATGATTGTCAGCAAAATCTAGAATACTGCGAGCCTCAGTTATTGGCATCCATCTTTGCCACTTAGCTACCACCTCGACCTTAGTCAGGTCCATAGAAGTCCCATCTCCCGAGATGATGTGTCCAAGGTACGTTAATCAATTAAGCCAGAATTCGCACTTACCACACTTGTCATAAAGTGCGTGTTCTCTTAGGGTCCGTAGTATCTCTATCGATTGTAGCTCACACTCCTCAAAGCTTGTCGAATATGCTAAAATAGCATCAACAAACATCATGACGAATCGGCCCAAAAAGATTTTTCTTGAATACCCTATTCTTTAGGCCCATCGAAACACTAAGGGATATTCCTTAGATCGAGGGCATCACTATAAACTTACAAGGCTCATACCTCTTCTGTTAAACAGTCGTAATTATACTCTCTTTCCGTATTCTAAATAGATGATATCCGATCCGTACTTCGATCTTAGAGTACACTGAGGTTCCTTACAATTGATTAAATAGATCGTCGATCCTCGGCAGCGATCACTTCTTCCCGTCTCCTGGTTCTACTACTGATAAATCATATACAACCTTGATGTACTGCCCTTTTTTTTCATCACACACAATATAGGAACTCCCCACCGAGGCATACTAGGGCAGATAAAATTTATCCACAAGTCCTTACAACTAGACTTTCAATTCCTTTAATTCCCAACAAGAACAATCAATACCACACCCTCGAAATCAACTCAATTCCGAGGCCAATTCTTTTACAGTTTCCCGTTCCCGTTCTAGTGGCAACCCAGAAATTTCTAAGGAAAGACCTCGGAAGGTTACACATCTCGTTAATTCTTCCGACTTTAGTTCCATCATGATCGGGTCACTACGCCCACCAAGCGTCCTTCACAACCTTTATCTGACATCTAATCACCTCAAGCAAGGGCCTCTAAGGAATTGAGATTCCTCCTCGACTTTCCTGAAATCCAAACCTAGGACGTCCATCCGGACTAAACTGGATCGTCTCATTGCTGCAATCCATAACGGCTTTCTGCCTTACTAGCCAATCCATTTCAATTCTCAAATCAAAATCATACCTGACCAACACTGTCAAGTCGACACTCTTTCCTCTGCTCCCGTTCACTATCTCATAGTTAAGACGTCCCAACGATATCAACACCTTATCATTAAAAATGGGTTGTCACACAACACGCGGGTGTTAGCACAGCAGGCTTAATCCCAACCAGTCGAACAAATTCTCAAAGTTCCCACGCTTACTACAAATCTCAAAACGGTTCAGTTAATGGTTTGGCTTTCTGATCTTCTTTCAAACCGGTGGGACGAATCATTTGTTTCCCGCCATCTAATCCTTCCTAAAGCAGTGGTTATCTATATTCTGAGCATACCACGATCCAAAAGTGGCTGCTCTTTTCCACTGATCTCGCTCCATCACTTGAGCTCATTTGTACACTTCCCCATCATTCCTAATGTTCAATGAAATCATTAGGCTTTGGAGATCTAACTTCAATCTGTCTCGGAATCTCTGAACCTTGTCCTGTGGATTCTTAGCCAACCTAACGGACTCTGTTTCAAATCGTTCCATAGTTATCTGCCTTCGGCGAAGTAGTATACATTTCGGTAATTTCCTTCCTTGGGCATTCTCCGGGAAAACACTTCCCATAAAAATTCTCTATAAACATGGCCCAAGTCCGGGCTGTACTCATGGGGAATATCCTATCCCTGGCGGTCTTCCACCCATTCTTTGTGTCCTTCTGCAGTTAATACACTACCAATGTTATTTTCTCAGCCTCGGTGTACCCTAATATGTTAAAGGCTTTCTCAACTTCCGCTACCAATTTCGGTGCAGCCTCTAGGTCACCCCTACTATTGAACTTAAGAAAGTTTAACTCGAGAAATTATTCCACCAATTGATACACTCACCTATTGGCTACTACCTGAGTTTGGCCTAACTGGCATTATTCCCACTCATAGCAATAATCACTGCAACCTCAGCAGCCTGGGCAACAATAGCGGTCCCTTTCCCGAGCTAGCCTACCTATACATTCCTTATTTCTTATAGGGTCCGAGTCACAACCTCTAATCTCAGGCCTCGAGCCTCATGGCCTGTTACACTTTACTACTCTTGGGTTTCCTTATCCCTTAGACTGTCATTCATGCTGCCTCACTATTCAGCTACCTGATATAACTCCCTTAAAGGATCAGAGACCTAAACCAATCTAACCGGTCTAAAGTCCTAGGCAGGTATCACGATAGCAGTCAAGCAATCAACATGCGATCTAGCATAAACAACACAAGACCTTAATCAAAAAGGAACATACACTCACCTCAGGTCCTGTCGCACCAACATTTCACGGGTCAAATCACATCAAACAATTAAGACATAGACAGTCATGAGGTACACTCAGCACACAATGTCTCCCTACTAGCTACCAAGGTCATTGCTCCTTATCACTCCAAGCTCCGACCGATTGGAATCGAGCTGACATTGCTCTGATACCAAATCAAACGAGGATGTCACACCCTGCACCCTACGGCGCGCCACATCCCTCGCAAGGGTCGATTACAAGTGCGACATCCCAAGACGCGTCGTCGACCCGAAACCCAAAACAGAGAACAAGAACACGCAGAAGCAACACAATACCCGGACAATAAAACACGTGACCAAGGATAGCGACACAAACAATAATTACAACTAGCATAAGCTATGAAGACATACAATATCCATTACAACCTAAGCACATAAATCAAAAAGGGTCAACGGCCACTGGCAACGAAAGGGTAAGTGGCTTGGGATCAGACTCCCACTCCATCGGCTCTTCCTCCTCGGGGTTGTAATCCATCTAAAGGTCGAGGGTCTGAAAAGTTGGGTTTAAACAACAGTGAGAATAAATCTCAGCGAGTAGGCTCCTAAACCTAAACTAAGCAAACATGCACTTCCTGACGAGCACCAACCAAACAACACACGGTCTAAACCATAAATGACTTAAGCCCTTGGGCCCAAATCCAAAACTTACTTGACTCTGCAGGTTAGACAATTGATATATAATCACAATCATGCCACAGAATTCAATCACGGCACATATATGCATATTCCTTCGTCACGACGCATGTCATGCATATGCTCGTGCTCGTACTCATACTCATGCCTCATTGATGCATCATCGTACACTTGCATGCTAGCACTCTTGCCATTTATCAATTTCTCTTCCGACTCGCGTAAAACGCATCAGGTCCGACCCGCGTAAAACGCATCAGGTCTATCACTTCAAGATCGATCTTTGGCCCGCGTTAAACGCATCAGGCTCATGACACATAACCCGCGTAAAACGCATCAGGTTGGTCATCTTCCAGTAAACCGAGCATTGTCCTGCGTAACACGCCTCAGGACGGGTTCACTACCCCGCGTAAAACGCATCAGGGCTTATTGTGATCACACATTCACAGTCACCAATTTTTATCTGAACCCAGCGTAAAACGCATCAGAGCATTTTAGGTGATCACAATGCACATGTCATTCGTGCACACTCGTATATGCACATGCCGTGCCAATGCTTAAGATGCACACTTATGGCTATAACGTTCATACTTGGGGTATTCGAGAAATTCACAATGAGCATTCAATTGCACAACACCACGTGTTCAATTCACAACGCAATATGCTCAATTTACACCACACATATTCAATTTAATGAATCAATATGCCCAATCAATCAATTAATTCAAATCAGCCATGGTACATCATTGGCACACGAAAATCACGCAATTAAGCCATTAAACTTCTACAAGTCTAAGGTCCACCAAGCCTAACCTTTCTCGGCCACCTAAGTACTCAATCCTGGCATCATGTAACTACTACCAAGCCATAAACAACCAGCCACTTAATGGACAAGTCAAGCACACACAGCCATTCACAATTAATCCTCAATTTCGCCGAACAAGACCCGATAAATTCCACTATGGCCAGCCACTAACCAGTCCCCTCTAGGCCTCTAATCCACCTCCAAATCATCACATTAGGCTCCTAGATCCACCACATAAACAACCACTATACGGCCCGATTGTTGCGCCCATTACATTCTGCATTTAGGCCGCGATTAATCCACCTAATGATCCGATCGAACCTACCTTAATCGATCACCAACCAGATCACCTTAGGCTACTAAACCACTTCCAAATCATCACATTGGAGCACAAAAGTCACCATGGAAACAGCCACTAAAAACAAGGGAAAACCGAATACACAGATTCGGAGCAATTCTGAGCTAACGCACAGTTCTAGAATCCATTTTCAAATAAATAGTAATTCAACTCCAAAAATTATAAAATTTGGATATGTTGTACAAAACATCTCAATGGACATTTTCCGTGGAGAACTTAAAACCCAGTTCTAACCATAAACACCTCATTTTGACACTCAAATTCGAACAAAATCCGGTTCGCTCGGATAGCCCCTCAAGCCATCAAAATACAGCTCATTTAGTGCCCAAATCATTTTGGAAAGCTCTGAAATTTTTATATGTTATAGCCACAAATGTCCCTAACAATTTTTTGAAGGAAGCATTTTGAAAACAGTCCTGGAAAAATTTATAAAAATTCTAACAAACCCGAAGGTCGGGAGAACAATAAATCGGGCAGTTTTATTTCGGTCCAAAGATGAACTTCCGAATGGTATCAAATGGTTTCGAAAAATTCCCAAATTAAAATATGTTATACTTAAAGATGTTGGGAACAACTTTCATGAAGAACACTTCTTCAAATTCGGCCCACACAAGTCACATCAAAAATAACAAAATCGGGCGACGCAACAGTAACCGTACCGAAAATCAACAAATATACATCACCAAGCAAACCAAGCTCAACTAACTACTAATCCAATTATCCACAGCCTTTAAACCATCCCTAAAGTATCACCTTAGGCCATTAAAATCACCACAACTTCAGCCCCAAATCAGCCCATACTAATTAACCCATAAAATACTCTAATAACCCCTAAAACCCATTTAGAAGTGTAAATTAGCCTAATTAGGATCTAGGGTTATACTCACTTGAAATCCTAAGCTTTAAACAAGGCCAAACAAGCGGCAAAGGTGGCTGGACAGCGGTGGGGCAGCGGTGGCGACGAGCGGTTTTCCCGGCGGGGCAGTAGCAGCGACGGGCAGCTTTCCCGGCTGCGCGAGCGGCGGCGGCTTGCAAACGGCGATCCGCGAAGGGGGCTGCTCACGTGGCTGAAGAAAGGGAGAGGGAGAGAGACAGCTGGATGGTGGGACAAGATGGTGGTGGTGGCAGAACAGCCCCGGCGGTGGCGGAGCTTCTCCAGCGAAGGGCCTTCCACGGCCAAAACAAGAAGAAGAAAAAGAAGGGGAGTAAGTTGGCGTGGAGGAGAGGAAATGGTCTGCTGAAGATGGGAGAAATGAAGAAGAGAGAGAGAAACTAGAAGGCTTATAGAGTGAGTGAGTGAGTGGAGTTGGTGAACTACTTCTCATAATGCCCAAACTACCCCTAATCAAGGGTTTGAGAATCAATCAAGCTCACTAGTGGAGGGGCATTTGTGTCCTCAACAATTTGAATTATTGGGGTTGAAGAGACTAAATTTTAAACTCCAAAATAATGTCCAATTAAGCCCAAAATTCGGAATTCCAACTTATGGCACAAGGGCAAAACGGTAATTTTCCGGTCCCTGATCAAATTTCCAAATTTCGACTCTATAGGTTCCATATATGAGTGGCCACATAAAAATGACGTCGTCCTTGCAAAATAATCGCATACGCCCACGAAATTCAACGCCAAAGTCCGTACTCAATTCCACGATCAATTCAACTCAATTTGCAGTTTTAGTGTCTCTCACTAACGGGCGGCTGTTTAGGGGTTACGCGTATCGACCTAGGGTACTCGAGTCGTGACGATGTCGATTTCCTAGAGAACACGAGGATCTATCGCTAGTCCCGGGAGTCGCGGTCGTTCGAAACAAGTTCAGGAACGTTCGCCGCGCGTGTACTCTCGATCGTGTGGAATCACCCGCTATTCGTTCGTACGTCTTTGGTCTGCCTCAATCCGTTACTCTCCTTGAACCGGCCCACTTGGCACAAAATATTCTCTCGTCGTATCTCGGAATCGGACTTAATTCGCGATCGAGTTATTTGGTCCACGTATCGTTTTTCCTAGTTAACCTTTCCCTATCGATTAGTATCCCGAGATTGATCAGATCCGGGCGAGACTTACTGAAACGCAATGAGAAATAATATCTGTTTCATTGATAATGAAAGTGGGTCGAATTTCGGGATGTTACAGGGTCTCCCTGTCTGATGCCTCTCGTAGGTATGAAAAAAGGAAGTGGTTCTCCATTTAACTTTACACTGAACGTTACCGTGGTAACACATTACATCACCCAATTAGCCCATTTTTCACAAAAACCCATTTTCAGCATGCATGCTTCTAGAAAATCCCACTCCACTCTATCATACACCTTTTGCATATCAAGTTTAATAACAGCCTGGAACTTACTACAAGTAAACCAAACACAAAGCAACCCTCCTCCTCATTTCAGCCACCCAAAGCATTATGGACTTCCATATGGAACTTAAAAATTCACTCTAGAGTGAAGATTTTTTTATGGAGCATATGCCAAAATGCAATTCCTACAAGGGAGAATATGTGGAAGAGGAAAATCTTACCGGAACCTATCTGTTGTCTTTGTCGATGCGAAGTGGAAACGGTTGAACACATCTTCCTGCTCTGTCCCTGGACCCAGAAAATATGGTCAGCCCCAAACCTTCAATTGCAAAATATGTTACAGGGGATAACCCGTTTTGATGCCTGGATAGCGAGTTTGAAAGAAAATCAGAACATAGTTCCTTCCCTTGAAGTGGTGGCTTCGATACTGTGGTGCATTTGGGTAGCTCGAAACAACGCAATATTCAGAGGCCAAGACCCGAATGTAGAGGTTACTATCGAATCAGCACGGCTCTTGCAAGAAAACTTCAAAAAATGGGATTCTCAGGCTTCGAAAGATGGAAAAAACAAGGAACCATCAGCTTCTCTTACCTGGGTCGCACGGAAGAAAGGCGAACTGAAAATTAAAGTCAACAGCGCTCTTGGAGAGGGAACAACTGACGGTGCCGTTGCGTGCATATGTCGAGATTTCACTGGGAGCCTTGTCGCCGGTCACACCAGATCGGTAAAGGCCTCCACTCCAGTAGAAGTCGAAACCCTAGCTTTGCTCAAAGGTCTTTGGTTCGTACAGAGAAGGAGTTTGGGTAGAGTTTGTATTCAGTCAGACCGACTAGATTTAATACGTGCTCTTACCTCCGCAGATTAGCTCCCCTGGGACACGTGTTTGCTTATCAAGGAATGCACTTCCCTTCTCGCGGGCCTTCTGTCTGTTAGGCTTGAATTCGGCCCAAGAAGTTCAAATATGGTTGCTGATTGGGTTGCGAAATCTCATAAGAATCGGTGTCTTCCTCGTGATTGGATTTCTTTTCCTTCACAAGCCCTTTGGGCTTTGCTATGTAAGGATGCCCCTCTGCGGGTCCCGTTGGTTAGAACTTATATGATATAAATAAAAGTTACGTATTCGACCGAAAAAAAAAAATAGTAAACATTCTGCGGGGACTCCTAGAAGACAGCCTCGTCTGTTTGCATTTAGTTTTACTTCGCCCTATCGCTCCCAATAGAGGTAAACGAGGAGTCACCATAAGTATGAGATGGAGTTGACCTGTAGAATTTGATTTTGTTAGCATCACTCGAGGGGTTGAGGATTCCCCATGAATTGAAACGTTGTGCAATCTTTTGCGTTATAAGGAAGCGTTAAGGATCTTCCTCATTTTTTGTGTTTCTTTTCCCTTCTGTTGACGTCGGACATGGAAGATTGCTGCGATCTCCAGTTGTGCTTAGGTGAAAGCTCTTCCACGTTAAATCTAGAGAAGGCGGTGTGCAACCATGGATTCTTCATGATGGTTCCGAACCGTTGGATTCCTTCCACCAAGACGTTACGACGGCCTCTCCGTCTTGCGGATTTGTCGTCCTCCATCGAGGTGTCCATCTCACAGCCTCCCGGTCCCAGCAGCACATTGTTGCTCATCTGAGTTCATCGCGCTCGACGCCTCTCCTCCCAAGACCAGCAATTGATTTTTGTACTCTCTCTCTCTCTCACTCTGTCTGCACGCTAAGTACATACGAACTAGTGATGAAAAGCATGGATATATATATATTAATATATTGTTGCAGGAACAAGTAATTCGGATGTTAAGGTTGTTGGAAAGGGACGAGGGGAACGTGGAGGAGTTCCATAAAGTGCATCCATAAGCGAAGGATAGAGGATTTGGTCGAGTTTTTCGTTCTCCTTTGCTCTTCGAAGATGTCGTCAAATCTATACTCCTTTGCAGCTGCCAGTTAAGTACTTGTGCAAAATTTGTGACGAATTAGCTTTGTTGAACATTGATAAGCGGTTCAAAGAAGACGATGACCTGAATAAGAATCCACATAACTGTAATAATTGAGGAAATATCGTACTCTATTATGATCCTCGATTTCTCTCCATGCTTAATATTGAGTTTCTGTGTTCATAAGCTCTTCGACATATGGTGGTTTCTGTTCCAAATTCATAATCAGGTCCGACTTTGTTCTGAATGACACCCAACGAACAGTTGCCCTTGATTTTGAACAACATACGAAGCATGATGCAACTGTGACAGGTTTAGCTTGTTTTTGGACCTTGTTCTTCGTCATAATCATATTTGATATTCCATAATCATATTAAAGAAAATCAATTTTTTTCACGCTTACAGTTCGTGACCTCTCATCATGCCATCCGAATCACATACATATTGATTGAGGGTTGACAGTGCTGATTTGGGTCCTACCTAAAATTGTCATAGGTGGAGAAGGACCCTAAAGATGGCCCGAGCTTTATGTTCACTTCAGCTAGAGCTAAGCACTCGAGATAAGAATACTATTTGGCATGACTTTCTTCTCAGTATATTTAGCACAACTTGAAGATGAAGATGATCATTATTGAAGGCTCTAAGAGAAAGAAACGAAGACGAGAGAAGGATGGAGCAAACCCGGTTCCCACGGAGATGGAAGGCGAAGAGGTTGATGTCGGGAACTTTCCGAGCCCCAAGATACTCGCTAACCTCGACGTGGACGACTTGCAGAGCAAGTGCAAACTCGGTTACCGGACCAACTACATTCTCAAGCTTGCCACGGAGATAGAGGAGGGGAATCTTGAGATCGACGCATAGGAGGGAGTGTTTGACGCTGCATCATGCAAGATATTGATCAACGGCATAAGCGGGGTCGGATCTTTCACGCGGGCTAGCCTTTTGATGTGCCTCGGCTTTTACAATGAGGTTTCGTGGGATAGCCTAATTCCCAGAATAAACCTCCAAAATGAAATTGGCCTAATTTGTAATTGTTGAGCAAAATCCCTAATTAGTTTTGACGAATAACAAAATAATCTTTTACTAATCAGAATTATACTTATGTTATTTGATGCAGGTAAATACTGAGTTATTAAACTTAGTCGATAAAAGGACTTTCTCATCAGACTCAAAATTACTCATCAGATTCAGTAAGTGTTATTTTTTTGTTAGTTTATGCAGGATAATCAAACTGATATCTCAAGATATCTTGATTGGCAATTACAAGATCATTCCTTAAACACGAAGAACTACACTTATGGAAACCTTGATTTGATTGTATGGGCAATCAAATTACCTGGAGATAATTGTTTTTCTTCTAATGGCTATGCATTTTTTTTTTGGAAGTTTTCTCCAACGGTTTGATTTGGAGATCAATCCTTTGAAGATTATCCAACGGATAGATTGGAAATGGAGGAGTATAAAAGGAGTGCAAACATCGTACAAGAAGAATAACCAGAATCAAGAATTCCAAAGTCTAAATAGAGCTTCAATCTTATACACTTGTGATTACTGTATTCCACGTTGTGACTTTATAAAAGAAAATTACTTGAATGAAGAGTATACGTGATAGTGTAGTCTATCATTTGAAAAGCACTGCTCTTATAATCTTTTGATGATTCAATAATGAAACACAGCCAACAGGCTGTCAGCGTGGAGAGTGGACGTAGATTTGATAAAGCCGAACCACTATAAATATATGTGTGCAATATTCTCTATCCCTAAATTTTTATTTATTATTGATGATATTATACTACATACATATCTATCAAACAATTTCATCAGAACATCATCTTAGTTATCAGACGCAATCATTTGACGACAATTTATATAAAAGTTTGTAATTCGCATCCATTTGACATTGAACATATGAGTTATTAACCTCGATTATATTCATTCCGCACATTTATATCATACAATTTTAGAAATTTATCTATTCACCCCCTTTCGATGATAGCACTAGCCGTAACAATTGGTATTAGAGCCTAGTGCTCATTTTTTCTTGAAGTGTTATTTTACTTCTAAGCTAACGATTCTCGATGGCTAGTAATTTTGAGTCGGGTCACAATAACAGATTGCCTTATTTCAATGGAACTAAATATAGTATCTACGAAAACAAGATGAAAACATTCATCTTGGGAATAGATCAAGATATATGGGACATTGTTGAACATGGAATCATTCCACACGTTTCAACTGAAACAAAATCTCCAAAAACTTCAAAAGAGCAAAATGAGACACCTTCTACCAAAGGAATTAGAAAGCAAATTAGACCTCAAGTTCTACCACTCTCGGCCAAAGAAATTTCCAAAAGAATCCATCTGGATGCAAAAATCAGAACGGCTAGTGACAATGGCTCGACCAAGATCCAAGCCACTGTGGATTTGGAGCCGACGACCAAGGTGATGAAGCTAAGGTCATTCCTTGGCTTCACGAACTATTATCGACGGCTCATCCGAAATTATTCAAGCATCATCGTGCCACTCATAGACATGTTAAAAAAAGGAGAAGCCGTGGGAGTGGACGACCCGATGCCAAAAGATGTTCGATCGGTTGAAGCAAGTAATGACCGAGGAGCCGGTGCTCGTGCTACCTGATCACGCCAAACTTTATAAGGTAGAAACTAACGCTTCTGATTATGCTATTGGTGATGTCTTAATGCATGATGTGCATCTGGTGGCGTTTGAATCAAGGAAGCTAAGTGATACCAAACGACAGTATCCGATCCAGGAGAAGGAGATGACTGCCATGATACATTGCCTTCAGACATAGAGGCACTATCTCTTGGGATCCCAATTCGTCCTAAGGATGGACAACATGGCCACGAGTTAGTTCTAAACCCAAAAGAAGTTGAGTTTGAAGCAAGCTCGTTGGCAAGACTTCCTAGCGAAATGCAAATTCGACTATGTGCTTGAGTATAAGCTTGGGAAGGTGAATTTCGTGGCCAATGCTCTTAGTCAGATCAAGGAGGGCCTAAAGCATGACCCGACTGCCAAGGCACTCCTTGAATATGCACGGGAAGGCAAGACTCGACAATTTTGATATGAAGGCGACTTGCTTTACGCTAAAGGGCGACGACTATACGTGCCACTCCATAGAAAACTAAGGAAGTCCTATGCGAATGCCACGATTCTCAATGGGCAGGTCATCCGAAGATCCACCAGACTATGGCACTTGTGGAGGATTGATATTATTGGCCTCACTTGTACGATGACATTGAAGCGTATGTGAAGACATGTGTTGTGTGCCAATAAGACAAGCTCGAGCAACCATCGTCAACGGGGATATTGGAGCCACTTCCTATCTAGGAGCGTCTATGGGAGAGTATTTCCATGGACTTCATCGTGAATTTGCCTAAGTCCAAAGGGTGTCGGACTCTCATGGTCGTGGTGGATTGGTTTTCCAATTATGCAACGTTTGTGCCCGCATAAAAAGATTGTCCAGCTGAGGAGGCGACCGAGCTATTCCTAAAGCACTTCATCAGGTATTAGGGAGTGCCGCAAAAAATTATGAGATTTTTTTTTTTGGTCAAAAAACAATTATGAGAGATTGCAAGCCTTGATTCACTGGTAAGTTTTGGACCGATCTCTTTAAATTGCTATGGTCAGGTTCAAACTTGTCTACAAGTTTCCACTTCGAAACAGACAGTCAGACGAAGTGGGTTAATGCACTTTTGGAGTTGCACCTTCGGCACTACATAACAGGTGAATTGAGCGAAGTTGATCAATGTAGCCTAGTTTTCCTATAATCCTCAAAGATCATCATGGGGCAACAACCACTCACCTTGAGTAGGGTTGCATCGGCCTATAAGGAGAATAGCCCATCTACTTTCAAGGTTGCCAAGGAGTGGCATGAGTAGGCCGACTTTATTCAGATTTGTCTACACATGGTCTCGAAGCGCATGAAGAAATGGGCCGATAAAAAAGCTAACGGCATGTGGAGTTTCAAGCTGGGGACTTGGTGTTGGCCAAGGTACATCTAGTCCTTCGAATTCTAGCAACAGGGCCTCAGAATTCTGTCCCGGCAAGCTATTAACCTTATCAGATTTGCCTTTTTCATGCTTTTTCCTAAGTCGTCGACAATGGTCTTTTCCCTTCCTTGCTTTCTTGTGGTTTATTTCTCCTTCTCTGTTGTTAAAAATTCACATTGTAAACACGTCATATAAACATTCTCCTAAACTGAGGATGCGAAACTGGACAGAATGAGAGCAAGCAACATATCTGTTCTTGTCCATGTAATGCCATCATACGAATATAAGAAGGAAAATCAACTTAAAATTTCAAAGTCAAGAATGCTAACAACTATAAAACAAAATCTGGCATGATGCGAGATCCTACAACATTAATAAATCCATAACAAACAGAATAATACAATATGACAACTCCATCACGGTTAAGGCCAAAAGAAAAAAGCACCAATGACATCACATGAATACAAGAAGGAGAAGCGATTTCACATTTCAAAGTGAAGAATGATATCAGTTACAAAGATTATCTGGCAGTCATGAAAATAAAAGCAGAATCCACCAACGTCATATTCTTTCTCTATGGTCACATAATCATACAAATTGCTCAAACATCATATTCCTTCTCTATGGTTACATGACTAGTATATTGTGTTTGTGAAAGTTGATACTACATTATTGATAAAGTAATCCAAATAGAAAAAATGTTGACCGTTAAAGTTTTTAAAGGTCAATATCTTTATGCTTCATCATTAATAATCTTTCTTTCTAAAAGATAAAAGCAACAATTTATTGGATATTGCCTTTGCCTCCAGAAACAAGAGTTACTAGAGGTTTTTGACTGGTCCAACTTTGATGCAGGATGCAAGCAACTCATCAGAAGATTTTGATATGACAATCTTTACCAGTAAAAATAGACTAGACTCAGTGCACGAGCTTCACATTTCATTTTACAAATGCATGGCTGGACTACTGGTGCTTGGCGGACGATATCATCACTCTCATGAAATAAAATCACAAACAAGAACAACAGATCGAAACATTAAGTGTCGTATTAAATTCACAGGTAAAAGAATGTGCAAAAGAGGATCAGATCGGACCCCAAAAAACCATTTTCCTGTCACGAAGATGAAGAGGAAAAAGCTAGACAAACTGAATCAGAACGGACTGCATGCATTTTAAGAGAGAGAGAGAGAGAGAGAGAGAGAGAGAGTGATGATTATCAGAAGCAATGATGGTGCCTCCACAAGTTCGAACCTGTGCGGGCTAAGCGAGGAACATCCGTTTGAGAAGCGAAAGCATGATTCTTGAAAATTGCAGAGCATTTATTTTCTCCGCAGCAGGCCGATTCTCTTCGCGCTTCTTTTCTCCATCGAGAAGAGCACCATTTTAAGTCGTGACTCTGCGTATGACAAACTAACTTCAGAAAATTCCGTATTTGCCCCCAGTATTGATCATTAATTCCCCAAAGTCCCCCCATAATGTTTTTTTTTTTTTTATCGCAAATAGCCTCCCCCCATGAGCAGAACTTTGAGAAGGGGTACGTACCTGCCCAAAAGACCCGAAAACCAATTTTACCCGATCCGAATTGACTACGAAAAGTAAACAAAATCCGTATTTGAGACAAACAAAAATCCAAAGAAATCGAATCTTTTGGTCATTAAAATTCAACTCAACTGATTGGAAGAGTGTCGAATGTGTTTTGTTGTTATTCATCTATGGGATGATATATGAATCGATGCGCAAGCAATCACATTTTGGTAATGATTGTATAGCGAACTTAACCATATTTGCTCTTAAGTGGAAAATTTAAAATGGGGAAACTTTTCAAATTTGAAACATCAATTACAAAATGTGGTCAAATTGAAAGGTCCTGTCTAATATGTTTCCTTAATATGTGAGAACCTACCCTTAAAATTGATATGTTTATCTCAAAAAATTGATATCTTTCGATTTTAAAATAGAAAATGAAAGCATCTTGAAGACTTCTTATTCATTGAATCAAATTTTAAACCATAATGTATCATTTAAATTCAAATTCTCAAGTATCCTCTTTGGTGCTTGACTCACTCTTTGTGTGGGCTATTGTCATATCTACAGTTTGGATTTTTAACGTACATAATTAAAATGGTACTTCAAAAAGATAGATTTTAGAAAATAAAATCAAGACAGTCAAGAGAGAGTAAACATTTACGAAATAACAAAATCTAAGTGATAAATTTGATGGTTATTTCATCCTCGTATTTTAGAATAGCAATTTTTCTTTTTATTGTGCTTTACTTTTATAGTGATAACCTTCTAACTTTCGCTTCTTGGACATTAGAAAGTTTCTAAGAAATTACATTTTCACAAAAATTATATGTGCACACTTTCATGCAATATTTATAGTTTAATCTACAATTAGAAGCAAAACTAGTTTTCATACCCGGGCTTTGCACGGGCTACATTTTAAGTGTCTTTTTAATATATAAAAGAGGTTACATTTGAAGAAACAAATCTACAGACTTCACTTATTATAATAGTCATAAAATACAATTAAAATTTTCTACTATTGCATCGCAATATATTTATTATCTTGCTGGTTTTTTTTTTTTTGTCAGACACCAATCTTGTTTCTCTACCTTTTCTTCACTCAGATTAAAAAAACTTGGCAAACATTTCAAATGTGGTGTGCACAAAGTGTCACGCCCCACACCCTACGAACGCGCGATCATCCCTCAATGGTTGATCATCGAATGCAACGTCCCAGGTACGTCGCCGACCCAACCCAGACATCAGAGATTTAACACACGCGGAAGCAAATAGAAACAACCCGAACAATGAAACATGACAAAGAGATAGCACAAAACAATAATTACATAACTTAATAAGATAGTCACTATTACAGGACAATAAACTGGGCTATCAAATCCCAACCACGCTTTTTAAAGGGGACGGTGGTCAGCAAGCTTATCTTCTCTACAAAAAGGTACTCAAAAGACAGGGCAAATTAACTTATTCTTCAATCCCTGTAGTACTCTGGCGGCATCTCCAACTCAATCACGGTCGCGAATCTGAAAGTGGTTATATAATAACCATGAGAACGAGTTTCAATAAGTAATACCTTAAACCCTACGTAGGCCAATGCGCAGCCAGATAAGCAGTACATGCAATCTAATTCCCAATATACCAAATTCACCTCAAAGTACTTACATCGCCATCAAGCGCGTGCCAGCTCTACACGTCAGTCAAATGTATTATAATAATAATAATTCGATAACATACCATAGTCATTCACACGCCAGCCACAATAGCACTTGATCAATTCAACCAGTCCGATCACCCAATCAATCATTCAATTCAATCAATTCGATCAATTCAATCACACTCAGGTCGCATGCGTGGTCGAACAACTTTCCACGACCTCCCAGGTCCTTTCACTCGGCCCGCGTCACTGCGCCTCAGGCCCCATCTCACAGCCCGTGCCACTGCGCCTCAAGTTCAGCCCTCAGATCAAGCCGGGCTCGGTCCCGCGTAACCACTCCTCAGGACATTTTCCCATTCCAATGACCCGCGTAACCTACGCCTTAGGTCTAGTCATGCCTTTTTCGCCACACTCGCGTAACCTACGCCTCAGGTCGGCAGCCCTCCGATCGATTCGGGTTTTTTCACATGCACATGCACCACAGCACAATTCGCCAATCTCACAAGTCATACCAGTCAAACTCAAGCCAAACTCACCACATCCCGATTCACAATTTAACGCATCATACTAATTCCAGCAAGAGTCAATCCCAGTCGCATCATCAATCCAACACACTGATCCGCACCTTCGACATCCCAGACAATCACATACGAACACCAATTTTCATTCACGCGTGCCACCACAATTCAATCAATTAGCACACCACAACAAGCTACGCGATCATCTAATTCACTCTTCCATTTTCCGCACAATTCCCTCGCTAATCGCGACCCACTGACTTATGAACTCCTAACTCAACACTAAACTCCTAACTCAACACTATCCTAATCTAAATAAATCTCTAAGCATGTCAATAGTACGCATTATACTAAATAAGTGTTAGAATATCACTTACCAAGTTTTGGCCCAAAGGAAAATCCGCATGGGCTCAAGATGGGCCGATAAACAGTGTCGGATGAATAGTACTCTGATGAACAGTACGGGCCGTGAACATTACTCGGTAAACAGTAATTGGCCATGAACAGTACTCGGCGAATAGTAACGGGCCGTGAACAGTGCTCAGATGAACAGTACGGGCCTCCGAAAATGAATAGTAACGGGGCAAGGGCGCGGGCACGAGCTCGGCTCGAGCGCGACGGTGGCTGGTCGGTTGGGGCTGGCTGGCTGATCAGGCGGCGACCAGCGGCGGCGGTGACGCAGCGGCGACGACCATGCGTGGTGGCGGCATGTTGGGAAGAGGGGCCAGTTGGGTGAGAGAGAGAGACAGAGAACGAGAGGGAGAGAGAGAGAGGGAGAAAAGGAGAGGTGGCGGATCGGCGACGACGGGGCAGCACGGCGGCGAGCTGGACGGTGGACTGAGCCGGCGAGCTGGACGGCGGCGGGCGAAGCGGCGTGGCGAGCTGGCTCGGGCTCGGATGGAACCGGACAGGGAGGAGGCCGGGGAGGGGAGAGACAAGGGGGGGCTGGTCTCGCGGCGTCGACGGGGCGGAGGTAGTGGCTGGACGACCCTCCGGCGAGCTGGGCCGGCTCCGAGCGCGACGGGCAGCGGCGGTGAGCTCGCTATCGTGCGTGAGGGAGGAGGAAGAGGGCAGCCGGGGCGGCTGGCAGGCGACGTGACAACGGCGGAGCTGATCGGGCGATGCGGCACGGCGGTCGAGCTAGCGACGACGGCGTGCGACGGCCAGGCGAGCTCGGGCGTCGGCTGGTCGAGCGAAGCAGACGGAAACGAAGCAGACTCAGAGAAGCCGAAGAGGAAGAAGAAGAAGAAGAAGAGGAAGAGAAAAAGGAGGAGAGAGGAGAGAGAAAAGAGGGTGTCAGAAGGAGTTGGTTTGCATGGGTATAGGCATGAGTGGACGTGTACACGGGGAAGGCGTGCGGCAGAGGAGAAGAAAGAGAAAGGAGAGAGAGAGAGACAGAGAGAGAGAGAAAGGACAGACGCGATGATGGGGAAAAACGTGCGGGTAGAGGAGAGAGAGAGAAGAAGGAGAGAGAAAAAGAGATAGGGAGGTAAAATTTTAAAATTTCAATCTAATATTAAACGCAATATAAAAGCCCATAATTAAAACCGACTACATCCTGACGGTCTAAGTTAATCCTAAAATATAATAAGGGACAAATGCCAAATTAATTAAATCAAATTATAACAAGGGAGGTCTACTAGTCCAAATTTGCACATGATCAAAAACTCCCCTTTTTCTATCATTCCTGACAATCTCAACGCTGGCTACCATAAAATCGACACCATCCAATTTATTTCGTCTCGAAACTCCCGAAAATTGACTGCCAAGTTCGGGGTCTAAATAACAACGAAATTCGATCGAGTGTGATTCTAGTAAAATCTCAAATTTAAAAATAATAACCGGGAGTGATCAGTTCCCGAGCGAGACTTACTACAAGCACACTGACGAATTACACGTTTATTAAATCCCAAAATTGGGTCAAAAATCCGAGATGTCACACAAAGAGCACCATATGGTTTAGAGAAAGCTCTATACATTAAAGATTTCCTTTTAAAATGTATGTGTTAGTTGCATTTTAAAAAATGTCAATGGTTTGTTCCTTTATATTTGCTCTTATTTGGATAATAATATTAATTTGTATGCTACAAGACTGTGAACGAATGATTAAATACATGGATAAAATGTAATTCCCTAATTAAATCAAGGAAATATCGGTTCCAGACTAAAGGAATGTTATGGTAAAACTTTGTTTGAAACATTCTGGTAGAAAACAAAGTGTGACTTGGAGGACATGATCACTTGCGGATTCATACACCCATCTCTCTTATTTTATTATATTATATAGGAATGAAGGTACTCATGGTTCAACATCATTTGTTCTGCTCCACTAAAACCCTCATCTTTTCTTGGTTTGTAGCGTAAGTAATATGTGATGCAGCTCGAGTAGAAAGTATTGATACATTTCTCAAGGCAAGGATCTAGGGTTTGTGCCAAATAATAAGTTGGTGCAACTTCGGAAGTGTAGTCTATTTTCGATTTCTAAATGGAAAGGATCCAATTCGAGCATGTCCAAAAAAGGAAAATTTTGTTGAAATTAGTGGAACTCTTTTGATCAAAAGTACATCTTGCGGGAATTAACCGTTATTCTTTGATAGAAATAAATCAAGAAACGAGCTACCGCTTTGAAACGACTACAAATCGCCGAAGTATCTAAACCCAGTGATTCAACGCAAGGATAAAATATCTTGGAATAAGGAAATATTTATATTTGAATAATCCTCGTAATTGTAAGAAAGTAGGTTTTTTAGCTATGGGCCTAGCAAAAGAAAAATTGGGATAGAATCCTATAGAATCTCCCCTCTTTAAAATTGGACGTGAAAGTTTCTGTTTATCCGACTAAGTAATTATACCAAATAAGGTATATACGATCTACAGGAATAGGAAAATGGATTATGATATTTCAATTTAGAGAATTGTAAAAGAAAAAACGGAAAGAGATAAATATTATGTAGAAGTGGAAGGTGAAAATGGTCTTGATTACAATGACGAGAATATAAAAATGAAAATTTTCGTAAGTATCCTTATTGAATTAGCGATATGCGCCACGCACCTCTTTTGAAACCTGGTATCGAAAACAGTAGGCATTACCAACCGTTGATGTGATTTATAATGTGAGCAAGGGCAATAGGGATGAAACGGTCATCATCCACTTGAAGATAATTAGCCAAGACTATTTACCTGGACTAAAAAATTAATTACGGTAATGGATCCTCATAACCCATTTTTATACGTATATGAGATACTCATTAATTTATTTGACATCATTAATGCACCAATTTTTTCCATAAATATAATAGTGGTATTATGATAATAATGATAATATGTATAAGAAAATGTTAATTAACAATAGATGTAAGAAAATATTTTTTATAGCAATAATAGACATGAGATATACATTTTCTTTATAATAGAGATAAGAACATACTTAACTGACAAACACTAATTACAAAACCTCTAATTATTAATGGACAAAAACCCATACTATATATAAGATTAATCAAATAATAATATAAATCAATTAGCTAAAGTAAAATCAATTAACATCAATGGATATCATCAATGCAGTGTAATTAATACATGATACAAGTTTATAATTATATATTGATATATAGATATGTGCTAACTACTAACTTAATTAGTGACGTCACATAAAGAAGGCATAAAATGACATGAATTTCCATGGTGCTATAGTTGTTCAAAATTCACTACGAACATACATAACAATATATGAACAAAATCATCATTTACGATAATAAAGATGATTGGCAGGTAATCAAATAATGCATTACTTTTTAAATTCGAATAAAAAATAATTGCCTAGTATTTAATATATTAATCATCTTTTTTTACAACAAATTTAAATTTTGATAAAAAAAAATGGGTTAATATCTCTATATACTAGCAAATGTACACAGCGTCCCATGTGCAAAGAAATTGGCATTTGAATGTGTTAGGAAATAAAGATCTATTTTGCATGTAGTAAACACGACATGTAGCAAAAATACGATCTTGCCATCCTTCTTGCGATGTTTCATTGTACTTTAGCTTTTAATTTGTACTTTTTCAGTGTTCAACATCAAATACTACAAACTTTAAGCAATTTATATAATTTTTTAATAATTAAAAATAATTTGAAATGCTTTTACATTCTTACTTCGTTAGACATATTAATGTAGAAAAAACCCAACGAAAGCATTACGTCGTCAAATCTACTATAAAAGTGACACTATGAAACAATTTGTTCAACGTTTTAAATCTACTCAATCGACCATTTCGGCAAGCCGCTCACGAATGTTCTTCCACGGTTCCACGACTATCACATAGGTATAGCTTTTAAAAACTTTATCAATTGTGCTTATATATCATGGACATAAGAATGGTAATCCTGCAAGTGCTTTTCAACTATCTGTTCTTATAATAAACAATCAGATTGTCATAAAATCTGAAAATTTAATGTTTTTCTTCAGTTGATTTTTCTCTAAATTACTAATTCTCCTCATCGATATCAAATTAATCTTAGATAAGCTTCAGAGAAATTGTCGAACCGACCAACCAATGCATGCATATATACTCATAAATTTAGTATGATATCTAGAAGTATTTAATGATCATTCAGCAGGGGTAGTTATGAATCTTCGTTCTCGCTTGGATACGACTCTTCAATGCTGCTGTTCTCTCTTTTTCTTGCTTGTCAATAGTCAACATTCTGCGGGGACTCCTAGAAGAGCGCCTCGTCTGTCTGCATTTAGTTTTACTTTGTCCTCTCAGTCCCAATAGAGGTAAACGAGGAGTCACCATAAGTATGAGATGGAATTGACCTGTCGAATTTGATTTTGTTTGCATCAGTCGAGGGGTTGAGGATTCCCCATGAATTGAAACGTTGTGCAATCTTTGCATTTTAAGGAAGCGTTAAGGATCTTCCTCATTTTTTGTGTTTCTTTTCCCTTCTGTTGACGTCGGGCATGGAAGATTGCTGCGATCTCCAGTTGCGCTTACGCGAAAGCTCTCCCACGTTCAATCTAGAGAAGGCGGTGTGCAACCATGGATTCTTCATGATGGCTCCGAACCGTTGGATTCCTTCCACCAAGACGTTACGACGGCCTCTCCGTCTTGCGGATTCGTCGTCCTCCGTTGAGGTGTCTATCTCGCAGCCTCCCGGTCCCAGCAGCAGCACATTGCTGCTCGTCCGAGTTCATCGCGCTCGACGCCTCTCCTCCCAAGACCAGCAAGCGATTTTTGTACTCTCTCTATCTCACTCTGTCTGTGCGCCGGAAGTACATGCAAACTAGTGACGAAAAAGCATGGATATATTTTATTGCAGGAACAAGTGATTCGGATGTTAAGGTTGTCGGAATGGGACGAGCGGAACGTGAAGGAGTTCCATAAAGTGCATCCGGAAGCGAAGGATAGAGGATTCGGTCGAGTTTTTCGTTCTCCTTCGCTTTTCGAAGATGTCGTCAAATCTATACTCCTTTGCAACTGCCAGTTAAGTACTTGTGCAAAATTTGTGACGAATTAGCTTTGTTGAACAATTAGAAGTAGGACAAAGAAGATGATGACCTGAATAAGAAACCACATAACTGTAACAATTGAGGAACTATCATACTCTATTATGATCCCTCGATTTCTCTTCATGCTTAATATTGAGTTTCTATGTGTTCATAAGCTTTTCGAAATATGGATGGTGGTTTCTGTTCTGAGTCATTAGGTCCGACTTTGCTCTGAATCACACCCAACGAACAGATGCCCTTGATTTTGAACAATAAATGATGATGGTGCTACTGTGAGAGGTTCACCTTGTTTTTGGACCTTGTTCTTCGTCATAGTCATATTTGACATTCCATAATCATATTAAAGAAAATTGAATTTTTTTGCACTTAAAGTTCGTGACCTCTTTCTGACCAAAAAAAAAAAAAGTTCGTGACCTCTTGTCATGCCATCCGAATCACATACATATTGATTAAGGGTTGACAATTCTGATTTGGGTCCTACCTAAAATTGTCATAGGTGGAGAAGGACCCTAGAGATGGCCCGAGCTTTATGTGCACTTCAGCTAGAGCTAAGCACTCGAGGTAAGAATACTATTTGGCATGACTTTCTTCTCAGTATATTTAGCACAACTTGAAGATGAAGATGATCGTTATTGAAGGCTCTAAGAGAAAGAAACGAAGACGAGAGAAGGATGGAGCAAATCCGGTTCCCACAGAGATGGAAGGCGAAGAGGTTGACCTCGGCAACTTTCCGAGCCCCAAGGAACTTGCTACCCTCGACGTGGACTACTTGCAGAGCAAGTGCAAACTCGGGTACCGGACCAACTACATTCTCAAGCTTGCCATTGAGATAGAGGAGGGGAAGCTCAAGATCGACAGATACCAGGGAGTGCAGGATGCTGCATCATGCAGGATATTGATCAAGGGCATAAGCGGGGTCGGATCTTTCGTGCGGGCTAGCGTTTTGATGTGCCTCGGCTTTTATGATGAGGTTCCGTGGGATAGCGAAACAATCAAGTTTTTGAAACATGTATGAAAGTGAATTTCGAACATAAAATATATGTCGTACACAATAACCACCCTTCCGAATAATTTGATGGATGATGCGTTCTATTTCTTTGGCAAAAGGTACATGCAAGGGAAAGATGCACCAAAAAGACTATTAAGAGCGACCTTAAGGAGATCTATGATAAATATGCACCCTTCCAATGTTTGGCTTATTGGTAAGTCATTTATTTATTTAATTGTGGTGAATACACACACACACACACACATACATATATATTCATATCATCTGTTGTGTGAGAATTTTCAGGTTGGAGCTGTTGGAGTTTTACGAGAGGCAGTTTGGGAAGCTGAGCGAATTGTCGCACACCATGTATCACACAGTTGCTAGTAGACAAACTAGAGAATCCAACCACAATCAAGTGTTGTGACTTAAAGAGTGTTTCTCAGTAGGCATTTGATCATTTATGGCGTTATCTGGGGGGATTGTTTGTGATTTAATAGAGCTAATTCCGTAATGACAAAGTCGTTGTACAATGACAATTCAAAGGAATCGAGGGATTCTCCACATTAAAGTCATGTATTTTCTTCAAGAATTTCAGAAGATTTTACTTTCTGTTTCCACCAAAAAGTGACCTGGTTGTCGATATGAGTAGACACATGATTAAAGTGTTAGATATTGTCAAGCACATGACCCATCGACGACGATAAAGAAAATCAATATTGATATTTGCATACATCGATAATCACGGCCAATTAGTTGTTAATATATGATGATGCATGGCCAACGATGGTCGACAAAGGTATCAATTAATAGGCTTAGAGAACTGTCAGTACAATAAGAAGAACTTGAACGCATAAGGAGCATCAAAATGGGGTTACGAGTTTGAAACCCTTAGAGAGCAGAGTAGTTGAGATTGTGGGATAACTGTGCGTTTTTCTAGAAGAATAATCACTTGGAAACAATATCATGGCATCGTGAGGACTATGGAAACAGGACTTTCAGAAGTGGAGAAACATGGACACAATCTCTAGGAACCGCTTAAGAGCAGTAACGACACAACCACCGTAAATACCATTATCAATCTACTAAAAGCTCCCTCGCACAAATTAAATAAATTTACTATCTTTCAATAGCTTTACTTTCCTACACTATACTTTTATTTTCCAAACTTGCGTCGTCAATTAAGTTTTGACGCGTTTCTTAATTGTAGTTCCTAGATCTGTGTTGTTGGTTAAATTTTGGGATGTATCTTTATCCTATGTTTGTGTCATCAATTAATGTTTGGCATAACATCTTTGTGTTCTTAGGCTGTGTCGTCGATTAAATTTTGGCATAGTTTCTTTTTGCTCGATTCCATCATAGAATCTATATTGTCCAAGCCTTATCGTCAATTAAATTCTGACACAGTTTGCGTTTGTACAGTTCCCCATTTGAATTCAAGTTGTTGATATCTTTATCACCTATGATTTTTCCTGTCTAGAATCACCATAGAACCCATCTCCTCCAATTAAAAAAAATCAAAAAACAACTTTCGGTGAAAGATATTTTATCGTGGAGAAATTCCGGTGAAATACTTTTGCCACACCCATTGGGTCAAGTGTGGCTAGTTTGAGAAGATACAATGATGCGTATGAGGAATCAACTCAATTCTAACAATACTGGTGGTAACAATTCGCCATCACCGCCTACCAATGAGAGAATTGGACACGTTGAGTCGTCAATTGCACAACAAGTGGTAAATCAAATCCAAGGTATACATGTCGTGTTAGTCATGATAAAACGGCACCCAAGATCTCTATAGCTAGAATTTAGAACAAGTAATTGAGTAAAAGCAATTTGTGTACTTGATTTGGAGTCCATCGTTTTTTATGTGAAATAGTGACGATCCCTAGCACAAGTCTTCTCCTCTGTTACTTTATGTATCACTGGCTCAATGAGATTGCTTCTCATAGTTTGCGCTTGCCTCTTATGTGAGATAATTTGTGCATTAGGGCTAGAGAAGGGACTTTGGCACTATTTATAGAGTTTTAAGCTAGGCCCTCTCATCACGAGCTAGGCCTTAATCAACCTACACTAGCCAATCCCATATTAGACTAATTAAGAAACTTTATATCTAACCTTATTAGACTAACCCTGTAAAATGATAAATTACAATATAAATAAATGTAGCCCACATAAGAAAAACTCTTACATTCTTCCACTTGAGCTATATTAATTAAAATTGTACTATATGTGCACACATTTATGTTGGTCTAGTGATAATAATAGTCAATCCGATCTCATAAAGTCTCAAATATTGAATCATGGCAGTAACTCATGTATACACATAGTGCCTTCCATGGTCACATATGTTTTTAACTCTACTGATATGGACTCAATATGATAGTGTGGCAATTGGATAACACCTCAAAAAGAGCAATACCTTATACGTTATCTCCTTTGTCAATCCATATTCTCTCTCCTTAAGTGTCACAAACCGGATGTGTCACTAGAAAATATTCTTATGGTTAAGATGAACCTACATATGTCTTATTCTTATAGTTAACTTTACTTTATGTATAACAAGACATATCCTTAAAGCTAATAACCTGATGCCCCTAGCCTTTACTTAAGGTTTACACAATATCTTGAGATTTTCATAGATATATGTATTTAACATGATAACAATGGATTCATAAACACCTTATTGAATGCAAAGAAGTTGATACATATCAAAACATGTTACTAAATGTAACAAAACACAGATGTAAGCTTTATTAGAGCAAAGATAAAAGCAGCTCCCACTAAACAATAACATCCCATGATGCTCCTAAGCCCATGTTAATGACATTTCATTTAAACACACAAGAGTGAAAGCCTTTAGTTAGTGAACCTGCAACTATATCATCTGTGAGAATATGCTCTACTTTAATGTCACCATTCTGAATTATTTCCTTTATAGTCAAAAAACTTGACCATCATATGTTTGACCCCTTGAGACCTCTGCTCTTATTCATAAACACCGCTGCAGAGTTATTGTCATAATACAAATGTATGGGTCTATCCACAAAGTCAAATACAATCAACTCCCAAATGAGGTTTCGAAGCCAAATAACTTGAATAGTTGCTGAAAAGCATGCTATAAACTCTGCTTGTATAATGAAGGACAATATAGATTTCTACTTCTCACTTTTCCATGATACTACACCTCCTGCTAAAATAAAGATGTATCCAATTGTCAACTTTGATTCATCTTGATAGCTTGTAAAGTCTACATCTAGATACTGTACTAGCTATAGGTCCTAAACATGTCTGTGAATAAGTATATAGTCCTTTGTCCTCTTTATGTGTCACGCCCCGCACTCCTCGGCGCGCCACATCCCTCGCCAAGGTCGATTTGAAAGCGATGTCCCAGGACGCGTCGCCGACCCAACACCCAACACAAAGATTTAACGCACATGCGGAAGCAATTAAAATCACCCGTACATTAAAATACATATAACCAAGGATAGCCACGAGGATGCACAACAATAATTACAAATAAACACTTACGCTAATACCAGAAACTATATACAACATTCAATACAGCCCGATCAGCAAAACCAAAATGAGTCAAGGCCACCATTGACAAAAAGGGGTAAGTAGCATCGGGGGTCAGTCTACTGCTAATAGCGGGGCACTGGTCAAAAAGGTATTGGCCCTCCCAAACTAAGGCGAATGCTAACTCCTATGGTGCTCAGCCTGGGTCGGAATCAGAAGACTCCGAGGATGAAGAGCTATCGAGCATCTCCTCTTCGGACCCTGATGAGTCCGTCTCAGACTCGGCCTCAAGTGCGGGGTCCTCCTCAATCGGCGCAGGCTCCTCATCGTCCTGCTCCATCGGCTCCGGGACAGCGTCCTCGTCGTCGGGCTCTATGTCCATCGACTCGAACTCGTCTACCTCGTACTCCACCGGTACACCGTTGGAACTCGTACTCTCCTCGACTGACGAGTCAGGGTCAATCACCTCGCCATCTGGGCATCGAGGATACCGGGTGCCCAACCTGGTAAACGGGACATCAAAAATCCGGAGAGGACCATACTCTCCGAGATCATCCCTGAGACACCACGCCACGTACTTGTGGATCTGATAATGTGACTCGCCCACATCTACCCAAACTTGAGTATAGTACCTAATATATACTTCCTCGTTCCCTACGGGGTGTATCGTCCTGGTCCGCTCTACGTGATGCGGAATCCCAAAATGCACCGAAATGGTAGACATGTCAAGGCTGAGGGTCTGAAAGGATGGTTTTATACAACAGTGAGAATAATCTCAGTGAGTAATCCCCTAAACCTAAACTAAGCTAACGTGCACCTCCTGACGAGTACTAAACAATGCATAAATCAAAACATAACTGACTCAGGCCCTCGGGCCTAAATCTAATTCATACTGGACCCTGCAAGTTAGGCATTCTATAAACATAATCACGACAGTACCGTAACGATTAGATCGCAATACAATTACTCATATCACTTAATCCCAAGGTATGTAATGCACGTGCTCATGTTCGCACTCATGTCATGCCTCAACAATGTATTAATGCACGCTTGCATGCTATCACTCTGCCATTTACCAATTTCTCCTCCGACCTGCGTTAAACACATCAGGTCTGACCCGCATAAAACGCATCAGGTTTAAAACATTGAGATCGATCTCTGGCCCGCGTTAAACGCATCAAGCTCATGATGTATAACCCGCGTAAAATGCATCAGGTTGGTCATCTTCCGATAAACCGGGCATCGTCCCGCATAACACGCCTCAGGATGAGTTTATTACCCTGCGTAAAACGCATCAGGGTTTATTGTGATCACACATTCACAAGCACCAAATTTTATCTGAACCCCGCATAAAACACATCAAGGCATTTTAGGTGATTACAATGCACATGTCACTCAGGCACAATTATAAATGCACATATTGTGCCAATGCTCGTGACACACATTCATAACTGCAATAATCACAATTGGGTAATCACCCATTTCACAAAGAGCAAGTAATATCACCACACCACTTGTTCAATTCGTCGCGCAATATGCTCAGACCACAATTCGTTACACCCAACCACATAATAGTACAACCATGGAATTAATTCAAGCACCCATGCCCGGTGCACAATTCACAAGCATAATCACACAACTAGTTCAACAAGAATTCGCGCATTCGGGGCCCAACAAGCTAATCCATTCCTAGACCCGCTATACATGTGACATGGCATCATCAAATTAATTACAAACAAGGCTCAATTAGCCCGTCAATTGTACCCTGCGATCATTCCCGGTAATTGCACGGTTAAACCTCAAATTGATCGTGCCATGTCCAAATTAAATCCCGTCGTGGGCAGCCACTATACCGCAATTTCTAGGCTAATAATTATCGCCAAAATGCTCCATTATGCTCTCCAAATATCATTCTAATCAGCCACCAAATCAGCCACTACCCGGTCTATCAATTTCATCCATTAAGCCCACCATTTCGTCCGAATCTTGACACCTACGCCCCGCCACATCACAACACTATACAGGCCACTAAACCTTGATAAATTAATCATTCTTAGTCAACAAAAACACCACAAAATCAGCCCTTAATTATCTCCGCAATTTAACCCCTAAATTATCCTAATTAACCTCTAAAACCCGTCTAGAAATGCAAATTATCCTAATTATGGTTTATGGTCAAACTCACCCAGTGTCCTAAGCTTCAAACCAAGCTAAACACGCAGCAATGGCGGCTGGACAGCGGCGGTCCCACGCCGGAACAGTAACGGCGAGCGGCGACTCCAGCGAACGGCGCAAACGGCGGCGACGAACTAGGCGATTCCATGGCCTAGATGGACATGGCCACAGAGAGAGAGAGGTGGGACGGCTGGACGATGTTGGGTGAGGCGGCGGCGGCGGCAGTGGAACAGCCTCCGGCGGCGGCGGAGCTCCTCCGGCGAAGGGCCTTCCACGACCAAAACAAAGAGAAAGAGAGGGAGGAGTGATGGCTGAGGGTGGAGGGTTGCCGGCTGATGTGAGAGGGACAGAGGCCCATGGCGATGACACTCGCAACCTCATGGGGGCGACGGAGCGGCGCAGCGAGCCGGCGAACAGTGGAGGCCGGGCGTGGCGTACTCGCAAACTGTGGCGGCAGGGCGCAACGAGCTCGAGCAGTGGCGGGGCTGGCTCGCGGCGGCGACGACGACAGTCAGAGCGGCGGGGACGACGGTGGAGACGGCCAGGCGTGGCGGAACAGCGTCGGGCGCGAAGGGTAGCAGCGGCGAGCTCGTCGCTGCGCGCGCGAGGGAGAGGAAGGAGGGCAGTTGGGACGGCGGCTGGCGGTCGGCGCGACGGCGGCCGGGCTTACTGGCGGTGGTGACTGGCGGAGCGGCGTTGGGCGGGGGCGAAGGGCGGTCGACTAGTGGACGGGCTGGCTGGGCAGAGATAAAGCAGAACCAACCGGACGAGAGGAGGAGAGAGAAAGAGAGCTACGGCTGGCGAATGGCGGGGTGTGGCGGTCGAGCTGGCTAACGACGGCGGCAGCACGCGGCCGTCAGGCGGCTCAGGCGGCGTTGGCTGGGCTAGCAGAAGCAAAGGCAAAACGGGGCCAGATGCGGCGGAGGGTGTAGAGAAAGAAAAAGAAAAGAAGAAAAAAAAAAAGGGAAGGGAGAACAAAAGAAAAGAGAAAGAATGAGAGAGGAGAGAGAGAGAGAGGGTGTCAGGGAGTGGTCTGCATGGGCATGGGCATGGGCAGTAGGAGGGAGTGCGTGGATGGGACAGTTACATGGGGTGGACGTGCGCGCGGGAGAGAGAGAGAGAGAGAGAGAGAGAGAGAGAGAAAACAGGCCCAATGATAGGGACGACAGAGTGCGTGCGCGGCAAAGGAGATAGGGAGGAGAGAGAGAGAAGAGAGAGAACGAAAATTTGGTTTTCGTTTCTCGAGCACGATCCAAAAGACGCGGTTCAAACTAAAAATCGAATTAACGGTCACGATTCACAACCGGAAAAAGATCTAATAGTCCCCGAAAAATCCCAAACAATAATATAGGATAATGGGCCAAATAAAATAACTCAAAAACACACTACGAGGGAGGTCTATCAGTCCAAATTCGTACCCGGTAAAAAATTCACTTTCTCATTATAGTCTATACTCGACAAAATCGACGCTGGCCACAATAATATCGACACCGCCCAATTTATTTTGTCCCGAAACTCCCGAAAATTGACTGCCAAATTCGGGGTGTAAAGAACGGCCAAATTCTATCGAATGCAATTCTAGCAAAATCTCTATTTAAAAAAAAAACAAGAACCCGAGAGTGATTAGTTCCCGGGCGAGATTCTATTATAAGTGCATTGACGAATTACATATTTATTAAATCCCAAAATTGAGTCAAAATCCGGGATGTCACAACTCTTCCACCCTTACAAAAAATTTCATCCTCGAAATTTACAATCCAACCCAACTATTCAAACAAATGGGGGTATTAGTGTCGCATCTCCTCTTCGCTTTCCTATGTGGTGCCTTCCGTCCCGTGTTGTTCCCAACTAACCTTGACCAACGGAATCGTCTTGGTTCTCAAAACCTGTTCCTTCCTATCCTCGATCCGAACTGGCTTCTCCACGTACGACACCCTGTCGTCCACGTCTATTACCTCATGATTCAGCATGTGGGTCGGATCCGGTTTATATTTCCTCAACATCGACACGTGGAAGACGTTTTGAACTTGTGACAAATTCGGCGGTAAGGCTAGGCGGTATGCTAATGTTCCGATCCTTTCCAAAATCTCAAATGGGCCTATATACCTTGGACTCAGCTTTCCTTTTTTGCCAAACCGAGATAGCCCTCTCATCGGTGAGACTTTAAGAAATACATGGTCACCAACTTGAAACTCCAACGGTCTACGCTTTCGGTCCGCGTAACTTTTCTGACGGCTCTGAGCTACTCTCAACCTTTCTCAAATAATCTTTACCGTTTCCACTGACTGCTGAACCAACTCTAGACCCGTTATACTTCTTTCTCCTACCTCATCCCAACACAACGGTGTTCTGCAAGCCCTGCCATATAATGCTTCGAATGGTGTCATTCTGATACTCTGCTGGTAGCTATTGTTGTAGACGAGTTCGACCAAATGCAGCTGTTCCTCCCAACCACTTTTAAAATCCAAAACACATGCTCGTAGCATGTTTTCCAATGTCTGAATCGTCCTTTCAGACTGGCCGTCCGTCTGAGGATGATAGGCCATACTGAATTGAAACTTAGTTCCCATGGCCAATTGCAGACTTTTCTAAAAATTCGTAGTAAATCGGAGATCACGGTCCGATGTGATTGATACCGGTACTCCATGAAGACGAACTATCTGACGTACATATAATTCTGCCAACCTTTCTAGCTCGAAGTCCTTTCGCATCGCCAGGAAGTGCGCTGACTTGGTCAATCTATCCACTATTACCCAAATAGAGTCATGCCCTTTTTGGCTTCTTGGCAGTCCCGTCACAAAGTCCATTGTAATATGCTCCCATTTTCATTCTGGGATTTCCAACGGCTGCAACATTCCACCGGGTTTACAATGCTGTGCCTTCACTTGTTGGCACGTCAAATACTTAGCCACATGCTTGGTCACGTCCACTTTCATTCCATTCCACCAATAGTACTGGCGAAGATTCTGGTACATCTTAGTGTTGCCCGGGTGAATATTTTGGTGGCTCCTATGAGCCTCTAACAAAATCTCTTTCTTAAGCTCCAAATCGTTAGGCACGCACAATCGTCTTCGAAATTTAAGAATTCCATCTTCGGACACTTGAAAATCCGGTTTCCTCTTAGCGTCATTCATGCTCAAAATTTTCTGAATCTCAGGGTCTGTAAACTGCAACGCCTTAATTTTGGCTTGCACTTCTGACCCAATCCTCAATGTCGCCATCAAACTGGAGAGGTGTCCAACCTCGAACTTAAATTCTGAATCCCGCGCTCCTTCCAGTAAAATCCATTCTTTAACCAACAAATGCGCGATGCTCGATTTCCTGCTCAAGGCATCCGCTACTCGGTTGTCCTTTCCGGGGTGATACAATATGTCGTAATCATAGTCCTTCAGCAATTCCATCTAGCGCATCTGCCTCATGTTCAATTCCTTCTGCGAAAACAAGTACTTGAGACTCTAATGGTCCGTGTAGATCTGGAACCTTTCTCCACACAAGTAGTGCCTCCAAATCTTAAGCGCGAAAATAATGGCGGCCAGTTCCAAGTCGTGGGTCGGGTAATTCATCTCATGAGGTCTTAACTGTCGCAATGCATAAGCAACCACCCTACCACGTTGCATTAGCACGCAACCCAATCCTTTGAGCGAAGCGTCACTGTAAATTTCATACCCGCCTGATCCTGAAGGAATCGTCAACACTGGCGCCGTTGTCAACCTCTACTTCAGCTCCTGAAAACTCTCTTCACACTTTTCAGTCCATTCAAACTTAGTCTCATTCTTAAGCAATCTCGTCAATGGAGTGGCTATTGCTGAGAATCCTTCCATAAACCTCCAATAATAACCAACCAGTCCTAGAAAGCTTCGAACCTCAATAACTGTTGTCGGTCTCGGCCAGTCCATTACTGCTTCAATCTTTGCCGGATCCACGGAGATTTCTTTTCCGGAAATTATTTGCCCAAGAAACGCTACTCGGTTCAGCCAAAACTCGCACTTGCTAAACTTAGCATATAGTGCGTGCTCCCTTAACGTTCGTAGAACCTTTTCCAAATGTACCTCGTGTTCCTCGGGTCTTTTTGAACACACCAAAATGTCATCGATAAAGACAATGACAAACCGATCTAAGAATTCCTTAAATACTCGGTTCATTAAATCCATGAAAGTAGTAGGGGCATTAGTCAGTCCAAATGGCATCACTGTGAACTCATAGTGCCCATATGTAGTCCTGAACGCTGTCTTTGGGATATCCTCCTTTCGAATCCTCAACTGGTGATACCCTATCCTTAGGTCAATCTTAGAAAACACCGAGGCCCCTTGTAACTGATCAAACATGTCATCAATCCTTCGGAGGGGATACTTATTCTTGACCGTCACTTGGTTCAGCTGACGGTAGTCGATACACAACCTTAACAACCCATCCTTCTTCCTGACGAACAATACTGGCACTCCCCATGGAGACGCACTCGGTCGGATAAAACCTTTGTCCAGTAGTTCTTGCATCTGAACCTTTAGTTCCTTCAACTCTGATAATGACATCCTATAGGGCGACTTCGAGATTGGCTAAATCCCAGGAGCCAACTCGATAACGAACTTTACTTCTCTTTCTAGTGGCAAACCTGGCAATTCCTGAGGAAAGACATCGGCGAAATCGCGCACAACTGCTATATCCTCAAGTCGCATCTCACCTGCCGTCGGATCAATCACACTGGCTAAATAACCTTGACAGCCCTCGTTCAACAATTTAGTTGCATCCACAGACGACACCCAAGGGATCGAGGCTCTTCCCCGACTCCCTACAAACTCAAATCTAGGGTGTCCAGCCGGGCTAAACTGGATCACCCCGCTACTACAATCCATGACGGCATTCTGTCTTACTAACCAATCCATGCCCACAATCACATCAAAGTCATACATTGGCAACACGGTTAGATCTATCCTGCTTTTTACACCACCAATCACTATCTCACAATTCGGGCATCCTAGCAATATACATATCCTATCCTTCAACGGCGTGGTCATACACAATTGAACTTCTAACATAATAGGCTTTAATCCAGTCAATTCAACAAACTAAGCAGATATAAACGAATGTGATGATCCCGGATCGAACAACGCATATGCTATATGATGGCACAGAGAAACCATACCTGTGACTACCCCTGACGCATTCTCAATCTCCCTTCACGCCATGGTGTACACCCGTCCTTGTGCCGGCAGCCTGTTCATAATAGTCGGCTGGGAATTTCCAGACTGATTCCCAACTCGAGGTTGTTGCTGTATCAGGGGTCCTGCGAGGCGTTGTTGGGGACAGTTTCTAATTTAATGGTCTAAACCTCCACACTTGAAGCAAGCCCCAAACTTGTTTTGTTGATGGTTCGGCTTCCCGATGTTCTTCTCAATCGGTGGAACAAATCGCCTGTTTCTCGCCATCGGTTTCTTCCCAAGACGGCGGTTGTTCCTAGGCGGGGCGAACCGCGATCCAGAGGCGGCTGCCCTATCAGTCTGATCCCGCTCTATAGCCTGTGCCCACTCATACATCTCACCATAGTCCTTGATGTTTAGCGATATCATCTGACTCCTCATATCCGGTTTCAGTCATTCCCGGAATCTCCGCGCCTTATCCTCAGGGTGTTCTACCATCCTCGGTGCGAACCTTGACAATCTCGTGAATTCTGCTTCGTACTGATCAACTGTCATCGATCCTTGGCGAAGCCTCATGAATTTCGCTAATTTCCTTTCTCTAGCACTCTCAGAGAAGAACTTTCCTAAAAAGACCTTAGAAAAGATGGCCCAAGTCTGAGCAGTCCCCTCGAGAAATACCCTTCCTTTGGTGGCCTTCCACCAGTCATTGGCGTTGTCCTGAAGTTGATATACAGCCAACGTTACCTTTTCAACCTCAGTGCACCCTAGCACTTCGAATGCCTTCTCCAGTTCCTCAACCTAACGGGGTGCGGTCTCGGGACCACCCTTGCCATTGAACTTTGGCGGCTTTAACTTTAAGAACTGCTCAACCAATTTAGACATTGGCCTAACCACATTTACTGGTCCTGGGATTGGATTCTCAACATTTCCCTGATTCCTACCATTTCCATTGTTTCCATTATTCCCATTGGCCCCATTAGTAGCAGCGATGGCGGCCTCAACAGCAGCGGCGATTGTGGCATCTCTTTCCTGGGCTAGTCTACCTCCCAGAATTCCCGCTTCCTCAAGAGCCCTTAGAATTCCATCTACTCTCGGGTCCTCGGCAACTCTCATTTGCGATTCTACACGTTTCGGCTCATGACCTCGACCTCTACCTCTACCTCTTCTACGACCTCGACCTCTACCTCTTCCTTGGTTACTCGTCTCCCTAACCTGCATGTCCATCCTCCTGCTATAATTTCCACATTGGGATTAGAGACCTAACACAAGCTAAACCGGTCTAGAATCCTAGGCAGGGGACTTAACGCTATAGCAATCAATCACTCAGCATGTGATTAAGCATAAGCAGCACGAGACTTCAATCACAAGGATACGTGTATTGACCTCGAGTCCTGCCGCACCTGCATTTTACGGGTCAACTAAAACAAGCACTCAATCAAACACAAGCAATCAGGAGGAACACTTAGCACACGAGGTCACCCTATTGGTTACCCAAGGTCATCGCTCCTTATCACTCCAAGTTTCGACCTAGTTGGATCGAACTGACCTTGCTCTGATACCAAATCGGATGGGGATGTCACGCCCCGCACTCCTCGACGCGCCACATCCCTCGCCAGGGTCGATTTCAAAGCGACGTCCCAAGACGCGTCGCCGACCCAACACAGAGATTTAACGCACATACGGAAGCAATTAAAATCACCCGTATATTAAAATACATATAACCAAGAATAGCCACGAGGATGCATAACAACAATTACAAATAAACACTTACACTAATACCAGAAACCATATACAACATTCAATACAGCCCGATTAGCAAAACCAAAATGGTTCAAGGCCACTATTAACAAAAAGGGGTAAGTGGCATCGAGGGTCAGTCTACTACTAATGGCGGGGCACTGGTTAAAAAGGTACTAGCCCTCCCAAACTAAGACGAATGCTAACTACTATGGTGCCCGGTCTGGGTCGGAATCAGAAGACTCCGAGGATGAAGAGCTATAGGGCATCTCCTCCTCGGACCCTGATGAGTCCGTCTCAGACTCGGCCTCCAGTGCGGGGTCCTCCTCAATCGGCTCAAGCTCCTCATCGTCCTGCTCCATCGGCTCCAGGACAGCATCCTCGTCGTCAGGCTCTATGTCCATCGACTCGAACTCGTCTACCTTGTACTCCACCGGTACACCATCGGAACTCGCACTTTCCTCGGCTGACGAGTCAGAGTCAATCACCTTGCCATCTGGGCATCGAGGATACCGAGTGCCCAACCCGATAAACGGGACATCAAAAGTCCAGAGAGGACCATACTCTCCGAGATCATCCCTGAGACACCATGCCACGTACTCGTGGATGTGATAATGTGACTCGTCCACATCTACCCAAACTTGAGTATAGTACCTAATATATACTTCCCCGTTCCCTACGGGGTGTATCGTCCTGGTCCGCTCTACGTGATGCGGAATCCCAAAACGCACTGGAATGGTAAACATGTCAAGGCTAGGGGTCTGAAAGGATGGTTTTATACAACAATGAGAATAATCTCAGTGAGTAATCCCCTAAACCTAAACTAGGCTAACGTGCACCTCCTGATGAGTACTAAACAATGCGTAAATCAAAACATAACTGACTCAAGCCCTCGAGCCTAAATCTAATTCATACTGGACCCTGCAAGTTAGGCATTCTATAAACAAAATCATGACAGTACCGTAACGATTAGATTGCAATACAATTACTCATATCACTTAATCTCAAGGTATGTAATATACGTGCTTATGTTCGCACTCATGTCATACCTCAACAATGCATTAATGCACGCTTACATGCTAGCGCTCTGTCATTTACCAATTTCTCCTCCGACCCGCGTTAAACGCATCAGGTCTAACCCGCGTAAAACACATCAGGTCTAAAACATCGAGATCGATCTCTGGCCTGCGTTAAACGCATCAGGCTCATGACGCATAACCCGCGTAAAACGCATCAGGTTAGTTATTTTCCGATAAACCGGGCATCGTCCCGCGTAACACGCCTCAGGACGGGTTTATTACCCCGCGTAAAACGCATCAGGGTTTATTGTGATCACACATTCACAAGTACCAAATTTTATCTGAACCCCGCGTAAAACGCATTATGGCATTTTTGATGATCACAATGCATATGTCACTCGAGCATACTTATAAATGCACATGTCGTGCCAATACTCGTGACACACATTCATAACTGCAATAATCACATTTGGGTAATCACCCATTTCACAAAGAGCAAGTACTATCACCACACCACTTGTTCAATTCGTCACACAATATGCTCAGACCACAATTCATTACACCCAACCACATAATAGTACAACCACGGAATCAATTCAAGACCCGTGCCTGGTGCACAATTCACAAGCATAATCACACAACTAGTTCAACAAGAATTCGCACATTTGGGGCCCAACAAGCTAATCCATTCCTGGACCCACTATACATGTGACATGGCATCATCAAATTAATCACAAACAAGGCTCAATTAGCCCGTTAATTGTACCCTGCGATCATTCCCGGTAATTGCACGGTTAAACCTCAAATTGATCGCGCCGTGTCCAAATTGAATCCCGTCGTGGGCAGCCACTATACCGCAATTTCTAGGCTAATAATTATCGCCAAAATGCTCCATTATGCTCTCCAAATATCATTCTAATCAGCCACCAAATCAGCCACTACCCGGTCTATCAATTTCATCCATTAAGCCCACCATTTCCTCCAAATCCCGGCACCTACGCCCCGCCACATCACAGCACTATACAGGCCACTAAACCTCGATAAATTAATTATTCTTAGTCACCAAAAACACCACAAAACCAGCCCTTAATTATCTTGGCAATTTAACCCATAAATTACCCTAATTAACCCCTAAAACCCGTCTGGAAATGCAAATTATCCTAATTAGGGTTTATGGTCAAACTCACCCAGTGTCCTAAGCTTCAAACCAAGCTAAACATGCAGCAATGGCGGCTGGACAGCGGCGGTCCCGCGCCGGAACAGTAACGGCGAGCGGCGACTCCGGCGAACGGTGCGAACGGCAGCGACGAACTAGGCGATTCCACGGCCTAGATGGACACGGCCAGAGAGAGAGAGAGGTGGGACGGCCGGACGATGCTGGGTGAGGCGGTGGTGGTGGCGGAACAGCCTCCAGCGGCGGCGGAGCTCCTTTGGCGAAGGGCCTTCCATGACCAAAACAAAGAGGAAGAGAGGGAGTAGTGATGGCTGAGGGTGGAGGGTTACCGACTGATGTGAGAGGGATAGCGGCCCACGGCGACAACACCAGCGACCTCACGGGGGCGACGGAGCGGCGCGGCGAGCCGGCGAACAGTGGAGGCTGGACGTGGCGTGCTCGTGAACTGTGGCGGCAGGGCGCGGCGAGCTCGAGTAGTGGCAGGGCTGGCTCGCGGCGACGGCGACGACGGTCGGAGCGGCGGGGATGACGGCGGAGACGGCCAAGTGCGGCGGAACAGCGTCGGGCGCGAAGGGCAGCGGCGGCAAGCTCATTGCTGTGCGCGCGAGGGAGAGGAAGGAAGGCAGTTGGGACGGCAGCTGGCAGTCGGCGCGACGACGGTCGGGCTTACTGGCGGTGGTGACTGGCGAAGCGGCGTTGGGCGGGGGCGGAGGGCGGCCGAGCGATGGACAGGCTGGCTAGGCAGAGATAAGGCAAAACCAACCGGACGGGAGGAGGAGAGAGAGAGAGAGAGAGAGAGAGCTGCGGCTGGCGGATGGCGGGGTGCAGTGGTCGAGCTCGCTGACGACGGCAACGGTGCGCGGCGGCCAGGTGGCTTGGGCGGCATCAGCTGGGCTAGCAGAAGCAAAGGTAAAGCAGGGCCAGACGCGGCGGAGGGAGCGGAGAAAGAAGAAGAAAAGAAGAAAAACAAAGGGAAGGGAGAACAAAAGAAAACAGAAAGAAGGAGAGATGAGAGAGAGAGAAAGGGTGTCAGGGAGTGGTCTGCATGGGCATGGGCATGGGCAGTAGGAGGGCGTGCGTGGATGGGACGGTTGCATGGGGTGGACGTGCGCGCGGGAGAGAGAGAGAGAAAACAGGCGCAATGATGGGGTCGGGGGTGTGCGTGCGCAGCAAAGGAGAGAGGGAGGAGAGAGAGAGAAGAGAGAGAACGAAAATTTGGTTTTCGTTTCTCGAGCGTGATCCAAAAGACGCGGTTCAAACTAAAAATCGAATTAACGGTCACGATTCAAAATCGGAAAAAGATCTAATAGTCCTCGAAAAATCCCAAACAATAATATAGGACAATGGGCCAAATAAAATAACTCAAAAACACACTACGATGGAGGTCTACCAGTCCAAATTCGTACCCGGTCAAATATTCACTTTCTCACTATACCCGACAAAATCGACGCTGGCCCCAATAATATTGACACCGCCCAATTTATTTTGTCCCGAAACTCCCGAAAATCGACTGCCAAGTTCGGGGTCTAAAGAACGGCCAAATTCGATCGAGTGCAATTCTAGCAAAATCTCTATTTTAAAAAAAAACAAGAACCCGAGAGTGATCAGTTCCCGAGTGAGATTCTATTATAAGTGCACTGACGAATTACACGTTTTTTAAATCCCAAAATTGAGTCAAATCCGGGATGTCACATTATGTATCTGAAAACCTTCTTACAAATAACCTAGTAATCGTGTTCTAGATTTGTATGATATCTTTCCAAAAGTCCTATTGCAAAAGCAATGTTTGGTCTAATGCAAACTTGAGCATACATGATACTTCCAAATGCACTAGTATAAAACACATCCTTCATTTGTGCTTTTTCGATATTTGAACAAGGAAAATGTGACAGATTCCGTTTAGTACCCTTAATGATAGGAGCAATTCTTGGTTTGCAATGCTGCTCATTAAATCTTTCTGAAATATGATCAATATATGTCCACTAAGATAAACCCAATATATAACGGGAACGATCCAAATGGATCTCGATGCTAAGGAAAAAAGAAGCCTTATCAAGATCCTTCATGTCAAAAGAATAAATTTCTTCCCATTGACCTTGCAGTACATACACTAATTTACTTTGGTCACAACAAAACTGAAAGAAGTGACACCACTATGAAACTTTAAGTACCATTGTTTAGAATCTTGGTTGAGGCCATAAATTGACCTTTTCAGTCTACACACAAGCTTACCTGAACTATCTACTACAAAGCCTTCGGGTTGCTCCATGTAAACCTCCTTATCAAAAATCTCCATTCAGAAAAGCAGTTTTAACATCCATTTGTAGCTGATGAGCTTATGACCTCAAGAAATTCAACAAGCTCCCAAACACCATTATGTTTCATAAATTGTATTTCATTTTTCATTGTATCCAATCACAGATCTGATTGACAACAAGAAACATCATCTGTATAAATCACTAGATCAATAACATAACTAATATCATAGTTATGCTCTTCTATATAGACTATATAGTATGATGGTATAGTTGATCGTCTTTGCCTGATTAATCTCCTGAGTAGAGTCACTACAACCTCATGCTGCACTTGAGAGGTTTGAAGAACTTCATTAGGAATTGTCTCAATAACAGGATCCTAAACCTCAATGGTTCAATTTGTGTGGTATAGGAGGCTCTATAATCATTTGCATTGGTACAGAAATATACACAATAGTTCCTACCATACTATTATCCTTAATAGTCTATGAGCAACTACCCTCTTCAAACATGACAAATTTTAGAAACTTCACTGTCTGTGAATCCACAATTTTTGTGCCTCTATTGGGATTATAAAACCGATAGCCCTTCAAATAATCTGGATAAGATACAAAGTAACACCAGATGGTTCTGAAGTCCAACTTATTTAATGTTGGATTACATAACCTTGTTTCTGCAGGACATCCCCAAACCTTAAGATGGTCTAAACTTGATTTACATCCAGTCTATAACTCAAAAGGAGTCAATGAAACGAGTTTGGTAAGAACGCAGTTTAGTACATGAAGAGTTGCTTTAAAAGCTTCATCCCGCAAAAATCATGTAAGTTGGTCCTCCTAATCATACTCCTTATCATATCCTTAAAGTTGTAATTGCGCCTTTCAGCCACATCATTTTATTTAGGACTCTCACGCATAGTAAATTGAGGGCAAAAGAACACTACAAATGCCATAATTTGTACATGGCACTTACATTGGTGGAATAAGTTTTTTTTTTATCACTTCAGTGCTAAAATTTTTGAAAAACGATCACTTAAGTGCTAAAATATTTGAAAAACGATTACTTAAGTGTCAACTCCGGTGCCGTACACAACTTTTCGTTGGAAATTCGACATGGCATTTTTTTTTTATTAATTTCCGAAACTGACGTGGCTCGCAGGAGATTGGCACTTAAGTGACCATTTTTCAAAAAATTTAGCACTTAAATAATCGTTTTTCAAAAATTTTAGCACTTAAGTGATCGTTTTTCAAAAATTTTAGCATTGAAGTGTTCCAAAAAAAACTTACGACACTTAAGTGATCGTTTTTCCTCCGACTTGGTACCAAAGTGATCCGAAAAAAAGTTATGACACCAAAGTGATCTCTGTACACAACTTATGGCACTTACAGTATCTTTTTGCTATAAATTGAGCTACTATCCTAGAATCCTCCAAGTATTTGGCAAATAAACCTTTAATCTATCCAGCATCACCATGCTTGCCATAGTACTCACTACCACGGTCAAATATGACAACATTTATGACTTTTTTTTAACTGTTTCTCAACTTTAATTCGAAAAATCTTGAACTTGTCAAGAGACTTAGATTTTTCCTTAATCAAGTACAGATAACCATATTGGAAATAATCATCAACAAATATGATGAAATAAGAATTTCTGCACAATGTTGTCGTATCAGGCCTACTAATATCAGTATGAATGACCTCCAATAGGTCAAAACTATATACAACAGTTTTTTTCTTTATCTTAGTCATCTTACCTTTACAATAGTTTATATAAGTCTCTAGGTCGCTTTTAAGAGCAAACAAAATGTTGGCCTTTATCAACCTTTCTATTCTATCCCTAGAGATGTGACCAAGTTGTTTATACCAAAATGCATAAGACTGCTTCTTAGGTAGAGGTATTTTAGAAACAACATTTTCAACCGTATAAGTGAGTATACATCATTAGGAGATAAACACAATTTGTAAAACCCATTGGACATATTGCAACACCTAACCTTATTTGAATTAAAGAACATAGAAATAGTATTTTTTTTTTTTAATTTCAAAAGAGTAGCCACACATGTTCAAACTTGATACAGAAACTAAGTTCCATCTAAAGGTAAGTACATAAAGTGTGTTATTAAAACCAATAACAAGAATTAAAATGATATATATCACGAACTGGACATCAACTTTGTTGTTGTTTCCCACAGTGAGTTTTGATTCATCATGATTTGGCTTCCTTCGATTTATAAATCCATGTATCGTAAACGCAACATGATTTGTTGCACCGCTATCTAGCCACCAATGAACCGGACGGAACTTTTGATAGATTAGATTCACAAACAAATTCCAAAGTATCATTAACTGCATGCTCATGCTCACACTTGGATAATCAAGTTTTATATTTACTACAGTCGTTATTTATGTGAACTTTTTTATATTTTACAAATGAAGTAGTGGTCACCATCCTTCTTGAATGATGCTTTCTTAGAACCCAGATAGTCAGAATGACCGGTGATATCATGATTTCCTTTATGAGTATGATTTTGGTCCTTTTACTCTTTGTGTCCCTAATCTTAGCGTGACCATCAAATTTCATGTTGAAGAGTCCTTGCAGATATGTTCCAATCTCAATATTAAAGAAGACACGGCTCCAAATTTCCAAAGCTTCCATAATTTATTTGGCAGTACAGTTAGCTGGCAAATCATTCTTCGAGTGTTTCTGAATGGATTGCTTCAATGATAGTAAGCAAATCCTATTGCTCTTTTCCCAGGCACCAAATCACTCTTCGAGTGTTTTTGAATAGATTGCTTCATTGATAGTAAGCAAATCCTATTGTTCTTTTCTCAAGCAGCAAAGTGTTCTTTCTCGGGATCCGTATTAGTGGCACTAAAATCTGTTGGCTTTTCCTTAGTAAGAGCAATATATACATCTACTAGCTCCATCCCAAATAGAAAATCTTCTATCCATCTCTTAAAGTCTAAACCAGAAAGAACATCAATTTTAATGGAGTTGCTATTTTCAGAGAAAGTGACCAATTTGTAAGTAATGTATACAATTAGCATTATATGTGAATACTGTGTAACTTAAAACTGTCTAAGTACACATCCTAAGAGTTACATATATTATCATATAAACACCTTTGGGCAAAATATATGACATACAATTGTATACTTTCCACATGACAATGGCCATGAGATTATATTCCAACCTGCGTGAATTCACCACCTTCGGGTGTATAAACCACTAGGATTAGTCACTCCTTAAGCATATACTGTACATGTATCTCTCCATAAACTAATACACAATTACCCCCTTTAGGAGTATGATCATGCATTAGAATAGGAGACATCTCACCACAATACGAGATCAATATTTCTCAAAAACCAATCAAGTGTGCCACTTTGACGGTCGCAACCCAATTGAATCCTCGAAACTCTCTCATACTAGGGATATAAACTTTATATCTCACATTTATCATATACATGTAATTTTCTTGAAAACAGGGGCAATTTGTCACGAAAATAACATGCCATGCCAATTGCATTGCTCCATTCATTGATAGATAATGAATTACACTCTACACATTCCTTATGTGGTGATATACATGTGAGTTACCATATGCATTTCCAAAACCATAAAGAAATACAAGAAAATACGCAAAAATACAATAAAAATACACGTAAATAGGGTTATATACGTAATTTCACATACTTAAAAGCCTCAAACATGTAACATAAATGCATCACTATGTAGAGCATCTCAATACGAGCGCGTCAGTACCAAGAACGTTACAATTGGACGTCGGACAAACCCACACGTGTCGCCAGAGTGTGCAGCCTGTGGTACGTGTTCAGTCGGTCAAACCAATCTGAACTGGCGGTCCAACCGATCAACCAGGTTGGGTCAAAGTCAGGTCAGATGAAGGTTAGTTCTAGGTTGGGTCAGGTCCCCATTCGCTAATGTCATGATGACATCAGTCCTAGCACGTGCCTTACATGCGTGAGGGGCACGCGACGGCTTGTGGAAGACGTACGCCACTGCCCAGCGGCACGTGGCCGTGCATGGGGGTACGTGTAGCATCCTTCGGTGGTGCACCACCTATCAAAACACTCGTCTCGTCGAGCCCGTTCTAAATATATGATCAAAATCAAATTTTGATAAACAAAAAAAATACAAAAAAATGGAAAAATTAGTATGTTTGAGTTCTAAGCTATGGCTGCTCTAATACCATATGTTAGTCATAATAAAACGACACCCAAGATCTCTATGGCTAGAATCTAGAACAAGTAATAGAGTAAAAGGAATTTGTGCACTTGATTTGGAATCCATCGTTCTTGATACAGAACAGCAACGATCCTCAGCGCAAGTCTTCTCCTCTATTACCCTCTGTATCACTGGCTCGATGAGACTGCCTCTCATAGTTTGTGTTTGCCCCTTGTTACGGCTAGTGCTATCACCTAGAAGGGGTGAATATGTGATTTTACCAAATTGAATGATGTAAATGTGTGGAATGAATATAGTCGAGATCAACAACTTGTATATTTAATATCAAATGAATGTGAATTACAAACTTATATGTAAGTTGTCATCAAATGATTGCGTCTGATGACTAATATGATGTTCTAACGAACTTGTTTGATAGATATGTATGCAATATAATGTCAGCAATAATAAATGAAAGTTTAGGGATAGAGAATACTGCACACAGATCATTATAGTGGTTCGACTTTATCAAGCCTACATCCACTCTCCACGCTAGTAGCCTATTGGCTGTGTTTCACTATTGAATTACCAGAAGATTACAAGAGCAATGATTTTCAGATGATAGACTGCACTATCACATACACTCTTTACTCAAGTAATTTTCTTTCTGAAGTCACAACGTGGAATATAGTAATCACAAGTATATAAGATTGAAGCTCTATTCAAACTTTGGAATTTTCAATTCTAGTTCATTTACTTATACGACGTTTGCACTCCTTTTATACTCCACTCTTTCTAATCTATCTGTTGGACAGTTTTTAGAGGATTGATCCCCAAATCAACCCGTTGGAGAAACTTTCCGAAGGAAAATGCATAGCCATTAGAAGAAGAACCATTATCTCTAGGTGATTTGATCGCCCATACAATCAAATCAAGTTCCCATAAGTGTAGTTCTTCGTGTTTAAGGAACGATCTTATGATTGCTAATTAGGATATCTCGAGATATCAATTTGATTATCCTACATAAACTTGCCAAAAATAACACTTATTGAATCTGACGAGTAATTTTGAGTCTGTTGACAAAGTCCTTTTATTGACTAAGTCTAATGACTCAGCATATACCTACATCAAGTAACTTAAGTATAATTCTAGTTAGTAAAAGATTGTTTTGTCATTCTTCAAAACTAATTAGGGATTTTTTTCTCAACACCCCTTATGTGAGATAATTTGTGTATTAGGGCTAGAGAAGGGATTTGAGCACTATTTGTAGAGTTTTAAGCTAGGTCCCCTCATCACGAGCTGGGCCTTACTCAACCTACACTAACCAGTCCTATATTAGACTAATTAAGAAACTTTATATCTGACCTCATTAAGAAACTTTATATTAGACCACTCCCATAAAATGGTAAATTACAATATCAATTAATGTAGCCCACATTAAAAAATGTCATACATGTCGACGTTCCAAGACAACTCATTGATGAATAGAGAAGACAGTTGGAGCCAAGTCTAGTCATTATGCATGACAAAGATTCTTGACGAACATCGTAATGAATCAACTAATCATGTGACGAAATACATTGTCAATGGCCAATGATCATCAATACGATTCGTCTTTGCTACGTATAGAAAAGAATATTCTATCCAGAATATATCAATATGGAAAGTGAAATAACAGATACAATTATATCTTTTTAATTGAGATGTAGGTAATAGTAATTGAGTTTTATCGAAAATCGCAAATCTATTAGAAATGATTATGCTAAGGAACAAATATTTCATACTTATCATTTACTAGAAAAAGGTAAATTTACAGATTTTCGATTATATATATAGGAAAGAAACAAAGACATAATAGAAAGCATTAAGAAGAAGAACGTAAAGAAAATGACCATGCTTTAACATGTAATATAAGGAATTAGCTAGAAGTTTTAGGGGGCGGAGCACTATGCTATGTTCTCTAACCCCCAAAAGAAGTTTCAATTGTTGTCACTGTGGACCCACTGTAATAAGTAGTGGCCGGACGATATGTTACATACATACATAGTGTTATTCATCCTGAAAGCTAAAATGCGCGCTCGAGGCCCAAAAGAACAAGCGCTCAAATCCGGAATACCTTTCTTCAGGTGGGCCAGGGAATAGATTCAGTTTTTAACATTTCAGAAACGACCTTGCATGTTAAATAGTTAAATATATTTATAACAAATCAAAAAGTACAGAATTAAGGATTTAGTTTACGATATCAACTATAATAAGACTAACCAATTACTACTTATTACCATGATAGAGTCCTGGTCAAGCCTAACAAGATGAGCGAGCGTACGCCGTGATGATTGGGGAGAAAACTACAGCGATTCAGTTCTAAACCTACCATGCCATTGCCAATTTTGCCAATATCCAGTCCTAAATTTCTCAATTTTGCTAATATATCCCTCCTAATAAAGCTTTGCTTGAACTTTCAATGCAATCCTTCTGGTCAATCACTATAGGACATTATTTAAGTAAATTCATCCATGTTAGCACGCCACGTAGGATAATCGGTGGTAACTGGATGCAAGACAAACAAAGTTTTTGTCACCACAAGATAAACACAGCGTAAAATAGACATTGAAATACTCTCGTGAAAGCAAACCATACCTGAATTCCAGGACAATTGCGATTAAGTATGCTTCAACCTATCACATGTCTTCCTAGAGGAAGCTATTTTCGAGACTCCAGCAGTTCTTTCACCCTTTTTGGTAAGCCTTAGAAGCTTCTTCGCTCTTCTGCTGTAAGACCCGACGTTGATAACGAACACAAAATAATAGAAAGAAGATGAGAATAGTAGACTTATGAGTGGTTGTAATCATGGTGGGTTAATGATCAACAAATTTGAGCAAAACGAGATATGTCTCTTGAGTTCATATATCTCTTGGATTCGTGTATTTCCTAAATTCTTGTATCTATTTAACTCATAGTTCATGCATCGCTTTTGTACATGAATTATAAAACTCTATAAATAGATTTGAAACTCTTCAATCCAATCATCACCCAAAATGCCTACATCTCCTCTTTTCAATTTTCTCTAAATGTGCCGGTTTCGAAAAGTGTTTGACAGAGTTTTGTTTGCATAGTACTAATCCAAACGAGTTCGAGGTGTTGTATCTTGAGATGCATAATTCGTAAAGCCGCTTAACACTATTGACAGGAACTAATCACCTTAAGAAGATTCGGTTAACCATACCTTACCTCCTTTTTATTTTGTTATTGTTTTCTTGGACTTATAATTTTCTCGTTACAACAAACAATGTTTCGTATTCTTCCTTCCTTTAATACGTTATTATTTCTTCATCTACTCTTCCAACATGAGTTAGAAAAAAATTATGGGAATCTACCAATGAAGAAGCTAAATGAACATCTTTCCGCCTTTGGTTCAACGCTAATAACTTGTACATCTCATTCTCATTGTACCTCAGTCCCTCTTTCTTCAGCAATGAGACAAGAAACACACGATCATTAGAGACCTAATCTGGTTAGCAAAACATGATTTCTAGGAACCAATACTAAGATGAACATAATTATAGTTTTCGATGTCCTGCCGGATCCATAGCAAAGCCATATGACACTGTTGTGTGCATTCTATGTGCTCAACTTTCTTCTTAAACATACAAACAATCATGACACCCGAGTCTTGCATGTTCTAAATAACTGAACAAGATCATTTAATCCTCCGCCTTGGATTCAAATATCATGACCAAGCAGGCTATTTATGTGTCAAATTTGAAAATATAGAATAAGAATGGAGAAAAGGATTAAATCGCGATCACGGGTCGCATAGCAGTTATCGCAAGTCATCTAGGAGTTGTTGTTGAAAATATATCTCCAATTTGAGTCTAAAGCGAAAATCTGAATTTTAAAAAAAAATCAATGGCCAAGTTTCGGAAATTAGCTTTCCGAAACGGCGTCGAGTCTTGGGCGTGAAACAGGAAAGTCCAACTTGGACTCCGTTGGGAATATACAATTTCCGTGTGGACTCTGGCTTCTTATTTCCATGAATAAGTCCCCAAGTGTTTGTTGGACTTTGACCGTGAAAAGTGGGCTTCTGGGTTTGCTGATTGGTCAGAGACAAGAAAGAAATAAAAAGATAAGAATTATCCTTCCTTGATGAAGTCGGCAAAGAAGAAGTGGCTCACATTTATATGCATATAAATATTCCGATAAAGGAGTCCTGGTTTACGATTGTTGATAAAGAGAAGAGTGGTTTTTGTGAAGCCTATGTCCAGAGCATGAGAGAAAAGTCTTGAAGTGCCATTACCTCTCTAAGTGCCGTGGGTCATCCATAGGTGTTGGGTGCTTGGCATTGGGTTTATGCCTTGTTCTCTGTAGATGAAAATTCCACTGACCAAATACTTTGCATCATTCTTTATTATCTCACCCCCAGTGAAACAGACTTTGATTCAAAACCTGAAGAATTTTTTCATCTATCTTCACAATCTGAAAATCTGGACCCCAGTATACATTCCAATCAACTTCATTGTCCCCATTTCCCAGTCAAAATCTATCTCTTAAAGTTTGCCAAACCAATTTCAGTCATTACTCTCATAGATACTAGTGCTAGTACTTCAATTCTAGACACTAAAGTTCTTCATGAAGAATACTAGACTTTCTGTGTTCGGTATTTCAACTTTACTTCAGGAGACACTTTATCTACAAATGTTCGCACCACACCTGTGTCCATTCGATTTTTCCCTCAGTGCTCCATTACCACTAGAATCCTTAGATCTAGTCTTCCCAATAAAGACTTGATTATTAGGTGAAATATCATGACTCAACTTCCAGACTTGAGAATTGTTCCTAGAAAAGGACTTAGGTATAAAGACCAATTATCTGAATTCGTCAATTTCCAAATACTCTTTTCCATCCAGATGAGTCTATCAGATCTAATCATGCAGAAATTGTTGGAATCATGCTTAGAAAATCATTTCGAATTCTTCCAAAAATGTTCTCATTCTTTGTGGAAAAAACCTAGAATTCTATGTTCGGCTCCCCTTCAAAAAAAATAAGGATATAAATTCTACTAAGGCAAGTCACTCGGGAATGAATCCAGTGCATTTGGCTCTTACTCAAAAAGAATGCTCATAATTGTTACAATTAGGCCTTATTGAAACTTCAAATTCTCAATAAGCTTGTGAAGCTTTCTATGTAAATAAACGTGCTGAGCAAAATAGAGGTAAGATGAGATTGGTTATCAACTACCAGTCTCTTAATCTTTTCCTCCAAGATGACAAATTTCCTTTGCCTTCTCGAAATTCCTTTTTTGCGGGAATCACTAAAGCCTATATTTATTCAAAGTTTGATCTTAAAGCCATATTTTGGCAATTAGGCATTCATCTTGATGACAAACCAAAAATAGGATTCTGTATCCCAAACCAACGCTTCCAATGGAGAGTTCTTCCATTTGGTCTCAAGGTTGGTCCTTCCTTATTCCAAAAGGCTATGTGTCGCACATTCTAGCCAATCTTATCCAGTGCAGCTGTCTATATTGACGACATCTTACTCTATAGCCCAGACAAAGAATCTCACTACTGACTTCTTAAGCAGTTTGCAGAAATTGTGAAGAAATATGGCATCATGCTTTCTCAGAAAAAGATGACCATTGCCCAAACAGAAGTTGAATTTCTTGGCATGCACCTTAACAAAAATACATATTATCCAGGACTGCATATCGCCAAGGAATTACTAAAATTTCCTAAAAAGGATTTTACAACCCAGCAGATTCAACAATTTCTCGGGATAATTAATTATCTTAGAGATTTTGTCTCAAATATTGCAAGGTTATTAATTTCTTTGCAACTGATGTTAAACAAGCATCTGGTGCCATGGGGAAAGGCGCAAACTAAAGCAGTTGCGGAACTTAAAGAAATTATGCAAGATCTTCCCTCTCTGCAAATCTCATCCACAGGGAAGAGAATTTTGTAGACTAGTGCCAGTGATGAATATTGGCTGGCCATATTGTTCGAAGAACTTCATGGTAAGCGACATCTTTGCGCTTACGAAAGTGACAAGTTTTCTCAGGCAGAAATGCTCTATCACTCTACTTTCAAGGAAATTTTTGTAGTAAAGAATAGAATAAAAAAGTTCGAATTCCATTTTATTGGCCACTATTTTCTAGTAGAACTAGATATGGCTTCTTTTTCCAAGATGACCAAATTCAAATAGAAACAGATTCCTCATCCTCAGCCACTCAAATGGGCTGAATGGTTTTCGAAATACTCTTTCGAAACCAAACATATTGCAGGAAAGAAGAATATGCTTGTAGATTTTCTCTCCAAACCAAAAGTATCGACAGAAATCAACATGTATATTCTTAGGCATTCATTCCCGTTTTGGCCAGACAAGTACAAATTGAACAATTCCGAGATTGGCCAAGCCTGGAATATCCTCAAGAAATAATTGAGCAAATTCAAAAAAATAAGCTTACTGAAAATTTTGACAACCTCATGTGGCAATGCCACACAGACCTTTTTCGCCTTCATGGAGGATCTTTTCCTGACTCTTCTAGATTACACTCGAGGTACCCTTTCATTCACCCATTAATTTGGAAAGAAAATGATTTTCCTGACAAACTTAAATGGCTATTATGGTACCTAACCAATAAGTACTTAATAGCTATTGAGTTTCCCACCAAAAAATTTCTTTGCCAATTAATTGAATTGCTTATGGCTGATCACATTGAGCTAAATGACCATGAGAAAAACCTTTTAACTGTGTTCAAATGGTTTTACCCTCCTGTTTATTGGAAATGACTCTTTCTCAAAGAGTTGAAAAAAGTCCGAGATGATCTAGAAACACACACTGTTATACTTCTCCATTGTCTTTGGACTTTTGTGCACAATAATGGTACCATCTCCAATACTCCTGCCGCAGTAGGTACTACTACCTACAAGCCCCAGTCACAACTCCAAGTTACACGTGTCTATAATTCATTCCTTAGTTATATTGGTTCTGTTGAATATAATTATAGAGAACTTCAGAGAATCCTATGCCAAGAAAATCGTATTATCCCTGAAGAAGCATGGGATTATACGACACCTATTTCATGAGATCACGAAAGATCTTCATCTGCAACAAGACAAGCACTCAGAGAATACGATTAGGTACAAGTACAACTTGGATTATCACAAGATTAAGAAATGTCAGACATAGGAAATCCAACACAATCATCTCAGGATCCATGGGGTGGAACACTCTCCCAAGACCCCTATGACTATGGACCATTGTCCTTATCTGTTGGACTTGATGCCAACTCTGCCTCTTACTACTCACAGCTAGGAAATTGGCCTCAGCCAGTCTTGCCTCAACCAGTCTTGCCTGAAGAAAATCCACAGCCAAACCTTGGCATCAGAATGTGGACTAAACTCTTGTTACCACAAAACACTCCGAATACAACTCTTCCAGACCTTTCTATACATGCATCCTCTTCCTCAAACCAAATGCCAATCATTACTGAAAATAATTTTGAACAAATTCTAGCATAAAGACAGATAGCAGAATATAAATGTGCAAATAATTCAGACAACTCAGATTATGACTATAACTCTGGCCGGAGATAAACTAGTACTGTTTCACCTAATCGACATTGTTCATTGTAACATATGATAGTCGGGTACTATTTCACGTAATCCTATAAATAGGTTTTAAGTGTCCTATGAGTGTGTTTTAGGTGAGTTTTGTGTAGACAGATGACCAATAATGTACTTAGTTTTAGGTGTGTTTTGTTTTAGCTGGACCTCCAACAATGTATTCCTCCACGCCTATATAAGGCCATGTAATCCTTCAGTTTGGAGGAAGAGGAAAAGTCATAAAATTTCAGAGTTCTCACTTTTCATGCCTCTCTAAAAATCCTTTTCTTCAAAGCCTAACATGATCCTCTAAGAAATGTAGCTCGGCCAGTTAAGTATAGCATCATCATGGCAACTCTGAGCATCTCTATGCTCTAAGCTAAATCTCCGGGTAGTTTTGCAACTAAAAGACAGTCCCCGAAGGGCTTGAACAAGAGATTCGCCCGTGTGGGATAGCATACCCGTTGCAAACTGACCTTGTTTTCCTTGGCTCTCAGCATAGATCCCCTTATTTACACTAAGACTTCAAGTGTTTATAGCCATTAAATCTTGTGGTAAAATTTGTGTATAATTCTTTCACGAGATTGTGAGATTATTTCGTGAAGAATTGCGGGACTAAACACTGTGTAAGTTATTGGGTGTAATTGAGGTTTAAAAAACACTTGGAGTGTTTGAGTGACTCGAGTGTACTTGTAATCTCCGTTGTATCGCTTGATCTATAGTAGAATTACATGCTATTCTCTCCGTGGATGTATGTCATTACGAATGAACCATGTAAATCTAGTGCCCAATTTATTTTCTTGTTTTATGAAATTTATTATTCGATCGCTTAGCTTCTGCAACAATTGATATCAGAGCTAGGCTTGCTTAAGTTGAAGTGAATTGATGGCAATAGAAGAAGGAAAAGTGAGAATTGACAGATTTGATGGGAAAGATTTTGGTTTCTGGAAGATGCAAATTGAGGATCATCTATGTCAAATAAAACTGCACTTACCCCTGTATGGGGAGAAGCTAGAGACGATGAAACAAGTTGACTGGGAATTGCTGGATAGATAAGCTTTGGGTGTTATTCGGCTGATGTTGGCTCATAACGTCGCGTTTAACATCGTGAATGAGAAGACCACTGCAACTTTAATAAAAGCCATATTGGACATGTATGAGAAGCCCTTTGCGATCAACAAAGTCTATTTAATGCGATGTCTGTTTAACTTGAAGATGAGCGAAGGCACGTCAGTTGCTGATTATATCAATGAATTCAATGTAATTGTTAGTCAATTGAGTTCAGTGGAGATTGACTTTGAAGATAAGATACGTACATTGATTCTATTATCCTTATTGTCTGATAGCTGGAATACTACTGTTGCTGCTATTATTAATTTCACTGGGTCAATATGTTTGACGTTTGATGATGTTTGAGATTTAATTCTGAGTAAGGATATCCGTAGAAGAGAATTTGATGAACATGTATATCACGCCCCGAACCCCACAGCACGTACAACCCAACGAGGTCGATTCAACTGCGACGTCCTAGGACGCGTTGCCTACCCAATGCCTAACAAGTCAGAGATAAAAGCACAAGCGGAAGTATTATAGCACCCGTACAGTACAATAACACATAACCAAGGATAACTACACAACCAACAACATGAATAAATATACACTTGCGTTGATATTGGGAACCATATACAACATCCATTTACAACTTACGCTCCAAAAATCAAAAGCGGGTCAATGGCCACTACTAACAAAAATGGATAAGTGGCCCGCACAGTCAGGGTTACTAACAACTAGAAGGGGCTCCGGTCAAAAAGATACTGGCCAAATCTATCTAAGGTTAAAGCTATACCTACGGAACCCATTCCAAGTCAGATCCCGATGGCTTGGAAGAGCTATCACATAGCTCGATATCAGAGTCTAGGGAATCCTGCTCGAACTTAGATCCAGCTGACTCCTCCTCGGAATCCATCGGCTCGGCTTCGTCCTCCGACTCCATGTCCTGTTCTATGGGCTCTGGCTTCTCATCCTCCGAATCCATCGGCTCTGGGCTCGCCAACTCCCCATCGGGACATTGAGGATCAACATCCCCTGCATTGCTAAGTGGGACCTCAAAAGATCGAAAAGGCCCGTAGGTCCCTGCATAGTCCCTAATACACCACGCTATATATCTGTGGGCCTGGTCTAGCTGCTCGCCCGCATCAACCCAAACTGTAGATAAATATCTAACCCAAAAATCCTCATTCCTTGGGGAGTACACCGTCTCCTCCATATCTATCTGGTAAGGGATCCTAAAACGAACAAGCACTGCAGACATCTCAAGGCCGGGGGTCCGAAAAATTGGGTTTATACAACTGTGAGAATAAATCTCAGCAAGTAGGTTCCCTAAACCTAAGCTAGGCTAACATGCACCTCCTAACGAGCACTAACAACACACAATCCATAAAATAAATGACTTAAGCCCTCGGGCCTAAATCCACTACTTACCTTGGTCCTATAGGTTAGGCACTTATAATCCACAATAATAACACAGAACCCAATCACGGCACATGCACATATCACTTGGTCACAACGCATGTCATGCATATGCTTGTGCTCATACTCGTGCTCATGTCTCATCAATGCACTTCGCACACTTGCAATCTTGCACACTTGCAATTTACCAATTCTCCTCCGACCCGCGTAAAACGCATCAGGTTTATCACTTCGAGATCGATTTCTGGCCCGCGTAAAACGCATCAAGCTCGTGACACAAAATCCGTGTAACATGCATCAGGTTAGTCATCTTTCGGTAGTCCGGGCATCGTGCCGCGTAACACGCCTCAGGACCGGTTCAATACCCCGCGTAAAACACATCAGAACTTTATGTGATCACATACTCACATACACCAGTTATTATCTAAACCCCGTGTAAGACGCATCAGGGCATTTTAGGTGATCACATGCTCATGTCATTCGTGCACACTCACATATGCACATGTTATGCCAATGCTCGAGATGCACACTCATGGCCATAATGTCACACTCAGTATTCGTGAAATTCACACTGGGCACTCAATATGATTTGGCTATTCATTTAAATAACATCACAACATGCTCAATTCACATTTCAATATGGCCAATGAACCAACCAATCCAAATCATTCACACCACATAGTTTAGCATCCAAATTCACGCAATTAGACATCAAAACTATACATGCCGATAGCCTACCAAGCATCTCGTAAATTGGCCACGCCAAGCACATCATAGAGCATTGCACAATCACACTCCAGCCATGATTAACTTAGTATCCTCATGGGCCGTTCGTCGTTCCCTAAGCAATTCGCCCTAAAACCTCGATAAATCAATTATGGCCCGAATCGACCTAATACCAAATCAGCCATGAACAATCTAACTTAGGCCATCAAATCACTTCTAAATCATCCCATTAGGCCACAAAAATCGCCATGGAAACAGTCACCCCTCGGTCCACAAATTACACCCGCCTAATCAACATTTTCGCCCCAAATCAATGCGCTTATGCACAGCCACCGCACAGTACTATATGAGCCACTAAATCTCAATTAGGTTGTCACACGAAGCCCACAAAATAGTCACCAAATCAGTCCCTATCGCCCGTCATAATTTAACCCCTAAATTGATCGCGCCTAGTCTAGTTTAATCCCGGCATGGACAGCCACCGAACAGGACACTCTAGGCCAATAAACATCCTCAAAATACTCCATTTGGCTCTGTAAAACAATCCCCAAATCAGCCGCCACGAGGACAATGCGAGGCACACTCAATATTCCACAATTGAACCCGAACTTAGCCGAACTTAGGTCGATTCAATCCAATATTTTCAGCCATCACACAGCACATTCTAAGCCACCAATCATCATTAAAATTGTCACGCTAAACCACAAAATCAACCACAATAACAGCCCCTAGCATCATTTGCACGTTAACCCCTAATTTACCATAATTAACCCCTAAAACTCATCTAGAAACACACATTAGCCTAATTAGGGTTTAGGATTGTACTCACTTGAATTCCTAGGCTCCTAATGAAGGCGGGACAGGTAGCAAGAGCGGCTGAGTAGTGGCGATCCCGCACCAGAACAGTGGCGATGAGCGACGGCTCCCTCGGCGGTGCTAACAGCGACGGCAAGCCTAGGCAGTCTGATCCTCATGGCCAACAGGGGAGGGGGCGAGGTGGAGAAGAGAATGGGTGGTTGGGATGGTAGCGGCGGTGGCTTCCCAACAGGCGGCGCGCGGCCAAGAGAGAGAGGGAGAGAGCTCGTGGGAGAGGGAGAGAGGAGAGGGTTGGCCGGCTGACTTGGGGAGGAGGAAAAATGAGAAGAGAGAGAGAGAATGTGAGAGATATAGGCTTGAGGAAGATAGTAGGGTGGTTGACCAACTTTTCAATAAAGACTATCTTGCCCCTAGTCCAAAGGTTGGGGTTAATCTAGCCAAAATATCTTGGGGGCACAATTGTCCAACATTACCAGCAATAATAGAGGCTGATTTAATCTCAATTTATTCTCCCAAAATTCGGAATCCAAGCTTAGGGCACAAGGGGCAATTTGGTAATTTTCCGGTCCCGGGTCGAATTTCCAATTTTTGACTCTACCAACCCCAAATATGAGTGGCCACATAAAAATGACGTCGTCCTTGCAAAATAGTTGTGTACGTCCACGAAATTCGGCACTGAAATCCGGACTCAATTCCACAATCGATTTCGTTCAATTTGCGATTTTAGCGTCTCTCACTAATGGACGACTATTTAGGGGTTACACGTATCAATCTAGGGCTACCCGAGTCATGTCGGTCTCAATTTCCAAGAGAACACGAGAATTTATCGCTAGTCCCAATGGTCGCGATCATTCGAAATAAGTTTGGAATCGTTCGCCACGCGTACTCTCGATCATGCGAAATCACCTGCTATCCGATCACATCTCGTCGGTCAAACCAAATCCGTCACTCTTCTTGGACTAGCCCACATTGGTATAAAATATCCTCTCGTCGTATCTCGAAATCAGACTCAATTCACGGTTGAGTTCTTGGGTATATGTATCGTTTTTCCTAGTTAGCCTTTCCCTATTGGTCAATATCCCGAGATTGATCAGATCCGGGCGAGTCTTACTAAAACGCAATGAGAAATAATATATTTCATTGATTACGAAAGTGAGTCGAATTCAAGACGTTACAATGTATCTGTTTCTTTAGTAGGTGAAAGAAGAGGAAGAACTGATATTCATGTTAAAAAAAGTAGTATAAACATGAATAGATGAAGTCAGTCTAGGACTGATGGTGTTGTCTCTTGAAACTGTGGCAAGAGGGGGCATCATAGAAGGGATTGCCTTAAACTGAAAAACGAGAAGGGTGAAAAAATTAGAGTTGAGTCTACAGATGATGTTGCTGCTATAGCTTATGGTAATTCAGATAATGTTGATTATGTCTTATATGTCACTAATGATTTGTCATCTAGCAGATGGATTATGGATTATGGTTGTTCTTTTCATGCTACACCAAATAGGAATCGGTTTACTACTTATCAGTGCATGGATAGTAATAAAGTGTAATTGGGGAACAACAATGAGTGTGATGTGGTAGTTGATGTTAGAATCAAAATGCATGATGGTATTATGAGGATATTGACTGGAGTGAGGCATGTTCCAGAGTTGAAGAAAAATATGCTTTCCTTGAGTGCCTTGGATTTAGCTGGGTGTCAATATTCTTCAGAATGTAGAGCTCTGAAAGTTGTTCAAGGTGCCTTGGTGATAATGAAAGGAATCAAGCACAATGGCTTATATGAGCTTCAAGGTGAGACGGTGACAGAATTCGCCATGGAAACATCGGATGCATTTGTTCGAGAGTCTAAATTGTGGCATATGCGTTTGGGGCACGTTAGCGAGAGAAACCTAAAGGTTTTAAGTGAAAGAAATCTGCTATATGGTTATATTGCTAATGAATTGAATGTATGCAGGTGATATAACTTAGATCAACGATGGAAAGTGCTGTTCAGTACGGTTGTCAGAGAAACCACGGATATTACATAATTAATTCACTTAGATATTCGCAGGTTGTCGGGGTTTCCTTCGAGGAAGAGTGTCAGATTTATGCTAACAGTTGTTAATGACTACTCAAGGAAGACTTGGGTATTTGTGCTTAGGCATAAGTTTGATGTTGTTTTTAGGATTAGGCAATTGAGAGCTTTGATCGAAAAGGAGACTAGTAAAATGATCAAGCACATGCGGATTGACAATAATATGGAGTTTTGTTCAAAGTTGTTAAACGAATTCTACATGAAGAAAGGCATAGTGAGACATCGCACTAATGCCAATGAACCACAACATATTGCAAAGTTGATGAGCAAAACATTACTAGAGACGGCCCATAAAATGCTCTATAGTGCTGGTATGGCTAGAAGATTTGTAACGTCCCGAATTTCAACCCAATTTCCAGAATTAATAAAACGACTCTTATTTATTATTTCATTTTCGTAAGTCTCGCCTGAAGCTAATCACTCTCGGGATACTGACCATATGGGAATGGCTAATTAGGAAAATGGTACATGGACCAGGGACCCGATCACAAAGTAGGCACCGACTGCGAGAAACGACGAGGGAATATTTTGGGCCAATGTAGACTGATCTTAGGAATGTAACGGACTCGGTTTGGCCGAGGCCAACGATGTACGATCGGATAGCAGGTGATTCTATAAGACCGAAAGTGCATGTGGCCAACTAGTCCCGAACTTAAACCGAACGATCATGATCTTCGGAACTAGTGATAATTCCTCTCGTTCTCCTAGTAATCGAAGCCGTTATGACTCGGATAACCCTAGGTCGATACGCGTAACTACTAAACAGCAGCCCATTGTGAGAGATTCAAAAAATTGAAATTGAATTATTTTGATCGCTAAATTTGGTTTAGACTTCGAGGTCGATTTTCGAGGGCTTATGAGACTAGTTTCGCTTGGGTGACGTCAAAATATGTTGGCCAATTATATATGGGGTTGGTATGGTCGAAAAATGGAATTTCGGCCCGGAACGGAAAAATTACCAAATTGCCGCTAAGCCTATTTGAGGATATTCCGAATTTTGAGTAATTTTGAGGGGATTAATTAATGAATTTAATGGAGATGAGACAAACCATTATTGGTGGGGGAGAAATGACTATAATGCCCATCAATTATTGGTTGAGAGAGAATATGAGCCATTAGATCAAGGATGGAATTGTCCAAGCCCTAGGATTGTGACACTTGGATCCCACTCACACCTACCCCATAAATGCCATCATTTCACTCTCTCTCCTCACTTTTCTTCTCCTCCAAGCCAAGCTCTCTCTCTCTTTCTCCCATCCTCCACCGCCGGCCCCATCCTCCACCGCCGAGACCGAGCCGCCGCCGCCTCACGCCAGTGCCGCCTCGACGCCGTGCCGCTCACCCAGAGCACCGCTGCCGCCGCTCGCCGCTATCCACGCCTTCCACCACTACCACCGTCAACCTCTCTCTCTCTCTTTCTCTCTCTCCCCTCGCCGTCGAACCGAGACCGCCGCCGAGCTGTCCGCCTCCTCATGCCGCCACAAGCCGGGGAGCCGTGTACTGCTGTCAAGCCGAGACCGCCGCACCACCGCTCGTCCGCATCCCACCGTAAGCCGCCAATCTTGATAGCCCATGAGTCGCCGGTCGCCGCTCCTCGGGAACGCCACCGCCGATTTCATCGTTCATCGATGATTGGCCGTCGTTTCTCGTTATCCTGAACTTGGATTAAGTGAGTATAATCCCCTAAACCCTAATTAGGATAAATGTGCGTTTCTAGACGGGTTTAGGGTGTTTTATTGGAGGATTAGTGAGAATTAAGGGCAAATGTGGTGCAAGTGAATAGTGGTTGGTGTCGGGATGGATTTGATGGACTAATGGACTGTTTTGGAGGTGGATTTAAGGCCGAGAGCATGCTGGTTAGTGACTGTCCAGCCCGTGTTTTAATCGGTTTAGGCCCGGCGAGTTGGAAGTTGAATGGACTTTAACGTCGAGATTGCCGGGATTGCTCGGTTTGGTTGATAATTGATTGCTTTAAGCTTTATGGTACTCAATTGTACATTGCCATGTCGTGTGATCACATGATCAAATTGTGCGGAGTGTGATTGGGCAGTTGAGCAAGCTATGATGTGAATTGTTTGGGCATGTTGGTTGATATCGATCAGTTTTGGTGCCTATGTGACGTTGATGCTCATGTGCATTGCATGTTGCCCAAGTGTGGAAATTCATGGTTGCGCATTGTGTATGCCGAGTGTGAGGCATGTAACGATATTGTGCGAGAATGCGTGCCTGCCATGAGCATGTGATCACTTAATTATACCCTGATGTGTTTTACACGAGGTTCAGATAAAATTTGTCGTGTAAATGTGTGATCACCTTTCATCCTGATGCGTGTTACGTGGGGTGTGCCGTCCTCATGCACTTTGAAGCAGAACGATGCCTAGTACGTCCGGAAGACGACCAACCTAATGCGTTTTACGCAGACTCTGGTTCGTAAGGAGATCGATGTTGTGCCTCACGCACTTTGTAGCAGGTTAGAGACATTGGACCGGGGGAGTTTTTATGCTTGCCACGAAGTGTTGTATTTGAGATAGAGATCTGAAGCATTTTACGCAGGTCGAGCTCTATTCGAGCGTTGAGCCAGTGGGTCGTGGAAATCAGATTGTATTACATAGTATTTGATTATGTGGTGGAATCCGCCAGGTATGGTATGGGACGTGCCCACATGTATTCTCTCTTATAATCGAGATACGAGCGTGTGAAGTGCATTGATGCATTGGCATGCATAAGAATGCCTGGACTATTGTGCAAGTGTGTGAGACTCGGTGAATGGCATGTGGTTAGAACATCAACGAACATGAGCATGCGTATGGCGTGCGTGTGATTGTGTATGTTCACATATGTACCTTGAATATTATCTTGAACTGCCTAACATGCAGGGTCGTTGGTAAGATCGATCTAGGCCCGAGGGCCTAGGTCAGTGTTTGTTTTGATTGAGTGTGTTTTGTTGCCCGTCAGGAGGTGCATGTTAGCCTAATTTAGGTTTAGTGGGTTTTACTCGCTGAGATTCGTCTCATGGTTGTATAATCCAACTTTTCATACCCTCGTCCTTGAAGATGCCGAAAGTTCCAGTACGCCATGGAATTCCCCAGCACATTGAGCATACTATGTCAATTCACCCCGTAAGGAATGGGGAGATGTACCTTAGGCACTATACTTTAGTTTGGATAGATGTAGAGGCAATGCATTTTGAGACCCACAAGTACGTCGCATGGTGTTTTAGAGATCGATTCGGAGAAGAGTTTGGACCCCTCCATTCTGTAGATATCCCGTTCAACGGGGAGGGTGAGCTGAACCCGCAGTGCCCTGATGGGGACGTCATAGATCCTGATTCTAAGATGGAGGTGAGTTAGAATATAGATGACAGACCTGAGCTAATGGAGGAGCACGAGGAGTTAGGGGGAGTAGACTACGAGCCAGAGGTAGTAGATCCAGCCCCGGAGCCGATGGACGTAGAGGCAGCTGAGCCGATGGAGGTGGATAAGGACCAGGGGAAGGACCAGGAGTCAAAGACCGAGTCTAAGGTGATGAGTTCAAACGAGAACCCAGAGCTGTCAGAGAGTGCCTCGGAGTTGTCGAGTTCAGACCCCAACTAGGAACCCTAGGCTAGATCCTTGTCCCGTGATGTGAGGGCTGACACTTTTTGGATTGTAGCCCTCCTTTCCTTTTTGGGTAGTCGATCTCCCTAGCCACCTCTCCTTTTTAACCCTGTGGTGGCTGATGTCTGTTTATGTCGTTGTATCTTTTGTTTGTATATTTTGATTGTAAACGGATATTGTAAAGGTTTCCCTATAGTATTAAAAGTGTATATTTCATAATCGGTAATTTCTATGTTGTGTTATCCTTGTTCTCATATTGTTTTCTGTACTGGTATTATTTGATTACTGCTTCTGCTTGTGCATTGATTCTCTGCTTGGGTGTTAGGTCGGCGATGCATCCTGGGGCGTCGCACCATACCGACCGAAGAGGGGATGTTCGCGTGCCGTGGGGTTTAGGGTGTGACCAGATTCCTAGTGGTTAGTACGGCGAGCTACCTAATGAATAGATTCCCATCGACTATGATTAGATGTCGGACTCCCGAAGAAGTGTGGTCCGGTAACGTTGTTAATTATTATGTTTTTAGAATATTTGATTGCCCGTGTTATGTTCGAGTTAGTGATGGTAAGCTCGATGGATGGGTAAGAAAGTGCATGTTCTTAGGTTATGCACAAGGCGAGCAGGGCTATAAGTTGTGGTGTCTAGAATTAAATTCACCTGTTATCAGTAGAGAAGTTACGTTTGACGAGTCTCCAATACGTCTGGCAAGGAGTGATTATAGCAATGTTCATACAGATTTGAATGGTGTTTTGTTTGAGGTGGAGTCGTAACCAGAAACTCCTGAGGTAGCGAGTACTAGCGAAGTAATCGACACGGATGGTGCTTGTAGCAAGGTGGAGCCTACAAAGCCAACAGTTGCTGTAACTGTTGAAATTGATAAGGTACGTATTCGGTTTCCTCGTAGATATGGATGCAACGATGGTTTTACTTTATCTGCGATTAAGGAAGTTGTGTCAGAAAATCCTTGTGGAGCAATTAAAGGTTCATGTGGAGTTGGTGTTCTAATGAGGTCCACAGCTATGGTGGAGTTCAAGCGAGGCTTGGACTTGAAAGACGTATGTGGCGGTTGAGCCTATTGAGGGTTATAGGAGAGTAATAGTGAAATTCGGATTCTATCAAAGTGATTGTGACTTGACTCAAACGTTGAGCCAAGGTGGAGATTGTTGAAAATATGTCTCAAGAGTTTGAGTTCGAAGCAAAAATCTGAATTTAAAAAAAAAAAAAAATCAATAGTCGAGTTTTGGAAATTAGCTTTTCGAATATGCATCTGAGTCATGGGCGTGAAACAGGAAAGTCCAACTTGGACTCTGTTGGGAATACACGGAAATCAATTTCCGTGTGGACTTTTGCTTCTTATTTCCATGAATAAGTCCCCAAGTGTTTGTTGGACTTTGACCGTGAAAAGTGAGCTTCTGGGCTTGCTGATTGGTCAGAGACAAGAAAGAAATAAAAAGATAAGAATTATCCTTCCTTGATGAAGTCGGCAAAGAAGAAGCGGCTCACATTTATATGCATATAAATATTCCAATAGAGGAGTCCTTATGCACGATTGTTGATAAAGAGCAGAGTGGTTTTCGGGAAGCCTTTGTCGAGAGCCGTGAAAAGTCCTTAAGCGCCGTTACCTCTCTGAGTGCCGTGGGTCATCCATAGGTGTTGGGTGCTTAGCATTGAGTTCGTGATTTTGTTTATGGAACTACGTCGTTACCTCTCTGAGTGCCGTGGGTCATCCATAGGTGTTGGGTGCTTAGCATTGAGTTCGTGATTTTGTTTATGGAACTACACCAAGGTTGTGTTTGGTCATTAGGATTTCTAGTCAGGATAGGATTGGATAAGATATGTCACGCCATGAACCCCAACAGGCTCGCAACACCCTTCGAAAGTCATATTGAACGCGACATCTCAGGACGCGTCACCGACTCAAATAAGGCACGCGAAGACAAACGCAAGCGGAAGTAAAAATCAAACAACCCAAACAATTAATAATGACAACAAGGTAGTACTTGCACAAAACAATGAACTCATATCATTAGCTTGAGACCACAAATATTCATACATTAGGCTTAGGCTTCTAGGGTTAGCATCCACCTTCATCATAAAAAAGGGATAGATGGTAGGGTATGCTAGCTATCTGCACAAAAAGGACTCTACCAAAAAGGACTTCTAGGCCCAGCACCCAAACACCCCTACGATGCCCAGTCAGGATCAGACCCTGAAGACTCGAACTCTGTATCAGCTTCGATCTCGATCGGTTCTTCTTCGGGCTCCAGCTCCATGGGCTCTCCTTTGGACTCGGACTCAAAGGGTTCGACTATAGGTTCTAGTTCCAGGTCAGACTCCAATGGCTCCGATTCTGGGTCAAGATATGCAGGGATGAACTCCAGATCGATGACTTCACCGTCGGGAGGGACAACTTCCATTGGGTCCCAATCCCCAAGCCCTGCCACTAAGCCTCCTTAGGGAACATCAAATTCTTGTATCGGCCCCACCAATTCCCCGTCATTCTCTCAATACAACCAAGCCAAAAATACCATGGGTTTCCAGTTCACGAAACCCAAGTCTTCATACACCACACTAGCATGCCTATAGCACACCATATTCTTCTCCACCGAATACTCCATCACTATTTGATCAATATGCATGGGTATCCCAAAATGTTGAGACGGCATGATCAAGGTCTAGGTCAGGGGTCTGAAAAGGTTTGCATTACAGCAATAAGAATAAATCCGAATAAGTAGACAACCTATACCCCACTTAAGTCAATGCGTACCTAAACGAGTCTAATATGTGATCTAACAGCTAATACAATCAATTCCACACCACATACTTACCTCGCCTCGAACTACGTGCCAACTCTACATAACATTCAAGTCACTATAATGCAATAAAATCACATGAACATATCAAAATCATACAAGCACCATACTCATGTGCGTTCACCCAATTCAATTAAGCACATTCCACATGCGTGTCCAGCCAACTTTTCACGATTTGCGTTAACACGCTTTAGGCCAGCCTTCCGATCAATCCGAGCCCTGTCCTTTACTAGACATTTCACACTTTCTCACGACCCGCGTAAACACGCCTCAAATCCGCCCTCCAATCAATCCGAGCTCAATCCCGTGTAACTATGTCTTAGGACATTTCTCTTGACTCGCGTAATCACGCCTCAGGTAATTTATTGCCTTTCTAGCCACACCTGCATAAGCACGCCTCAGGTTGGCAGCTCTACAATCAATTTGGGCTTTATCCCTCACTGGACATTTCATATTTTCTCATGACCCACGTAAACACGCCTTAGGTCAGCCCTCCGATCAATCCGAGGTTATTTCCGCATAACCACGCCTCAAGACATTCCTCATGCACATGCATCACAACACAATTTGCCATCATAACCCGTCATACTATTCAATTTCAAATCACGAATTCACTACACTAGCCCACCAATCCGGCACTCAAGTTGGCCAACTCAAATATCAATTTCACCCACAAACGCCATAACAATCAGATCATCGCACCCACATATATATATATCAGACACGAATTATGCTACATAATCATCACAACTTAATTTACCAATTAATCACAGTCAAATCATAATTTCATCCCTAACTTAGCCATTGAACCGATACTAATCATACCCTAAACAAGTCTAAAAATACCTATTATACTAAGTAGGGTTTAAGAAGTCACTTACCTAAATTTGACCTCGGAAAAACTGACATGGGCCCAAAATGGCCCGGGTGAACAATAATGGGCTAGGCACGGGCGAGGGCGCGGCGGGCAAAATGGCCAGCCAAGCTCGGCACGGCACTTGGCCACGGCCTAGGACACTCGACCAGGGGCAAGGGCAGCGGCTAGGCACAGCTAGGCGAGCGGCCAGGCGACGGTTAGCGGCTGGGCAGTGCCGACGAGTGGCTGGGCACGCTCGAGGAAAGCCTGAGTAACGACCAGGCGAGCTCGGCCACAGCCTGGGGTGGGCTGGACTGGCTGGCCGGCGAGCTGGCTGGTTGGTCAGTTGGTTAGGCGACACGACGGCGGTGATGAGCTCAGCCAAAACAAGGAAGGCGAAGCAGGGGCAACCGCGTCATCGTCGGAGCAATAAGGGTAACGGTGGCTTGAGGGGAAAGCTGGGGCGATGGTGGCGGCCGGAAGGGCAGCACGCAGCGGTTGAATGAGGTGAAGTTGGGGAGAGCTCAAAATAGGGGAGAGGCCGAGAATAGAGAAGCAAGGGGAAAGGGAGGTTGCGCGGCGACCTGAGGCGACACAGCAACGTCGCAGGTGGCCGAGCGACGGAGGACAAGTCGGCGGGTGGCTGGGTAGCGCCGAGCCTCGGCGGATGCAGTGGTGAGCTGCTACTCTCATGTAGCACGAGCAAGCAGGCGACAGGCAGTCATGGACGACGAGTGGCGGTGCGGCTCGGTTGGGGCAATGGTGGCGTGAGGCAGATAGCGAGGGTCGGTCATTAATGACTAGTCGAGCGAGCAGAATCAAAAGCAGTTGGGGCGGAAGAGAAAACCAAAGAAGAAGAAGAAGAGAGGAAGAAGAAGAAGAAAGGGGGAAGAAGAAAAAGAAAGAGAGAGAAGAGGGGAGGGGTAGGTCTGCATGCAGAGGGGAGGGGACGTTGCATGGGGAGGAGAGAGAGAGAGAGAAAAGAGAGACAAAAGTCAAATTTTATCCTTGAGTGCGATCCAACGGCCACAATTCGATCTCGCGAGCTTGATCCAACGGTCCCAAAAATCCCAATTCAAAAAATAAAATAAAAAAACCCAACAAACACCCAATAAAACATATTACGAGGGAGATCTACTAGTCTAAATCCACATCCGATCAAAATTTCACTTTCCACATATCTCAAGAAATATCGAGGCTAGCCACAATAATATTGACACAATCCAATTAAATTCGTCACGAAACTCCCAGAAATTCGATATCAAAGTTCAGGCTATAAATAATGGCCAAATTCGATCGAGTACGATTCTAGCGAAATCTCTAATTTAAAAATAACCCAAAAGTGATTAGTTTCGGGCGAGATTTTATTATAAGCGCACTGACGAAATACACGTTTTATAAATCCTAAAAATGGGCCGAAATTCGGAATATCACATGATAGGAAATGAATCCAATGGATTTGCTATATCCTATCTACTGTTTAGTGAATCGTAGTAATAAAGTCAGATATTTTCACATATTACTATGTTCATTATTTATTGTAAACGTTATATCAATGTAAATGAACCTAAAAATTACACAAACGGAGATAATAAAAATTTCTCACAACACTCTTACCTATTTCATTTATATTTATATTTTTTTTATTTTTCCCTCTCTCTTTTAATTATTTTCTTTTTTATTTCTTCCCCTTCCATCATTCTCTAATAAAATTTTATTAAATAGTAAACTATACAAATTTGCCTAATATATGTAATAAATATATATACTAAATGTGTATATATATGAAATTGATATCATAAGATAAAAAGAAATTTGAATATATAAATAAAAATAAGAATAAAAAAATGAATGTATTGTTATTTTTTTATTATTATAAATTTTTTTATATTAAAACTCAAATATTATTTATATTCAAATATTATTTTCATTTTATTAATTTAACAAGTTTGTTATTCGAGAAAAATAACTTTATATTATGGATATTAGATATCCTATCCACCTTTATCCTACCTCCTCCATGGGATAATTTTATCTGGGCTATATCCCTCTTATATCTGACTTTATCCTATCTTAAGTACTCACCAAATACCGGATAGGATAAAATTTATTATAACTTGAATTTTATCCAGACTACCAAACGTAGCCCAAGACTTTAAGTGTTTATAGCGATTAAATCTTGTGGTAAGATTTGTGTATAATTCTTTCGCGAGATTGTGAGATTATTTTATGAGAAATTGTGGGTGTCATGCCCCGAACTAAGGCCGTGATGTTCGGTCCTTAGCCCAGTCGTGATTTTCCTTTGTTCTGGGGATATTGTCTCAACAACCCGTTATTGTTTTCTTCGATTAAGCATAAGTGGAAGCAACTAACAAATAATAACGAGAACACAACATGAGCTAAGAAGCATATTATACAAGCACATATAAGTTACATGATAGATGATTACATTACAAGCCCTCTTTTTACTATTGGCCTTCATGTCTACTCATTTACATCCAGATTATGTCCGGTTCTTTACGTGTTATCCGCTCACATATTATCCGCATGGCTGGGTTAAACCTAGCTTTACTACCGTCCCTTCACCAAGAGCAAAAAGGCTAGCTTCTTCTCGAGCTTGGTCATCTCACTACGGCTCGTCTCCGGCAATCCCGGGTGGTCCACTAAACCCTGGAAGGGGCCCAATCACATCTCCATCCATTAAAACAAACCATGTCTCATATCGGCGGGGAACCATCTCATCCGCACTCTCTTGGACCCAAACGATAGTACTATACTTACGGTAGGTAGTTTCGATTTCAACATCAACTATGTCCACCATGCGGACGTCCATTTGAATCGAAAGACTGAAGCAAACGGGAGGTGGTAGGGCCATACCTACAAAGCTAAAAATATAAAGAGTGAGTTACACAACTCAGTAAGTTAAATTCACTATATTTCGGCTAAGAAATAGCCTCGCTTTTGAATAAGAGAAACAACCATTACCATTGACTTGTACATGGTAGATCAATAGCAAATGCACCTTACCTTGCCTAGAGGCTAAACATGTTATGCTCACTAAACAAGAAAACATCAAGCATAGTATTTCATGTTGCATGCAACAATCAACACACGGGATTCATTATTCATCAAACGAAATCCATCGATTTCTGCGATTTTCACTAGGCATTCGAGCCTCCCTCTTGCATCACCTCGAAATCCATCGATAACAGCATCATCTCAAAATCCATCGATGACGGCATCGCCTCGAAATCTATCAGCGGCAGCAACGTCTCAAAATCCATCGGTAACAGCCATAGTCCCTCATGCGATCATACAACAAGCAACAAACAATCCGATTCTTATCTTAACAAGATTAGCCCATGCAATCATGCGATGTTCATGTGTGAATCATGCTCTAATGGGCGAAATGCCTATCATGCCAAGCACGGTCTAGGATTCATGGCTCGATCTACCATGCCAAGCGCCAGCTTGGAGCCGAACTTGGCCCGGATCTACATACCTCAATGTAAATCCGCACAAAGCCAAGCTCATCCTGTGATACCACAACGTGAGTACAAGACCATACAACTGCCTGTTTTGTGCCTCAGGTGTACCTTGACTCACGTCCATAAGCAAAATATCAAGCACACAATGCAAACATTAAGCATTAAAACTCGGTCACCACTCAAGCTCAAATGCGCACCACTATGCCTTAACCAAGGTATAGGGAATTCACTTACTACACGAGCTATCCTAGGGTGTTTGGTGATGGTGTGGTGGTGAGAGTGTGCGACCGAGAGTGTAGCCGAGAGAGTGGCTGAGAAAGAAAGAGAAAGAGAAACCGAGAAAGAGAAGATGGCCAAGAGAGATGCCAAGACAATGGCCGAGAAAGAGAGAGAGATGGAGATCGAGAGAGTGAGAGGTCGAGAGAGATAGGGAGAGAGAATGGCTTGCTTGGTTTTGGGGAAAGGATGAAATGGCTTGAGGTCTCTCCTATTTATAGCTAAGACTTCAATAATTGCTATGCCAAATGGACCAATGAAATACATTAGGATGGCACCTATAATTATAGGCAATCTTGTGGAAATCTTATCCAAATCTTAAATTTAATTATTTGATGGCCCAGTTGTTTACCAAGTCTCCTTCTAGGATTATGATGCCCTAAGTCAAGGTATATGAGTCACCCTATACATTAAATTCCAAGGGGACACCTAAGCCCATGCATTAATTTCCTAAAAGACACATAAGCTTTTATTAATGGGCTCCCCAGTAATGGCTTGTCTTGATTTTCATTATTGCCCTCCAAGCTAGTAGGCGAGTGGTACATCTAGGGCTGTCAAGAAAATACTCAATTAATGAAAATCTTATCTTATAAGATCCTTCTAATTATGACCCTCCCATTATTGGTTCAAGGTTGACTTGATCAAATTTGACTTCTTGCTCCCCAAGGCTTAGTCAAATAGGGCTTATTCTTGCCCTTCAAGAACGCTTAATTATACTCTAAGGACAATCAGCTTATGTTCCACTTCTTCATTAAGGTTAACCTTCCAAAATCAATAAGTATACTTAGCAAGAATGCTTACATAAATGAGAAATTTTCGGGTTTAGAACGATCGACCGACCTATCCTATTCGAGGTTTGGTGTAGAAATACCCCAAAATATGATTAAGTATGGTTAAGCCAAAGTCCATGTCCAATTGTGCAAGTTCAGGTCAATCAGATTGACCACGCGCGTGGCTCATGCGGTCGAGTTTGAACTGGCGTAGGGCCTAACACACTGCCAGGCTACACGGGCGCAAAGCCAGGCACATGGCCAAGCCATACAGACAGCGCACCGGGCTGTACAAGTGGTGTGCCGAGCACAATGCTAGCCTACACGAACAAGGGATTGATTCATGGACCAAACACACACATTGGCTCATGTTTAGGCACAATGCATGGTTCATGCCCAATTTTCTTGGGCATGGAATTAGGTCGGAGTCAGATCTAACGGGCACAATGCTTGGCACAAGGATCAGGCACAGTGACTGGCTCCCGATTGGGCACAAGGCCAGTCTGTAGCCTAGCTGATGAGCATAATGGTCGGTCATATCTGAGCACAAGGCTTGGTTGGCACGGCTGGCACAAAGCCTGGTCCGTGACTAAGCCACTAGGCTCGTGACCTAGCACATTGCTCGTCCATGGCCTACCCAACTTAACACAACGATCCATGGCTGATTCGCGATTGGTCCACGTTCGAGTATCAATGACCCATAGTCGACCCTCGGTTGTTATGTAGCTATGTGAAATCCAGTACCATGGGATTAATTCATGGTCATCTGGAACCAATGCATGGCTGCGTGGAATCACCCACAATCGATACATGCCAACACGACACTGATCCATAGTCGTTCCGGACCTTCCCACTAACGACCCTTATGGTCGAAAGGTCAATCCTTAGTCATATCACTCTAATCAACTTGTATGATCGAGAAGTCATTCCATTGTCGATCCCATGGCCAATCCATGGATAATTTTTCTATCGAACCATGACTAACCCTCAATACACTCATTCCGACCATGTTATCCATTTCATTACCGACCCTTGGATCACACTGCTTGCCCATTTTATTACCATTCACCTTTGATCGTCTTGGCCCCAAATTCGGGGATGTTATAATGGGGCTAAGCACTGCGTAAGTTATTGGGTGTAATTGGAGTTTGGGAAACACTTAGAGTATTTGAATAACTTGAGTGTAATTATAATCTTAGTTGTATCGCTTGATCTATAGTGGAATTTCATGTTACTCTCCCCGTGGACGTATGTCATTACGACCAAACCATGTAAATCTGATACCCGATTTATTTTCTTGTTTTGTCAAATTTATTATTCGATCGTTTGACTTCCACAATAATTGTCATGGAATCAGGTACTGACAAAGGCTGCGTAAAGAGTCGCCGGTATCCCTGACATTAATTTGTCCCCGGCTTGTGCACCTAAGATCTCATGTTTCTCTACTTTTAGTTGGTAATCTAAGACTCCTCCGAATTTTACAAATGTTTGATGAATCTTTATGATAGTCTCAGCTCGTTGCTTCTGTTCACGACATGCCTAAGTAAGGTTTTTTTCTTTATTCCCCACGAGGATCAAATTTAAAATGAAAGCAGAAAAGACAAAATAGGATATCTCTTTTCATTTTTTATGCCTCTTTACGTTCTGCCTAAGCGAGTTTATATTTGCCAAGAGGATAAATTTTGTGACTTTTTTCTGTTTACAACACTCCCAAGTAATTTCTTTTCATGAAAGGATAGAAATTAAATTAATATATATGCTCATGGTTATAATACTAACATAAAATCGGACCACTAGTTTCACTTTTTTCTCTTTACAATATATCTAGGCACTTCTTTTTTCCAAGAGGATAAAATTTAAATTAATATTTGCGCATGGGGGTTTTGAGATTGCTGAAGAGATCGCTGAGCAAATGGGAAAAATGACGGAGAAGAGCCTTCGATTGTCTCAGCTGCCATGAAAAGAATGAAGTACGAAAGTGAGTTCTCGGCTGCGCCTTCAATAGGAAACCTGAGTGCTCAAAACAGGAACTTCGATCAAGAACTGCTATGGCAAGGGAAAGTTCCTATGAACGTGCAAAACTTCATAATGCATGTAACAAGAAGAAAGACGAAGAGAAGCCGGTGGGAGATGGCATCTTGAAATTAATGGAAGAAGAAGAAACCCAATAAACTGCTGTGGCAAGTGCAAATTAAATATTTTCTTATTTATGTCATAAAAATGGAAGTGAGAGTCTCAATCTCAAATGTTTCGAACGAAAGAGGTTTAAAGCGTGTAATTGCATAGTTGTCACAGTTCCAAAGGCAGTAGAGTGGACTTTAAATTTAGCATAATTAGTTGGTAGATTTTATTTCATGTATTACAAAAATTAAAATCTGATGTTGAACTTATTCCTTGAATTTCTTTGCTAGCATCTGAAAATTGTCTTTAACTTCAATTTTTTTATAGCGCATAGCTAATTAGGGCGTGCATGGAATTCATTCTGGAATAAAAATTCTGTTCCAGAATGGATTCCGGAATAGAAATGCGTTTATTAAAAAATTTCTAGAATGCATTCTGGAGCAATTTTCACATTCTAGAATAAAAATGCGTTTGTTAAAAATACTTGATTCCAGAATGCATTCTTGATTTCAGAATGCATTTTTTATTCTAGAATGAGTTTTGGGCAAGAAAAAGAGAAACTACTTTTTATAACTTCTCTCTTCCAAAATGCATTCTTCCAATTTTCTCTCTTTTTCTCACTAATTTTTTTTTTCAAAAAATGCATAAAAATTGAAAATTTCCAGAAAAATTCATAAAAATTTCCAGAAAATAAAAAAAGTCAAGATTTCGAGAAAATAGGAAATTTGGTGAATTTTTTTAAAAAATATATTAAAAAAATCAAAAATTTCAAAATTTCACAGAATGGCTTAGAATACATTTGGGTACCTATTTTGAGTAAAATTTAATTTTTTGAGGTGCCTAAAAAATAAAATAAAAAAATCAAAAATTTTTAAACTTCACAAAATAACTTAGAATACATTTGGGCACCCACTTTGAGTGAAATTTAATTTTTTTGAGGTGCCCAAAAAAATAAAAAAAATTAAAATTTTCAAAACTTCACAAAATGGTTAAGAATACCTTTGGCCACCCACTTTGAGTGAAATTTAATTTTTTTAGGTGCCCAAAAAAAAAAAAAAATCAAAAATTCCAAAACTTCACAAAATAGCTTATAATACCTTTGGGCACCCACTTTGAATGAAATTTAATTTTTTTGATATGCCCAAAAAAATAAAAAAAATAAAAAATTTCAAAACTTCACAAAATGGCTTAGAATATCTTTGAGTACCCACTTTGAGTAAAATTTATTTTTTTGAGGTGCCCAAAAAAAAAAAAAATAGATTTCTGTTCCAGAAATCAATTTCGAGAACAGAATTAATCATGTTTTACCAAATAGATTTTTCCTCCAGAAATCAATTTCTAGCAAGAATTTGATTTCTAGAGCAGAATGGTTACTATTCCCACCCTTAATGGCCAAAGATTCTAATATTATTATTGAACTTCCCAATAAGAGCTGTTTGAACCTAGCAATGGGATGCTTTATGACGTCTTTTGTCCCTTTAGTATTTCTTTCCATAAAAAGTTGGAAGGGTTTTCTTTTTAAGAGTTTTCATGGGAAGTTCGAGAGTTAGGGTGCAAATGGTAACCATTCTGCTCTAGAAATCAAATTCTTGCCAGAAATTGATTTTTGGAATTCTTACCAGAAATTGATTTCTAGAGAAGAAATCTATTTGGTAGAACATGACTAATTCTGCTTCAGAAATAGATTTCTGGAGCAGAAATCTATTTTTATTTTTTTATTTTTTGGGCACCTCAAAAATAACAAATTTCATTCAAAGTGGGTGCCTAAAGGTATTCTTAGCCATTTTGTGAAGTTTTGAAATTTTTGATTTTTTTGGGCACCTAAAAAAAATTAAATTTCACTCAAAGTGGGTGTCCAAAGGTACTCTAAGCCATTTTGTGAAGTTTTGAAATTTTTGATTTTTTTGGGCACCTCAAAAAAAATTAAATTTCACTCAAAGTGAGTACCCAAAAGTATTCTAAGCCATTTTGTGAAGTTTTGAAATTTTTTTACATTTTTATTTTTGGTCACTTCAAAAAAAATTAAATTTCACTCATAGTGGGTGTCTAAAGGTATTCTAAGCCATTTTGTGAAGTTTTGAAATTTTTGATTTTTTTATTTTTTGGGGCACCTCAAAAAAATTAAATTTCACTAAAAGTGAGTACCCAAAGGTATTTTAAGTCATTTTATGAAGTTTTTAATTTTTTGATTTTTTTGGGCACCTCAAAAAAATCAAATTTCACTCAAAGTAAGTGCCCAAGATATTCTAAGCCATTTTGTAAAATTTTGAAATTTTAAATTTTTTTTATATTTTTTGAAAAAAATTCACCAAATTTCCTATTTTCCTAAAATCTAAATTTTTTATTTTTTGAAAATTTTATGAATTTTTTTGGAATTTTTCAATTTTTATGCATTTTCTGAAAAAAAAAAATCAGTGAGAAAAAGAGAGAAAATAGGGAGAATGCATTATAGAAGAGAGAAGCTACTTCTCTTTTTCTTGCCCAAAACTCATTCTGGAATCAAAAATGCATTATGTAATCAAAAATGCATTCTGGAATCAAGTATTTTTAATAAACACATTTTTATTCCAGAATGCAAAAATTGTTCCAGAATACATTCCAGAAATTCTTTAACAAACACATTTTTGCTCCGGAATCATTCTGGAGCAGAATTTCTACTTCATAATGGATTCCATGCGCACCCTTAGCTGCCTCGTTTGCGTAGATTATCGTTCATAATGAATACATGCACCAGTGTATGACTCCTCAATGCTTCTCCAAATTGTCCTCGTTCAGGCAAGAAATGTTTCTTGTTAAATAGGTTTTTGAAATTCCTCCATTTCTTTCCTATAGCAGCATTGTTAATTGGAATTTTCTTTTTTTAGTAATCAGGCTCGAGCGAGTGGGGCAGGTAATTTTCATTGGTGGAAAGTTATCGTACTAGTTAATATGGCTAGAGAAATATATTCATCTTTCACAACTAATAGACTTTACTAGTTATTTGAAAATAGAAGAAAATGATATTTGTGCTTTTGGGACTAGAAAAAGATATAAACATAATAGATAGTTTTTTTTTTTAATATGAGAACATTATTTGAAAGGAAAAGAAAAGAATATGTGATCGAGAAGGGTAATTAATTTTTTACTGCCAGTGATTGTCGTGGACTTCCCAGTAAGAGCAATTTTTTAACTGATTATATAGAAAAAATTATACACTACGAGGGAGATGTATTATATACATGCATATATTTTACGATTCCTTCATTTGCAAATAAAAAGACTTATAAAAATGAGCCACTTTTCAACGTCCGTTTATCCCTTCTTCAATTTTTTTTTTCAGAAAAAATTTCTTATATAATAAATCGGATCTAATTTGATGATTTTCTCTCCTTTTTTTCCCTTTTAATAAGATTATTTCTAGGGGGAGTCGGAGAGATGGAGGCACCGTGTTTAGATCAATGTTGATTATCGTTCTTAGTGCCTTAGATCCTGGTCTAGTCCAGGGATCGCTTCACGCGAGGCAAAAGTGGAATTGCAAAAGTTGTACCATCAAAGATGTTGGGTACCATTTTTTTTCCTTCGCGTTTCGTCAATGCGCTATTACATGATTCTAAATCCCCGATTTATTTGATCATATAATCAAAGTTTCATAATTTATTTGATTTGTACATTCGAATCCCTTCTAGTTTACTAACTAGAATGTCCAAGCAAATGGCCGTGCAAAATTCAAGCACCTTATAAAAGAAAATAGATATCACACTCTTTTCTTTATTGAACAATGACATAATTTCGTCTATTATAGATGGGTGAAATGAGGAATCACTTGGACCGATTTTAAAAATTTCAAACTATACCTAACTAAATAAAAGTAATGTCTACATCATTCATTTAGCTATAAGTATTGGGACTTCGGAAAGCAATGCTTTCGAGAAATTAAAGTCCCACGCTAGTTGACATAAGTCAAACATGTAATGAGCATGTGAAGAAATTGATAGGTTATTATTCGATCATGTCATGAAATTTGATTTCTATTAGTGACCAATTCATTGCATTTTAATGGAATTTCTCGATATGATTTTAATTTGATCTGTTTAGTCAGTTAGCCCTTAACAGGCCTTGCTTGGCACCAATTATCACCTAGTTATCATTTTTGTTAATGATTTTCCCTTCGAAGTGAAAAAAAGTTATTTAATAGGTTGAAAGTGTAAGTGCCATAAAATCAGGAAATTTAAAAGATGAAAGTTGAAGTTAACCAAACAAATCCAATCTTTTTGTTCAGATTTTAATTCGTAAAAGGTCTGCGTTTTTTTAATACTTTCGGCGCCCAATATATGGTTAGGTTCTTCAAGATGTAATATAAACTTAAAATGAATCGTGAACTTTGAAGAAGATTAAGGGTCATTATTGGTTCGAGGAAAAGTCTGATTTTACAGCCTTGCTAGGAAAATTAAGAAAAATGGGGAATGAAAATTTGAGCGTAAGATTTGAAAATTCAAAGTTTTGGGATTATACAGAGGATGCAAAATTTAAAATTGAGTACATTTTTCTCTCTTTTTATTTTCCTTCCTCTCTCGAAAATATAGAGGGAGAGTCTTGATCCAATAAACAGTTTTTGTTATTGTTTATGCAAAGAGATAATAATTACAAAATCCAAATAAAATACATCAGCCCTCTCAATAAAGCACACAAACGGAGCAGCTACAACCTTCTACCTAGAAAATACAGCCTTCGAAAATGGCTAAAGAACTAAAGAGCCTTCCACAGATTTATTGTCTCGCCAGCTCGCATTTTGGACTTTCCAAAATGGCTAAAGAATATATTCTACCAATCTTTGATCAAGATGGATTAAGTTTAGTAATTAAGGACCTATTCACCTTATATAATCAAGTTGATATATGCTAGCTGGTGAGACTAATGTATACACGAGATAAATCGAATTTAGTTAGATTAAGTTATGATTAATATCACGAAAAACCCCAAACTGACACATCTGTTACAAATTTTTCCCAAACTAATTTTTTGACCACTAAAAGCCCTAAATTGGTACACCTGTGATAAATTTATCATTAGTTTGTTTCCATTACATTTTACAATCAAACTGCTTTGTTAAATGACATGCGACAATTGACCTATGTACCAGTTTTATGTTTTACCCTCTGTTTGTTATAGGTGTATCAGTTTGTGATTTTTTGTGATATTAATTCAATTTAACATAAACTAAATGAGGGTAAATTTGTCACAAAATGTATTGATTTTGGGTTTTTAGTGGTCAAAAAATTAGTTTTAGGTAATTTTGTCACTAGTGTATCAATTTAGGGTTTGTTATAGTAAAAAAATTAATTTTGAGTAAAATTGTCATAAGTATACCTGTTTGGGGTTTTTCATGGTATTAACCCATTAAGTTATGGTATAGCAACTTCAAAGTAATATGGTTTTCTAAAGTGCGATATTTGTCACTTGCCCCACTAAACAAAAGGTGAGGTAATTCACTAGAATAAGAAATAATTTTTTGTTATTGTTCATGAAAAAAATCTCTTCATAAATTTTAGGGTTAATATCACAAAAAACCCTAAATTGGTATATCTGTGACAAATTTACTCAAAACTAATTTCTTGACCATAAAAAACCCTAAACAGGTACACTTATGACAGATTTATCTTAAACTTTTTTTTACCACCAAAAATCCTAAACCGGTACATTTTTGTGACAAATTTACCATTGATTAAATTGGATTAATATCAAGAAAAACTACAAAATGGTACACATGTGACAGACAAAAAGTAAAACCTCAAACTGGTACACTCGTTAACTACCACACTTCATCTAACTCATAAATTTGATGATAAAATTTAGTGAAAACTAACAAAGAGTAAAATTGTCAATAGTGTACCAATTTAAGGTTTTTCGTGGTCAAAAAATTGGTTTAAGGTAAATTTGTCATAGGTGTATTGGTTTAGGGTTTCTGTGGTATTAGCCCTAAATTTTATACCTCTAAATGGTTATGCGAATCCATAACATCCTTCAACCTCAAACTTTTACCCAAAAAAAAAAAATGCAATAGATCTAATGCTTACTACAAGATGAATCAATATTTTAACAAGGTTCATACCACAAAAAACCTCAAATTGGTACACTTGTGATAAATTTACTCCAAATTAATTTTTTAACCATCAAAAACTCCAAACCGGTACCCCTGTGACAAATTTACCCTCCATTAGTTTTCAATAAATTTTACCGTTAGATTGTTGAGTTTGATGATACATGACAATTGATGGGTATAACAGTTTAGAGTATTTCCCTTCTGTTGGTCATAGATTTACCAGTTTATGATTTTTTGTGATATTAATCCAATTTCACGAAGGGTAAATTTGTCACAATTATACTAATTTGAGGTTTTTTGTGGTCAAAAAATTATATTGAGATAAATTTGTCATAAGTATATTAATTTAAGGCTTTTCGTGGTATTAACCATATTAAATAATGGACTGCAATGTTGAAAATGAACAAAATGATAACTTAGGATGGTCCATATAACCCATAATGTCTCGTAATTTCTAAATTGGTATAAAAATGTTCTCATCCTACATTAATTTAAATACATTTCCTAAAATAACTCAAGCGAAAATTTTCTATTCTATTTAAGGAAAAAGTCACAAAAAACCTCAAATTATACCCACTGTAACATATTTATCATAAACTTTTTTCTGTAACACCAAAAATCTCGAACTTGCATATATGTGATATATTTACCCTTCATCAGGATTTTATCAATGAAAACCATTAAAAATCTACCTATATGAACACCAGAAGGCAAACGGTGTTGATATAGTGCCGATGCGGCTTAAATGAAATAAAAACGATGTTGTTTTGGCTAAAAAAATCATCTGATGGAATTTGGATGGAGGGTAAATGTGATATATAGGTACAAGTTTATGATTTTTATGTCACAAGAAAAAGTTTATGATAAATATGTCATTGTGGACGTAATGTAACATCCCGAATTTCGACTCAATTTCCGGAAATAAATAAAACGAGTCTATTCTGTTATTTCATTTTCATAAGTCTCGCCCGGAGCTGATCACTCCTGGGATACTGACCAGATGGGAATGGCTAACTAGGATAACGGTATGTGGACCAAGGACCCGATCGTGAACTGGACATCAATTTCGAGAAACGACAAGGAAATATTTTGGGCCAAGTAGATCGATCTTCGGAAGGTAACGGACTCGGTTTGACCGAGGCCAACGATGTACGATCGGATAGCAGGTGATTCTGCATGACCGAAAGTGCACGTGATCGACCGGTCCCGAGCTTAACCCGAACGATCGTTATCTTCGGAACTAGCGATAATTCCTCTCGTTCTCCCGGTAATCGAGGCCGTCACGACTCAGATAACTTTAGGTCGATACGCGTAGCCCCTAAACAGCCGCCCATTAGTATGAGATTCAGAAATTGAAATTTAACTAGTTTGATCGTGGAATTTGATCCGGATTTCGAGGTTGATTTTCGAGGGTTTACTGATTTAGTTTCGCAAGGACGACGTCAATTTGGGTTGGCCATTTATATAGGGGTTTAGTCTGGTCGAAAAATGGAAATTCGGCCTGGAATCGGACAAAAGACGACTTTGCCCCTAAACCTAGAATAGTGTTCCGAATTTGGGGTTTTTAGTGGAGATTATTAATTAGTTTTTAAGTGGATAATGGGACTAGAGTTAGTGGATGGAGCAATTACCTTGATGCCCTTCAATTATTGGTGGAAAGTGATTTGGAGCCATTAGATTTAGGGGTAGTTTGTCTTGAACCTTGGATGAGTGACACTTGTCACCAACTCCCAACCACTCCACTTAAACCCATCATTTCCTCTCTCTCTCCTCATTCTAGCTTTCTCTTCAAGCTAAACTCATCTCTCTCTCTCTTTTCTCTCCCTCCCTCTCCATTCGCCGGCCACCCTTCCCTCTTCCGCCGTCCACTTCGCCGCCCACCAAGACCACCCGCCGCCGCCCGCCGTGGCCATTTCCGCCGGAGCCAAGCCATCCCGCCGTTCCGCCACCACCACCTCACCATCCCGCCGTCCATTCCCTCTCTTTTGGCCGTGTTCTCTTATCTCTCTCCTGTGAAACCGCCGCCGAGCCGTCCGCCGTTCCACCGCTCGGAGAGCCGCCGTCCACGCTTAGCTGCCACCCTTACCGATTGTTTCTCTCTCTCCTTGGCCGTTTGGAGGCCGACCAAGCCCGTGACCCGTGAGTCGCCATTGCCGTGAACCGCCCGAGTCGTAGCCGCCGTTAGCCGCCGTTCCTTAGGAATACCGCCGCCGGCTTACCGTTCACCGGTAGTTGGCCGCCGTTCCCCGTCGTCGTAGAACCAAGTTTAAGTAAGTAAAACCCCCTAAACCCTAATTAGGACGATAATGCCCTCTAGATCGGGATTAGTTGTAGTTAGTAATTAATTAGTATGATTAAGGTGGATTGTGGAATAGTGCTTGATTGGAAATGTGTCGGGATAATGTTATTGGATGTATGAGGAGAAATATATGAGGATTTGAGGTCGAGATGAGGATATTTGAGGGCTGTCCATGGTGACAAATGATGGACCGAGTGATGACTTGTTGTCGGGTTAACTTGATTGAGGCGTTAGAATGGCCCGGGTGATTGATCAATTGGTTGGCATGCTTGAATTGGTTGATTTATATGCTATGAGGATTCAATGAGACCTTGCCATGTGGCTTGATTGTGTGATCGAAATGTGCGGATTGTGACTTGAGCAATGAGCACGTTGGATGATGAATTATCAAGCATGTTGATTTGGTTTGATTTAAAATGTGGTCATGAATTGATTGGCGCTCATGTGCATTCTACATTGCCCGAGCATAAGCATTCATGGCTGCGCATTACGTGTGTGCCGGGTGTGAGGCATGTGATGAAATTTGTGCGAGAATGCGAGTCTGCCATGAGCATGTGATCACTTGTAATTGCCCTGTTGCGTTCGTCGCCAGGTTCAGATAAAAATTGGGCAAGTGTGCCATGTGATTACTTAAGGCCTTCGGGTCGTGGCCTTCGGGTTGTGGCCTTCGGGTCGATTCCATCTTCATGCACTTTGTAGCAAGACAATGCCTGGTGTGTCCGGATGACGACTAGTCTCATGCACTTTGTAGCAGGCTTGGTTCGTAGGAGATCGGTGTTGCACCTGATGCGTTTAACGCGGGCTAGAGACACTGGGCCGGGGGCGTTTTTACGCTAGCCACGAAGTGTTGTTTATTGGGCTAGAGGCCGAGCTAGTGAGCCGTGGAAAGATAAGACAATGAGTAAACTTGTTAAGTATTAGATTATGTGGTGGAATTGCTGGGCATGGTATGGGACGTGTCCGAGCGGTTCCATCTTATAATCCAAATACGCGCGCATGCACTACATCGATGCATTGGCACGCATATTAGTGCATGGACAGTTGTGATCGCTTGTGATACTCGGTGATGAGCGTGTGATCTAGCATTTGAGAGCCTGAGCATGCGTATGACGCAAGTGTGGCTGTGCATGCCGATGATGTGTTTGATCATTATATTAAATTGCCTAACCTGCAGGGTCGACGGTAAGTACGATATGGGCCCGAGGGCCTAGGTCTATGGTTGTTTATTTGTATGCGTTTGATTCCTATCAGGAGGTGCATGTTAGCCTAGTTTAGGTTTAGTGGGTTTTTACTTGCTAAGATTCGTTTCACGGTTGAAAAACCCAACCTTTCAGACCCCAGACCTTGACGATGCCGCAGGAGCCGGAGGCGCCGGTGCGACATGGGATCCCTCAGCACTTGGAGCATACCATGTCGGTTCACCCCATAGGGAATGAGGAGATGTATTTGAGACACTATACCTTAGTTGTAGTAGATGTAGGGACCACCCATTATGAGACGCACGAGTATGTAGCTTGGTGCTTTCGAGACCGGTTCGGGGAGGAGTATGGACCCCTTCGTTCCATGGACATCCCGTTTACCGGAGGGTCAGTTAGACCCGCAGTGTCCCAATGGGGACATAGTCGATCCCGATTCAGATATGGAGGTGAGTTGGGAGATTGACGAGGGACCGGAGTTAGGAGAGGAGGATGAGGAGCTGGGAGGAGTGGACTTTGAGCCTGAGATCGTCGATCCGGCCCCGGAGCCGATGGATGTGGAGGTCGAGGAGCCGATGGAGATTGATGAGGACCTGGAGATGGAGACTGAGTCCGAGGCAGCCAGTTCCGACGAGGACCAGGAGTTTTCCGAGAGTTCGTCGGAGGCGTCGAGTTTAGATCCAGACTGGGAGCCCTAGGATAGATTCCCTCTCTTAGTAGACTGAGGACTGACACTTTTTCGGGATTTAGTCCTCCTTAGCCGCCTCTCCCTTTTTGACCAGTGTGGTGGCCGTAGCCCGCTTTTGTTGTATGTATCTTGGGTCTGTGTATTTGGTTTGTAAATGGATATTGTAAAAACTTTTGCGTATATATGAAAATGTATATTTTGTATTCAGTAATTTCTGTGATGCTATCCTTGTTTTCATATTGTTTTCTGTCTGGGTATTATTATTCGTTCTGCTTCTGCTTGTGTATGATCTCTGTGTTGGGTGTTGGGTCGGCGACGCTTCCTGGGACGTCGCACTCTTACCGACCAAGAGGAGGGATGTGGCGCGTCGCGGAGGGGGCGGGGCGTGACACGTAGTTTGAGGATTTTGATGGCATAAAAAAAGTTTTTGGTTAATGTGTCGCAGTGAACATAATTTGGGGTTTTTGAAAACTTTTTCTCTTCAATTTATTATATTTTCCCGACTCTTCAGCTCACACGTCAATGCGGCTTTTTTTAGTTAGTATACTAGAAAGAGAGCACATGCATCGAGTGTAAAGAAAAATAGCAACAACAAAAAAAAATATCGAGATTGGATTGACTTTTACATTTTACTTATTGTAAATTATGCGGAGCACGCACTTAACCAAAAATACTTGAAACTTTCAGGGTATGTAAATGTTGATATATTTCTTCAACAATATTTTAAATTTTGGTAGAAAATTAAAGTTGTTCTTTTTACTTAGGTTAAAGAATAAACAAACAGGACCTAAAATTAGTTAATAATAATAGAGAAAATCTTCCATGATAGAGCAATCTTCCGCAATCTGTACCAATCTCGTTGATATATCCAATCTTCTGCAATCTGTGCCAATCCGTTGATATAGTTAATCTTCCGCAATATGTGCTAATATTGTAGATTCTTACTTTTTGTAAAATCTTTTTAATTGTGATTCTCCCGCTCATGTGCATACTATAAATATAATACAAATCTCTACACCGATGTGTGTGCAATCAAATTCAGATTTATTTATTTATTTATTTATTTTTTTTTTGATAACCCAGGGAACCCCCGCACGGCCGACAGCCGGGGAGTAAACCCTGGAGGCGACACGAAGTAAAACTGTAAAGATTTGTTCTTATTTGGGACTATCAATTTCAGATTTATGCTCTTGCAAGTAATAGTAAAACTGTAAAGATTTGTTCTTATTTGGGACTATCAATTTCAATAATTGTAAAATTGGAAAGATGGGAGATTCCTAAATACTTGATAATCAAAGTTGTTAAAAATTTGAATAATATTAGATGGTTTAAAGTAGAGTGCCCAATCTATTCTAAATCGCATCGTGACATACACTTTTGTTTCTTGATGAATACTACTGCTAATCATCATCCCGTGCATTTGGACTACTTTTTTTTTTCCTTTCCCCAGGACTAGGTAATGCATTTTCTATTATAAGATTTGAAGAATGATTAGTAGAATATCAAGATCGGCATCGGGAAGAAGCCCCACGATCAGAAGGTCTCTGAACTTTCTCGGATCCTCTGGGGCAGCGTCGGCGGAGTAGCACCTGAGTGCCTAAAGAAGGGCATAGCATGCTGTTGCCCTGTCAAAATCGCCGGCGGAGTTGGAGCAAAGCGACTGAGCCAGCGTCGTATATTGCACCTGAGTACCGTGGGGCAGGAAAATAGTCGTGATGGTTAGTCAAACTGTTCATTTCCGTTTTAGCGTTTTCGTCTTTTTGAACATAATCTGGCATTGGAATGGTTTTGTGGCTTTTTGCTTTTGTCTTGAATCTTTCTATTCCATTTGCCAATACACTTTGTTTTCAGTAGTATTTCGCCGGAATTTTTCCTACGACAAAATATATTTCACCCAAAATAGTTCTTTGATTTTATTAGAGGAGATCAGGTTCTACACCAATTCCGGACATGAAGTATCTGGGCAAATATAGGCAACAACCACTCTATACAAAATGAGACTATATAGACACAAACCTTGTCGAAATTTAATCAATGACGGGGCTAATTGATACAAACTCGATAAAGTAATAAGATATAGACAAACTATACTGGAATTTGATCGATGGCACAGCTTAAGAATATAAAAGTACTATCTTGTTATATTCCGTTGGTTCGCCCATGATATGTGTGTCCAAGGGACACCATTTGCTCTAATAAGAAGTGTATCTGAGAAACACTTTTTGAAGAGATGCGATAAGAGTTTCTTAAGGGAAGTTAAGATAACTTCATCAGATGATGAACTATATACAAAGAGATAATCAGAACTCTCTCTCTCTCTCTCTCTCTATCTCTCTCTCTCTCTCGACGCATAAGGATTCCGTGTTTACTTTGAGAAGACAATCGGCATTAACACTGTGGAACAAGAATACTTTCCCTATGATTGTATTCAGACCAACGTGAAGTTGATTCGTTCATCGTTTGCTAGTGATTCAACGTACGATCCTGGAAATTTTGTTCGTAGTGCATTGAACAGATTAGTCGATTCTCCCGACACTCACTTCCCAACATTGGTATCAGAGCCTCAGTTATGATCTCTACCTTGTTTTCCCGTTGATTTTTTTCGCTTGTTATTTGATATGGAGATCATGATGATGAGTTTCATACTATCTGCATGTTCATTGCTCGGGAATTGCAAGATGAATCGACGAACATGAATTGAAACAAAGAACAGGTTTGAAGGTTACAGGCGACTGTTCTGTTCGGATGATTTTAAAAAAAAAATTACGATGAAAATCATTTTTTATTATATAAAATTGAAGAACTCGCCGAGACGAGCAAAACGGTGGTCGAACGCTGCTGGAAGACGCCGGACGTGCCCACACAAGCGGCCATAAGCTGTGGCGCGTGGGAGCCACGCGCCCAAAGTGCTGGCACTGCCAGTGCGTGAAGGCCACACGCGCATCGCCAACCGACACATGCTAACATCATTGATGATGTTAGCAAAACTGTCAGTAACGACGCGCTGATGTCATTGATGACGTCATCTCGCCAGCCAACCAACCTTCGGCTACCTGACCTAACTGACGACCGACCCGACCCGGACTCTGACTCGACTCGAGTCTCGACTCAGATGGTGACCCGACCCGGCGACCTGACCCGTGATCGGTCAACGGTCAAACCGGTTGGACCGGTCAACGGTCAAACCGGTTGGACCGGTTGGACTGGCTCAGAAGCCCGTATTGGGCAGATGCGTGAGCCATATGCACTGTACACTTAGGCGGTGCCTGGGAGCTCTGATCAGGCTGTGGTTGGTACCATTGTGTTCGTATTGAAATTTTTTACATTGTGGTATAACTATTTTATATGTTTGAAGCTTTTAAAGGTATGAAAATGTATACGGAACCCTAAATACATGTATTTTTGGGGTATTATTGCATTTCACTTGTATTTTCCTATGGTTTTGGAAATACAGAAGCTGGCTTACATATAAATGACCACATAAAGATTATATAGAGCATGATTCATTGATGGCATGCTTATATGGTTTGACATGCTTGCAATTTCGTAATTTTGAGCATATTAAAACAATGGCTGAAGATCCTTATTTTTTCATTATGTCATGAATTCCGCTATTGATTATATTTGATGCATGAATATTCTATTTATTGATTTACATCGTGTTATGCTATATAGTTGCTAGAAAGGATGTGATCATTGTTTTAAATATTTTTTGAAGAATAATCTTTTCTAATGGGAGTTCATAGGTTGGTAGAATTAGAAAAAATTCTCATCTAGAACTTAAAATTTGCACGAATTAAACAAGGTAATGATAGTAGAACAATTGTACGTCGAAACTGATTGGGAACATCGTGAACTTTCGTTTTGGTGTCTTAATTATTATTAATTTAGTTTGTCTTTGCTTCAAATTAAAATGTGTGTTTATGTGAAAAATGTGCTAGTATTGATTCTGCGTTTATTATGTCAATATGTAGTAGATAGTGATTATAGCTTCGGCATTCAAGACCATTGTGGTTGACCTCAATAAGGATGAGAAGCTGAACGGTAACAATTATGATATTTGACATCGAAAAATTCAATATATCCTTGAAGAGCAAAAGGTTTTGAAAACCCTCAACCACACCATAGATGAACCTAAACATGGAACTTTTGCTCAACACAAAAGAGATCAAGAAGCTTTTCAAGCTTGGAAAAAGAAAAATAGCATTGTTCGCATCATGTTGCTGAGTTGTATGCAAAATGATCTCATGTGTGAGTTTGAAAGTTATGACAAAGCTCAAACAATGTGGGTTGTCTTGAATGATAAGTTTAGGGGTACGTCTGCCACTAAGTTGAGGAGGCTCATCATCAAATTTGACACATACCGAAAACGCTCAAATCTATTAATGGGGCAACATCTTCGGGAGATGTCAAACATGATACGCGAGCTGAAGTCGGCAGGTCATATCTTAACTGACGAACAACAAGTTCAGGTTATTATGATGTCACGCCCTAACTCTACTAATGCTTTCCACACCTCACCTTCATGAGTCGAACAGTGCGACATCCCAGGATTATGTAGCCGACTCAACTTTCTCACGTCAGAGTTAATCGCGGCGGAAACAAATAATTAAACCCAGACAAATAAATTGGAGAACACCAGAATTAAACTAGCACGCCCAACTGCCAACACTTAGAACATTACATTACCAAATATTTACATGCACACTTATACCTTTCACTACCAACTTGGTCTACCAAGAAAACATACACCACATTCCATCTACCATAGTCATACACCTCCAAAAGGGGTAGACACCCAACTTCCAAAAAATGGTACCCCTCGATGTCTACTCCCAGCCTCCTGGTCAACCCCGATGTCCTCGCAACGGCGTCCATTCAGAATCTGACTCACTGTCACCCGAATTTGATTTCTCTTGGATCGTCGCTTCCACTGAGAACTCCAACTCAACTACGATCTCTATCGGGTGATTTATGTCACCCGACTCCCCGGGAATCTCATCCGGCTCCTTTGCAAAGGGTCCCTTGTCTGGCTCATCCTCTGGCACAAAATAGGGATTGTAGTCGTACTCAAGTATGTTTTCCTCGCCATCCTCAGGCTCTGCCTCTGGCTCGTAGTCACCTGGCTCTTCACTTGGATCCTCGCCATACTCCTCCTCCAACTCACCCTCCGGTATCTCATCCAAGTCTATATCCATATGGTCGAATCCTGCCTGGGACCCTTCTGGATTTGGGTCTAAGTCATTTACCGAAGAACCCGGCGCTGTTGGAATAGGGTGGTGTCCGAACTAGGCCATACTAAGCTCTGTACTCGTCAATTCCCCATCAGGCGGGGGAACAGCTGCTGGATCCCAATCCCTAACTCCATCAAAGGGGACGTGAAAATCGGTAATATGGCCGAACTCATCAGGCCTATCTCTAAACGTCCACGCAATGTAGATGTGAACCTGCCAAGGGGGATGTCCTACGTCTACCCATAAAGTCGAGGTATGCTTGATCCAAGTGTACTGCTCATTCATGGGATACTCCACAAAATTATTATTTGTGCATGACTATACCGAAAAGCTTAGGCGACGGCGGTGGTGACTGATTCATTGCTTAAATGGGTGATCTGAAATGGTTTAGTTTATACAACCATGAGACACTTCTCAATAAGTTACAATCTAAATCCTACCTAGGCTACCACGTAATTCCAGACACGTATAGGTACAAAACCAATCAATCCACAAACAACAACCCACAAACAGACATACCTGGACTCACGGTACACACAACCTGTACATTAGCCCATAACCACGATAAACAATCATCACGCGCAAACCACAACATACAAACTTTCCACATATCAATTCACGTGTCAATCACACCACAATTCCAACTAACCCATCGTTCTTACATTCACTCAAACACTTTCTCGGCCCACGTATTCACACCTCGGCCCACTCGATCGCGCCCCGAGTATCACACGCCTCGGTCCGATCCCACATTCACACTTTCCACTTCGCACATCTCATGCTCATTCGCATTCCCGGTACGCGTCATCACGCATCAACCCACTCGATCGCGCCCTGAGCATCATACGCCTCGGTCCGATCCCACATTCACTTTCTTTCCTCAGCCCGCGCCAAATGCGACAAGCCTACGTGATCGTAACCCGAGTTTTAGAACCTCTCGGCCTAATCCCAATCTCACCCGAGTTGATCATGCCTCAGGCCAATCTCATTTATAACTTTCTCAATCCTTAGCCTACGCCAAATGCGACGGGCCTACGTGATCGCGGCCCGAGCTTATAATACCTCGACCCGATCCTAACCTCAAGCTCGCACACAATTGCATCGAATTCCGTGCACACAATTGCACCAAATACCCTACAACGACACAATCACATCATAAACACACTGTAACATCCTGAATTTCGACTCAATTTCCGGAAATCAATAAAACGAGTCTTATCTATTATTTCATCTTCGTTAGTCTCACCCGGAGCTGTTCACTCCTGGAATACTGACCAAATGGGAATGGTTAACTAGGATAACGGTACGTGGACCAAGGACCTGATCATGAATTGGACACCGATTCCGAGAAACGACGAGGAAATATTTTGGGCCAACGCAAGCCGATCTTCGGAAGGTAATGGACTCGGTTTGGCCGAGGCCAACGATGTACGATCGGATAGCAGGTGATTTTGTAAGACCGAAAGTGCACGTGGCCAACCAATCCCGAACTTAAATCGAATGATCGTAATCTCAGGAACTAGTGATAATTTCTCTCGTTCTCCTGGTGATCGAGGCTATCGTGACTCAGATAACCTTAGGTCGATATGCGTAACCCCTAAACAGCCGCTCGTTAGTAAGAAATTCGAGAATTGAGATTTAATTAGTTTGATCGTGAAATTTGGTCCGGACTTCGAGGTCGATTTTCAAGGGCTTTCAGGACTAGTTTCGCTTGGACGACGTCAAAATATAGTGGCTATTTATATAGAGGGTTAGTCCGGTCGAAAAATGGAATTTCGACCTGGAATTGGACGAATGACGACTTTGTCCCTAAGCCTTGTGTAGTGTTCCGAATTGTGAGGATTATTGGAGAATTAATTAATGCAATTTAAAGACAAGAGACAAGCCTTAGTGGAGTGAAGAAAGACCACATTGCCCTTCAATTATTGGACTAGGAAGAATGATGGCCAATGGATCAAGGGTAAAAGAGTCAAAGGGCTTGGATAAGTGACATGTGGCACCTACCCCAACCACCCCACTATAAACTCTCTCTCTTCATTTCTTCTTGACCAAGCCAAGCCATTCTCTCTCTCTCTCTCCCTTTGCTCTCTCCTTTGCCGGCCGCCACTCCTCTCCACCGAGACCGCCATCGCCGCCGTGACACCACCGCCGGAACCGAGACCGCCGTCACCTCACCCCTCACCGCCACTCTCTCCCTCTCTCTGAGCTCTCTCTCTCTCTTCTCAGCCGTGCAACCGCCATGACCGTCCGCCCACGCCGTCAAACCGTCTGCCCAAAGCCGCCGCTCGCCTCACAATCCGTCCACGCCAACCACCACAACCACTGTCACCAACCCTCATTCCTCTCTCCCAGCAGCTTGGAGGCTGCCGTTCGCTGTGAGCACCACCATGCACCGTGAGCCGCCGCACGCCGCCGTCGCCGCCGCTCATTGGGAATTCCGCCGCCGATTTACCGTTCACCGGTAGTTGGCCACCGTTCCCCGTCGTCCCAATTCAAGTTCAGGTGGGTAAAACCTACTAAACCCTAATTAGGATAATAATGCCCTCTAGATCGAGTTTAGGATGTCGTTAGTGAGTAATTAGTATGATTAAGGATGATTATGGATTATTGCTTGATTGGAAAGAACCGAGATGACATTAATGGATGGTCTTGAGGAAATTGAAGTGGATTAGAGGCCGGAGCAAGGCTAATTAGTGCCTGTCCGTGTTGGAAAGTAAGGAATTAAGTGCCGACAAGTTGATGGATTAGCTCGATTGAGGTGCCGGGATGGTCCCGGGTGATTAATGAGTTAGTCCTAGTAATTAATTGTGGTGAATTGGATGCCCTGGTGTTTATTTGTACTCTACCATGTCGTGTGATCGACTTTGTGCGAAGTGTAATTTTGGCAAATTGAGCACGTTATGAGGTGATTTGTTGGGGTCATTATTCGATGTTGATCGGATTTATGCTTATGTAATGATTGGTGCTCCTGTGCATTCCATATTGCTCGAGTATGAACATTCATGGCTGCGAATTATGTGTGTGCCGAGTGTAAGACATGTGATGAAATCTGTGCGAGAATGCATGTCTGCCATGAGCATGTGATCACCCTTAATTGCCCGATGCGCTTGACGCCATGTTCAGATAAAAATGGGCAGTATGTCATGTGATCACTTAAGACCTTCGGGTCGTGGCCTTCGGGTCGATTCCGTCTTCATGCACTTTGTAGCAAGACGATGTCCGGTGTGTCCGGAAGACAACCAGTCTCATGCACTTTGTAGTAGGCTTAGTTCGTAAGCAGATCGGTGTTGCGCCTCATGCACTTTGTAGCAGGCTAGAGACACTGGGCCGGGGGCGTTTTTACGCTGGCCACGAAGTGTTGTATATGAGTTTGGGCCAGTAGGCCGTGGAAATCAGATAATCTATAAAGTATTAGATTATGTGGTGGAATTGCTAGGCATGGTATGAGACATGCCTAAGTGGTTCAATCTTATAATCCAAATACGAGCGCTTGTACTACATTGATGCATTGACATACATAAGAATGCATGGATTGTGTGAGCGTATGCAAGATTCGGTGATTGGCACGTGGCACGAACATTAAAGAGCATGAGCATGCGTATGACGCACGTGTGGCCGTGTATGCCCAAGTATGTGCTTGATTATTACTTCAAATTGCCTAACCTGCAAGGTCGTCAGTAAGTGCGATCTGGGCCCGAGGGCCTCACGGTTGAATAACCCAACTTTTTAGACCCCAGACCCTGACAATGCCAGAGGTGCCAGATGCACCGATACGACATGGGATTCCGCAGCACCTCAAGCACACTATGTCGGTCCACCCCATAAGGAATGGGGAAATGTTTCTTAGGCATTACACTTTAGTCTGGGTAGATGTAGGAGCCACGCATTTTGAGACCCACGAGTATGTGGCCTGGTGTTTTAGAGACCGTTTTAGGGAGGAGTACGGGCCCCTCCGTTCTATGGATATCCCGTTCAACGGGGAGGGTGAGCTAGATCCACAGTGCCCTAACGGAGATGTGGTTGACCTCGACTCAGATATGGATGTGAGCTGGGAGATAGACGAGGGACCTAAGCTAGGAGAGGAGGATGAGGAGTTAGAAGGTGTGGACTTTGAGCCCGAGATTGTGGATCCGACCCAGGAGCCGATGGACGTGGAGGCAGTGGAGCCGATGGGGGTAGATGAGGACCCAGAGATGGAGACCGGGTCTGAGGCGGTGAGTTCAGATAAGGACCAGGAGCTGTCCGAGAGTTCTTCAAAGACGTTGAGCTCAGACCCCGACTGGGAGCCCTAGAATAGATTCCCTTCCAATTTAGCGAGGACTGACACTTTTTGGATTTAGTCCTCCTTTCCCCTTTTTGTCAATAGTTCTCCCTAGCCGCATCTCCCTTTTGGCTAGTGTGGTGGTTGTTACGTGTTATTGCTACTGTACCTGGGGTTGTATATTTTGGCTGAAAATGGATATTGTAAAGATTTTCCTATATGTATAAAAATATATATTTTGTAATCAGTAATTTCTGTTGTGATATCATTGTTATCATATTGTTTTCTATCCGGGTATTACTATTTGTTCTACTTCCGCTTGTGTATGATTCTCTGTGTTAGGTGTTGGGTCGGCGACGTGTCCTGGGACGTCGCACTCAAATCGACCAAGAGAAGGGATATGGCGCGTCGTAGAGGGTGCCGGGCGTGACACACACAATCACGCATAAATCAGCATTTTACTACTCTCAAACATTTTTAAATCAATTTTAGTTCTTCACGGAACTTTCATAAAATCCTGAGCCGGACCTAACGGTACCAATCACACAACAAACGGTGTCCCACAACACATCAAACAACACGTCACAACCATCAATTGGCCTTTTTCACACTTGAAACCTCAATATTTCACTCCCGGCTCTTCACGGCACTTTCATAAAATCCCGAGCTGGGCCTAACAATACCGTCCACGTACCCAACAGCACCTCACAGCCCTTCAAACAGCCCAACACAGCCAACACGCGGCCTCTACAATTCCTCTGAAATTTTTCAAAATCAACCCTACGGCCCATTATTCCGTTCAGCCACTAATTTCTATCAAACCGCGTCTAAACGGGTCCAAAATTTACCCGATATACTAGGCGAGGTTTAGATTGAACTTACCGAGCTCTAAACTAACACGGTTAGAGCGAAACGGGCGTCAATTGGCAGTGGCGTGCGGCGGCGGCGACGTACGGTCCACAGCAGGCGGCAATCGGCGTGCGGCGAACGGCAGTGGCTCACAGTGTGGCCGGCAAGGCTCATGGCCAAAGAGAGAGAGAGAGACCGAAAGGGAGAGAGAGAGGGAACGGCGGTGAGGTGGAGCGGCAGTGACAGGCGGCGTCCGGCGGCGCGGCACGGCGGCGGGAGGGCGGCGGCGTTTGGCGAGGGAGAAAGAGGCTCACATTGGGGGATGGGGCCGAATGAGAGGAGAGAGAGAGAGGAGAGAAAGAGGGTCTTGGCTTAATACCCAAGTTTTAACCACTTTTTTGCCAAATGACAAAAATACCCCTCTCTAATCTTTTCATCCGACGGTCCAGATTCGATCTTATCTTGAAATCGACGGCCCAGATCGAATCTTATCCAAAATATCCAAGGGCAATCTTGGAATTTCTCAAAAAGTCCAAGGGCAAAATTGTCTTTTCCAAATTTTGGGGCAAAATGACCAAAATGCCATTTGCCCATAAAACTAGCCCTTTAGAAATCCTTAGGGGTAAAATGGTCACTTTCTCCGTTTCTTGCCCAAATCAAATTTTTCTGAAGGATTCGGGCACATCCAAAATTACACATTACAACCACAATGTCGTCCTAACGTTCTTTCGTGACTTCCTAATTTTTCAATGCTCAATTTGGTCTCAATTTATTAATTGAATCCTATATAATGTAACTTGTGCATATCTCTTACTAACGGGCGGCTTTCGGGGAAATTCGCAGAATCAATCCATGACTGATACTAAATCGAGTCACATGCAATTTATTCAGACTATAACGACTTTGGTTGTCAATAAAATCGCGAGGATCGATCACTATTTCCGATGAGTACGATCGTTCGGTATAGGTTCAGGGTTGTTCGTCAGTTCATTTCGGGATCAAACGGAATCACCCGTGATCCACATGTATGATAATAACGAATCGGCCCATCACTATCCTAAGATTGGCCTACACTGGCTCAAAATGTCACATCGACGATTTTATGGTCGAAATTCAGTTCGCAGTCGAATTCCTTTAGTCGTATGAATTTAAATCCCTTACTAGCCTTTCCCTAATGGTTAGTATCTCAGGAATGATCAGTTTCTAGCGAAAACTAGCTACAAGTACATTAATAAATAATTCATTTCATAAATCTTAAATGGGCAAAATTTCAGAATGTCATATATAAGGTCTCTTCTTGACAGTTGGGAACATATAAAAATCAATATGACGCACAATGAGAATATTGTTACTTTTGACGATATTGCGCGTCATTGGGAATTAGAAGATGAGCGCCTAAAGGCTGCAAAATCCTTTACCCATGCTTATGTTACTGAATCAAGTTTGGGTAAAGCTTCGAGCTTTAAGCACAAGAGGAACCATAAATTCAACAACAAAAGACAAGAGACTAATCAAACACCCAAGAGAACCAAAACCTTCCGACGCAAGAAGCGTAGCAGGAAGAAGGACAAGGCCAAGATGATATGCTACAATTGTGGCAAACTGGGCTACTTCGCTCGTGAATGCACTAAGCCAAAAAAGGTACCACATTACTCCATTACTTTGAGTAATGCTTTTATTTCTAGCATTATAATACTTGCTGAATCTTATCCAATATGGACTGTAGACTCAGGAGCAACAAACCATATAGCTAGAGATCGAGGAGCATCTGTGGAGCATCGTCGGATATAGCCTGGAAGAAGATGGATATATGTTGGAAATAACTCAAGAGTTGAAGTGAAGGGTATCGGCACATGTAAATTAACCTTTCATGGTGGTCGACACCTATTCCTACATGATGTCCTCTGTGCTCCAGATATTCGGCGAAACTTGGTTTCTGTAGTTGTTTTTCTTAGCTTAGGTTATGTATTTAATTTTCATGGTGATTGTGTTGATATTTTGTTTGGAACAGTTTATTACAGTTCTAGTTATGTATTGAATGGTTTTATAGTGTTAGACATTGACTATGATGTGTATAAAGTTAATGTTGATGGTTGTTTTTCTTTAATTGCATATTCTAGTAATGTGGAGATTGATGCAAGTACTTGGCATGCTAAACTGGGTCACATTGGGTTACAAAGAATGAAATGATTAGCAAGATAAGGCCTTTTGGGGTCACTCGCTAATGTTGAACTACATGTATGTAAATATTGTCTAGCGGGAAAAATAACTAGAAAACCATTTGGTCAAGGAACCAGAGCTGAACTTCCATTGCAACTTATACATTCTGACATTTGTGGTTTTTTAAATATGAGGGCGAGGCATGAAGCCTCATATTTCATCACTTTTATAAATGAATTCACGTGTTTCGATTATGTTTTTCTGATCTCCCATAAGTCTGAAGTATTAGATTGCTTTAGGCGGTTTATAGATTTGGTAGAAAATTAGTTGAACAAAACAATAAAGGCATTAAGAACCATTGCGGACGTGAGTATCTATCTAAGCAATTCAAGGCTCTTTGTGATGAAAAGGGAATTGTAAGACAATTGACTATTCCTGGTACTCCACAACAAAATGGGGTTGCAGAAAGAAGGAATAGAACTCTATTGGAAATGGTTAGGTCTATTATGGTGCAGACAAATCTTTCTGTCTCATATTGGGAAGATGCGTTATTGACTGCTGTCTATATACTTAATCGTGTGCCCTCTAAGTCAGTTGCTTCCACCTCTTATGAATTATGAATTGGTAGAAAACCAGACTTAAGTAATCTACGACCTTAGGGGTATGTAGTGTATGTTCATGATTCTTCCCATAAATATGGCAAATTAGGCCCTAGAGAGAAGAAATGTATCTTTATTAGATACTCTGAACACTCCAAAGGGTACGTGTTTATAGATGAACAAGCTGATGGAAGTGTGACTGAAATGGAGTCACGAGATGTCATGTTCTTGGAGACCAATTTCGTAGTAGAGGTGAGATCGATAAAGACTTCCAATTACATGAGATAGAAGATTCCGATAACGCACCCACTAATGTTATTGAGGGAAAACAGATTTACCTCAACATACAAGACATAGTGGAAGTGTAGCATCGCCTAGCGAACTGAATTCTCAAGAAGTTCAATTGTGTAAAAGTAATCGTAAAAGTATTCCCCGTCGTCAATTTGAGATTGAAGGGAAAGCATTTGTAATTGCTCCACTAGATGATGCGAAGCCTAAAACAGTTCAAGAGGCTCTCTCATCTCCTAACAAGGAAGAATGGAGAAAAGCTTTAGAAGAAGAAATTGAATCTATGAGGACAAACCACATCTGGGACTTGGTTGAGCTACCACCTAATCGCAAGGCTATTAGAAACAAATGGGTTTTCCAGATTAAGTGAAGGATGGATGGATCCATTGAAAAATATAAAAGTCGCCTTGTGGTGAAAGGTTATACTCAACAAGAGGGTATAAACTATGAGGAAACTTTTTTATCAGTTGTAAGGTTTGCCTCCATATGCCTTATCCTAGCCATTGTTGCACATTTGGACCTAGAATTACATCAAATGGATGTAAAGACAACATTTCTCAATGGAGAACTAGATGAAGAAATATATATGAAGCAACTGATAGGTTTCATTGCTGAAGGTCAAGAACATAAAGTTTGCAAACTTCATCGCTCAATTTATGGCCTTAAGCAATTGTCTAGACAGTGGTATTTTCATTTTCATTGAGCCATAACTTCTTTTGGGTTCACAATGATCGAAGAGGATCATTATGTGTATATCAAATGGTTCGAGGATTATCTCTTTATGTGGACGATATTCTGTTGGCTGGGAATGACAAAGGTTTGGTTATAACTATAAAAGAATGGTTGTCCTCTAATTTTGAAATGAAGGACATGGGAGAAGCTGCATATATATTGGGAGTTAACATTGAAAGAGATCGATCAAAGAAACTCATTGCTATGTCACAAGAGTCTTATATAATGAAGATTCTTGAACGCTTCAATATACAGCACTATAATCCCATTGATACCCCTGTCATGCAAGGCAAAGGCCTAAGTACTAAGATGTGTCCTAAGACTTCAAAAGAAAAGAAAGAAATGGTAATTATTCTTACGCTAGTGCTGTCAAAAGTTTGATGTATGCTATAATGTGTACTCGACCCGACATATGTCATTATGTGGGATTAGTGAGCTGATATCAATCAAATCCTGGTCTAGCATACTGAAAAACAATTAAGAGGATCCTAAGATATTTGAAAGACACTATGGACTATCGACTTTGTTTTTAAGGGAGTGATCTACGCTTAATAGGATAGTCTGATATTGGTTGGGGAGGAAACCTAGATGAGCGTCAATCGACGTCTGGATATGCGTTCTCACTTAATGATGGGGCAATTTCTTGGAATAACAAGAAACAGACATGCATAGCTTTATCTACGATGGAGGCAGAATTTATTGCATGTTCTGCTGCAGTGCAAGAAGCAGTATGGCTAAAACGTTTCTTGGAAAATTTAGCCATTGTTACTGATGTCCCAAGACCAGTGACAGTATATTACGATAGTCAAGCAGCTATTGCCTATGTGATAGATCCCAAGTACCATGGTAGGACGAAGCACATTGACATAAAGAATAACTTCATCAGAGATATAATAGCATAGAAGGAAATAGTCCTACAATATATAACATGATGGTTGTTGATCCATTTACGAAGGCTGTTCCAAGATACGTGTTATTGACCCACAGGATGTCTCTAGGATTATGTAGAATGTGATTATGATATGTAATATTATTGAGGATCACCGGATTATGTGTGTGTATATGTATTATACTTGTTTGTTAATGAATTGATGTTTTATCAATTGGTACAATGTTATAGGACTAGCACAAACACACATATATTGTTGAAAGGTATGTTACCAGGCAATGATTAGCTCACTCACACGAGCAATCACCCCAAATGCTATAGTAAGCGGGTTGAGATGAGACGATACGTACTATAAATGCTAGAAGAGTAGTTTAGTACATAAAAAGATTTAATGTCGCCTTGATCGGAATCAAGATGAGGTCTGTTATTCGTATGTAATAAGACCAAACATGATAGTCCCACAATCATGTATGCCTGAAGGTAGCCAAATGCGAGTACTAAATTGGGCACTGTGGAAAGCAAGCTGCTGTAGCACTTGGGTTAAACATGAGTACGTAAGAAGCATGTGACTATGTTTAGGCTAAGATTCGTATAGTGGATATGATTAATAAATGACATATACTCTTATAGAAAGAGAAATCAACTATAACATGTAATTCATACTACATGTGCTTTATTTGATCAATAAGGGAGATTGGTACAATTATCCATATTTATTCATCGTGTGAGTCCTGAAGGTAATTTATAATTTACCTTACTTTGTGCCATATGTTACTTCTAACTATGTTCTCGAAGTAGGAGATCAATATTGCTATTTTAGTATGTTACCAGCGGTCATAAATAGATATAGCTTTATGGGACGTGTCTAGGAAAGCAGTTGTTCTGAAATAAAGAGACATGAGTGCGAAGGAAGACTATTATTGTTTTACGTCTATCACATGTGTTTACTAGTCAACCAATTATTTCACCTTCAATGGCTTCGGAAATAATTGCAAATATATGGCGTTCATGAGAAAAGTCAAGTATAGCCTTTAAGGGATAGGTATACTTAGACTGATGTAATAAAATATGTCTGGGGCACTGTGAGACATCAATTGTTTATTTATTTTTGGGGTTGTAGCCATTATGTTATCCCTAACAAGTGCATAATTAGAGCTCCCGAGTGTAGGTGCACTCACTAGCCACACGGCTTTCTTGCCAGTATAAATTGTTTCTAAGGTAAATGAATGTTGAATGGCTTATGTTTTTTATAAAGCATCATCAAGCCTATCATGTGTGAGTGAGAGATGTTATATTTCGTCGGTCCACCCATAATGTGTGTCCAAGGGACACCATTTGCTCTAATAAGAAATGTGTCTAAGAGACACCTTTTGAAGAGGTGCGAGGAAAGTTTTTTTAGGGAAGTTAAGATAACTTCCTCATATGATGAACTATATACAAAGAGATAATCAGAACTCTCTCTCTCTCTCTCTCTCTCTCTCTCGACGCATAAGGATTCCGTGCTTACTTTGATAAGACAATCGGCATTAATGCTATGGAACAAGAATACTTTCCCTGTGATTGTATTTGGACTAACGTGAAGTAGATTCATTCATCGTTTGCTGGTGATTCAACGTACGATCCTGGAAATTTTGTTCGTAGTGCATTGAACAGTTAATCAACCCTTCCAACACTCACTTCCCAACATATATCATAAAAGATTGATGACACAGCACTAGGAGAGAGAAACACGTTGGAATGATCGATGACACGAGTCGGAATGCTACAAAGCTAAGGAAAGTAAAGTGCAATGCAGGAAAGTTAAAGATAATTAAAATATAACATTAAGTTTGATTTTTTTTGGGGGGGTGGGGGAGGGAGTAATGGTAGAAGGCTGGTGGTATTTATAATGGTTTGGTAATAACCACCTTCAGACGGTTTTCAGTGGTTCCATTTGTGGAGTAGTTTCTATTGATAACCTTCGTGATCTTCGAGTGCACGTTCCTATGACTTTGCTTTTGTGTGGTTACATGCTACATGCTTCCTCATGATCTTATTTCGAACAATTTTCACTCCATGGATTTACTTAAATGATAATCAATCGTTCCCTCCAAAATGTGTTCATGTTCCCTCAAAGATGTGTATATGCTTATGTTTGATCTGTTTCGCTAGACTGGTTGGTTATTCATATCCCCATGCTCCTCATGTCTTCTCAGGAATTTGATGGTCCTTTGTTATTATTCCCTTATTGCCAATGTTTATATCGGCAACTATTACCCATTCGTCATCGTATGTCGATAACCGAACATATATGTCATCAATATATGTCAATGTTGATCGATAAATATTGATTTACGATCATATTACATGTATAAAATATTCATGTGGCACCCACGTGACCGTCCGTGTACATATGCCAAATACATGTTTTGACGACTCGATTATTTTTGGGGTAAATAGGTAGAGAAAGGTAAAATATGTTGTCGTCCTATTTTCGTCTGCAATGTCTTCAAGATCATCGTCTCTTCTCGATACTATTGGACGAGATCGCTGGCGGTATAACAGTCCTCCTTTCCATGAGAGAAGACAAAATTATCTTTTTTTTTGTCATATAAAAATTATCTAATTTGTCGTGGATTTTTTGTCTGTTTGCATGCATGACATTATCATGAAGAATAATAGAAGTAAGAAAGTACGTGATACAATCAAAACACGATGTACTAGTATACTGTAATATTTAAAATTTGATACTCTATGACCATACTTTGTCTATTGAAGGGAAAAATGTTAGAAAAATCTCAAACCTTTTACATTAGTGTCAATTGAGTCTTAAATATTTTTTTGTGCAAATTGAGTCATAAACATTTTGTTTTTGTACCAATTCAGTCATTTCAACTAATTTTGATCGGATTTTGCTTACGTGGACATCGGACGACCTACATGGCACAGCCAATACTGACGTGTGCAATTTTTAAGAATATTTTAATATTTTGGTTTTTTTCTTTCTTTTTCTTTATTATTTTCCTCTTTTCCCTCCTTACAGTGACCAGCCAGAGGCCAAAGGCCGATGAGGTCTCTAGCAAGCCATGCCAACCACTGGCAATGATCGCCCTCGCTAGATGGCCGCGAGGGTGGCCTCGCACTAGGCTGGCGAGGTTGTGACTCGCCGGCCATAGGCGAGGCACAACCCTCGTCAACCTAGCACAAGGCCGCCCTCGCCATTGGCTAGGCAAGGCTCGCCTTCACTGTCGTTGACGAGGGCGAGCCTCAACCATGGCCAGGAAGGCTCGTCCCTCGCCAGCCCAGCACGAGGCTACCCTCGCCAGTGACGGTGAAGGTGAACCTCGCCCAACCATGGTGAGGTGGCCGACAAGCCTTGCCCTTGGCGAGCAAGGCTCAAACCTCGCCGATTTAGGGCTAAACGTGGATTGTATGCAATATTTGTATGTGTATAATTGTTAGATTAGATTATGATGATTGTGAGGTTTAAATTGTGATTAATTTATGTGGGTGTGATGATCGGATCATCGTGGCGTTTGTAGATGAAATTGATGTTTGATTGGGCAAACTTGAATGTTGGATTGGTGGGCTAGTGCGATGAGCTCGTGATTGAATTGTGTGGCTTGTGTGCATGTGAGAACTGACTTGAGACTTGTTGACGATGGTTCGTGAAAGGAAAGTTAGACCTGAGACGTGTTGATGGCGGTCATTGGAAATTGATTGAATTATGTGGCTTGTGTGCATGTGAGAACGAACATGAGACGTGTTGACGGTGGTTCATGAAAGAAAAGTTAGACCTGGGACGTGTTGACGACGGTCATTGGAAATTGATTGAATTGTGTGGCTTGGGTACATGTGAGAACGGACTTGAAACGTGTTGATGGCGGTCATTGAAAATTGATTGAATTGTGTAGCATGAGTGCATGTAAGAACGGACTTGAGACGTGTTGACGGTGGTCTGTGAAAGGAAAGTTAGACCTGGGATGTGTTGACGGCAGTCATTGGAAATTGATTGAATTGAGCAGCTTGTGTGCATGTGAGAACGGACTTGAAACGTGTTGATGGCGGTCTGTGAAAGGAAAGTTAGACCTAAGATGTGTTGACGGTGGTCATTGAAAATTGATTGAATTGTGTGGCTTGTGTGCATGTGAGAACGGACTTGAGACGTGTTGAAGGTGGTCCGTGAAAGGAAAGCTAGACCTGAGATGTGTTGACGGCAGTCATTGGAAATTGATTGAATTGTGTGACTTGTGTGCAAATGAGAACAAACTTGAGACGTGTTGATGGCGGTCATTGGAAATTGATTGAATTGTATGGCTTGTGTGCATATGAGAACGGATTTGAGACGTGTTGATAGTGGTCCGTGAAAGGAAAGTTAGACTTGGGACGTGTTGATGGTGGTCATTGGAAATTGATTGAATTGTGCGACTTGTGTGCATGTGAGAACGGACTTGAGATGTGTTGACGGCGGTCCGTGAAAGGAAAGTTAGACATATGACATGTTGACGGCGGTCATTAGAAATTGATTGAATTGTGCAGCTTGTGTGCATGTGAGAACGGACTTGAGACGTGTTGACGGCAGTCATTGAAAATTGATTGAATTATGTAGCATGAGTGCATGTAAGAACGGACTTGAGACGTGTTGACGGTAGTCTGTGAAAGGAAAGTTAGACCTGGAATGTGTTGACGGCAGTCATTGGAAATTGATTGAATTGAGCAGCTTGTGTGCATGTGAGAACGGACTTGAAACGTGTTGATGGCGGTCTGTGAAAGGAAAGTTAGACCTAAGACGTGTTGACGGTGGTCGTTGGAAATTGATTGAATTGTGTGGCTTGTGTGCATGTGAGAACGGACTTGAGACGTGTTGAAGGTGGTCCGTGGAAGAAAAGCTAGACCTGAGATGTGTTGACGGCAGTCATTGGAAATTGATTGAATTGTGTGACTTGTGTGCATATGAGAACAAACTTGAGACGTGTTGATGGCGGTCATTGGAAATTGATTGAATTGTATGGCTTGTGTGCATATGAGAACGGATTTGAGACGTGTTGATGGTGGTCCGTGAAGGAAAGTTAGACTTGGGACGTGTTGATGGTGGTCATTGGAAATTGATTGAATTGTGCGACTTGTGTGCATGTGAGAACGGACTTGAGACGTGTTTACGGCGGTCCGTGAAAGGAAAGTTAGACATAGGACGTGTTGACGGCGGTCATTAGAAGTTGATTGAATTGTGCAGCTTGTGTGCATGTGAGAACGGACTTGAGACGTGTTGACGGCGGTCCGTGAAAGGAAAGTTAGACATGGGACGTGTTGACGGCGGTCATTGGAAATTGATTGAATTGTGTAGCATGAGTGCATGTAAGAACGGACTTGAAACGTGTTGACGGCGGTCTGTGAAAGGAAAGTTAGACCTGGGACGTGTTGACGGCGGTCATTGGAAATTGATTGAATTGTGTAGCATGAGTGCATGTAAGAACGGACTTGAAACGTGTTGATGGCGGTCTGTGAAAGGAAAGTTAGACCTAAGACGTGTTGACGGTGGTCGTTGGAAATTGATTGAATTGTGTGGCTTGTGTGCATGTGAGAACGGACTTGAGACGTGTTGAAGGTGGTCCGTGGAAGAAAAGCTAGACCTGAGATGTGTTGACGGCAGTCATTGGAAATTGATTGAATTGTGTGACTTGTGTGCATATGAGAACAAACTTGAGACGTGTTGATGGCGGTCATTGGAAATTGATTGAATTGTATGGCTTGTGTGCATATGAGAACGGATTTGAGATGTGTTGATGGTGGTCCGTGAAAGGAAAGTTAGACTTGGGACGTGTTGATGGTGGTCATTGGAAATTGATTGAATTGTGCGACTTGTGTGCATGTGAGAACGGACTTGAGACGTGTTTACGGCGGTCCGTGAAAGGAAAGTTAGACATATGACGTGTTGACGGCGGTCATTAGAAATTGATTGAATTGTGCAGCTTGTGTGCATGTGAGAACGGACTTGAGATGTGTTGACGGCGGTCCGTGAAAGGAAAGTTAGACATAGGACGTGTTGACGGCGGTCATTGGAAATTGATTGAATTGTGTAGCATGAGTGCATGTAAGAACGGACTTGAAACGTGTTGACGGCGGTCTGTGAAAGGAAAGTTAGACCTGGGACGTGTTGACGGCGGTCATTGGAAATTGATTGAATTGAGCAGCTTGTGTGCATGTGAGAACGGATTTGAAACGTGTTAATGGCGGTCTGTGAAAGGAAAGTTAGACCTGGGACGTGTTGACGGTGGTCATTGAAAATTGATTGAATTGTGTGGCTTGTGTGCATGTGAGAACGGACTTGAGACGTGTTGACGGTGGTCCGTGAAAGGAAAGTTAGACCTGGGATGTGTTGACGGCAGTCATTGAAAATTGATTGAATTGTGTGACTTGTGTGCATATGGGAACGATCTTGAGACGTGTTGACGGCGGTCATTGGAAATTGATTGAATTGTATGGCTTGTGTGCATATGAGAACGGATTTGAGACGTGTTGATGGTGGTCCGTGAAAGGAAAGTTAGACTTGGGACATGTTGACGGCGGTCATTGGAAATTGATTGAATTGTGCGACTTGTGTACATGTGAAAACGGACTTGAAACGTGTTGACGGCGGTCCGTGAAAGGAAAGTTAGACATGGGACGTGTTGATGGCGGTCATTAGAAATTGATTGAATTGTGCAGCTTGTGTGCATGTGAGAACGGACTTGAGACGTGTTGACGACAGTCCGTGAAAGGAAAGTTAAACATGGGACGTGTTGACGGCGGTCCGTGAAAGGAAAGTTAGACATGGGACGTGTTGACAGCGGTTATTGGAAATTGATTGAATTGTGCGGCTTCTGTGCATGTGAGAACGGACTTGAGACGTGTTGACGGTGGTCCGTGAAAGGAAAGTTAGACATGGGATGTGTTGACGGCGGTCATTGAAAATTGATTGAATTGTGCGGCTTGTGTGCAAGTGAGAATGGACTTGAGACGTGTTGACAGTGGTTCGTGAAAGAAAAGTTAGACCTGGGGCGTGTTGACGGCGGTCATTGGAAATTGATTGAATTGTGTGGCTTATGTGCATGTGAGAATGGACTTGAGACACAAAAGGAAAGTTAGACATGGGACATGTTAATGGCGGTTATTGAAAATTGATTGAATTATGTGGCTTGTATGCTTGTAAAAACGGACTTGAGACATGTCGACGGTGGTCCGCGAAAGGAAAGTTAGACTTGAGACGTGTTGACGGCGGTAATTGGAAATTGATTGAATTATGTGGCTTGTATACCTATGAAAACGGACTTGAAACGTGTTGACAGTAGTCCGTGAAAGGAAGGTTAGACCCGAGGCATGTTTACGTGGGTCATGGGAAAGAAAGAAATGTCCTGAGGCGTTGTTACGCGGGACTGAACCCGATTTAATCGGAGGGCTGACATGAGGCGTGTTTACGCAGGTCGTGAGAAAGTGTGAAATATCCAGTGAGGGACAGTGCCCAGATTGATCGGAGGGCTGGCCTGAGGCGTGTTGACACGGGTAGTTGCAGGTCATGGAAAGTGGCTGAACACGCATGCGAAATATGCTTGATTGAATTGGGTGAACGTACATGAGTATAGTGCTTGTATGATTTTGATATGTTCACGTGATTTTATTGCATTGTAGTAATTTACTGCTATGCAGGATTGGCACATAGTTCGAGGCGAGGTAAGTTTGTTGTGTTGATTCGATTGTGTTGGTTGGTAGATTACATGTTAGACTCGTCTGGGCACGCATTGGCTTAGGTGGCATATAGGTTGTCTGCTTATTGAGATTTATTCTCATTGTTGTAGTACAAACAATTTCAAATCCGCATCCGTGATTGATTTGGAGACATCGCCAGAGTACCTCGGGGATCGAGGATGGGTCAAGTTACCCTGTCTTTTGAGCGCCACATTTTATAGAGGAGATAAGTTTGACAACCACTGTCTCTTTTGATTAACGTGGTTTGAAATTGGTGGTCTGGATGGTTATGGTGCAAATGAAGGTTGTAAGCCTGTGTCAAGCATATGAAATGTGTTTATTGATTTTCTTTAAGTACTACCCTGTTATCATTGTTTATTGTCTGGGATGTTTAATTTCCCCTTCCGCTTGTGTTTGTCTTAGCATATTTCGTTTGGGCCGGCGACGCGTCCTAGGACATCACGCTCTATACGGCCATCGAAGGGGTGTCACAAGCCCGTTGGGGTTCGAGGCATGACATCCCAGTTGATTTGGTATTAGAGCAAGGTCAACTCGATCCAAGTTAGTCAAAGCCTAGAGTGACAAGGAGCGATGACTTTGGGATAGTCAGTTAGGGAGACTCGTGTATCATGCGTACCCCAGACTGTGTGATTGTGATTGCTAAGTGATTTTATGCAATAATATGTAAGATGTAGGTGCGTCAGGACTTGAGGTAAGTGCATAAGCTTTGTCGATTGTGATTGAGTGTTGTTTGTGATTGGCTGCCTGCTTAGTGAATTATTGTTATGATTAACTGCCTAAGGCTTTAGACTGGTGTAATTGGCCTAAATATTTAATTCTTGAGGGGAATTATAGCAGGTAAGTAAGTGGTGTGAACCTTGTGAGTTTGAGCAGTCGAGGTCGAGGTCATGTAGGTCCGCAAGTTAGAGTTGCAGAGGATTCCAAAGTGGATAGAATTATGAGGGCACTCGAAGAAGTTGGAATTTTAATGGGAATGATAGGAACCAAGGTTAAGGGTAAGTTAACGCAATTGCAATAACTGGTTAGGCAAATTTTGAAATTGAAACCTCCGAAATTTGATGAGAAAAGTGACCATGAGGTTACATCACTTTGGATATAAGAGTTGGAAAAAGGTTTTGAAGTATTGGAGTGCTTTGGTTGAGGCTTTCAATAGGAAGTACTTTTCGGAGAGTGCACGAGAACAAAAAAAAAAACATAGTTTCTTCGGCTTCGCTAAAGTCGGATGTCAGTCGATCAGTAAGAGGTCAAGTTTGTAAGGTTGTCCAAGTACACACCAAGGATGGTCAAGGACCATGTGGATAGGACAAGGAGGTTTCGGGATGGATTGAAATCGGAACTCCGCAATCAGTTAGTACTCTTGAGTCTTAAGGGATTATAATGAGTTGTATGAAATGGCTCGATGGTTGAAATGGATATGAGTGAAAGGGCTGCCGCTTTTGGACCGCGGTACGCGCCGGTTAGGGACAATAAAAACTTGGAAAGAAGTCTATGACAGAGAATATGAGACTTGTCCCTCTGGTAAGGAAGAACTTGGAAAGCCGAACTACTACTCCAACGTCGCATGTCGGTCATGTGGAAAGAGGCATAGGAATGGCCATTGCCAATGTAGAAGTGGAGCATGTTGTGGATGTGGATAGTAAGGTCACTAAGTGAGAAATTGCTGAACCGACAGGTTAGGCCACTAATGCAATCACAGCAACCATAGGTAGGACATTAAGCAGAAGCTACCCCGCAGAATAATCAGAATCGGCTACAGACGTAAAGAAATGTATATGTTGTGGCTGGGAAGGAAGCGGAGGTTGTGCCTTGAAAGTTTACATGCGTTATGTAATGATATTGGATGCAAAAGGAGATGATTTTGAAATTATCGCTTGAATGGTCTTGTAAGACTTATAATCACTTAGAGTGAATAGGCGCAATCGGTTTAAGGATTTTTGAATTACTGATGATATTCTTGGACGGGTTTGGAAGGATGAATGTTGCTTGGAAATTTTGGATTTTGTAAAGAACTGGGGTGATTTGTTTTGGGAGACTGTTTGTGACATCCTAAATTTCAACCCACTTGGAATTTATAAAGTAAGTAATATCTTTGATGCACTTGTAGTTGTACCTTGCCCAGAGTTGATCATTCTTGGCATACTAACCTTTAGGTTAAGGCTAAATAGGGATTTAAGTTCGCGAGACCAAAGAAATTCTATCATGGATTGACTTTTAACCATAAGGATTATCGATGTGATATTTTGGGCCAACATAGGTTGATCCAAGGAGGGTCACGAATCGATTCGCCAATGTCATACGAATGGGTCGCGGGTAATTCCGCTCGACCATGAGATGAATTGCGAACGATCTTAAACCTATTCCGAACAATCACACCTCTTGGAGCTAGTGATTAATTCTCGCAATTACATGACAACCGAAGTCACCATAATTTGAGTGATCTTAAACGTGGCTCAACTTAGTATCAACCACGGGTCAATTCGCGTATTGCCCAAGAACCGCCCGTTAGTCAAAGATACGCTCAAGTCACGTTAGTTCGATCTAACCACTAAATTGAATCCAAGTTTGGGGTTCTAAATTTCTTGAAAGTCATGACAGAATAATTGGACGACATCGTTATTAACGTAGTCAACCTAGGATTTGTCCAGATTCGTCGTAAAAATGAAATTTTGATAGGAAGTGAAAAATGACCGTTTTGCCCATAGGATTTTGTGAAGACCAAGTGTAATATGAGAAGGGCATTTTGGTCATTTCATACCAACTTTAGAGTTAAAAATTTTTGGACGATTTTGCCCCTGCACTTTTTGTTCAATTCCTATTTTACCCTTGGATATTTTTTGTAAGAGTTGATCTTGGCCGTCGATTTTTGGATAAACTTGAATCTTGGCCGTCAGATAGAAAGTTGAGATGATGGTAGGATAGTAATTTTAGCTTGGGGTTAGGTGCACCAATTACTGGTGCCCCCTATTTAATCATTTTCTCTCTCTTGCTCACTCTCCCTCTCATTTTCTCACGCCTACACCATCATCTTTCATTTTTTCTTCCCCTTGGCCAAACCATCTCTCTCTCTCCCCTTGGCCGTGTGATTGGCCAGAGCCATGCCGGATCGCCGTCCGCTCGCTCGCCCGCTTGCCGTCCACCATGCGTCCAACCACCATACCGTTGTAGCCACCGCTTCCTTGCCGCCCCCTTGCTAGGTTGTTCTTACTGGAAATTTTGAAGTAAGTGACACCCTATTCACTATTTAGGATATCGGGTATTGACGGGCTCATTTAGGCACGATTTAGTGTAGTTTTGTGGGTTGTTTTGGACTAGGGTTATTATGGACGAAATTATGGTGATTTGGTGAGTAATTAGAAGCTAAATGAGGGCTGAGTATGGTTGATTCAAGTGCTATAAATTCAGTTTGGTGCGTAGGGTGTATAATTTGGTTTGACTCTTAGTTATGTTAAATCGTGGTGTAGTGCCGTGTTTTTTGTGCCATGGTTTTTGTGATGAAAAATGGAATGTTATGTGATGGTTGTATGTATATTATATGGGCTGAATTGAGATGGTTGAATTGGGTGCATTTGAGTGCATTTAATTAATGTTCAAGTATGTGAACGTGTGAGATTTGAGGTGTGTGATATGCGTGTGATCACTAAAAAGTCTCGAAGCGTGTTTACACGGGGTATAGATAAAATATGGCGTGTTAGCATGTTTGCGTAATCACTTAATCCCTTAGACGTGTTTACGCGGGGAATTAAACCGGCCTGAGGTGTATTTACGCGGATCATGATAGGAATGTGAAGCCTGAGGCGTATTTACGTGAGCTATAGAAAGAGATTGAGAATGAGATGTGTGATGTGGCAAGTAAAAATGAGATCGGACCTAAGGCGTGTTTACGGGGGTCGTGATACGAATGTGGAGCCTGAGGCATATTTACGCGGGATGTAGAAAGAGATTGAGAGTGAGATGTGTGATGTGGCAAGTGAAAATGAGATTGGACCTAAGACATGTTTACGCGGGTTTAATGAAAATAGTGTGGTGGTGCATGAACGAGTGTGAAATGCGGAGTTCGAAAATGCCATATGTTCGACTTTTGCTTTTGGGCATGAGATTAGTTTGGAAAGTGCATGTGGTAGAAATTTGTGGAATTAAGACTAACGTGCAGATTGTGTGTACTAAGAGCCCATGTAAGTGAATTTGTGTACATGTTATATGTTTATTGAGTAACATTGTGTTTTGAACTTGTTTGGAGATACGTGATAGCTTAAGTGGGATTTAGGCTGTCGACTTATTGAGACTTGTCTCATAGTTATATAATTAACATTTTCAAAACCCTGGTCTGGACCATGAATCCTCCACCGCCACTGCCTTAGTATTTTGGCATACCTATGCACACCGATTATGCCGTAGTAGAGTACCCTATAGATGACAATATGACTTGGTCAATGGCTATTCAAAGGATGGGCATTTTGAGGCCAAGAAAAAGGATTTCATCATATCTGACTCTGGGTCTATAAGTTAAGAACCTCTAAAACAAGACAAGATATTATTGCATACACTCCTTTGAGCGATAACTTATTGTCATAAAGTCATATTTCTACTCTCAACATCCCAATTTGAAGAGTCTTTGGGAAGAGGTTGTATTATTGGCATTAGGTAGGCTAAAAAAAGGCTCATTTATTTGAATTCAAGGTTTTTATGAAATTGATGATCTTCTTGGCATCACCACCCTTTTTTTTTGTCTACTAGGGATATTTCTTTTTATGAACATCAGAGCCCCTCTAAATGTTCATTACGATCTTTTTTCTTTTGTTCATTCTCACTTATTGTGTTCTATGATTTCTCATGATCTTGACTTTACTTTGTTATGACTTTTTTTTGTCATTTTCAGCTTTCTTCTGAACTCTCTTTTTCTTTCTCATTTTTCTTGGGCATTTGGCATTGCTTTTACCAAGTACACTGCTTTTTCATGCCCGTAATGCTTTTGCCTTTGACCTTTTTGAGTTCTAAGGATTATGTATCATGCCTTTTGTTTCTTATATATTCAAAATGGATTATATGCTCATGCTCAAGTGCGAAGAAATGACCACCAATTTAGGGTTTTGAAAAGAACATTCAGGCTCAATTGGGTTTTACCAAAGGTAATGTGTTTAGGTGTAAGAAATAAAGTACTCTTCTTCCTCTTGGGTTGTCTTGAGCTTCCATATGACTTCATTTGAAGTTATTACAGAAAGATTGATGCAAGAGTATGCAGTAAAATCTTTGATGATCCTATCTTTCATAGCTGTCAACCACAAACCTCCTAGTTTGCCATAATGTGGGATAGTTCTTAACAGGGTTGTTTTGGAAAAACTTCTCCACTATTTCGACTCAAATTTGATTTACAAGGGATAAGCATGTGCTTGGGATAGTGAAATGACTGTCTTTCATCATTTTAATCCATGTAATTATTGTGAACATCCCTTATTTCTTTTGGATGAGTTTTTTTCTCACTCACCCCTTCACTTTGACTTTTGAGTATATAAGAGACGTGTTTGGATACAGCTTACATTTCATCATTTGAAGGTCTTTCCATTCAATTTGATCCAAACCTTTTCTTTGAAATTTTTCAAAGCCCTTTGTCAAATTATCCCTTTTTAGGGAATTTCGATACTTAATGCATTCTCAAAGAAAGCGTGTTTCAAGACTTTTGATTTGAAACATTTCTAAGGCATTTTCTTTTCAAAATAATCTATTTTGTTTTTGCTCAGTCTTAATGTCATTCCGCTTGGGGAAGAAGTTCAATTTTCTTTTAGGAAGGCAACTTCTTTAACACATGCACTCACGATTTAGGAATACTTGTCTGATCAACTTACCAAGATCCCTCTTATTTGCATGTTTTTGATTTGATTCCACTAGGGGTTTTTCTTTTGTTGCTCCCTTTTCTTTGTCTTCTTGGGGATGATAAAAAGAAAAGCACATTATGGAATATCAACGGAATATTGAATTGGAAGTGATACTTCTCTCTTTTATTTGACAACTTCATTGGGGATTCTAAAATCATCGATTAATTCGGACTCCTTTTGCTTTCTTCTGTAAAACAGATAAACATGTTCATGAAATGCGTGGTATGCGTGATATGCATCACATGCACAAGTTCTAAAGTGACCCAAATCTCTTCTTGAACGTTCGTCTTTATTTCATGGATAGAAAATCTTGACAGCATCTGCATTTACAGGATAGGCCAATTCTATTCCACCCATATCTACAAGAATCAATGCTCCTCTAGGAAGGACTTTCTTAACAATGTATGGATCTTCATAATTCAGAGTGAAATTGCCATGAGGATCTGAATTATTGAAGATGACTTTTTTCACTACTAAATCTTCTATTTTGAAATGCCTTGGTTTCACTTTTTGGTTAAAGGATTTGGCCACTCTTCTCTAATAGACTTACCCATGGCATATAGCTCTTAATCTCTTTTCATCAACCATCTTAAGTTGGTTATATCTTTGCTGAATCCACTCAACTTCCGAAAGCTTCAATTAGGATAGTATCCTTAATGAAGGAATTTCTGCTTCAACAGGTAGCACCACTTCCATTTCATAAACCGAGGAAAACAGGGTTGCTCCAGTTGATGTTTAAATTGAAGTTCAGTATGCCATCAGAGCAAACGGCAACCTTTCGTGCTAATCACAATAATTTTCCGCTGTCTTGGCCAATATCTTCTTGATATTCTTATTTACCGCTTCAACTGCTCCATTCATTTACGGTCGATATAGGGATGAGTTTAGATGTCGGATGTGGAAATGTTTGAGTAAATCATCCACAATCTTGTTATTTAGATTTGAGCAATTGTCCATAATTATTGCTTTTGAAACTCCATATCTAGCAATAATGTCCTGCCTAATGAATCTTGTGACATTCTTGTCAGTAACATTTGTGTAGGAGTTTGTTTTAATCCATTTAGTGAAATAATCAATAGCAACCATGATAAATCGGTCCCCATTTGAAGCCTTGTGATTGATTGGACCAATTATATCAATGCCCCACATTAAAAATGCCCATGGCTCAGACATTTGATGTAGCTCATTTGATGGTGTATTGATTTTGTCTCCATAAACTTGACATTGATGACATCTCACATGTTAGATGCAATTTGTTTCCATTATTATCCAATAATATCCTAATCTCATAATCTTTTAGGCTAGAAGATGTCTATTCACGTGCAGTCCTCATTCACCCTCATAAATCTCCTTCATGATCTGTTCAGTTTTTGCAGCATCCACACATCTTAATAGGATTGAATCAAATGATTTCTTATAAAGGGTTTGACCACTAAGGAAGAATTTGTTGGCTATCTTCCTTATAAATTTTCTATCGCCTGGTTGACTTCCTTCAGGAAATTCTCCGGATTAAAGATACCTTTTAATGTCATGAAACCATGGTTCGTTGTCAAACTCTGTCTAGACCATCATGCATTGAGCTAGTTGTTCAAGAATGTCAAACCTCAATGATTTTATATACATACCATCTTCAGTTGTAGTAAGGATGACAAAGTTGCAAAAGCATGTGCAAAATGATTCTGAACTCTTGGGAAATAATCGAATGCTACTTCTTCGAATTTTTCTATCATCTCTTCTAAGTATGTGTGATAAGGAATTAGTTTGATATCTCGAATTTGTTATTCACTAGTTGTTTGTAATGTGATGAGCATAGAATCCCCATATACTTGCAACCTCCTTACTTTCATCGAGAGGGCTAATTGCAAGCCGAGAATGCATGCTTTGTATTCAGAGATATTATTGATGCTTGGAAATACCAGTTTCGCGGATACCGAATAGTGTTGTCTTTCTGGAAAGTTCAGTACTGTCCTAGTTCCTGATCTAGATAAGTTGGCTGCACCATCGAAATACATGGTCCATTTATCATCGACCATTGTTAATATATGATCATCAAGTTGTTCTTCAGGATTCGCGATATTCAGTAAACTTTCTGCCAACATGTCTGCTATTGCTCGTCCTTTGACTGACTTTTGAGATGAACTTCTTATTTCAAATTCAGATAACAAGACTTGCCACTTTACTAATTTCCCGACCAAGGAGAATTTCTCGAAAAGGTACTTGATCGGATCATTTTCAGTCACTAGCAAAATTTGATGATGGAGGGTGTATTGCCTTAATCTGTGTAACACCCAAATCAATGCAATGCACGTCTTTTTGACTGCCGTGTAATTCATTTCTGATGTTGTGAACTAGTCCTCATATCATCAGACTTCCTTGCTCTTAAAAATCATTTTCGCAATGAGGAGCAATATAGAAACCTAAAGCCTCAAGCCTCATGAATAAGGATAATGTTCATCATAGGTTTGGTCTTATTTCTACATGTCCTTAACAAAACATTTGCTTACTTTTATTAAACTGAAAGACGTGATTACATCTATATCAACAGGAATGTAAATTGCAACTGAACTAAAATTGCAAATAAAATCACAAGAAATTTAAAACTATAATTAACAAAATGCAATGGAAAATGCTAGTAGCAAAAGTTCAAGAGAATCTTCCTACTCCAGTGCGTAGGTATCTTCTACTTCAATTATGACGATGTTGATAGCATTCTCTTCGAATGAACTAGACAGAACAGATTGTTCCTTTGCGTGTAAGTCTTCTTCTTGAAGTAGTTTGGAAAGTCCATGAAAAGTTTCTTTTTTGTAAATTTGATTATATGGAAACTTTTTAGCTTTATCCTTCCATACGGATGGATTAATGATGCAATCACTTCGGCTTTTATAGCCTCCATGGTTCTTTCGACCTCGGCCTTGGTCTCCATGGTGATCTTTATAGCTATCTAGAATATAACCTACTCCATGTTTCATTCTTGTGGCAAATGGAATGATAGGTTCTTTGATTTCTTGGGATTTCAATCCAAGACCATTACCGGGAGTAAATCCATACTGGCATAGCACCCTTCCAGACATAATGGATGAAGTTAAGAATTATGGGGATTTTATAATCCAACCGGCAGGGATTTGTACCATTGAGATCATTTCAAAAGAATGATAGTTTGGTTCTTCTTTCACTTCAGGTTCAATATACGGTATTGCACTCTCTTTGTAAGTGGTGAAATCCGTCTCCTCATGTACGGTGATCATCTTGCCATTGATGACAAACTTAACCTTCTGATGGAGACTTGAAGGAATAGCACTAGTCATATGAATCTAAGGTCTTTCGAGTAACAAGTTGAAAGTTTTTGGGCTATCCACTACTGGGAAGTCAATTAGGAAAAGACACAGGGCCTATGTTCACCTCGAGCTCGATATCGTCAATAACGTCTTTCTTTATTCCATCAAACAAGTGCACAGTTACCTTAGAAGGTTTGATGAGCTCTTCACTAATTCTCAAGCAATGCAGTGTGCTTAGTGGACACAAATTAAGTGCGGAACCATTATCGATCAGCACACGTGATACCTCTTTGCCCCGACATTTGACGACAATATATAGTCTTATTATGGGAACGCCTATCGATTGAGAAATCTTCATCGGAGAAGGCATTTGATATTTCAGAAGAATAATACTGACAAAGTCTTCCAATTGTACATCATTAATTGTCTTCGAGATGTGCACTTCATTGAGAAGCTTCATAAGCATCATTTTATGACTTTCTGAAGTCTTGAAGAGATCTAACAGAGAAATCTGCGCCGGCATCTTTCTTAGCTGTTGAATTACCTCAAATTCGCTCATCTTCATAATTGAAAGCAATTGTTTGACATCTTCTTCAGTTACTCCTTTCTTTTCATGCTCACCTTCTTTTGGGTCATAGTATCTCCCCGATCGAGTTATGGCATCAACTTCTTCAGGAGAGTAATCCCAAGGTACACACCTAGTATCAAACTCATCTTTTGGAGAGAGAGTGATGATCACAAACTGTGTTTCTTCTCCTTCAATCTTTAGTTTATCACTGGGAAGTTGGGTTCTTCCTCCTTATATTTATCTACCTCATCAAGCTTGATCAGAAATAGTGTAATCATGGATACTATGCTTCCATTGGATTCGTCAACATCCATTCCACCCCAGCCATCAGGTGTGATCATTTCATTCTTGAATGTCCATGGAAGGGGTGTATATTTGACACAGTAATTATACCAGCCACTATCTTGACCCAAGAAATCAACATCTTCACCTTGTCTTCGTGCTTTACAAGCAAATCACCTATCACCTAGATGAGTTTTTTTCTTCTTTTTCTTTTCTCGATCTTCATTCTCTTTAGGATTTAATTGGCTAATCAGGACCTCGTCCATGGCACCCCATCCATCAAGTACAATATCTTCATTTTTAAATGCCTATAGTGGTGGAGTATATTTAACACAGTAATTGTATATACCACTGTCTTGACCGAGTAAGTCTACGGTTTCACCTTCCCTAGATGATTTATGGGTGAAACGCCGTTCACCCTGTCGGACTTTTTCTTTCTCCCCTTCATCCTCATCTGTTTCATCTTAGAGCATTTCTTTCTTAGACGGAGTTCTCTCCTCAGGACTGATTTCGTCATCCATACCACCTTAGCCATTAAGCACAATTACTTCATTTTTGAATGCCCATGGCGATGAGGTATATTTCACTTGGAAATTATATATTCTGAAGTTTTCTCCTAAGTTGTCTACAATCTCACCTTTTAGGAGTGTTTCTTGACGAAAGCGGCATCTCCTAATCAAGAAGCTTTAATCTTGACTTCATATTCATCTTCATCGTCAGATTTGATCATTGTTTCTTCTTCTTTGATTATATTTACTGTATTGTGCTCAGGAAGAGGATTATGATGTACATTTGGCTCGGGCTCTTGGAAGTTCAATATCTTCTTGTTAATAAGCTGTTAAACCTTGTACTTTAGAGTGAAACAATTATCTACATCATGTCCGATTTCTCCCATGTGATAGGTGCACGTTTTTTATTCATCGTACGAAGAAAATCTTACAAGATTGTCCCTTGGCACTTCTTTGGCTACCAAATGCCTTTCTAAAAGCATTGGTAATAGCTTTGACAGGGGTCGGGGCAACGGTATATATTGTCTCATGGGCCTTTTCTTTGGCTCGAACTGTCTTGGGTTTTTCCAAGCGACATTTGATTATTTTGGAAATGACGCTTGATGAGTATTTAGGCTAGACACCATAGCTATTTCTCGGATGGGTTTTTTTATCTTTTCTCCTGGGGTAAGGCCTTCATGCTGCTGTTTCTTAAACCTTCTTCTCTTTCAATCCCCATTCAATTCTCTCGCCTACTTTTACCAACATGGTGAATGTTTGACAGCTTGATACTTGAAGCTTATCATAATACTCAATTGGCAATGATTTTAAAAAGAGCTTAATGAGCTCGTCTTCACTTATGGCGGGCTTTACTTGTGAGGCAACAGCTTTCTATCTCTGAACATAGGCTTTAAACCCTTCATTCTTTCGTTTTTCGGTTCTGACTAGATCTTCTCTAGTTGGGAGTACTTCGAACATTAAATTTGTATTGGCAAAGGAATTCTCCCGCCAAATGATCCTATTCAGTGAAGTCTTCTATGTCAAGGGTGGTATACCATGCGAAGGCCGCTCCTCTCAAACTATCTTGAAATGTGCTAATAAGAAGTTGCGTGTTATCTGAATATCTCGTCATCTTACGGAGATAATATTTCAAATGGCTTTTGGAACAACCAATGCCATCATACTTGCTCACGAATTCTAGTTCTTCATAATTTTCTAGAACAACCACCTTTGCATACGGCGATAACTTGTCGAGCCTTTGAAGTTCATAACCTTGACTTGCTAAGCACTCTTCAATTTTGGCCAATCTCTTGGCCTCTTCTTCATCCTTTGTTTTGGATGTCTTCTTGGTTGAATTGTTTTCTTTCAAATTTACTACCTCACGTGTAGTTTTTGGAGGATTTTCTTGAACCGGTTCTTTATTTCTGACTGGTTTTTCAATTAGTGTTTTAGTAGTGTTTGAAGTTCCCGCATTTGGAGTAGTAGGATATTATCCTCGGGATGTGAGAATAAGAGCCTTCATTGCAGCCATTTTGGTCATTTGATTCTCAATTTCAGCTAGTCGAGCACGGGTTTCTTCTTCCACCATTCTAACTTATAAGCGTGTTCGAGGTCTTTTACTTTCCGTTGTCAGAAAACTTGTTTCGTAAAGATGTAAGTATAGTAAAATGATCACGAAACCCTACATTCTTTTAATTGTATGATTTTATGAGATTGCTAAGGATAAGAAATTTCATACAAGCCTTAACCTTGTATAAAATTCTTCATCAATGTCTTTATCAAGCAATCATACAATTCAAAGAATTGTAATCCATGGTGATTCTTTATATTTTGAAATCATATTCTGAAATTATCTATGCATGTTTAGAAAGTGATCAATCCATCATTGCATATAAAATTTGAAATTGTTTAACATCATGATTTTAATCTCAAATGGGAATCTAAATCATCCAATCCTAAGCTTCTTGCTAGCTAAGGTAGCTTCCGTCTTTTGGTATTCCTCCTATTCCTCTTCAGGGACATAGGATTCCACCCCAGTCATGCTTGGAATAATATATATTCCGAGACATATTCATCTACAAGATCCGGTACAATGCTCAATGGGACATATGGCTCGACATCAATTGGACGCTTGTTTTATATCCATTTGATGTATTCTTTAGAGGCCATGTAAATCTTCATATCTTCTTTCAAACTTTTTGCCCAGTCGATTATTTGTTCAAGTGGGTTATCCAAAGATAGGATGACCTTGTGAATTTTAGCCTGAAGGCTATTCTTCTCCTCTTCGGGTATAGTTCCACTTGGAATGTCAAAGATGAACTCTTTGGGATTCCTTGTCGGTGGAACTTGCTAAAGTATCCGGAATTGTCAAATAATCTTTAGAGGGCAGTAAGCTACTCCTCTACTCAAACTAAGTAATAGTACCGCATTCCCCTCTCGACTTGTAATCTTTGCCTTGTCAATTTTTGGCCAATTGATACGCCATTAGATTTGATCAGAAGTTAAGGCTCTAATGAAATTGGCTCAATTTAAGAAAGATTGTTTTGGTAATTTGCTTTAGAGACGAATATATTGTTCGATTGGATTTACCGCTGAACAAATTTCATGAATGTTCATGAAACGACACCATGGTCGAATGTATGAGATGAACCATAATGACAAAAGACCAGTAAAAGCTTGAAAGATACCCCTCTCACAATTTTGGTATGTGTTTAAGGAAATGATAGTTTGGGCAAAAAGCATATTAGAAAAGTCTAACTTAAGACATGCTTGTTTCGCGATCACAGCGACTAAAGGGTCTAATCCAGTTTTAGACACGGGAAATAGAATAAAGCCAAATAAAGCCAAAGAAAGCTAGAATGAATACCCGGGCTGAAGTGTTTCCCATTTCCCTTAGAAGTTTTGAAAAGTTGGCTACTATAAAGGATAATGGAAATCTACCGGTATTCGATTTGATTATCTTTTCGATTTTGGAAGTTTTGAGGTTAAGCAATTCAGCTAGAAGGCTAATAGGATTAAGTCCAACGAGTGGCTCTACGACCCTAGGCTTAAAATTAATTCCAATGGCGGCTTGATATTCTTTTAATGTTTGTACCAATTCATGTTCTCCGAGTTGGAATGTGGCGGTGGAAATCTCCCAAAAATGTGTCAAAGCTTGGACTAAGCTGACTTGATATTCTACATGCATGAGCTTGAGAAGGTATCCAAGCCTTTCTTAGACATAAGTTTGGCTGTCATTGGACATGCCTTTCCACCAAGCAACAAGCTCCTTTTAAGGAATGAGAATTACTTGAATGTCTAGTTTTCTCATTGAGCCTAATTATGCAAAAAGATTTGTTATTAACCACCATGGATTGCAAATCAATTTTAATGCCTCCATTTCAATCATATGTCCTTTTGAGGTAAAACGAAGATAAAATACACTTGCATGTCTAAAAAGTAATGCAAATATCACTTTAAGTCCATTTAGACCTTAAAAGAGCATATACTTGAAATCATAGACAAATTCAATGTGTGATATAAATGCCCATTCTATCATACTCAATTTAGACCATAAAATCCTAAACTATGATTTACAACTTCGAATACATTGAAATGAACGAATAAGCACTTGAATTACGCAGAAAATCTGCCATGGACCTATACATTTCATCTAAAAATGAAAGAATAGTCAAATGGAGTATGACGCCCTAATCATGCATTCTAATATGAAATGGCATTTAGACCAAGCATCGAATGTCATTTAGGCATTTTTTTTGAAAATGTGCCAACTAACTTGCACAATTGTAAAAGAATGAGATGGAACGATATTTGTTTACCAGAACGTTTTTGTTTAGTTTTAGGTATATGCCCCTCTTTGGGATTAAACTCATTAGAGGTTGATCTAAAAAACAATGTGATACCTGAATTTTTAGTCGACTCACTAAACAAGATAAGATGGAAATTTCACAACAGCTAATTAGGGATCTTACTTTTGAAATTTGTGATCTAATCCAAAGGTTTTTTTTTTTTCAGAACATATTTTGAAAGGTTCTTATTGATTGAGGGAGAGAAACTTACCTGTTTGTGAGCGTCTCTGTATTACTTATCTAAGGGCATGAATTGATGGTGGTGATGATTATGATGGTTATTCTGATTTCGTGATTTAAAGACGAACCCACGAACCATGAACACTTGAGGCTCATCGCCTAAGGATTTAGAAATTTGCCTAGTGGTTTCTTACTAGTAAGACTTTGAATTTGCCTAGAGGCTCCTCGTCTGTAAGATTTTGGATTTGCCTAATGGTTCCTCACCAGTATGACTTAAATTTGCCTAAGGCCTCCTCGCATGTAGAAATTTGGATTTGCCTAGGGGCTCCTCGCCTGTAGGACTTTGGATTTGCCTAGGGACTTCTCGCCTGTAGGATTTTGGATTTGCTTAATGGTTCCTCACCAATAAGACTTGAACTTGCCTAAGGACTCCTCGCTTGTAGGACTTGAATTTGCCTAGTGGTTCCTTACTAGTAGGACTTGAATTTACTTAGGGGCTCCTCACCTGTAGGACTTAAATTTGCCCAGTGGTTCCTCACCAGTAGAACTTTAAATTTGCCTAGGGGCTCCTCGCTTGTAATACTTAAATTTGCATAGTGGTTCCTCGCTAGTAGGACTTAAATTTGCCTAGGAGCTCCTCACCTGTAAGACTTTGAATTTGCCTTGTGATTCCTCACCAATAGGACTTTGAGAAGACTTCAAACAATGAATGCCTTGACCATGAGTTATGTGATTTTTGAGATTTCACTAACTTTTGCATGGTTTTTAATTGACCAAGAACTATTTTGTAACATAGTTTGGAAATTAATCAAAACTTGTTTGAAGCGTGATTTTTTTTTCCTAGCATACCACAAATTATTTGAAAACTTGATTTTAAGTTGACCATAGACTTTGAAACCTAGTCTGGAAACATGCATTCTTTGCATTAATGCATTTTAGACAATCAAACTTCCTTTTCGAGGAATTATTTGAACAAAATGCTTGCAATCTTTCGAGAAATGCTTGAATGATCGTTTGGAAGACTTTCATTAAAAAGGTTTTGTTTCAATCTATGAACTTGGTCTTTTCTTTATTTGATTGAAATGGGCAAAAGGACACTATAAATGCCGTAACTTGTATACAGTGTTCACTTTAGTGTCAAAAATTTTCACCGGCTTACTTGAGTGCCAAATCGAAGGAAAAACGATCACTTAAGTGCCAAAAGCTTTTTTTTTTTTATTACTTCAATGCTAAATTTTTTTAAAAACGATATCTTAAGTGTTGAAATTTTTGAAAAACGATTACTTAAGTGCTAAATTTTTTTAAAAATGATCACTTAAGTGCTAATCTCCGGTGAGCCATGTCAACTTCAGAAATTAATAAAAAAAAATGCCATGTTAAATTTCTGGCGAAAAATTGTGTACGACACCAGAGTTGGCACTTGAGTAATCATTTTTCAAAAATTTTAACACTTAAGTGATCATTTTTTAAAAATTTTAGCACTAAAGTGATTAAAAAAAACTTATGGCACCAAAGTAAACGCCGTACACAAGTTATAATATTTGTAGTGTTCGTTTGCCGATTGAAATGGGATTTGTCTTTGTCTAATATCCCTCAATTTTATCTCTTTTAACCAATCCTTAGGTGTTCGAAGATATTTGCAATGTATATAATCCAATTGATCCGATAAGATCTTTCGGAGGACTGTAATGTTGGCTTAGTCAATGGCTATTCAAAGGATAGGCATTCTGAGGCCAAGAAAAAGGATTTCATCATATTAGACTTCGGGTTTACAAGTTAAGAACCTTGAAAACAAGACAATATATTATTGCATGCAATTCTTCAGGTGATGACTTCTTGTCATAAAGTCATATTTCTACTCTCAATATCCCAATCTGAAGAGTCTTTGGAGAGGGGTTGTCTTGTTGGTATTTGGTAGGCTCAAAAGGCTCATTTGTTTGGAGTTTTTATGGAATTGGTGATCTTCTTGGCATCACCATCTTTTTCTTTTTTTGTTCACGTAGGGATCTTTCTTTTTATGAACATCAAAGTCCCCTAAACATTCATCACAATTTCGTTTTTTTTTTGCTCATTTTCACTTATTGTGATCTATAATTTCTCATGATCTTGACTTTGTTTTGTCATGACTTTTTTGTCATTTCGAACTCTCTTTTTCTTTCTCATTTTCCTCAGGCATTTGGCCTTGCTTTTACTAGATACACTGCTTTTTCAAGCCCTAGATTCTTTTATTTTTGACCTTCTTGAATTCTAAGGACTATATGTCATGCCCTTTTGTTTCTTATCTATTAAAGAGGAGCATATGCTCATACTCTAGTGTGAAGAGATTATCACCAATTTAAGGTCCTGAAATGAATATTCATGCTCAATTGGGTTTTGCCAAAGGTAATGTGTTTGTGTATAAGAAATGAAGTGCTATTCTTCCTCTTAGGATGTCTTAAGCTTCCATATGACTTCATATGAAGTTATCACAGAAAGATTGATGCAAGAGTATGAAGTAAAATCTTTCTTAATCCTATTCTCCATAACTGTCAATCACAAATCTCCTGATTTGCCCCAATGTGGGGTGATTCTTAACAGGGTTGTTTTGAAAAAACTTCTCCACTGTTTTGGTTTACAAGGAATAAGCATGTGTTTGAGATAGTGAAATGACTGCCTTTCATCATTTCAATCCATGTAATCATTGCGAACATTCCCTATTTCCTTTGGATGATTTTTCTCACTCACTTCTACATTTTGACTTTAAGTATATAGGGGACGTGTTTGGATATGGCTTACCTTTCATCATTTGAAGATCTTTCCATTCGATTTGATCTAATCCTTTTCTTTGAAATTTTTCAAAGCCTTTTGTCAAATCGCCCCTTTTTAAGGAATTTTGATGCTTAGTGTATTCTCAAAGAAAGCGTGTTTCAAAATTTTTGATTGAAACATTTCTGAGGTATATTTTTTTCAAAATAATGTGTTTTGTTTTACTCAATCTTAGTGTCATTTCGCTTGGGGAAGAGAAAGTTCGATTTTGTCTTAGAAAGGCAACTTTTAACACATGCACTCACGATTTAGGGATACCTATCTAATCAACTTACCAAGATCCTTCTTGTTTGCATGTTTTTTGCTTTGATTTCACTAAAGATTCTTCTTTTTGTTGCTCCCTTTTTTTTGTCTCCCTGGGGATGATAAAAAGAAAAACACATTTAGGGAATATCACTGGAAAATTGAATTGGAAATAATACTTCCCTCTACTATTTGACAACTCCATTGGGGATTCTGAAGTCATCAATTGGTTCGGACTCCTTTTGCTTTCTTCTACAAAACAGATAAACATATTCATGAAATGCATGATATGCATAATATTGCACATGTTCTAAAGTAACCCAAGTCTCTTCTTGAATGTTCATCTTCATTTCATAGGTAGAAAATTTTGATAGCATCTGTATTTATAGTATAAGCTAATTCTGTTCCTGTCATATCTATAAGAATCAATGCTCCTCCAGGCAGGAAGAACTTCTTGACAATGTACGGACCCTCATAATTCGAAGCAAATTTGCCACAAGGATTTGACTTGTTGAAGATGACTTTCCTCACTACTAAATCCTCTATTTTAAAATGCCTTGGTTTCACTTTTCGGTTAAAGGATTTAGCCACTCGTCTTTGATAGGCTTATCCATGGCATATAACTCTTAATCTCTTTTCATCGATCATGTTGAGTTGTTCATATTTTTGTTCAATTCACTCAGCTTCTGAAAGCTTCAATTGAGATAGTATCCTTAATGAAGGAATTTCTGTTTTAACAGGTAGCACTGCTTCCATTCCATAAATCAAGGAAAACGGGGTTACTCCAGTTGATGTTCGAATTGAAGTTCGGTATGCCATCAGAGCATATAGCAACCTTTCATGCCAATCACGATAATTTTTAGCTGTCTTGGCCAGTATCTTCTTGATATTCTTATTTGTCGCTTCATGTACTCTATTCATTTGTGGACGATATGGAGATGAGTTCAAATGTCAGATGTGGAAGTGTTCGAGTAAGTCATCCACAATCTTGTTATTTAGATTTGAGCTAATGTCCGTAATTATTGCTTCTTGAACTCCATACCTAGCAATGATGTCCTACTTAATGAATCTTACAACATTCTTTTTTTTTTTTTCCAAATCTTACAACATTCTTGACAGTAACATTCGTGTAAGAGTTTGTTTCAATCTATTTAATGAAATAGTTAATAGCAACCAGGATAAACCGATGCTCATTTGAGGCCTTGGGGTTGATTGGACCAATCATATCAATGCCCTACATTGAAAATGGTCATAACTCGGACATTTGATGTAGCTCATTTGGCGGTGCATTAATTTTGTCTCCGTAAACTTGACATTAATGGCAACATCTCATATATTGGATGCAATCTATTTCCATTGTCATCCAATAAAATCTCAACCTCATAATATTTCGGGTTAGAAGATATCCATTCATACGCGGTCCACATTCACCCTCATGAATTTCTTTCATGATCTGTTCAGCTTCTGTAGAATCTACACATCCTAGTAGGGTTGAATCAAATGATTTCTTATAGAGGGTTTGACTATTGAGGAAGAATTTGTTGGCTATCTTCTTTATAAATTTCATGTCACCTGGTTGACTTCCCTAAAGAAATTCTCCTGTTTGAAGATACATTTTGATGTCATAATACCATGGTTCGTTGTCAAACTCTGCCTGGACCATCATGTAATGAGCTGGTTATTCAAGAATATTAATTTTCAATGGTTTTATATCTATACCATCTTCAGCTTGTAGTAAGGATGATAAAGTTGCAAGAGCATCTGCAAAATGATTCAGAGCTCTTGGGAGATAATTGAATATGACTTCTTCAAAGTTTTCCATCATCTCTTCTAAGTGTCTATGATAAGGAATTAGTTTGGCATATCGAGTTTGTCATTCACCAGTTATTTGTAATATGATGAGCATAGAATCTCAATATACTTGCAATCTCTTTTCTTTCATTGAGAGGGCTAATTGCAAGCCGAGAATGCATGCTTCGTATTCAGCGACGTTATTGGTGCATGAAAATACCAATTTCACAAATACCGGATAGTGTTGACCTTCTAGAGAAATCGGTATTGTCCCAATTTCTGATTCAGATAAGTTAGTTGCACTATCGAAATACATGGTCCACTTATTATCGACCAATGTCAATATATGATCATCAAGTTGTTCTTTGGAATTAGCAATATTCTGCGAATTTTCTGCCAACATGTCTTCTATCGCTCATCCTTTGACTAACTTTTGAGATGAACTTCTGATGTCAAATTTAGATAACAAGACTTGCCATTTTGCTAATTTCCCGATCAAGAAGGATTTCTCAAGAATGTACTTGATCGAATCATTCTCAGTTACTAGCAAAATTTGATGACGAAGGGTATATTGCCTTAATCTGTGTAATACCCAAATCAATGCCATGCATGCCTTCTCGACTGCCGGGTAAATCATTTATGATGTTGTGAACTTCTTGCTCAAGTAATAAATTGCTTGTTCTTTACCATCATTTGGTCTTTTTTGTGCAAACACTGCTCCTAATGATTCATAGTAAATAATCAAATATAATATTAGTGGAACCCCAGAGATTGGTGGTACCAGCACTAGTGGGCATACCATATATTCTTTGATCTTGTCAAAGGCTTGTTGATATTCTGCATCCCATTTCACTTTAGCATTTTTCCTCAATAATTTGAAGAATGGTTTAGCAGTCTTAGAAAGTTGATAGATGAATGGGCAATGTAGTTTAATCACCCCAATCTTTTACCGTAGAAGGAGTCTTTAAGTTGTATATTGTCTTGATCTTGGAAGGATCTATTTAGATGCCCCCCTGCTATTGACCATAAATCCTAGTAGTTTGCCAGATTTTGTTCCAAATACACACTTTTTGGGGTTTAGCCGTAACTTGTACTTTCTAAGTCTTTCGAACAATTTGCAAAGCACCTCAACATGATCTTCTCGCTGTTTAGATTTTGCGATCATATCATCAACATATATCTCGATTTCTTTGTGCATCATGTTATAGAACAAAGTTATCATTGCCCTTTGATATGTGGCACCGGCATTTTTCAAACCGAAAGGCATCACCTTGTAACAAAATGACCCCATGGTGTTATGAAGGACGTCTTTGCCTTATCCTCTTTCTTCATGAGGATTTAATTATATCCTAAGAAACCATCCATGAATGAAAATATTTCGAACCCAGCGATACTATCCACTAATACATCGATATGTGGAAGCGGGAAATCATCTTTAGGGCTTACTTTATTTAGGTCGCGATAATCAACGCATACCCGTACTCGACTATCTTTCTTCATTACGGGTACTATGTTGGCAGCCTTAATCTGGATATGGTACTACTTCAATAAAATCGACTTTGAGCAATTTCATAACTTTTTCTTCTATTTTCCTTGCCAAATTTGGCTTCATTCGCCTCAGTTTTCGCTTCTTTGGTGGAATATTTGGATCAATTGGCAAAGTATGTTCAACTATACTTTAATCAAGGCCTGGCATGTTAGTATAAGACCATACAAATATATTATGATATTCTCTGAGTAAATCTGTGATTCTTTCTGCTTTTGCTGAGGAAAGACTTTCCCCAATCTTAACTTCCTTGGGATTATCTTTATCACCCAAATTAATAGTGATCGTTTTCTCTAATGTGAGTGATTTTGATTCTTCATGATGAATCCATTCCTTTCTGATCCATTCCTCATCCTAGTTATCCTCTTCAATATCGCAAGTGATCTCCTCAGAAAGATTTGGACCATATATGAATCTATCATGGATATGCAAATGCTCATGTCTAACATGTAACAAACATGATTAGTAATTGCATACGAAGTAAGTAATGTACATGGTCCTGTGAAAAACCTTTTGGAAATTCATTTTGAAATTTATTTTTAAAGAATATAAAGACAGAGCTAGTCATCATATCATCAGACTTCCTTGCTCTTAAAATCATTTTCGCGACGAGAAGCAATAAAGAAACCCAAAGCCTCAAGCCTCACGAATGAGGATAATGTTCATCATAGGTTTGGTTTTGTTTCTACATGTCCTTAACAAAACATTTGACCACTTTTATTGAATTGAAAAACGTGATTACATCTATATCAACAGGAATGTAAATTGCAACTGAACTAAAATTGCAAATAAAATCATAAGAAATTTGATATTGTAATCAACAAAGTGCAATGGAAAAAGCTATTATCAAAAGTTCAAGAGAATCTTCCTACTCCAGTGCGTAGGTATTTTTTGCCTCAGTTATGATAACGTTGATGGTATTCTCTTCGAATAAACCAGGCATAACAGATTCTTCCTCTGCATGTAAGTCTTCTTCTTGAAGTAGCTTGGAAGGTCCAAAAAAAGTTTCCTTGATGTGGATCTAATGATAGGGAAGCTCTTTAGTTTTGTCCTTCCATACGGATGGCTTAATGATGCGATCACCTCGGCCCTTATAGCCTCCATGGTTCTTTTGACCTTGGCCTTGGCCTCCATGGTGATCTTTGGAGTTATCTGGAATATAACCTACTCCATGCTTCATTCTTGTAGCAAGCGGAGTGATAAGTTCTTTGATTTCGTAGGATTTTGATCCAAAACCATTACTGGAAGTAAATCCATACTGACATAACATCCTTCCAGACATAATGGATGATGTTAAGAACTCTGGGGATTTTATGATGCAACTGGCAGGAATTTGCACCATTGAGATCATTTTGAAGGAATGATAACTTGGTTCTTCTTTTATTTCGGGTTCAACATACGGTATTGCACTCTCTTTGTAAGTGGCAAAATCCATGTCCCCGTGTAAGGTGATCATCTTGACATTAATGACAAACTTGATCTTTTGATAGAGACTTGAAGGAATAGGCCAGCCATATGAATCCAAAGTCTTCCGAGTAATAAATTGAAAGTTCTCGGAGTATCCACTACTTGGAAGTCAATTAGGAAAGGCACAGGGCCTATGTTAACCTCGAGCTCGATATCGCCAATAACGTCTTTCTTCATTCCATTAAGCGAGCACACAGTTACCTTAGAGGAGAAAATTAAGTGCGGAAAATTAAGTGCATAACCATTATTGATTAGTACACGTGACACCTCTTTGCCCAGGCATTTGATGGCAATATATAGCGCCTTATTATGGGAACGCCGATCGATTGGGAAATCTTCATCAAAGAAGGCAATTTGATCTTTCAGAAGAATAGTGCCAACAAAGTCTTCTACTTGCACTTCATTAATTATCTCCGGGACGTGCACTTCATTCAAAAGTTTCATAAGCACCATTTTGTGGCTTTCTGAAGTTTTGAAGAGATCCAATAGAGAAATCTGTGTCGGCATCTTTCTTAGCTATTCAATTACCTCAAATTCGCTCATCTTCATGATTGAAAGTAATTGTTTGACTTCTTCTTCGGTTACTCACCTTCTTTAGGGACATTGCATCTCCCTGATCGAGTTATGGCATTGACTTCTTTAGGAGAGTAATCCCAAGGTACATACTTAGTATCAAACTTTTTTTTTAAAGGGAGAGTGATAATCACAGGCTGTATTTCTTCTTCTTCGATCTTTAGTTGATCAATGGGAAATTGGATAGTGATTAGTTTGATAGAACCTTCTTCCTCCTTATATTTATCTACATCATCAAGTTTGATCAGAAATAGTGTAATCATGGATACCATGCTTTTATTAGCTTCGTCAGCATCCATTCCACCCCAGCCATAAGGTGTGATTATTTCATTCTTGAATGCCCACGGAGGGGGTGTATATTTGACACGGTAATTATACCGGCCCCTATCTTGACCCAGAAAATCAATAACTTCAACTTGTTTTCGTGCTTTACAAGCAAATCGCCTATCACCTCAACGAATCTTTTTCTTTTTTTTCTCTTCCCGATGTTGACACCTAATTTTTAGCTCATTTTTTCCAAATGTTCAAAAATCTCAAAATTAGGACTAGGAATCTTGGTCAAGCCTAGAAAACTATTTCTAAACCAAAAAAATAATTTTTTAGCAATTTCTTGCATTTTTTTCTTAATTTCTTTTAATAAAAAAAGTGACAAAATCAAGAAAAATAGCAAATGGAAACAAAAAATTCCATAAAAATAGTCATTAGCTTTATTCTAAATCCAATTTCATGAATACATCATCAATTTTAAAAATGTCAATCGAGTATATATTTTTCCCAAAATTGGGCAAAATTAAACCTAAATTGAACCAAAAACACAATTAAATTTTTTCTAATCATTTTTAAGTCATAGTGTCTTCACAACAAATGATTCTGGGATCTTGAATTGTATAATGGTTGGTATAATTGCACAATTTGACATAAAAATAAAAAAAAATCCCTAAAATTAGATTGAAAATTAAGAATTTTGAACCCAAATTGAGAATCGTGCCCAATATGAAATTGTTGAAATATGAAACCATCATTTCTAGGGTTAATCAGATGTGAATAATTCAATTTGGACATCAATTTTACCTAATTAGGTCATTAGAACATCAAATTGAACAAATCCCTATTAACCCAAATACAAAAATGTGAAAATCTGGGACATAATTATCACAAAAATTGGGAAAAATCACATATTTGGGTTCGAAATATGATGGGGAATTCAATTTTGGGGTTTAATTTTGAAAATTGAGTCCAAATTGAGTTTAATTGGCAAATTTAGACCAACACGGGTTTGCCGGGTCGACCGGGTCAACTCGACCCGACCCGAGTCAATCACCTTCTTCGCCCGGCTCACCCAGATGCACACACAACCCAGAAAAAACCATTTCAAGCCCATGACTTAGTCGATCATTTCCGGTCAATCTAACACGTCCAAATTGATTCGGCCAGCTTGAAAATATCCAACTGGGGCTAGGGAATCAATCACAACCGATTTTAAGTCAGTTCTAACTAAATTTGGGCAAGAAATCAAGCAACAAAAAATGAAAAAAAAAACTGAAGAGAGGAGGAGGTGTTCGTGGAAATGCCAGAGAGGGGAAGGAGAGAGAAAGAAGTGAAATCAACGAGAAGGATCTAGAGAGAGAGGGTCGAGAGACCCCTCACGAGTGTGCGGTGCCGCCATGGATGGCAGAGCACCGACAAATCGTGATTTGGCCGTGACTCTCCCCTGGTTGTTCTAATCAACTCAGTTAGTCCTGAAGGCCTGAAAACGAGCTCCGTCCGGCACTCCGAGACCTACTCCAGCGAATCAAAAGCTACTAGGGTGAAGTTCAAGTGTCAAGGAATAACTATAGAGGCTCGAATCAGTTCAGAAATCCTTTTTAATCATCGAACGAAGAAGGTAAAGTCGGTTCATAATCATTTTTTTAAAAAATTTTCCAGAATTTTGTTTTAATCCCAATATGAATGTTTGTGTGATTTCTGTTAGTGGTCTGCTCTAAGAATCAATCGAGGTTGATACTCTAATACTAGTTGTGGATTAGGTTGTGTTGGAAAATCGACCTTCACTATACTTAGGTAGTCATAATGTCTTGCTAGAGACCGCTTATAACTTGTAGGCCAAAAAGGGTTTTGAGCACACTGCTAATGTTTAGTGAACCTACAGGGTCGCACACAAAAGCGAAATGAGTTAATATTTTCTGTGCGATGGGATCTACTTAAAATAAGAAGTAGATTTTAATTTATTCTCCTATTCAACTTATCTACGCGATCATGCACGTTATGAGATAACAATTAAATATACGATTGAAGGTGGACGGTTTGGCGGACCCAAATCGCCTGGCCCACTTCTTTTAATTCCGCTGGATAATGAGACTGTATAAATAGATAGAGAATCGTTCTCTGTCTAGGGTTTTTCGACCGAGTATCGAAAATCAAAAAGGTGTTAAAGAAAAGGAACTTCAAGATCTTTAGCTAGCACTTGGATCGTTGGAGACTTTCATTCGCATGTGTGGATATCGATAGAGGCGCAATACTTGGGGCACTAATCCAGACACAATCAATTGTCAATTTACGTTCGATTTGCAAAAGGTACGTATCGAACTTCTATCTCGATTTCAATATACACATGGATCCTGTCTAGGGTTCTAGGGTTTCGATTTACAAATATATTCCGCTGCGTTTTAACAACTGTGAAACCCTCCATCGAACCCTTACAGTGATATCAGAGCAACTTGTGATATATTGAAGTTGAATCGGAAACCCTAATTATTGATACATATGATGTATGCCTGAAGAGTCTAAATTATGGTTATATGTATTTGAAATACAAATTGATATAATCAATTAAGAATGAACGAAGCAGGGATGGTCGATCATGTTCCGCTCGTGGAGATGGCATCGTGCTTGGGCCTATTGCCTAAGGAGGAGACGGCATCGCGCCTGGGCTGTTGCCCGAGGCGGAGACGGCGGGCGGAGAAAGCGACGCCTGGGCCTGATGCCCGAGACGGAGATGGGTACGGTGAGGGCGCGAGAGGTGGCAGTGACGGATAGTCTCCCGAAAACAGAATTAAGAATTCTGTCTAGGTTTTCGGGGCTCTCCTTAGAAAACAGAATTGAGAATTCTCATAACGCAAGGGGCTCTGCCCCTTGACCCCGGCATGAAATTGGTCATTCCCGTATAATTGATGTACCTTTGTTATTATAAGTGATGTTTCGTTTATGTTCATAACATGCACACATTCATCACTAAATAAACATTAAGAGTCCCTAATAAAATTAAGTAATAATATGATGCCTTTCCAATTATACACCTATTAAGACTTGAATCGTCAATAGATGGGCCTGCAAAAGCAGGGTGTCTTTAACTATTTGAGTAAAATATGATGGATAATGGTTATTCATAAGTCAAGATTGGTTTACTTAACGAAGCAATCAAAACGGTTTTGGGCCCTGAGACATAGTGTTTGAGGAGAACATATGAGATGTCAACCCCAACAACCAAAAATTGTATTCGATACAATTAACAGAGAATTGTCTACCTAAATAACTTAGTCTTGAGCGGTAAGCCAAAGTTTACTCGAGTCTTGGTGAAATATGGATCTTGGTCCACTATACTTGTGACATTCCGAAATTTCGTCCGTTTGGAGATTTATGTAATGAATTATTTATTAATATACTTGTAACTAGTCTCGCCCGAAACTGATCATTCCTAAGATACTAACCATTAGCGAAAGGCTAATTAGGGATCTAAATTTGTATGACTAGAGGAATTCAATCGTAAATTGAATTTCGACCATAAAATCGTCGATATGACATTTTGAACCAATATAGGCCCATCTTAGGATAGTGATGGGCCAATTTGTCATTATCATACACGTGGATTACGGGTGATTCCGTTGGACCCCGAAATGAATTGACGAACGACCCCAAACCTATTCCGAACGATCGTACTCATCGAAACTAGTGATCGATCCTCGCGATTTTATTGACAATCGAATTCGTTACGGTCTGAATAAATTGCACATGACTTGATTTAATATCAGTCATGGGTCGATTCTGCGAATTTTCCTGAAAGCCGCCCGTTAGTTAGAAATATGCGCGAGTTACATTATATAGGATTCAATTAATAAATTGAGATCAAATTGGGTATCGGAAAATTAGGAAGTCACGCCAGAACGTTAAGACGACGTTGCGGTTGTAACGTGCAATTTTGGGTGAGCCCAAATCCTTCAGAAAAATTCGATTTCGGCGAGAAACGGAGAAAGTGACCATTTTACCCCTAAGGATTTCTAAAGGGCTAGCTTTATGGGCAAATGACATTTTGATCATTTTACCCTCAAATTTGAAAAAGATAATTTTGCCCTTGGACTTTCGAGAGATTACAAGATTGCCCTTGGATATTTTGGATAAGATCGAATCTGGACCGTCAGAGGAAAAGCTTAGAGATGGGCATTTTGGTCATTTTGCAAAAATGGTCAAAACTTGGAGATTAAGTTAGACCCATTCTCTCTCTCTCTCTCTCTCTCTCTCTCTCTCTCTCTCTCTCTCTCTCTCTCTCGACTCCCTCCCTCTCTCTCTCTCCCTCTCGAATTCTCTCTCACCGTGAGCTTTCACGCTGCCATCCTTCGCCGCCGCATCACGCCGCCCGCCACCGTCCATCGCCGTCCACTGCCTCACCACCCTCACCGCCATCTCTCTCTCTCTGGCCGTGAGCCTTGCTGGCCATTCTGTGGACCGTCGTCGTCGCCACCGCCGGAATGCCGCCGCTAGTCTTGCCGTTCACTGGCGATTAGCCACCGTTTCTCGTCATCTTGACTTAGGATTAAGGGAGTAATTACCCATAAACTTTAATTAGGCTTTTAAGCATTTCTAAACAAGTTAGGGTTGGATTAGAGGTGAGCTTGACCCATTGTTGTGCTCATGGATGTTTATGTGGCTGTTGGATGTTAGTTTGGACAAGGTGGAATGAGTTTTAATGGTTGAAATTCAGTAGAATCAATTAGGGTTTGAATCCTTGAGGTTTGGTGTGAATCTCGGATTCGCGATTACTGTACCCATCTGGTTTGCTATTTTTGTGGAGAGTTTTGTGAGCTGAATTTGAGGAAACTTTCTTCATGAAAGTTGCTCCCAACATCTTGGAGTATAACATATTTTAAATTTTGAATTTTTGGAGGCCATTTGGATTGCACGAAAACCCATTTTCAGACCGTCTTCAAACTGCCCGGAACACTGTTCATCCCGACCTTCTTGTCTTGCCGAATTTTTATAAAATTTTCCAGATCTATTTTCAATAAACTTCCTTCACAAAAGTTGTTAGTGACTTTCTTTTCTATGACATATAAAAATTTCAAAACTTTTCAAGGTGATTTGGGTGTTGAAAGAAATGTATTTTGAGGACAAAACCGTCAGTTAGGGTGAACTGATTTTGGTCCGACTTCGAGGAACAAAAAGGCATGGTTACAGATTGAGCCAAATTTCGTGTTCTTCATAAGAAATGTTTATCGAGATGTTTGTTATAATATATCCAAAATTTAGAATTTTTGGAGTTCGTTTACTATTTATTTTGATGGGATTTCGGTCACTGTGTAAACTGCCCAGATTTATCCTGATTCTATGGATATTCATGAGCGGAATGGTGGGAGTGTCAAGGTTGAATAGTTGCTGCCCTCGTGACTGGAATCGATGAATTGAGATTTATGTGATTGAAGTTGCCGGGATTGTATGGATTGATTGATTTATTGGTTGTTTGGACTTAATTGTAGTGAATTGTAGGTTGCCATGTCATGTGCTTGTGTGGCCGGATAAGTGTGGTATGTGATTGGCCAATTGTGGCTTGAAATGAATGCCAAGTTGAGAATTGTGTAATGGGCCGCAAGGTATTAATTGACCAAGTAAGCACGTGTTGGGTATTGAGCACTGTGTTGTAGCATTGAATAGATTGATTGCTTGGATTATGTTTGATGCTCTTAGTGCATTATGTTGCATTGCATGGCCACGCAATGTGTATGCCGAGAGTGTGGCATGAGATGAAACTGTGCGAGAATGTGTGCCTACTATGAGCATGTGATCACCTAACTATGCCCTGATGCGTTTTACGTGGGGTTCAGATAATAAATGACTATGTGTATGAGAGATCACAATTCACCCTGATGCATTTTACACGAGGTGTGCCATCCTCATGCACTTTGTAGCAAGACGATGCCCGGTACGTCCGGAAGACGACCAACCTGATGCATTTTACGCAAGCTCTGGCTCATAAAGAGATCGGTGTTACGCCTCACGCACTTTGTAGCAGGCTAGAGACACTGGGCCAAGTGATGCGTTTTTACGCTGGCCGCGGAGTGTTGTGGGCCTTCGGATTGTGGCCTTCGGGTCGTAATAATTAATAATTGAGCAATCGCCAGTGTGTTAGTGTGGGCTAGTGAGCCGAGACATGAATATGGCATGATGACAGCATTTGTATGCATAAAAGTGCAAGGGCTAGTGTGCGAGTATGCAAGACTCGGTGAATGGCATGTGATACGAACAATGTTAAGTGTGAGCATATGTATAATGTACGTATGAATAGCGTGTTCGTGCATGTGATTTGATTATTATATCGAAATGTTTAACCTGTAGGGTCAGCCAGGTAAGTGATCTGGTCCCGAGGACCCAGGTCAGAGAATGATTGTGCATTGTATTGCTATGCTTGTTGTGGTATGCCTATCATGATGATGCATGTTAGCCTAGTTTTGGTTTAGGGGGTTTTACTCGCTAAGATTCATCCTACGGTTGTTAAAATCCAACTTTTCAGACCCCAGATGTCAGATTAGTAGGAGTGCCGACTCAGGTTGGGAGAAGCCCAGCTAGATGCAGTGCTTGACCGCTGAACCATTTACCCTTTTAACTGTAGTAGCTGTTAGCCTGTATTGGCTTACTATTTGTAATTTGTGTATATGGATATTATAAAGGTCTTATATAGTAATACAAAATGTATATACTTTCAAATATGCTGCTTGATGTTGTGCCATCATTTGTCTCATATTGTTGTTGTATGGGTGCTATTTATTTATTTATTCTTCCGCATGTGCATTGATCTCCGTGTTGGGCGTTGGTTTGGCGACACGTCCTGGGACGTCGCACTCAAATCGACCAAGGTAGGGATGTTGCGTGCCATAAGATTTCAAGGCGTGACAATACTTATTGGGACATATATTATAAAAGTATAGTAGGAGTTTATTATAAATAATATTAACGAATAATTCACTTTGCATATTTGTTGTAGATAATGGCAAATAGCTCTGCATCACACTTTTCACTGCGATCTGTCCTTGAGAAGGACAAATTGAATGGTTCAAACTTTTTGGACTAGTATAGAAGCTTGAGAATTGTTCTCAAACAGGAGAAAAAGGATTATGTCCTGGAGAAATTACTCCCTCAGAAGGCACCTCCTTCTAACACTCCCCATGCTAAAAGGAATGCTTATCAGAAGCATAAAGATGATGCATTGGATGCATCATGTCTAATGTTAGCTACCATGAACTTAGACCTTCAGAAGTAGTTTGAGAACGTGGATTCCTATAATATGATCATGAACCTAAAAAATTTGTTTCAGGAGCAGGCACGCACTGAAAGGTATCAAACGGTAAAGACCTTAATTGAGTACAAACTAGCAAGTGGGAGCTCAGTTAGCCCACACGTCATAAAGATGATAGGTCATATTGAAAACCTGAAGCGGCTGGGCTCTCCCATTAGCCAAGAGTTGGCTACTAACATTATTCTTCGGTCATTGCCTCAAGATTATGACACGTTTGGTATGAACTATAATATGCATAATCTGAACAAGTTTTTGACTGAGCTGCATGGGATGCTCAAAACTGCTGAGTAGAATATTAAGAAGAACCATATCCCTAATGTTCTTATGATTCAAAAGGGGAAAGGCTTTAAGAAGCCAGATAAGGTCAAGGGTAGGGGCAAAGGCACTAAGCCCAAACCGAGTCCGACTGCTGATGTTGTATGCTTCCATTGTGGTGAGAATGGACATTGGAAGAGGAATTGCAAGAAATATTTGGAGGATTTGAAGAAAAAGGGAAGTGAGACTTCCGATTCAGGTATTTATATTATAGAAGTAAATGTTACTACTAGTTCTACCTCATGGGTATTGGATACCGATTGTGATACTCACATTTGTATAGATGTGCATGGACCAAAACGAAGTAGAACACTTGCAAAAAGTGAAGTGGAACTACGAGTTGGAAATGGAGCAAGAGTTGTTGCATTAGCCGTAGGAACATATGATGTAGCTTTACCTTCTGGCATGATTTTAGAACTGAATAATTGCTACTATGTACCTGCTATACGCAAGAATATTATTTCTGTTTCTTGTTTGGACAATGAAGGTTTCTATTTTGATATAAAGAACAATAGTTGTGGACTTGTTGCAAATGGCACAGGTCAGACCTGATGCATTTTACGCGGGTCGAGCTCTAACTGTTAAATGAGCATTAAGCCAATATATAGTGTGAGCCAGATTGAGAACATGGCATGATGACGACATTTGCATGCATAAGAATGCATGGACTATTGTGCGAATATGCGGAACTCGGTGAATGATATGCGGTTTGAACACTGACGAGTATAAGCATGCATATGATGTACATATGGCTAGTGTGTTCGCTTATGTGCCGTGGTTATTATAATGAAATGCCTAATTTACAAGGTCAGCCAGGTAAATGATCTGGGCCCGATGGCCTAGGTCAATGGTTATTTGCGGTGTGAACTGTTATTCGTATTTGATTTGCTTGTCTGGAGGTGCATGTTAGCCTAATTTAGGTTTAAGGGGTTTTATTCGCAGAAATTCGTCTCACGGTTGTATAAACCCAAACTTTTCAGACCCCCAGCCTTGAAGATGCCGAGATCGTCACCACTTTTTGGGATTCTGCATCAGATTCAGCGGATTTCGAGTGTGCACCCCTCAGGGAATGGGGAGGCATATGTGAGATATCATTCTGTAGTATTTGTAGATGTGGGTGAGTCATTCTATCAGACCCAAGAGTACATAACCTGGTGTTTTAGGAATGCCAATGGAGAGACGGGGCTACCCCTCAGGACTTTCGATATTCCGCTTAATAGGGATGATGTGATAATACCCCAGATCGCGGATGGTGAGATTTTAGATCCCCCAACCACACCCGATTGGAGTATTTATAATGAGACAGTAGATGGACCCGCTGCTATGGACGCGGAGTCTGAGGAGCCGGAGGTGTTATTCGCGGACCAAAGCCAATGGACCTAGAGGATGAGCCAGAGGTTATGAAGCAGGATCCTAAGCAGGATAGCGAGATTGATCAAATAGAGTCAGAGGTCGAAGACATGGATTCGGAGGAATCGGAGCCATCCGATGGTTCTTCTAAGTCGTCCAGATCAGATCCGGATTTGGAGCCTTAGCTTAGACCTCAGTCCCTGTAGCGAGAGTCAACACTTTTTGGCTGTAACTCTCCCCCTAGGTTTAGTTTGACCTCCCAGGCCACTTATACCTTTTTGCTGTAGTGGCCCTAACTCTCTTTTGACATGTTTGTGTCGTTTGTATCTTTTGTTGTATAATGGATATTGTACAAAAGTTTTTTATAGTAATACAAAATGTATATTTATAGTTCTTATTGCTGATGTGGTTCTATCCTTTGTCTCATATTGTAATTGTACGGGTGTTATTTATTTATTGCTTCTGCATGTGCAATGCTCTCTGTGTGGGCGTTGGGTCGGCAACGCTTTCCTAGGACACCGCATGTATTCGACCATATGGCAGGATGTTGCTTTCCATGGGTTTCGGGGCATGACAACTAAATCCCCTCACCAATATAATCTCTGGTTTATAGGAATTGGGGTAATTCTTCCTACCTCGATTAGGTTTCTAGTAGACCGATAAGGACTAATGGCAACTCCAAAACAAACATAAGCTAAATAGAAAACAAAACAATAAGCACTCGCTATCTCGTGAGGTATGGTCAGAGAGAGATATTCGTTCATTTAATAATCAAACACCTAATCATTTAAAAAATGAACGCGAATACCTCCTCGCGCACTCAGGGTAGGAAAAGCACGGTGCGACAATGGGCACAATGCATAGGCACGACACAAGGCGAACAATCTCGATGCACGGACACAATGCAAGGCACAGGGACTCGATGCATGAGCACGAGGCAAGGCACAACACGATGCATGGTGCAGCGACTTGATGCACGCGCACGATGCACCACTCAGCCATGAACCTCGTTCGAATCACACATGTAATTTCAAGTCCCTTTCTTGTGGGAAAGTCGAAGAGCTAGATGCACTCCGGTTTGCGTTGATTTAACGATTACTGTAACGCCCATTACCTTGGGGTCATTAACATTACGTTCCGTTCATTATTATCTTTTTTTACACACAAGCAAAAGCATAATTTCAAGACAATAACATTCAGAACAACGGTGGAATTTAGACAAGCAATATTATGAGCAAACCTTATACAAACATATTTTAACAAGCTCTTCGGACCATGGCAAACATCACATATTACACACGCATATTCTAGAAGCTCATCCGTTCCTAGCCGACTATGAATAATAAAACTCAGCTTGGGTGATCCTATCTCCTCTACTTCATCTTCTCACTTCTAACTCTATCCACATCTCCTCCCCGCTTCTCGTCCACATGGCCAATCTATTCCCCACCTGTGGCATGCCTTAGAGCCAGACTGTCTGCGCCGTAAAAAGGTCCATTGAACCCATGCAAGGGTCTAACCCATTCTCCGTCAGTGTAGCCATGCTATGTTACGTACGGGTGAGACACTAAGTCCGTTAGGCCCTCATTGACCATCACATACATCGTGATCTGGCAATAGGCTCGGCCTTCTTGGGCATCTATCGTGATGAGCACTTCGATTCTCATTTTTACAAGGTTGCCGAACCGGGCTAGGGGAGACGCCATTTTCTGGACCTGAAAAGTAAATAAATGGGGATGAGTCGAGGAGATTCAGCAAGTAAACCTACTAATATCAAGCGAGGACAAGGGGATCACCATTAATATAAATCGACTCTTACCGCACCCGCATCAATGAAAGATCAATAGCAAAGTTCATACAAGAGAACACCACGCATGGCTATAACGTGTGCACTTTACCAACCAAAGCTCAGTTCTAGCTCAAGACAAACATCAAACATGAAACATGATCAAATCAAGGGATTGAAGTAACTACGACCAACCAAACAACCGAGAAACGGTCCAAACAAACAGTGTCACAACGCATCACAACTTCCTTTCCCGATATTAGGAAGTTTACTTACACAACGGTATAAAACAAGAACTAGAAAATGAAATGCGTGTGATGGACACGAGGGCCTCGGCGAGTCTCGGGCGGTTCTTGGTGTATGGCTTGAACACTATCACACGGCCCTTGAACGTGGACTTTATGTGGTCGAACACTACAGAGGTATGGCAGGTCGATGCGGTTCTTCCTCTCCCCCTCTCTCTATTCGGCGTGAACAAGAAGCAAGGAAGCAAGAAGCGAGATGGTGATGGCATGAGAATGAAGAGGAAATGGCGTGAGAGCTCGAGAGAGAAAGTGGCGTGAGGGAGGAGGGCTTCACGTGAGGCTCTCTCTCTCTCTCTCTCTCTCTCTCTCTCTATTTGTAGAAGTCTTTCCTTGGTCATCACTCAAGAATTTAATAAAGAATGGATAAAAGCCATGATGAAGGGGTCTTCAAAGTCCAACTTCATTTAAAACTTGTCATAGTGAAGGGGCTTCTAAGTCAAGGGCCATTTAATGAGACATGATGAACCTTAATAATGGAAGCTTGAAGGAGAAGCTTTGACCATGTCAAAGCCTTATTTTCTAACCTCTTCTAAACTTTTCCAGGCCGTGGACTCCCTAGAGCCTTCTGGATTTGTTGGTTTCTTGCGTAATTGATTAGAGCCAATCGGGTCACATGAAATAGACTCATTGGCACTAAAATCACAACCCGCATCATGCTTATTTCTTAAGATTTTCCGAGGGTTTTCCGCAACAAAACACGTATAATAATTTCATTCAATCCGAGATTCGGCGCGAGAATATCCTCAAATATCATCAAAACACATCAAATCAAGATTCCAACGTTCTTAAATAGAAAATGATGAATCTTTGAAATCTGACAAAACCGGACAGTTTTACACTGTTTAGGAAATCATACTTGAAAACATAGTAAATAAACTCCAAAAATTCTCGAATTTGAATATGTCATAAACAAGGCCTTAAAAAAAAATTCATGAAGAACACAGATCTGAATCTTTCTGTAAACACAAGTTTTAGTAGCTCAAAAACAGACTAAAAACAGTTCGCTGGAATAAAATTCTTATTTCTCAAAGTAAGATCTTTCCAGAATCCAAATCATCTCAAAAAATTTTCAAATTTATATATGTTATAGAAAAAGAAGTTCTCAACAACTTTTATAAAGGAAACTTTTCCAAAATTGGCTCAGAAAAGCTTGTAGAAAATAAAGGAAGTGTGAACATCACCAAATACCCATTCTGGGCAGTTTTACACGGTTTAGAAATTAGGATATCGTACTATTCATATCAAGTCCAAAAAATCTAAAATTAAAGTATGTAAAACTTAAGATGTTTAGAGAAATTTTCAAGACTGAAGTGTTTGGAAATTCAGATCACAAAAGTTTCCACAAAAATAACAAAACGAAGGAGTATAAAGAATCCAAAACTGGGTTTTTTAGAACAAGAGTAAAAATTGGTTACAATTGAAAAACTACCAAACTTAAACCATAGTTATTTTTCAAGAACTGAAATTGAGAATGTTACAATTACACAGACCAAAGTGCATGTGCATGGAAAATGGAACTTACTTTTATATATGTGATTTCTTTTTTTTTGTCGTTACTTATACCTGTAAAACTACGAATCTAGCGGTGGTCGAGCAACCTCAACCTCAATAAAGTAACCAGCATTTGTTTTGAATTCTGATATTAAAAGACATCTTCCAACTCATACTATTCCAACTCATACTAACATACATTAGCAGGGTTTTGTGTCCTTGTTGCACTATATGTCCCTGGCTTTTCTCAAACTAAATCGACTACGAATCTAGCGGTGGTCAAATGCACTTACACCTTTAAACAACGAGAGCAAAGTAACCTTTAGCCAGTCTAGTATCCATTACCACCAAAGGACCATTTCAAAAAAATGCAAGACAGAAACCAAAAACGCAAGCTTTGCATGATCTTACCTAATTCATCTCCTGTTCAATCTAATCTCATTTGTATAATATGTTCGTATCCCCCTTTAAAAAGGTGTGAACCTATTTATTAGATAAAAGACATTTAATGAGATCCACGAGACACTTAAATATTTTCAAGAAAAGTTCATATGGGAAACCGTCTAAATCCACTCATGAATAGCATGTGTGCCGCTAGGATCAGTATTAAGTGGGGAAAGGAAAAGGTCCTCTCTAGTTGACATTACCCGTTTCAAGGCCAATCCAAATGGGAAGAAATCGAAACTTGCAAGGATTAAGCTTCATCCAATTGAACTCAGAGGTACATATTTCTCGGATTGCAACAACATGCATTTTTAACAATTCAATTTTGGAGACAGTAGTAAACATGTCGCAAAAGATTTCGAATGTTGTAGAGTTTAGATGTGTGTATGTAGGGAAGTCCACCCATGAATGTGAAATAAATATCAAAAGTCCCCTCGGAGATTCTTTTTATTCGAAAGATTTACAGTCCGGTCGACTACTATATACTTGTGCATCGCATCGATAAACACCTAATTCCTATCAATATGATCACTGTAAAAAAAAAAAAAAAAACCCATGAACTTGAAGTTTTGACATTCAACACTAATTCTAGCCGAACCATATATATTAGATGAAACGTCCACGCACTACTGAAAATGGGTCAACAAATTTCACTAAAGAGCTTCCGAATAGCGCTGTCACTGTGTGGATTGAGACTCCCTATGCGTCAGTCACACACGTCGGCCAACAATTTCCCAACGCCACGTTGATGAAGAAGAGCACATGCGGCACGTTCCTCTCCACCACTATTTTTACTCACCCAAAAACTCGCAAATTTCGTGTTGGCTTCAATTCAAGCCCATATTGAATTCGTCACGACTTCGATCACTAATTTGCCTCCAGCATAGATGTTCCGTTATGGCCAACGCCCAATCCCTTGCAGAACCCTCTCTATGTGTGGTGGCTGGTGAGTGACGGCAATGATCCTGAGGTAGGCAAAATTAATCGACGTCCATCATAGATTTGCCAATGAAGGCAAGCTTGAGTCTCAACTCTTTGATTTGTTAAAGAGTCCAGAGTGTTGTCTCCGCCCAAGTACAGGCAATATCCCCTTGTGTGATATCACTACGTTATTGCCTTGATTACCGCGCTCCTTGATGGTATGTATGTTCATGAGTGTGTGCATGTGCTGAAAACGTAGCATTAAAAGCTAACGAAAAGCCTCGCAAATATATAAACTCACGGTATATGTATTTTCAATGTCAAGTTTCTTTACATATGAAAGTTTCTCGAGAATTGCACTTTTTTTCACTGTTTATTCAAAGAATTCGGGCTTATATGAGTTCAAGGTCGCTTTCTTTTGTAGAAAAATGCGTGCGTACTCATCACGTAGTTTGTGAATTACATATGTGTAACGCAAATTTCTACTATGATGAAATGAGCGTTAAGATATTAAGTAAGGTAATTTCACTAATTAAAAGATAGTGAAAAACTTTGAGGAACTTCTGGAAGTTCTGAGAAATGTGTCACTTGAGCTGGCTAAAGAAGAATATGCCATCTCCGAGCAGCCTGCTCAACATGTTGTTGCTTGTAACTTGTAAGAACACTTGAATTCAATGCTCAATTTGTTTGTAAAGCGATGTCCACGTTCTGGTCATTCCAGTGCAGTGTTCATAACAAGTTGCATCTGTGTCTGTTAAGGTAGGACAATTTTAGCCAATATACATGACAATGGCGACGGTTGGCTACTTTGTGGACAAATTGATGGATGGTGTTACTAGGTATGACATTTTTTGTACTGCATATTGTGTCCACAGGTTGCTTTGATCTTCTTGTGGTCATGAAAGCCTAGATTCGAACAAGACAAAATTTGATAATGGATATGTGTTCACCTTGATGGAGAACTGTGGTTTGGAAACCATCCAAATAAAATTGTGGAGGAAATGATAATCCTACTAAATCAAAAGTTGACTTGCTTGAAGCAAATGATTTGGTGACGTAATAACCACGATCATTTCCCAAGCTAATATTGTGGTTAACATGAAAGAATGAGTGGTATGATGAAGTTCTACTAAGCATGTATGTAAAAACATAATTCTTTATCCTCCTACATTATAGTAAGGGAATAAGGAGAAAATATTTTTCTTGGTGATTCAAGGCCTACTCAGGTTCTTGGAAAAGAGAAAATTCTTCTCAAAATTACGTTTAAAATGAGGTTGAGTAGTTGAGAAACTTCTTAGCAAATGTTCCTTTGGGAATGAAACGACACTTTCTTTATTTAGACATTGCGATTGCCAAGAGGCAATAGCCATCACAAAGAACAAAACTTTTCATGGTAAAAAGAGATACATCCAGTTGAGATATGATGTGATAAAACAATTGCTTAAAGATGAAATTATATCCATCAATTATGTAAAGTCATAAGTGATTTTGGCCAATCTTCTGACTATATACATCAAGGGGAATGGAGCAAGCTAGTTGAAGAAAATCAACAATTATGGTAACCCAACCTATTTGATTGACGATCCCATAAATTAGATTTATCTAGGTAATAATAAGTCACTCGTTCATATAGTGATGATCCGGTAAAATTGGTGTCCCCCTAAGGTGAGAATAGTGCAAGATTGCAATGAAAAAGAGGTTGAGCTAAGCTCTTAATAAATTTCATAGTCATTGTTGGTGATGTATTAAACTGCAGATTACACTTGATGAAATCACCCTTATAAGTGTGGAGTGAGGTCACTTCTATGAGAATTATGAGCGATAATCTTTGGAACACTTATGAATAAACCGAACACACGAATGACCTATTGGAGCAAAACCACATTGAAGGACAAACCTTGTGGGGGGTGTAATGTGAGTGGTGAAAATTATGATTCACAAAAGAAATTATTGATTCATAAAAGTTTCAAACTTTACCAATACCTTTGTGAATTATATTTCATTCTTTCTAGTGCTGGTTCATAACCTAACAAGCACCGGTTCCGATGTATTATACTATAATAATCCAACATTATTTTATTTATAGTTTTCTTTTCAAAACCTTTTGAAATATGTGGGGAATTGTTGGATATTTCGATAGTTTTAAAATATTGAAAGAGATTTTTTTTGTAACGGTTTTTATCGTCGTAAATTTGTAATGGTTTTTCAACAGCAATATGAATTGGTCCTTCCGCCATCCCACTTAATAGCTTTATAATGTTTTGTAATGTTTAATTTATTTCTTCATAAACTCTTCATTATTTTATAATGGCTATATAACGGTCATGTTCTTCTTTAATTACCAATTGATTTATAACAGTTTCCAAATGCCTCTCTCTTTCTTTACGTATAAATGGTTACTTTGAACATAATTGGAGAGTGATATTGATATATCAACACTAGAATATCCTTATTTCTCTTTTCTTATCTCATTACGTGTTTTTCCTTTCCTTATTGTGCTATACACATTACGTCATTTTCAGTTGCTTTTGATATTCAATGCGGAGTACTGAAGAAGATCTGTTGTATCTTGAGAAGATAGCTGCTAAAATATTACACATTGAGTTTCATACTTCGAGGGATAAAATTATCCTTAAAGATAGTGCTTGCACCCCTCGGACAATTAATCTCATTTTCTCATCTTTTATAATAAATTTTTTACAATTGTTTTTTTTCATATTATCTAATATTTTTTCCGACTAATAAGACAACAAATGCTCAAGAAATTGTGTGAAAAGAGGGATTTACGAATGCTATCGAGATGAGAATGAATTATTCAGTTTCTTGATGGTCAGAAAGAATATTTATATATCGAGCTTCACCAGGACACATTTGCTATAAAAAACAACGGTGATAGTGAAAAGTGAAAAATCCCTTTGCTTGGTGTACTATCAGACCTTAATGAGTTAGTTATGAATAAGTAAGTAGTGTTTGAACATACAAGAATCGAGAAATAGGTGAGCATTAGGAGGACGTATAATTTATGGTGTGACCAATTCAATGGTCATTCGGAAGCAAAAAATATTGAAAACGTCTGACCATCAAATAAATTTCCTCAATTAATTTTTTATTATTTGGGATTTTTTTTTGGACTTTTCATTATAAAAATATTTAAATTGATAGTTTTAAGGAAAAACCAGTCTGGGCCAATCGTCCGACTTGCACATCAGCCCCTAATATTACTCCGCCAAAAAAAAAATAAAGCAAATTTCTTGATAAAAACATAAAAAAATAAAAACAATTTTGGTTAGTTTAATGATAGAGAGGCGGGAGGTTTAAAATTTATCACAACCTTATGCTGGTGTATATTACTTTCCACCATTTTTTTATTTCGAATTTCTTTTTTTTGAAATCCTTGAAATTCGAGTATCGAAATCGAACAGAATTCCAAGGAAAAGATCAATTCAAAGGTGAAGCAAGCAAAAAGCTGGTGAAAGCACAGAAAGCGTCTCTTTTCTATGCATAAACAGAAAAGAGGGACGAGACATGACTGTCCGACACGGAAGGAGACGGCATCAGCAGTAGCATAGGAAATAAGTCGTACTAAAGTCTCATCCACCAGACCGATTTTCCTAAGACTATATAATTTAAATATTTTAATAACGAAAAGTCCAAAACAGCAGTTTTTCCAAATTCTTGAGATAGAAAGGAATCCATTGATGGTCAGGCGTTTTCATCAATTGCTCTGGAAAATGGAAGAGCCGTCGCTCTTACTTCTAATAAAACAAAGGAATGACAAACGGAGTGAATGAAGATATTTGGATGTGTGTATACCAGAAGGAGGGAGTTTTAGTTTTGGTTGGATTCTCTTTTGGTAAAAAGTGCTGATTTCATTTCGCAATTTCTCAATTTTGGTGAATTTAAAATACATTTTCATAGAAATTGATAGTGGAATTATACATATTCAAGAACAACTGAATTATACTACTATACATTCTTTTTTTTTTCAATTTTAATTTGGCCAGAAATTTTTTTAAAGAAAGTTGGCAAGGACTTAACCGAGTACGTACGCCTCACTTAGCCCAAGAAATTTGGGCTACAATAAATGCGCCTAGAACAAGCATATCCAATGTAAAGCAGCATGCTTAAACCATTTATACCGTAGCACTGTAATGCTTGCTTACATATATTGCAGAACATGTTTTTGCAAAGTAGAAAACAAAGGAGATATTCAGGTGCTATTCCGCCTTGAGTACAAACATGCTTTTACATATTGTAGAACAATTAGATAATCCAATGTAAATCTAGTGTATATTCTTCAGTCGCCTCGAGTAAACAACGACATACTGAAGAATGCGATGAGGTTCTGGTAATAATTTTGAAAAGAAAGGACGGAAAAGAGAGGACGGAGAGAGGGAGAGAGAGAGAGAGAGAGCAATTAATGAAGAGAGAGAGGGGAGAGAGCTGCCGAAACGTCCCTATCATTCTCGTGCGTCCAACTTTGGAGAAGATCTTTAAGCCCCTCTCGCAAAAAGCCAAAACAAAAGCCTGCAACGCGCTTGCTTTCTTCGAGAAACCGAAACAGCAGTTCCGTCCTCTTTTTCTCTCCGTTAGTTACTCCTCTCTCGATCTTCTCCCCCTCTCTTCGTTAATTACAAGGATAATATTAAAATATATTTCGATTTTGTGTTTAAATAGGAAAATTTTTATTTTAAATAAGTTTATTTTATTTTAAGTAAGTTACCTAATTAAATAGTTTCTCAATTAAAAAACATTTTTTAATTGAAGAAGTTTTTCTAAAATGAATTTTCTTAATTTGAATCTACTTCTTATTTATAAATAAAAAAAAATGTTATTTGTGAAACTCATTAAAGAAAAGCTTTTGTTAGTGAATTACACCCGGAAGATATCTAAGTGTATTGTAGCCAATTAAATCTTGTGATAAGAATTTGTGTTAATTTTTTCATGAAATTAAAAGATTATTTTGCGAAAAATTGTGAAGTTAAACACAGCGCGAATTATTAGGTATAATTAGCATTTGAGAAACACTTAAAGTGTGTGAGCGACGTGAGTATGATTGTAATCTCCGCTGTATTAATTAATTTGTAGTGAAATTCCCTACTGATCTTTCCGTGAACATAAGTCATTATGATCAAATTACGTAAATTTGATATTCAATTTATTTTTTTATTCTATCTGACTTTATTATTCAATCTTTTAGCTTTTGTAATCAGTAAGATTGATAAGACTTGAGTAAAGTGGGTTGCTTTAGCCACAAGAGTTTCACATGGAGCAGACGATGTCTCCGATTGACAAGGTGCTCGATCTCCTTGCATCCATTTTCTCTCTCTTTTTCTGCCTTTCTTGGAAAAGAGAAGATGAATGTGTCAATGAATGAATCCATTCACACAGCTCAAGAATTTGCAGGGAAAAGGAGGACTATTATCAAGTGCAAAATCCCTTCGCTTGGTGTACTCGAAGTCCTTAAATTAGTTAGTCATAAATAAGTGCTTAAAACATGAAAGAATTGAAAAATAATAGATGAGCATTATTAGGCATGGACGTACAATTACTGGCTCGGATGTATAACGACGGATGCATGAAGGCGATCAATGGCTAAAAGGAAATGGAGGATATTTTCGTCCCATAATATGATTAAGGCATTTAGGGTGCATCATTAAACCAACAAAGCCTTAATCATCTAATTTAAACTTAAAATGACGGGTGGCAAATTTGTTCAGTTCAGTTCTTTTCTTTTTTTTTAATTTTTTGTTTCTATGTAAGGTCAAATTATCGTAATTGAAAATAAATTTTAAGTGAGTATTGTCATTTTGATGTTTTACCTCTCAAAGGAAAATTATTTTCATGAACGGTGGCAGATAAAGATGACCTTTCGATGGGACAGAGGAGAGACGGGAGATTCATCAAATCTTTTCCTCGGGTCCGGTGGAAGACCCAACTAACAGTCAAGGATGATCAGTCGATCAGACAATTAATTTTTGTCGCGTCTGTCGCAGCTAGAAAACCTAAAAACCTCACCTATTTATGAACAGAAAGATAAAATATCGGACGATCAACAACAACGTTCAAGAATTTGCGAGAAGAAGCTAGCCATCAACCGTCGAAGAAGCGGCCCGCGAAGAGGGAAGAGCGGCGACGCCGATGACGACAGGGCCGAAGTGGTGGTGCGGCATATTAGTAAGGGCCGGTTAAGTTTTAAGCTGCTCTAAGAGAGATGACATCAACTTTGCACATGATTTTAACTTTTGGCAAAAGACGATAGAACACGAGGAAGAAGGGAAAGGACAAAATAGTAAATTTGTAATTATTTAAAAAGATGAGGTATATTTTTTAAATTTGAGAGAAAAAGAATACTTGTCAGCTTCGAGCCGCACTAGGAAGACAGCAGAAGAGGGGCTTTGGACCTTGTGCTTGAGCAATTTTCCTGGAAAGTATTAAATGCCCAGAGCCAGTAAGCACGTGCTCTTCTCAATTTTTTATTTATTCCCAGAGAGGCTTTGAACAAAATGTTAAAAGCCAGTAAGTATTGAAGGAAACTTCTTAGTTTAAAGGAATTTCGAATTTACTCGTTGCTGATTCTTTTAAATTATGGCCTTCCAATAAAACCAGATAAAATGGAAGAGGTTTAGCTTTGACTTCCAATAAAACCCAGGAATGACGAGAGACGGAGGGAGCGGAAAGTATTGGAATTTTTTTTTGTCTGTCCTATAGTGAGATTTAGTTTTGGGTAGCTTCTTTTTGGTTAAATCTTTTTCAAATAGGGTCGACTTCATCTCACAATTCTCAATTTAGATGAATTTAAAATACACTTTCATAGATATTGATAGTGGAATTACACATATTCAAGGGCAACTTAACTATAAATTCTTTGTTTTTGGCTAGAAAATTTTTTATTGGGCATTTCGTTTTTAATATATAGAAGAAGAGATTGAGGGAACAATTTTCATTGAATCTGATATTCGAATATAAATACAATGGGGAGAGGGTGAAATTTTTATTTTATTTTTTTGGTCATCAAGTGCGTCATTAGTTTAATGCCTAAGAAATGAGAAAGTGACCATTACCTTAAACAAATTAAACGGAAATTGAAAAATCACTATGTTTTGTTATGTTAAATAGAAAATCACAGTACAAACATCTTGATTTTTTTTACCTTAAACAAAAATTAGATCAAACAAAAATTATCCTTCAATCTAAAATTAATACTTTTTTATGGGATAAAAAATAATTTGGGTTAGAATTATTCCTCAACTTAGAGTTGATGCGTTTTTTTTGAAATTAAGCCTTTCTTTTTTGGCCTAATACCCAAAAAAATCCTAAATTTTAGCTTTTATTTCAATTATATCATAAACTTTTTTTTTATCTCATAAAAAACTCCAAACTTTTACTTTTGTCCAAAATCTACCGCCTAATACCCAAAAAAACCCAAATTTTAGTCTTTATTCCAATTATATCCTAAACTTTTTTTGTCTCATAAAAAATCTCAAATTTTTACTTTTGTCCAAAATCTACCACCATTAAATTTTTCGTCCAATATTATCGTTAATAATTATTTTAATATTATTTTTTCGAATATTTTTTATTTTTATTTTATTTTATTTCCCTTCACCTTCAATCTCTGGTCGGTTGCCGTTCCGGCAACCGGCCAGGCTTGACTTTGTTGGTATTGGGTAAGGTCGGCCTCACCCGCCCCTAGCAAGATTCGTCTTTGCCATGGCTTGGCCTCGCTCGACGTTGGCGAGGTCGAGCCTTGCTAGTGGCCGGTAGAGCCAAACCCTCGCTAGGGGTGGGCAAGGCCGACCTCACCCGATGCTAGCCTCGCCCAACGCTAGCGAGGTCGAGTTTCACCTGCCCCTGGCGAGGTTCGTTCTTGCTCGCTCCTAGCAAGGCTCGTCCTCGCCGTGGTTGGCAAAGTTTGGTCTCGCCGGCTAGTGGCGACGTTGAGTCTCGCTACGGCCGGTGAGGACAAGGCCGTCAGGACTGAGCCCTTGTCGGCGTTGGGCAAGGCTAAGCCTTGCTAACCACAATGAGGACGAACCTCACCAGGGGTGCGTGAGGCTGACCTCACCCAACGCCGGCGAGATCTAGCCTCGCCGGCTAGAGATTGAAGGTGAAAGGAAAAAAAAAGAAAATGAAAGGAAAAAGAAAATAAAAGAAAAAAGAAAAAATAGTTATTAACGGTAATATTGGACGAAAAAGTTAATAGTGGTAAATTTGGGATAAAAGTAAAAATTTAGAGTTTTTTACGAAACAAAAAAAGTTTAAGATATAATTGGAATAAAAGTTAAGATTTATGATTTTTTTGGATATTAGGTGCTAAATTTGAGATTTTTTATGAGATAAAAATTTAAGATATAATTAAAATAAAAGCTAAAATTTAGAGTTTTTTGGGTATTAAGCCTTTCTTTTTTAGCTTTCTTACGACGAAAGTACTATCATATTCATATCTCTCTCTCTCTAAAATTCCTCGGATCCTCCTCACTTCTCCCTCACTCTCCCATATCTCACGGCCGATTCTCCTTCGTCATCATGCTACCTCAAACCGGAACCGCGCTCAACGAGTACGCTGGAGATGAAGAATCCGGCTGCGTTTCAATCCTCCATGGCGACGAATGCTGGCAACGAGACTGGGGTTCCAACTATTGGAGGAGGGGAGTGGAGGAGGCGCAATCATTTGTGGTGCTCGAAGGACCGGATCGTACTCCTCAAAAACATAGCTGAATTTCAAGACCAAAGAAACATGGATTGCCTACTCAATTTCCCCGCTTTTGACACTTTCCTTCAAGATAATAAGGTGATCTTCGAGTACTCTTACGAGCCATGTGAAATAAAAACCAAGATGGCGATGTTGAAGAGGAGGTTACCTAAAAGAATAACGAAGAATGACTTTGTTAAGACCGAACAAGACGAGACTCTTGTCAAACTATACAAGAAGCTCTGGCGTGTGGAGGGTAGCGACGAAGGAGACTCGGAGCTGGAGCCCCACTCAGCAATCCCGCCGGAGTCCGCTGCTAAGAGGGCAAGAAGGCCAGCGGCGATGGGGCCAAGCTGTCAATCCAGCCGGAGTCCTCTGGTAAGAGGGCAAGAAAGGCCGGCGGCGATGGGGCCGAGCCGTCAGTCCCTAGGAAGAAGACTAAACGGCTGGTCCAAGACAGACAAGGCAGAAATTAGAGCGTCAAAGTTGATTTTCATTTTTGACCATTTTACGACGAGAGTACTGTCGTATTCATCTATCCCTCTGTCTGTCTCTCTCTAAAATTCGACAGATCCTCCTCACCTCTCCCTCACTCTCCCATATCTCATGGCCGATTCTCCTTCGACATCCTGCTAACCGGAATAGAGCTCAACGACTACGCTGGAGAAGAAGAATCCGGCTGCATTTCAATACTCCATGGCGACGAATGCTGGCAACGGGACCGGGGTTCCAACTATTGGAGGAGGCGCAATCATTTGTGGTGCTCGAAGAACCAGATCGCGCTCCTCCAAAACAAGGCTGAATTTCAAGGAAAAAAAATGGATTGCCTACTCAATTTACCCGCTTTTAACACTTTCCTTCAAGATAATTAGGCGATCTTCGAGTACTCTTACGAGCCATGTGAAATAAAAAACCAAGATGACGATGTTGAAGGGGAGGTTGCCTAAAAGAATAACGAAGAGTGACTTTGTTAAGACCATACAAGACGAGACTCTTGTCAATCTATACAAGAAGCTCTGGCACGTGGAGGGTAGCGACGAAAGAGAGTTGGAGCTGGTGCCCCACTCAGTAATCCCGCCAGAGTCCTCTGCAAATAGGTTAAGAAAGGCCGGCGGTGATGGGGCCGAGCTGTCGATCCCGCCGAAGTCTTCTGTTAAGAGGGCAAGAGAGGCCGGTGGCAATGGGGCGGAGCCGTCAGTCCCGCTAAAGTCCTCTGCTGAGAGGGAAAGAAAGGCCGGCGGCGATGGGGCCGAGCCGTCAGTCCCTAGGAAGAAGACTAAACGACTGTGGTCCAAGACGGACAAGGCAGAAATTAGAGCCTCAAAGATGATTTTCATTTTGGGCCTTTTTTTGACGAAAGTACTATCATATTCATCTATCCCCGCCTCTCTCTCTCTAGAATTCCTCAGATCCTCTTCACCTCTCCCCACTCTCCCATATCTCATGGCCGATTCTCCTTTGACATCCTGCTACCTCAAACCGGAACCTCGCCCAACGACTACGCTGGAGAAGAAGAATCCGGCTGCATTTCAATCCTTCATGGTGACGAATGCTGGCAAAGGGACTGGGGTTCCAACTATTGGGGGGTTCCAAATCATGGCAGAATTTCAAGACCAGAAAAAATGGATTGCCTACACAATTTCCTCGTTTTTAACACTTTCATTCAAGATAATAAGGTAATCTTCAAGTACTCTTACGTGCCATGTGAAATAAAAATCAAGATGGCGATGTTGAAGAGGAGGTTACCTAAAAGAATGACGAAGAGTGACTTTGTTAAGACCGAACAAGATGAGATTCTTGTCAAACTATACAAGCAGCTCTGGCATGTGGAGAATAGTGACGGAGAGTCGGAGCTGGAGCCCCACTTAGCAATCCTGCCGGAGTCCTTTGCTAAGAGGGAAAGAAAAGCCGGCGGGGATGGGGCGAAGCCTCCTCTGACCAATCAAGGAGCTTCCTGGCAAAGTGAAGGTAATCAGTTCAAAGAGAAGGCGTTAGAGTATCATCCTATAGCCGATGTCCAGCTCAGAATTTCTGATTCAAGCTTCGAAGAAGGTGGTAAAAATGCTTCCTTACTAATTACCTGTTTGTCAAAAGTCCAGAATGATGATAAGAGTTTTATTCAGCGTGATCTTGAAATTCTACTTATGATTTTGTGATTTATGATGCCTTAAACATGTTTCTAACAATTTATTTTGTCATTTAATGCATTTTGGATTATGATTGTGTGAAAACCATGAGTCGGCCTCCATGATCATTGTCACCAGAGTTTGCAAACCTTGTCGGAATGCTTTCCAATGGCCAACGATCGTTCAAGTTAGTTGTTTCTAATCCTATTTGGTGTTTGATTGTTGTTTTGATCACTAGAAATGGCTAGGGTGCTTGGTTTGTTGATCTGAATATTAGTTTAGCTTAGTTTAGGATATCATTTCCATTTTTATGTAAGGAAGTTTGAGTTTGAATATAAGTGATTTAGGGAAGTTCAATGACGATCTAATGAATATGGATGTGTAGAGTGTCATTCAATGATGGTTTTAAATTGGCTAGATTGATCAGATTGTGATAAGAAGGTCGCTGGAATTAGGTCTATAGTCATGGCGTTGAATAGAAAAGAAAGGGATAATGTACACCACATATTCCACCAAATACCACAAAGAAGAGGAAAATGGCGCTGTTTTGGCACCGTTCTTGTCGGAGAATCGACTGGCGCAGGCCAAGTCGGTTCGAACTGGTTTGGTCCGGTTCAACCTGGAATAAAAAAATCATAAAAAAATTAATAAAAAAAAATCAGAAAACCCTAAAAATATAGAAAATATAGAAAATTCATAAAAAACTAGAAAATCCTAAAAAATTAGAAACTTTAGAACATCCTAAAAAATTAGAAAATTTAGAAAATTCTTAAAAAAATAGAAAATTTAGAAAATCCTAAAAAATTTAGAAAATTTAGAAAATGTAAGAAAAAAAAAGAAAGTTTAGCCTTTTTGGAAATAAAAATTAAAAAATAAAAAATTTTAAAATTTCATAGAATAACTTAAAATACCTGTGGCCATCCATTTTGAGTGAAATATAAATTTTTTGAGGTACTCAAATGGTATTTTTGAAGACTTCTTGGTTTAGGGATTTAAAATGGGTTTTAACCTTTAGAAAACCCTAAAACCCCCAGAAAGAGCTCTACCCCTAAAAAAGCCTAAGACAACATAATCCATTGAATGAATAAGCCTTTAGGGCTTTATTAGGGTTTGAATGTTTTGATTGATTTTCATTTTAGAAACCATTTTAGGATTGTGTTTGATTGGAATTGATTGTGGATTTCTTTATTGATTGGTTGGTTTCTCCCGATTATAATGGGTTAGAATTAATGGATAGGCCTTGCGAACTCGTTTTGAGTGAAATTTAATTTTTTGAAATGCCCAAATAGTATTTTTGAAGACTCCTTAGTTTAGGGATTTAAAAGTGGTTTTAACCCCTAAAAAATCATAAAAGGTTTTGAACCTCCAAAAGGAGCTCTACCCCTTCCAAAAGGAGCTCTACCCATAAAAAACCCTAAGACAACATAATCCATTGAATGAACAAGCCTTTGGGGCTTTACTAGGATTTAAGTGTTTTGATTGATTTTTATTTTAGAGACCATTTTAGGATTGTTATGTTTGATTGGAATTGATTATGCATTTCTTTATTGATTGGTTGGTTTCTCCCGATTCGAATGGTTAGAATTAATGGATAGGCTTTGTGAATTCTCCTGACACGCGAAGACACTTCGGATCTTTTAGTTATCGAAAGGGCGTTAGAGATCTTGATTTAGGATCTTTGGCACAATCAAGTCCCTTTATCTATGTAATCTTTGGTTCACAAAAATCGGGATGGTTCTCCCCCGTCTTGATTAGGTTTCTAGTTGACCAATAAGGACTAGTGGCGACTCCAAAACAAAACTTAGGATAAATAAGAGAATTAAAAAATAGATATCCACTATCTCATGAGGTATGATTAGGGAGACTCTTGTGCGTCTAATGATGGGATGTCTGAGACGTTTGGGTGAAATATCTATTTCAGATCTTAGTAGCTCATTCGAGGCCAGTTTGCTCATTTGGGATAAACAAAAGTACCTTCAAAGGCGTGCAAAAGTGCAGCGCGACAGGTTTTGGTGGCTCCACTGGGGAAAGTTTTGCTAGTGGACTTAGGCTTAGTTTAGAATGATACACATGTAGATTGTATTATGGGGAGGGCTAATTATCGACAGGCTTGGTGACTCCCCAAAGGCATTATGGGGAGGGCTAATTATTGACAGCAATACTGAGGTAATTCTATTTGTCAAGATCTTGGTTATACATTTGTAGACCGTATTGCAACAAGCGATGGGATGAAAATCACTCATAGTAGAGGCATTAGGTACCTTCGGTACAAGCGTGGGTATAGTGGTGTTTACCTCCTTTAGTAACGAGCCAGCGCAATAAAAATCATTGATTGTTGAAATAACAAAGGAACCCATAGCTTCCCAAGATGATATAAAGACATCCACTTTAGCAAGGAAAAACATAGTGTTTTGGATCTCGATGTCAGTGATTTCTTAAGAAAGAAAGAGTATCTGATTAGCATTAAGGATTCGATCCATGACAGGGCAGATTTTTGTAGGGGAAGGCCGAATTGTTGTTGAGAGCTAGCCAAGAATAAATTCTCAAAATGAGAGATAATATGTCTATTGACCATAGGCGAGTTATTGAGGACATCACCATTATTATCAGAAACTGAAAGGATACGATTATGTAGTTGCTTTTTATTGACAAAATGATGGAAATATTTCATGTTTCTATCCCTATCATTTAACCATCTAATCTTGGACTTTTGTTTTAAAAAAGCTTCCTCCTAAAGTTTGAGAATGGAGAACCCCTGAAGTTGCTCGTTTTTTAGGTTTGCCAGCCTAAAGTTAATAGGGTCAGAGAAGAGAGCTTCTTGAGTAGAGTTAAGATCTAACCTGGCCTGATCAACATGAGTGGAGATATTCGAATAAGAATCCCTATTGAGTTGTTAGAGGTGTCCTTTGAGAAGCTGAAGCTTCGGCATAGGACGAACATGGGTGAACAAACAATTTGGGAATCCCACACTTGAGCTACAATATCCGGATAAGTTGAGTGCGACATCGAAAAGAAGAATTTGAATGGCTTCCTGGAAGAAACGGTAGGAGTGATTTTGATTACCATTGGAGTATGATTTGAGACACTTGGTGCCAGAAAGTTTGCCTTTGACAAGGAGAAAATGCTAGTCCACTGGTTGTTGATTAAAACTTTATCGATTTTTCTTTGCTTGTGAGTCACTCGATGATGTCGACCATGAAAATCTATGGCTAATATATCTCAAGTCATCAAGTCCGGCCTAGTCTAGACGATTGCCAAACTCATCAAAAGTAGGAATCTATAGATTGGAATTGCCCAATCTATCCAAGTTAAACCAAATAACATTAAAATCACCTGCCACCAGCCAAGGTTTAGCATAAAAAAGACCACTGGAGCTAACAAGGTCTGCCCAAAGAGTACGCTGTGCAATAAAAGTATGTTCTCCATACACTATCGAAAAAACCAAGGTCTTATTTAGAGCGAAAAGATGAACGCGGCAATGAATAGCTTGGGAAGATAGAGAGAACTACTAGATCTACCTGATGAGATTTCCAATCAATCCAAATTCTTTCACGTGGAGAAAAATTATAATTAGCAGTCCACACCCAACTCGGCAATAATCCAATAGAAATCTTCTCAAAAAGAGATGGTCTAACTTTCGTCTCGAGGATGCCAAGACACGAGATATTATGAGATCTAACAAGAGCTCTGATCTTAACTTGTTTGAGGGGGTCAATGAGACCCCTAATGTTCCACAAACCAAAAAACATATATATATATATATATATATATATATATATATATATATATATATATATATATATATATATATATATATATATTGGGGAAGAGATTATCGCCTTTTAGTGCCATCTCGTTTTTTAGATTTCGGTTTGGCCCTCTTGGTAGTGGAGGGATTGCGTATGTGAGTGGGAGCGTTCACAATAGGAGCAAGCAAGGAAGAGTCTCTACCTTTTTTTGGATCATGGTCAACAAAAAGGGGTTGACAATGCTTAGAGGTTGGGCCTTCGAGGCCTGGAGTAGGAAGACTAGGAACCCGGCCAATAGATTTAGGGATACCACCTTGGTTCAAAGAGGCTCTCAAACGGGTGTTAGGGGTGGCAGGGGAGGGGGACTCCTCCTTTGAGTCGCTACCTACATTACTTGCTAAATCATCTTTAGAGACATCCGAATTCGAGGAAACCGAAGAGGTAGCTTGGAGAAGATAAAGCAGGGTCAGTGGGGATATGGTCGCCCTCCTTCCCAGGATCATAGAGAGGGACCTATGGATCAGCAATCATAATAGGGGATGCAAGCAATCATAATAGGGGATGCAATGCTCGCTGAGTTCCTGGAACACCCCGAAGGCGACAGGTTCTAAATAATCGCTATATTAGTCGTGAGTTTGGGAGATTCAAACCTTATAGCAGGGGAGGGCGTCTTGGTCAATTTACGTGAATGCTCCCCAAAATGCCTCTTATAGATAGTTTCCCATTTAGCACCTGTCGGAAGAGACTTATTTACAGCAGTGGTAACTGGAACAGGGGCCTTATTGACAGCAGTGGACATTTCAGTAGTCGGAACGCATATGTGGCCAAAAGTTCCACACTTCATACATGCCATTAGTCGCCATTTATATTCCATACTGACTGACCGGGTTTCATCATTTAGGACTTCAACAGAATCAAGCATGGTTTGTGTGGCCTTGATCTCAATGCATACCCTTGCATATGAGATCATTCGCATCCTCTCAGTTTGTATGTCCACATGGAGAGGTCTACTAAGTGTACTTGCCATAGCACTAATACCCGAGGCAAATCATAGTGCAATAGGTATGTCTTTCAATTTAACTAATACAAGAAGGGTTTCGCGTTGATTTTTCTTCAACTCCATTGCCGGATGCCATTGTTGCAAGATTAAAGGTACTTGAAGAATGGTTATCGGGCCCCCATCCACAATTCTTTGACGAAGAGATCCATCGGGAATATGGAAGAAAAAGAAATCATCTCCATTGGCTAGGACATCAACAACTTGAGTTCCCCATATATTTTTGATAGCAGTCTCAATCAATTTGAAAGGTAGCTTTTTACCAACAAAGTATCCAACTAAGCATTCTTTCCATTTTGGATCGGTATTCTCAAGGATTTCTTTCGATATTTTGACAATTGGTTTCCCATCAATCAAAGAGGGAGGGATATAAGAAAGAAAATAACCTTTCTCTGTAGATTTGGCAATGGCAGCCCAAGAACGTTGTGTTGGTTACTGTACTGAGTCCCGGGGGGATGCTTGGCTAATGCTTGTCCCTTACTACGGTTCCTTCTAGTCGACTTACCAGCACCATCTATTGGGCCTTGGATCACTCGAACATGAGAAGAATCTCTTCTACCTAAGCTGGATGTAGATCTTCCATGGTTACGTCCTCGACTGAGGTTGCATACCTTCTTGAATTAGAGGTACAGTATTTGTGGTCATTGCTTCAACAGGACCATAAGAGAGTTTCGCGAGTTCTATAGCAGTGAGAGTCCTCTCATCACCAACATGAATACAACTTGGGTTGGACGAAGAACAACCTTGGCTTTGTCCACAACTACTAGGTCGCTGTGACTGACTGGCCACAGCAGCAGAATTCCTCGCTTCCATTGAGGCATAATGGAGATCAATTTTTGTGAGTTCCACAGAAGGGGCAGGTCACTGAATGGCTCTGGAAGAGCCATCATTAGCAGTAGAGGGATGCTTAGGGAGCTTAAGGAGTACCTTAGCTTGCAAAGGTTCTGCCATTCCCACAGGGTCCTTGACAGAGTGAGAATCTCCTTAGAACTCTATTTTCCAGCTATGGATGACTTTAAAGTAGAAAAGCCATTAAGCATTCAGGAGGCAAACCAACAGGAAAACCACCATATATCTTGAAGACCAGGTGGAGGTGACCACCCACACCGAATCTTAGGCTAAACCAGCCGGTTTAACTCCCAGCATAGCACAAACACTAGAATGCAGAAAACGAAACCCAAAAATTCCAGATCTACTCTCTAGCAAAGTAGGCACCAGGGATGCAAAATCCCAACAAGAGAAAGGAAATATCCTACTTGGCAACTCCAGCCTCTAAGTTTCAGCTGAAACCGGTAGCCTGATCTCTTAGGAGCTCAAGAACTCGATCAGGTGAACAGTACTGCGGGAATCAACATATTAGAGAGAAAATGAACAGTACATTATGCTTCCGCAGTTTTTTTTTTTTTTTCGGGTAAGGTAATTTGTATATTAACTTTTCAATGCGCAACATTTAGATAAAGTAGCCGAACACACAAACCTCATACCTGAGGATATCAAGAATTTTTTTCCATGGCCAATTCGCCATTTAAATTGCAGCTGAAATTCGTGGCAGATATCAAGAATTTTTTTCCATGCTTAAAAGCATAAAGTTGGTTTGGATGGAACTCAAGAATTTTTGTTTTTCAGAAAGGTGGAATGTATCCACTTACACCATAATGATTCCTTATCCGTGAATTGAGGGGTTCTCACCTTCACGGGTTCTAGAGGGGTAGGTCGGGGGCTAACTTCAGTTGGGGCATGATTAACAGCAGAGGGATACACAGAAGGCATCTTGGTTTGCTTAGCTTTTGCCTTTCCCAAGGAAGGCTTTAGTAAAGGAATATCTTTATAGGCAATGGGTTTTCCTGTCATGGATTTCCTTAATCCAAATCTGCTGTAGATTACATAAGGGGGCACCAAGCAAGAATCCAATCGAATAGATCACAAATATGGTGGGAGCGACCACCATCACCAAAAGCCAGCTAATACCAACGAGCCAAGCACCTGAAACAGCAACCCCCGAAAACCGAGCAAAACCGAGAAAAAACTCACAAGATCTGCCCACCAGTCAGTTAGGAGGATTCGAGTGAGGATCCTAATGGTAGACAGCAGGGATAGTAGCGCGAGCACCAGCAGCCGAGAGAGAAACACGGGAAATTGAAGTGAACAGTATAAGCTTTCGTAATTTTTTTTTGTTTTTTTTTGGTAAGGCAAGATGTATTATAACTTTTTAACTTATTACTTACAATGAGGGGGTAGTCATACCCAAAAACCTTGTACTCGAGAGGCCACCAATGGTGTTCCAACGGGTACAAGGCGTGCAACTACTCAAAGCTAGAAAGCGACAAGAGTGAAGCAAGGAATGGCCAAAACACTGGCCAAGGAAAAGCAGAAGCTATACAAGAGCAAACAAGAAGATCACTCAAAGATTGTGGCAGAGATGCCCCAGTTGTCTTGGATTCTTTGGCTGCGGGGAGTGTCTTCCACGGGCTTAAAGGACAAACCTTTATCTCTTCTGACTTTTAAAAGGAGGTTACGAATGGTCGGCAAGAAGAGGGACTTGTTCCTAAAAAGGATGTGATTCCTTTTCGATCAAATGGTACGGTAGAGTGCAGTGAAGGAGAAGCGAGCAATGCGTTGGTGAAAACTATGGCCACCAATGAACAGGATAGCCCATTGGAGATTGTTGTGCCACGATCCATTATGCTAGGAGAGGTTGCACTTGGTTGCCCAGAAAAGAGCAAGGGTGCCCGTGATATTACAGCCGAAGAATAAGTGATTTATGGAATTCGGTGTACAACAACAAAAGGCACAAACCTCTTCTGCAATTCTATGGTAGTTTAATAAAAATACCTATGTGGGGAGCCTACTGAGTGAGGCGAGCCAGAGTAGAAAGCCATACCTAGGTGTAATGGAAGAGTCCCAGATGAATGAGCTCTAGGCGACTTTCTATCTCTTGTTTCTAATCAAATCCCACGCCCTAGACTATGAGAAAACCTGAGGGATGTCTCTGCCTGGTAAAACAATCACTTCCTTTTGCATCGAGGGAGAGACCAAGCAGCCAGGAGTGGAACATATCTAGAACCAAGGGTAGGAGCCATACCGAGGAGAAGTTTCGCACTATGGACTTCCTTGGGATTTCGGAATGGTAAATGTCCCTGTCAGAGAATAGTTTATAAAGGGAGCCCTTAGTGTGCTAGTGATCAAATCAAAAGGTGTTAGCTCTGTTGCCAATGCGCCTCAAAAATTGATGTTGGAAATCTTGGCGAAGGTCTAGAAGTTTTTTCCAAGCCCAGGAGCATACTGTTGGCTTGGGTGCAACCCAGGAGTTCTTATTCTTCAGGAAAATGGAACGGTTCCATTTACACCAAAGAGATTCTTCATCCGTGAAAAGGTTCCAAATGTGCTTGAGTAAAGCTGCACGGTTGCATTCAATGAGCCTATGGATGCCCAATACTCCTTCATCTTTAGAGAGGCAAATAACGTTCCATGGCACTTTAGCCTCTCCAACCCTTAATTCTGGGCCTCTCCATAAGAATTGCCTTAGTATCAATTCAATCCTCGATAGCACAGAGCGAGGAAGGGAGAAGACAGTAGCCCAATAAACATGGATAGCATGAAGGACCGATTTAATAAGCTGTAGTCGACCCGCAAAAGATAGGAAGCGTTGCGATCAAGATCGAGTTCGCGTAATAATGGAATTCACTAATGAGGCGCAGTCCGTCTTACTCAGTCTAGTCGCAATAATGGGTGCACCAAGATATTTAAAGGGGAGAGTACCTTCATTGAAGCCGTGAAGGAGCTGAATCTGGGATCGGTCCTCGTCTAATCCACCAGAGAAAAAATCTCACTCGTTGGCATTCGGTATAAGGCCAGACAAGGCCAAAAATAACTGAAGGCCTTCCTTCATAAGAGTTGCAGACGCTAGATTTGCCTCAACGAAAAGCAGCACATCATTGGCAAAAAACAAGTGTGTAAGATAGGAAGACTTGCATCGCCAGAAGGATTTGAAACCCGGGAGCTGAGTCTTGAAATTGAGAATCTCAAAGAACACTTCAAAGATATGGGGATAAAGGGTCACCTAGACGAATACCTCTTCCACTTGTAAAGAAACCATGAAGATCCTCGTTCATGGCCACAAAATTTTGGAGAGGTGACACTCCATAATGAGCTGAATGAACACCTGGGGAAAAACAAAGGATTGTAATACCTTTTCCAAAAACATCCAGTTGATAGTATCATAAGCTTTTTGGAAATCTACCTTGATAGCACACTTAGGCAGATAAGGGTTATGGTGAAACCCGGCAAAAAGTTCCTGAGCAAGTAGGATATTGTCTCCAATCCTTCGGCCCCTCACAAATGCATTCTGGGAAGGGCTAATGATGGTGGGAAAAATAGACGTAATCCTATTGGCCAAGTTCTTAGTTATGCATATATAAATTGTATTGTAGCAGGCAATAGGTCGAAAATCACTCATAGCCGATGCATTAGGCACATTCGGGACAAGTGAGAATGGTGGTGTTAGTCTCCTTCTGTAATGAGTCAGATAAAAAGAAGTCTTTGATAGCCAGGATGACCGAGGGACCACTCACATCCCAAGATAAAATGAAGAAATCAACATTGAATCCATCGGGGCTAGGGGCTTTACCTTTCGCTAATGAGAACATGGAATTCCGGATTTCAATGTCCTTAACCTCTTGAGAGAGGTGGATTTGCTCATCATTAAGGACCCACTTGATCATAAGCTGGATATCAGTCAAGGCAGCGCAAGTGGTGTCAGAATTAGCTATAAATAAGGTCCCAAAATATGAGACTATATGATTGTGGACTAAGTTGGGGTCAGAGAGGATCGCACCATCGTCACTAGTAATTGAGAGGATGCGATTCTGAAGTTGTTTTTTGACAAAATGGTGGAAATACTTTGTGTTCCTATCCCCATCATTCAGCCGCTTGATTATGGATTTTTGGTTGAAGAAGGATTCTTCGTGGAGTCAAAGGGTCGAGAAGTACAGCAATTGCTCATTTTCCAGATTTGTCAAACCTAAATTAAGAGGGTTTAAGGTCATAGCATCTTGCGTAGCAGTGAGATCTATCCTTGCTCGAGTAGCACAGTTCGCTATATCCGAAAATGAAGCCTTGTTGACTTACTTGAGACGACCTTTAAGAAGTTTTAGTTTTTGGCAATGTATATACATGGGTGTGCCAACATTGTGTGAGTCCCACACCTGTGAGACAGTGGTTGGATAGGAAGGGTAAGACATCTAACAATTGAAGAATTTGAGTGGTTTCTTAGACAAGACATGAGTAATTTTTATGAGCATCGGAGTATGATCAGAAACATCGGGGCCAGGAAGGTAGCTTTCGAGAAAGAGGGGTTGATCCATTGATCGTCAATCAATACTCGATCAATCTTCCTTTGTTTGCGAGATTCACTGGAGAAGGTCAATCATGAAAACCTGTGGCCAACATAACGAAGGTCCTCAAGGCCAGCACGGTTTAAGCACGAGTCAAGCTCATCAAAAGTAGGGATCCATGTATTGGAGCTACCCATTTTGTCCGAGTTATCCCAAATAGCATTAAAATATCCCGCCACCAACCAAGCTTCAGCATCAAATCGAGTATTGGAATCGAGAAGATCGTCGGGCAACAAAAGTGTGCTCACTATAAACCACTGAGAAGAAACATGTCTTATTTAGCATCAATATGCGAACGTGACCGTGAATGGCCTGAGCAGATTTGGAGAGAACTATAAAGTCTACATCTTGGGGATTCCACCTAATGCAAATTCTCCCACTAGGGGAATGATTATAATTATTCGTCCAAACCTATAAACTCTTCCATAAAGGGGAATCAGTGACGGGAGTAGAAGGTCGAGGTAGTACCTTAGCAGGGGCTGAGAGCTCCTTGTTAGTCACAGCACACTTATAGCCAAAGAATCCACAGGTTAAGCATGAGATGGGATGCCACTTATATTCAACTTTGATCGACCAGATTTCGCTAATGATCATGACATCAATCGAGTCAAGTAGGTTCTGGGTATCCTTAATCTCAATGCAAACTCTGGCATATAAGATCATCCTCTTTCTTTAAGTTTGCAGATCCACATGAAGTGGTTTCCCTATCGCACTGGTGACTGTGCTTATACCAGGAGCAGACCATAGAGCAAAGGGGATGTCCTTAAGCTTCAGCTACACTGGTAGGGACTTGTGTTGATCCTTTACGAGCTTAAGCGTGGGGTGCCATTGCTGTAGAATCGTCGGCATTCTCAGGATAGTTATCGGACCTCCTTCCAGGACTTTTCGGCGATATGCTACGTCAAGGATGTGGAAAAAGAAGAATCCATCCACATTTGCCAAAACATCAACCACATTTGGTCCCCAGACATTCTTGACAGCAGATTCAGTGAGTTTGAAAAGCAGTTTTTTTTCCAACAAAGTAGCAGACCAGACATTCCTTCCATTTTGGGTTCGACTCTTCCAAGATAGCCTCAGAAATTTGAACAACTGGTTTACCCTTAACCATGGTAAGAGGGAAATAAGAGAGCCCATAGCCCTTTTTAGCCATTTTGGCAATTGTAGCCCAAGACTGTTGTGTAGGTTGCTGGGGGAAGGACACTAGAAGTGTAAAAAGTTATGTATGACGCTTATTTTGGTGCCAAAAGTTTCATTTGGATCATTTAAGTGTCAAAATTTTTGAAAAACGATCACTTAAGTACCAACTTTGGTTATTTTGGTCCAAAATCTGACGTAACATTTTTTTTTATTAATTTATGAAGTTGATGTGGCTCGCCGGAAATATAGTTAGCATGTACAGTCAGCATTTTTTATTTTAAATAATTTTTTTTCTTTTCTTTCTTTTTTCCTTCTTTTATTTTTTTATTTTCTTTCTTCTCCCTTTGGTCATCGCCGGTGACTAGAGGCTGGCCATCGGCCGCGTAGCCTCGCCGGGACGAGGCCGTCGCCACCCGCCATAGGTGGGGCCCGGTCAACCCTTGCCCTGGGCGATGGTGGGTAAGCCTCGGCGAGGTTAGCTTCGCCTCGCATGGGCGAGGGCAAGCCTCGGTGAAGGCTCCTCTCGCTAAATCCAGCGAGGCCGGTCATCACCCAAGCCATGGCAGCCTTGCCGGACGTCGCCCGGGGGCAAGGTGAAGCTGACCTTGCCAAGGCTTGCTTGCTGTTGCCCAGGCGAGGGCTGGGCCTCGCCTGTGGCGGGCGGCGACGGCCTAGTCCAGATGAGGCCAGGTGGCCGGTGGCTGGCCTTCGGTCACCGGCGGTGACCTAAGGGAGAAGAAAGAAAAAAAAAGAAAAGAAGAATGAAAAGAAAAATTCATAAAAGTATTTAAAAAATTGAAATATATACGTGAAAATGCCACGTAGACTAATTTTTTAAAAAAATTCAATTAAGATTAAAATTTTAATTATAAATGCCACGTATTAAGTCGGCTTAGGCGCTATCCAAAAATTTTTGTTCTTTAGAAAGGTGGAATGAATCCATTTACACCATAGAGATACTTTTTCCGTGAAAAGAGTCCTTATGTGTTTGAGCATTGCGGATCGATTACAATCAAAGTCTTTGAATGCCTAGACCATCTTCTTTTTTGGGGAGACAAACATCGCACCAAAGGACTTTAGCCCTACCAGAGGAATTATCTGAGGAGTAATTCGATTCTAGATAGTACAGATAGTGAGAGCGTAATTACACTAGCCTAGAATACATAAATAGCATGAAGGATGGACTTAATAAGTTATAACCGGCCAGCAAAGGATAAGAATCGTTGGGACTAAGAATGAGCTCAAGTAGTAATGGAGTTTACGAAGGAACTACAGTCAGTCTTACTTAGCCTAGTCACAATAATAGATACCCCAAGGTATCGAAAGGGGAGCGTACCTTTATTAAAGCCAAATGCAATTTGAGTCTGGCCGCAAACTTCCGCTGTCCCACCAGAGAAGAAAATCTCGCTTTTGTTGATGTTCAGCTTCAATCCATACCAACTAGAAAATAAATCAAGGCCTTTCTTCAAAAGGGTGGCAGAATTCGTATTCCCCTTAATAAATAGTAGGACATTATCGGTAAAGAACAAATGGGTTAAACCCATGGGCTTACACCGCCAGAAAAATTTGAAAACCCAGGATTTGTTCCTGAGAATTGAGAATCCCAGAGAGTACTTCCATCACTAGAGTAAAGAGATAGGGAGACATAGGATCCCCTTGGCGAATACCTTTGCCACTCGCAAAAAAACCATGTAATTCCCCATTAATGGCAATGGAAAATTTTGGAGAGGCAACACACTCCATGATGAGTTTAATGAACATATGAGGGAATCCAAAGGTTTGCAACATCGTTTCCAAGAAAGCCCAATCTACTATATCATAGGCCTTCTGAAAGTCTACCTTAATGGCATATTTTGGCAAATAGGGCTTATGATGAAAACTCGCAAAGAGCTCCTGAGCAAGTAGATATTATCCCCTATCCTCTGTTCCTTTACAAAGGCATTTTGGGAATTGCTAATAATGGACGGCAAAACAGAGGCAATTCTATTTGCCAAAATCTTTGTTATGCATTTATAGATCGTGTTGTAGTAAGCAATGGGCCTAAAATCATTCATAGCTGAGGCATTAGAAACCTTCGGTGCAAGTGTGAGAATTGTGGTTTTGATCTCCTTAAGCAACGAGCCTCACCGAAAGAAGTCCTTGATAGTTAGCACGATAGGAGGACCCAGATTTTCCTAGGAAGATGTAAAGAAATCAACATTGAAACCATCGGGACCAATAGCCTTACCTTTTGCAAGGGAGAATATTGTGTTACGGATTTCAATGTCAGTGACTTCTCGAGAGAGAGAGGATCTGATCAGCACTAAGGACTCGATACACCATAGTTTGGATTCACGTAGAGGCAGGCCGAGCGGTTAGAGAGCTAGCCTTAAGTAGATTCTCAAAATGTGAGATGATATGGCTGTGAACCGATCTCGGGTCAGTGAGGACACCTCCAACATCATCAGACACTGAAAAGGATACGATTGTGGAGTTGCCTCTTATTGACAAAATGGTGAAAATACTTAGAGCTCATGTCCCCCTCTTTCAACCATTTAATCATTGATTTCTGTTTGAAGAAACTTTCCTCCTGGAGTATCCGAGAAGACTTGGAGTTGCTCCTTTTCCAGATTTGCCAAAACCAAGCTAAGAGGGTCTATGGCTAGAGCGTCTTGAGTAGAAATAAGATTTACCCTGGCTTGAACAATATGCATTGAGATAATCGAAAAAGAATCTCTGTTGAGTTGCTTGAGGTGCCCCTTGAGTAGCTAAAGCTTTTGACAGAGGATATACATGGGAGTTCCATCAATTCGGGAGTCTCAAACTTGAGAGACAATAATTGAAAAAGAAGGATGAAACATCCATCAGTTGAAAATTTTAAATGGTTTCCTTGACAAAGTGGCATGAGCAATTCTAATTATAATTGGAGTATGATTAGAAACTCCTTGGGCTAGAAAATTAGCCTTTGAGAAAGAAAAGGTATTGAGCCATTGATCGTTAGTCAATGCTTTATTAATTTTTCTTTGCTTGCAAGTCACTGGAAGATGTCCATGAAAACCTATGGCCAACATATCTTAAGTTATCAAGACCAGCTTGGTCTAAATAATAGCCATGTTCATCAAAAGTAGGGATTCAGACATTAAAGCTGCCAATCTATTCGAGTTGAATCGGATTGCATTGAAATCGCTTGTCATCAGCCAAGATTCAGCACCAAAAAGTGTGTTGGATCTAATAGGGTCCGCCTAGGGAGTACACCTAGCATTAAAGGTATGTTAATTATACACAATCGAGAAAAAACAAGTCTTATTGAGCGCCAAAAGACGGACATGTCCGTGGATAACCTGAGAGGACAAAGAGAACTTCCAGGTCTACCTTATGAGGTTTCCAACCAATTCAAATTTTTCTACGAGAAAAAAAATTATAATTAACAGTCCACGTTGTGCCATGCATGGTTCACGGTCGTGCATCGTTCATGGCCGAGAATCGTGGCCGTGCATCGTTTACGGCCGTGCATCGTGCCCATGTATCGTGTCGTGCATGGTTCATAGCCGAGAGACGTCGTGATCGTGCATCGTTCATGGCCGTGCATCGTGCTCGTGCATCGTGCCGTGCATCGTGCCGTGCATCATTCATGGTCGAGCGCCGTGGCCGTGCGTCGTTCATGGCTGAGCGTCGTGACCGTGCATCGTTCATGGCCGTGCATCGTGCTCGTGCATCGTGCCGTGCATCGTTCATGGCCGAGCGTCGTGGCTGTGCATGGTTGACGGCCGTGCATCGTGCCGTGCATTGTTCATGGCCGAGCGTCGTGGCTGTGCATGGTTGACGGCCGTGCATCGTGCCGTGCATTGTTCATGGCCGAGCGTCGTGGCTGTGCATGGTTGACGGCCGTGCATCGTTCCCGTGCATCGTGCCGTGCACGGCTCATGGTCGAGAGTCGTGCGTCGTGCCCGTGCATCGTTTCTTGCTGTGCATGGTTCATGGCCATGCATCGTTCACGGCCATGCATCGTACCCGTGCATCTTTCATAGCCGTGCATCATGGCCGTGCATCGTGCCATGCATCATTCATGACCGAGCATCGTGCCCGTGCATCGTGCCATGCATGGTTCATGGCCGAGCGTCGTGCCCGTGCATCATTCACGGCCGTGCATTGTGCCTGTGCATCGTTCATGGCTGTGCATCGTGCCCGTGCTATATGCTTGTGCATCGTTCATGGCCGTGCATCGTGCCCGTGCTATGTGCCGTGCATCGTTCATGGCCGAGCATCGTGCCCGTGCATCATTGACGGCCGTGCATCGTTGTCATGCATCGTGCCGTGCATGGTGGTAACTTGACGGATTCATGATAACTTGACGGATAAAAGGTCGACGCGGGCTTTGCCCGTTGCTATGATGATTCATGATAACTTGACGGATCGCACGGCCATCGTGCCGGCGATGTATCATTCAAATTTCTGCTCTATCAACTTTCGATGGTAGGATAATGGCTTACTATGGCGGTGACGGAGAATTAGGGTTCAATTCCGGAGAGGGAGCGTGAGAAACGGCTACCACATCCAAGGAAGGCAATAGGCGCGCAAATTACCCAATCCTGACACAGGGAGGTAGTGTCAATAAATAACAATACCGGGCTCTTTGAGTCTGGTAATTGGAATGAGTACAATCTAATTCCCTTTACGAGGATCTATTGGAGGGCAAGTCTGGTGCCAGCAGCCGCGGTAATTCCAGCTCCAATATCATATATTTAAGTTGTTGCACTTAAAAAGTTTGTAGTTGGACCTTGGGTTGGGTCGACCGGTCCGCCTCACGGTATGCACCGATTGGCTCGTCCCTCCTACCGGCGATACGCTTCTGGCCTTAACTGGCCGGGTCGTGCCTCCGGTGCTGTTACTTTGAAGAATTTAGAGTGCTCAAACAAAGCATACGCTCTGTATACATTAGCATGTGATAATATCATAGGATTCTGGTACTATTTGTTGGCTTTCGGGATTGGAGTAATGATGAACAGGGACAGTCAGGAACATTCGTATTTCATAGTCAGAGGTGAAATTCTTAGATTTATGAAAGACGAACAACTGCGAAAGCATACCTTACCCAAAAAAAAAAAAACAACTGCGAAAGCATATATACTTTTCACTTGCGTCTGGTACTGTTCACCGGATTACTGTGTAGTTTCTCTCCAGATTGAAGGCGTCTGGATATTGTTCTCCCGTCTGAATTTCCACCGATTCTGGTCTCTTCGACCGTCGGTTTTTGTTGTCCCTTAGGGTTGGGCTTCGTCAGTTGCTGCTCCATCACTTGTCCGAAGGATTCTCAAATGATAGCTCCTGCTCCCTGTTAAAGCAGATCTGGGTTTCGACTCATTTGCTGTTTCTTCGTTCATGTTCACTCGCTTGGTTCAGCTCTGTTTCGCAACATTCTAACTGGCGTTTTTGGGTGATTCTTGGTGCTGATCAGCACTAGAAACTGGTTAGTCCCTCGTTCAGTGGATTTCTCGTTTCGGTGGCTCATCTTTCCTGGGTCAGTTCTGGGTTGGTGCGCTCTTGTTGTTCGAAATTACTGTTCTACTTGTATTGTGTGAGACTTTTCTTTTTGGGAAAATCTTTGAAGTGAATCCATGGCTGGAAATCCCACAGAGAAGGATCCTCGTTTAAAGCCTTCTATTTTGAAGGCACTGTAAAAGCAGGGTATGGCTAAGCATCTTGCTATGGCAAAAACCCCTACTATGGCAAAACCTGGAATTCATGAGGATTCCTCGCATCTCACAATTCTTGTGGAACCAGTGGTATTAAAAACTGTTGAAGACTCAGCAGAAATTGGCCCTTCCAGTGCCCTCCCGAAGCATCCCGCTTCAATTAATGTTGGTTCTTTTGAAGCCAATCGCAAACCTTCACCCTCGGCTGTGGCTGCAAGTTCTAAAGCTCAAGTCCCCCAAGATTGCAGGTCTCGTAGTAGAGGCTGAAGTAGAGAAAGGTCTAATAACCAGGGGAGGTCTTTTCCTAATTTGGCACAAAGAAGTCCTTCTCTTAGTCGGGAGAACCAAGATCCAAAAAATGGTCTTGATAAGTTGGCTCATCAACAAACTCAGCAGTCTTGGGCTGCCATTGCAAAGTCAGCAGAGAAAGGGTACGCTCTTTCCTACATCCCCCCCTCTTTAATAGATGGGAAATCTATAGTTAAAATATCGGATGAAATCTTGCAGAATTATGATCCGAAGTGGAAGGAATGTCTTGTGGGGTATTTTGTAGGTAAAAAATTGTCTTTCAAATTGACGGAAAATGCTGTCAAAACTATTTGTGGAACTCAGGTTGTTGATGTGCTGGCTAATGGGGATGGTTTCTTTTTCTTTCTCATCCCCGATGATTCCTTTCGTTGGAGAATTGTGGATGGAGGCCCCATCACTATACTACGGGTGCCTATGATTTTGCAACAATGGCACCCGGCTTTAAAATTAGAGAAAGTCCAGCATGATACCCTTTCAGTTTGGGTTAGATTAAAAAACATACCTATTGCACTTTGGTCGGCTTCGGGTATGAGTGCTGTTGCGAGTGCCATTGGAAGACCTTTACATGTAGACATCCAAACCGAGAGAATGTGTATGATCTCTTATGCAAGGTATGCATCGAGATTAAGGCCACACAGACGATGTTAGAATTTGTTGATATCCTTTTTAATGGTGAATATTGGTCTGTCTTGGTTGAATATGAATGGCGACCGTTGTCTTGTATTATGTGTGGAACTTTTGGCCATAGATGCGCTCCGACAGTTGACATGGCTGTTGCTGCTAAGAAGGCCTCTATGCCAGATATTGTTGTTGGAAATGAGACTCTTTCGGGGGATGCTCAATGGGAATCTGTTCGCAGGAAGCAGTCGAGGAAGAAGGTGATCTTGCCTCCTTCGGACTCCCTAACCGAAAGGATAGTTTCTGTTAATCTCAAGACTGATTTAGCGAATACTTAGAACTTGGTGTCATGTGGACGTGATGCAACCACATTGAATAATGAAAGCGCTGAGTTGTTTGATAATCCACAAATTCCTCTTCCTGATGCAGGGAAGGTTGGCCCCCTTATTCCCACCGATCTTGCCTTATCTTCTTCAGCCTCCTCTTTGAATTCCTCTGGCTCGGATAATTCTATAGATGGTTCAGCTAGTGAGGTAGGCAGTGATTCGGAGGGGGAGTTGGTTTCCCCTAATGCCCCCGGTACTTGTCTAAGAGTTCCTGCGATTCGAAGGAGTATCCTTGTAGCCTTGGAACGGGCTACTGATCTCCCTATTCCAAGCATTGTTGGCCCTTCCACAGTGCACATTCAAGCCTGTTCTGGTGCCCCTGAGGAGGAAGGTATATCCCCACCGCTTGCTCCCGTGGTGAAGGATCCTGCCTTCATAAGCAGCTCTTCCGTTCCTAAGTTGGCCAAACTGAAACCTAAAAATTGGGGAGGCACAAAAAGGCGGTAATTTCTTACCCGTTCCTCTCATTATATATGTTTTTTGGTATATGGAATATTAAGGGCCTTGGTGACCCCCTTAAGTAGGTGGAAATTAGAGCCCTGATAAGAGCTCATAATATCTCTTGTATTGGTATCCTTGAGACGAAAATTAGTTAGTCACTTTTTGGTAAGATCTCAACTGAGCTTGCACCGGGATGGGTGTGGAGTGCCAATTACCATTGTTCTCGTGGACGGATATGGATTGGTTGGAAATCTCATGAGATAGACTTCGAAGTGATCTCGGTTTCCTCTCAAGTTATCCATAGCCATGTTCATATTTTAGCTCTCAACAAGATTTGTTTCTTCTCGGTCGTATATGGGGAACATACTTTTATTGCTAGGCGTTCTCTTGGGCTGATCTGGAGAAATCCACTGAAATTTTTGAAGCTGAACCTTGGCTGGTGGCAGGAGATTTCAACGCAATCCGAGTTGACTCAAATAAATTGGGTAGCTCTAATATTTGGATACCGGCTTTTGACCAATTTGGCCATTGTCTAGATCAAGCGGGCCTCGATGACTTAAGATATATAGGCCATCGGTTTTCTTGGGCGACGTCTTCTGGTGCCACTCGTAAGCAACGGAAAATTGATAGAGCGTTGATTAATGATAAATGGCTTACTTCGTTCTCCTTCTCGGAGGCCAACTTTTTAGCCCTGGGAGTTTCTGATCATACTCTTATTATTGTTAGAATTGCTTTCGCTACCCCCTCAAGGAAGCCGTTTAAGTTTTTCAACTATTGGATGTCTCATCCTTCGTTTCCAACGATTGTCTCTCAGGTTTGGGATTTTCGCATTAGTGGAACCCCCATGTTTATCTCGTGCCAAAAACTTATACTGCTTAAAGGGCGTCTCAGGCAGCTCAATAGGGATTCCTTTTCGGATATCTCAAGGCGCACTTCTCAAGCCAGGGCTGATCTAAAGGCTACTCAAGATGCCTTAGCTCTGGATCTTCTTAGTTTGGACTTGGCAAACCGGGAAAAAGAACATCTCCAGGTATTCTCGGATCTTAGACTCCATGAGGAGAGCTTTTTTAGACAGAAGTCAAGGATTAAATGGTTGAAAGAGGGGTATATGAATTTCAAATATTTCCACCATTTCGTGAACAAGAGACAACTGCAAAATTGGATCCTTTCGGTATCGGATGAAAGTGGAGCTATTCTCTCTGACCCGAGTATGGTACACAGCCATATCATCTCTTTCTTTGAGACCCTACTCAAGGCGAACTCTCCATCCTTAACGCCTACTTGTGCCGAAATTCGGACTGCGATGGATCGAACCCTTAATGCTGACCAGGTTCGCTTTCTCTCTAGAGAAGTTACGGACATTGAAATTCAGAATACAATGTTCTCCCTTGCCAAAGGTAAGGCTCCTGGTCCCGATGGTTTTAATGTTGATTTCTTTACTTCTTCGTGGGAAACTGTGGGGTCTTCGGTTGTTTTGGCTATTAAGGATTTCTTTCAGGCAGGATCATTGTTATGAGAGCTCAATACTACGATTATCACTCTTGTGCCAAAGACTCCTAATGCATTGTCTATGAATGACTTCAGGCCTATTGCCTGCTGTAACACCGTTTATAAATGTATTACCAAGATCTTAGCTAATAGGATAGCCTTTGTCCTTCCGGCCATTATAAGCAATTCCCAAAACGCTTTTGTCAAGGGACGGAGGATAGGTGACAATATTCTTTTAGTTCAAGAGCTCTTTGCAGGTTTCCATCATGAGCCTTATCGGCCAAAGTGTGCAATTAAGGTTGATTTTCGGAAGGCCTATAATACAGTTGACTAGGGTTTCTTGGAAAGGGTATTGCAAACCTTTGGTTTGCTTCATCCATTTATTAAACTCATCATGGAGTGCGTTACCTAAAAAATTCTCCATTTCCATAAATGGAGAGTTACATGGTTTCTTTGCAAGTCATAGAGGTATACGCCAAGGTGATTCTATGTCTCCCTACCTTTTTACACTTGTAATGGAAATTCTCTCTGAGATTCTCAAAAATCAAGCCAGGTGCCCGGGTTTTAAATATTTCTGGAGATGTAAGCAAGTGGGGTTAACCCATCTATTCTTTGCTGATGATGTCCTCTTATTTGTTGAGGGGAACATAATCTCAACAACCTTGTTGAAGGAAGGTCTGGACCTATTCTCAAAGTGGTCTGGTTTGAAGCCTAATGCTAACAAAAGTGAGATATTTTGTTCTGGTGGGACATTGGAAAGTCGAGGACAGATCCGAAATATGTTTGGCTTTAATGAAGGTATGCTCCCTTTCCGATACCTTGGAGTCCCTATTATCTCTACCAGGCTGAGTAAGGCAGACTGTAGTTCATTAGTGAACTCCATTATTGAACGAGCTCGTTCTTGGTCACATAGATTTTTATCCTTTGCTGGCCGATTACAACTAATTAAGTCTGTCCTTCATGCTATTCAAGTATTCTGGGCAAGTGTATTCTCGCTTCCACTGTCTGTTCTGTCTAAAATTGAACCGGTCCTTAGACAATTCCTTTGGAAGGGCCTGGATCTAGGAGTTGGTGGGGCTAGAGTCCCCTGGTGCGATGTCTGTCTACCTAGAGAGGAAGGTGGCTTGGGTGTTCGTAGACTTCTTGATTGTAATCAGGCAGCAACGCTTAGACATATATGGACTCTTTTTACAGATAAAGAATCCCTATGGTGCAAGTGGATTTACTCCACCTTTCTCAAGAACAAGAACTTCTGGATAGTGCCTACACCGACTTTTTGTTCTTGGGCTTGGAAAAAAAATCCTTGATATTCGCTGGGATTTCCATGTGTTCTTCAAATGGCAAATTGGTGATGGTGCGACCACATCCTTCTGGTTTGATTCATGGCATCCCAAAGGTCCTCTCTTGGATATATTTTCCAATAGAGACATTTATTGTTCAGGTATCCCAAGAGAGGCATCAGTTCGGGAGTTCTTCGCTGGCTTGTGGCATAACTCAATTGTGCTTCAAACCTTCAATTCTTGGCCGGATGTTATCCCTGTTCTGAATGCATAGAGACAGGATTGCTTAGTGTGGAAGGGCCACTTGTCGGGTATTTTCTCAGTGGCCTCCGCATGGGAACAGATCAGAATATGCAGATTTATTGTTCCTTGGCATTCTTTTGTTTGGGATCACAGCATTGCGCCGAGGTATGGGTTTTTATTGTGGCTCATATCTCTAAATAGGCTCCCTACACAGGTTGTCCTGCTTAATTATCGTAGAATTTCGGATGGTATTTGTGCTTTTTGTAAATGTAGACCCGATTCTGTTGATCATCCATTCTTTGGGTGCCCTGTTACGGCTTCCCTTGCACTGTTCTGGGCAGACAAATGTTATATATCTTGGAGAAATTAGTCGTGGCAAGATAATCTTCGGTGGGCAATCAGCTATATAGGTGGCCATAGCTTTCACCAACGAATTGCTCAATTCTCATTCGCAGCTTTATGCCACATAATCTGGATGACGCGGAACAATATACTTTTCAGGAACCAGCCTCTCTTCGTGCCGGCCCTCCGGCAACATCTTGCGAAACTCACCAAGGACAGAGGTTTGTCTTTCAAACCTGTTAGTTGGGGCATCTCGCCAACCGAATGATCCAAGTTAGTTGGGGCATCTCGCCAACCATATTTGATTAATTCCATTGGGGTTTTGCTGTTTTCTCCTATGTAGTTTAGCGGCCATTCTATTGGTCCTGCTATGCATTTGTTGCCCTTCATTTACAACCGATACACCTTTGCTCTGAATGTGATACACTGATTGTCGCTTAAGGAACAAGGTTTTTGTGTTTCGGTTTCATCTCTTGTACGTTACGCTTTGAAAAGTCAATATACTTCTTATCTTGCCAAAAAAAAAAATTGCGAAAGCATACTTTTCATTTCTACCATCCCATGGTATTGTTCACGCGAGCTGCAAATGCTCTCTTCTGGGTATCTCGCGGGTACTGTTCACCCGATGGTGTTTTGCTGATTCTGGTGGATTCCGGTGGTGGATGGTGTTGATTTTTGCAGGCAAGATCCTTTGGACTCTCCTTTCCCTTCCCTCCAAAGGACTCCTCCTTTCTCTCGATACTGAAGTTGGGCTACCAGATCTGAATATTTCATCTGGTGCGTGCTTTTTCTTCTGGAAATTCATCTACTCTGAGCGCCTGCTGTTGAGTCGTTTGCTTGGAGAGTGCCTTCCCCTCTTCTAGATACTCTCTTTGATGTCATTTCCTTTGTGGTGGGACTGGAGTTTCTAATTTTGGTGGACGCATTTATGCTGGGAAAAAAGAGTCTCGCTGTTGCTATTCACGTTGTTGGGTTAATGCTGCTGGGTTGGTTGACTAGTTCGTAAAAATTGAGGTATTCGTTGCTTCTTTAGACCCTATGGAGGTGGTTATCAAGAACCCTCACCTGCCCATGTTGCTAACCGCCTCTGGTGATAGGCGGACCTATTGAAACCCATAAAGCTGTAGAGCCCAAAGGAAAATCCAAACTCCTTCCTCATGCGATTGAACCTTCAACTGGCCCTAAGGTATTCCTCAAAGGTAACACCAGCCGTAGCCAAAGTAGGGGCCGTTCGAAGGCTAGAAGCCGATCTATTCGGCGTGCCCTAAATGCAAGACCCTCTACTCATTCTGTTCCCAGACAAAATACAGATGTGAACATGAATGAGACGGGACAGAATCCTAGACGTCTTCAAGGCCAACATACCCCTGCACCCGTACCCAAAACTTGGATGAATATGGCAAAGGTATTGACTAAAGGTTACAACTTTACCTATGTTCCACCGCTGGTGGAAGATGGTAAAGTAATTGTAGACATCACACCAGAAGTTGTTGCTGATGAAAACTCACTTTGGATGGAATGTATTGTTGGCCACTATATTGGGAAGAAAATTCCCTTCAAGGTAACTGAAGAAGCTATTAAGAAATCATTGGGTGGACATGTTGATGTTAAACTTGATGAAAGTGGGTTCTATTTCTTCCGAGTTTCGGATGTAGATTTTCGCAGGAAGATTATTGACATGGGACCGGTGTCCATCTTTAGTAGTACTATGATGCTCCAGCAATGGCACTCCAAACTGAAACTCAAGAGAGGTACCTTAGATACTCTCTCGGTATGGGTCAGGTTAAGAGATATTCCATTCTCTCTATGATCCCCGGCTGGGATTGGGCGGATAGCCAGCGCCATTGGGAAACCTTTATATGTAGATGTCCAAATTGAACAAATGACTAGGCTATCGTATACACATGTGTGGAGATTAAGGTCACAAAACCCCGACTTGTAACAGTGAAATTCCGATGGGATTGTGAAGTGAATCTGATCAACATTGAATACGAATAGAAACCCCTAGTATGCACAGCTTGTGATATATTTGGCCATAAACTAGGTTCCAGCGGATTTGAATGTGCGCCTATGCATACCGAATATAGAAATGACACCATTGCTCGTCCTCAACCAGCGGATGGTTGGATGCAAGTCATCAGGAAAAAGGGCAAATTTCCAACAGCTAGACCTAACAACCAGACCTTTCCTGCATCAGTCTCGCATCCAGAACCGTTCATGGGGGAGGACGAACGGCTGCATCCTGTCTTGAAAACTACTGTGGAACCTGGCCTGGTTGGAATTGATACGAATCATTCCAAAGATGCTGAGGCAGATCTGACCCATTCCTCAGCTCTGAAGTCGATAGAACCAGTTGATCAGCAAGGGGTTGATCCCTCTTTTATTTCACAGTCTTCCTCAGAAGATGACTCAGACTCCAGAGTTGCAGTGGAAAAGAATAGCGATTTAGAAGACGTACTGCAGGAAGAACCAGCTGTTTTTCCCCCCCCCCCAACACTCGTTCTCGAACTTTGGCTTATAGTGCCACGGATGAGATTACTAAGCCCTCTCCTGGTTCTGCTTTTACTTCGGCCTGTCCAGTAAAGGCATTAGATCCGTCCTCCTCGAAGAAGAAATCAAAAAGGAGGAGGTCAAAGAAATCTCTGAGGTAACATTCCCCCTTTTGATATGTTTTTTGGTATATGGAATATTAAGAGTATAGTTGATCCCCTTAGACAAGCTGAGATTCGGGCATTTATTAGGACAAACCATCTTTCCTGTATTGGTATTATTGAAATAATAGCCAAAGCCTCTCTTTTTGCTGATATTTCTAGAGGCTTATGTGTGGACTGGCGTTGGATATCCAACTATGAATTTTCCCCCTTGGTAGAATATGGCTCGAGTGGAATCCGACTGAGATAGATATGAGTCATATATTCTCTTCTTCCCAGATCATTCATGCTCATTTAAGGCTGTTGAATATGCAAAAATCTTGTCTTCGCACAATTGTATATGGTGAACATAACTTTGTGAAGCGGCGCCTACTTTGGGATGACCTCATTCGGCTTTCCTCTTGTGATTTACCATGGATTGCTGCTGGAGATTTTAATGTTATTAGAGACCCAGATGACAGAGTGGGTAGCTCAACTCCATGGATTCCGTCCTTTGATGATTGTGGGGATTGCCTAAACTAGGCGGAACTAGAGGATCTTCGTTATGTGGGCTATAGATACACTTGGTCCCACTCTTCAGGTGACAATAGGAAACTTCGGAAGATTGATCGAGTCCTCATTAATGACATATGGAATCAATAGTTTTCTTTTTCTGAAACCACCTTCCTTGCGCCAGGTATATTTGATCACTCCCCCATGATAGTTAGAATTTTACAGCCACTAAGTTCCAAGAAACCTTTCAAATTTTTCAATTTTCGGACTTCTCATCCAAAATTCTCGAACTTAGTAGCTCAAGCTTGGGATACTCATCTAGTGGGCGCACCAATGTATTTGATTTGCTGCAAACTCAGACTTCTTAAGTCAAAGTTGAAGTCTCTGAATCGTAACTCTTTCTCGGAAATTTTCACAAGGACTAAGCAGGCAAGGTTAGACCTCTATGCTGTCTAGGCAGCCTTGGATCGTCACCTTCTTGATCAGAACCTTCTTGCTATTGAATTAGAACATATTCAAACCTTCTCGGCTTTGCGTATACAAGAGGAATCCTTCTTCATATAGAAATCTAGAATTCGTTGGCTTAAGGAGGGAGACCTGAATACTAAGTACTTCCACCACTTTGTGAACAAAAGACGGTTACAAAATCGAATCCTCTCGGTGTCTACAAATGGTGTGCTACTAACTAACCCACAAGCAGTCAGGAACTACATTGTTGGCTACTTTCAGGAGCTTCTTAATGGCAACTTAGCTTCTACTCAAGCCTCAATCCGGGAGATTGCTGATTTCATTGACGAGAGTCTTAATGAGAATCAAAGGAACATTCTAGCAGTCCCGGTCTCGAATGATGAAATCCGGTTTACCCTCTTTTCGCTTGCTAAAGGCAAAGCCCCTGGACCGGATGGGTACAATGTTGATTTCTTCAAATCCACTTGGGATATTACTTGACCCTCTATTCTCATGGTGGTAAGAGATTTCTTTTAATCCGGTCGCATGCTTAAGGAGTTAAATACTACCATTTTAACTTTAGTGCCGAAGTCTCCTAATGCTTCGACGTTGAATGACTTCTGTCCCATTGCTTGTTGTAATATCCTATACAAATGCATCTTTAAAATTCTGGCTAGGCGTATTGCACTTATCTTACCCACCTTGATTGATTCTTCCCAAGCAGCTTTTGTTAAAGGTTGCAGGATTAGCGACAACATTATGATTGCTCAAGAGTTGTTCGCAGACTTTCATCATGTAGCCTACCTTCCTAAATGCGCCATCAAGGTGGATTTTCAGACAACTTATGATACTGTGGACTGGTTGTTCATTGAGAAGACTCTAATGGCCTTCAAATTTCCTGAGTTTTTCATTAAGATGGTTATGACGTGTGTCTCAACAGCCAAATTCTCGGTTTCAATCAATGGGGAATTACATGGGTTCTTTGCTAGTTCCCAAGATATACGACAAGGTGACCCGTTTTCGCCCTATCTTTTTATACTAGTAATGGAAGTCCTCTCGGGTATTTTAAAGGTCAAAACAACTAGTTCGGATTTCAACTGGTTTTGGCGCTGCAAAAAAACCCGCTTATCTCATTTATTCTTCGCGGATGATGTCATCTTATTCTCAGAAGCTCACTTGGAGTCAGTTGCACTAATCAAGGAATCTCTTGATCTGTTTTCTGACTGGTCCGCCTTAAGACCTAACAATAGGAAAAGTAATGTCTTTCTATCGGGAGGGACTTTGGATCTCCATGGCCAAATTCTTCAATATCTCGACTTCCAATAAGGTACACTCCCCTTCTGTTACCTAGGCGTTCCTGTTATTTCGTCTAAATTACGCAAAGAGGACTGTAAAATCTTGATTGATTCTATAACTGCTCGCGCTTGTTCCTGAACGCAACGGTTTCTCTCCTTTGCTGGGCATATTTAGCTCATGAAATCAGCATTGCATTCTATTCAAGTGTGTTGGGCGACTATTTTATCTTTTCCAAAGTCAGTGTTGAATAGAATTGAGGCTGTTCTACGACAATTTCTTTGGAAAGGGCCTGAGCTAGGCATTGGTGGAGCTAGGGTCACCTGGAAAAACATGTCTTCCAAAAGAGGAAAGTAGCATCGGGATACGGCGACTTGTAGAATATAATAGAGCTATGACTCTAAAACATATATGGCTTCTATTCTTGGATAAGGAATCCTTGTGGTGCAAATGGATACATTCAACCTTCTTAAAAAACTCTAACTTTTGGGTTATATCCAAACCTACAATATGCTCTTGGACTTGGAAGAAAATATTGGACATGTGAGCCTCCGCTCACAATATCTTTCGGTGGAAAATTGATAATAGTCGTTCGGTTTCCCTTTAGTTTGATTGGTGGCATAATAAAGGCCCTTTCTACCTTCTACAATGTCGACATATACCAGTCGAGAATCCCCAAGGACATCTCCGTTCGGGATTTTTATGATTGTATATGGCAACATTCAATCACGTTTAATACTATGTTCAGTTGGTCAGACCCTACACCAATCTTCGCGAAAAATACTCCGGACAAACTCATTTGCACCCCTCATTCGTCGGTCTCCTTCTCGATTTCGTTGGTTTGTAATCATATTAGAACAAAAGGGCGTCTAGCCCCTTGGCACTCTTTCATTTGGGATCAACATATTGTCCCACGGCATGCGTTTCTGTTATGGCTAGCATCTCTTAATCTCTTGCTTACCAAGGTATTTCTCTTATAGAATCGAAGGATTGAGATGGCTTTATGTCCTTTTTGTTTTACTACACCTGATTCGGTCAACCATCTTTTCTTTGCGTGCACCCATACTAGTAGACTGGCCTCTTTCTGGGCTACAAAATGCAACCTGCCATGGCACAATCGCCCTTGACAAGAGAACATTTCTTGGGCGATGAAAGTGTGTGGCGGAGCATTCTTTGCCCACTGCCTTTCTAGGTTCTCCTTTGGTGCATTACGTCACATCATATGGACTGAAAGGAACAACTTCATATTTAGGAACAATAATGTTTACATCCCCGGCATGTGCAATCATCTGATCAAAGTGGTGAAGGATAAAGATTTATCCATTGGGGGAATTGCGGATAAACCTAGGAACTGCAAAATACAAAGAAATTGGGGATTTCCACGGTCAATCTTTGAAGCTATGCCGATGACTCATTAGGTTTGGTTTGTTAGTCCTTTTCGGGTTTGTCACCTTGTCCGCTTCTTGTATAGTTCTTGCTAAGCCATCCTTGACTTCATTCGGACAATTTTTCTGTCCTAATAGGGTTGAGGGTTGTCTTTAGTGCTATTTTGTATATGGTGGTTTGAAATGTAATATATACTCTTGCCTTTACCAAAAAAAAAAAAAAATCAACTACGAAAGTATAAAACTTTTCACTCTTACTCAGGTACTGTTCATTGTAGCTGCCTAAGTTCTCTCTCGGTCTGGTTCCCCTTGCACTGTTCACCCGGTTGAATCTTCTGTGTTTCTGGGTGTTTTGACAGCCGGATTCTTTTGGAATTTGGTGGATAGGGTTGTGAGGTGATCATCCCCATCTTAAACCTTGGATTTCTCGTTCGGGGCCTTCTCTGGTGTACATGAACAGATTTGGGTTTGCTCGTTGGATGTTACTGTGCACCCGTCTGGGTTTGCTGCATTTTTGGTGTTCTACTGATGCGATTCTTTTGGAAATTGAAGATTAAGGTCGTTAGGTATTACTCTTTAACATACTCCTCTGGCTCACCGTGCATTGCACTCCTGTGATTGGGGGAGCAGATCTAGGGTTTTTCCTCTTCTACTACTGCTGTTTCTGTTCATTGCCTTTGAATACGATTGTTCACCTACTAGGGTTCTGGATTTGCGGGGACGTTGTGATAGTGGTATTAGTTGGTTTTGGTGACTGGAGTCACTAAGAAGGATTGTCCTTCTCCCAGGGAATTTTCATCGTTTGTGCCTGCTGTTTTGCGAAGAAGTTCTGTGTATTTTGGAAGTTGTTCTGAATTTTTGTGTATATCCGAAGTCTGTGTGTTCTAGAAGGCGGATTGGGCTTTCCAGGTATTGTTGCACTTTGACTTCTGTTTGTGGATCTGTTGGTTGATTTGGCCTGTGAGTTGCCCCGGAATCTGCATTGCTTGTACCTCTGTATTGGAAGTTCTGATTTTTCGGAAGCCCTTTGGACTTTCTGAATTCTTTATTCAGTGGCTTATCTGTTGTCTAAATTCTTTAATGGTATTTGGCTAAAAATCCCTCAGTAATGGAGCCACCACTGAAAGCCACAGGTTTGAATGCTAAGTTAAAGTAGGAATTGGCTAAGAATCTTCTTACTGCTGAAGCCTCTGCCACGGCCAAATCTGGCAAACCTGAAATTTCCCTGCATCCCACTATTTGTGTGGAACAAGAGACAAAAATCTATTGAAGCCTCAGCGGAAGCTGGGACGTCTAATGCCTTCCCTATAATCCCTGTAACAGTTAATGGTGGCACCTCCGATGCCAATCGAAGATCTTCCTATTTAGTTATGCTTACAAAATCCTCTGCCCAAAAACCTCATGATCGTAGATCTCGTAGTAGAGGTCGGAGTAGGGGAAGATCTAGGGATTTCCCCTCCAACTCCCGGAACATTACTGGAACTTCTATAAACTAGTACATTACTCTTGAATATGGTACTGTTTGAAGCAGTAGCAAAGGGAAGACACCGACCAAGTATCCTCCCCGGGACCCCCAATCACAACCTGGTCAATGTACTTGGGCAGCTGTTGCAAGGATGGTTGAAAGAGGATATGGTCTCTCTTTCATTCCCCCAACTGTTGCTGATGGTAAACCGCTGGTACAAATTTCAGAAGCTATTTTGATTGATTCAAATCCCAAATGGAAAGAATGCCTTATCGGGTATTTTGTGGGCAAAAAGCTTCCCTTTAAGCTCACTGAGTCTGCAGTTAAAAATGTTTAGGGAAATAATCTTGTGGATGTTATGGCAAACGTGGATGGATTCTATTTTTTCCATATCCCCGATGAGTCTTTTCGTCGGAAAGTCCTTGATGGGGGCCCTATCACTATCTTGCATGTACCTATGATCCTAAAACAATGGCACCTCAATTTAAGGCTCGTTAAGGACCAGCATCAGTCCATTCCTTTATGGGTTAAGCTTAGGGATATTCCTTATGCTTTATCTTCAACTTCTGGTATAAGTGTCATCGCTAATGCTCTTGGTAAACTACTCCATGTGGACTCTCAAACTGAGAAAATGAGGATGCTTTCTTATGCTAGGGTGTGCATAGACATCATGGCCACCCAAAACATGTTGGAATCGATTGACGTCAAGCTCAACGGTGAAATATGGATTATAAAAGTTGAATATGAATGTAGGCCTATCACCTGTAAAACCTGTGGCACTTTTGAACATAGATGTCCTGATCCAAACTTGGTAACAGCAGTTCGGATGGTGAACGATCTCCACCCTTCTGCCCATTCAGCACCCCCTTCCCTCGGAGAAAAACCGTGGAGAAGGTAAGTAAGAGGAAGGGGTCTAGAAAACCTAGGAGCATGGATGCTAAGCAGTTAGGTTCGGCTTTGAAGGTTAATCCTTCTACTTCTGTCCCTGATATTGGGAAGGATGGCCTATCTTTTTCGACTTCCCCTGAGGTGTCCCTGAGAAGGGTACTTCGCATACCTTCTCCAAGTCGTATTGGCCTTCCCTCCGATCTCGTTCAGAACTTAGCTGGCGTACCGGTCCTTGTAAATCAAAGGAGTATTCGTGAAGCTTCGGAACAAGTATCTGGTCTACCTTCTCTAAGAATAGTTGGCTCTTCCTCCGTGCTCGTTCAGGCCTTAGCTGGTGCCTCTGACCAGGTAGGTCTCTCCCTTTCGCCTGATCCCTTGATGGAAGATACCACCCTAATGTGCATTCCCTCCACTGCCAAGCTGGCCAAACCGAAACCAAAGAAACAGGGAGGCACTAAAAGGCGGTAATCTCCTTCCGCTTGTTATATGTTTTTTGGGGTATGGAATATTAGGGCTCTTGTGGACCCCCTTAAGCAAGCTGAGATCAGAACTTTTGTTAGTACTCATAATATATCGTGCCTTGGTATTCTAGATATTAAGATTAATCCGTCTCTTTTTGGTAATATCTCTTCTGGTCTATTACCGGGTTAGGCTTGGAGTGCCAATTACGACTTTTCACCTCGTGGTAGGATTTGGATTGGTTGGAAACCTCGCGAGGTTGATTTGGGAGATCTATCTATGTCTTCCCAAGTGATTCACTGCCGTGCTCACCTCTTGACTTTGTATATGACCCGTATTTTTTCAGTAGTTTATGGTGATCATACCTTTGTTACTCGCCGCTCCCTCTGGGAGGACCTTGTGAATTCGAGTGGTCTCTTTGAGTCTGAATCTTGGTTGGTTGCAGGGGACTTTAATGCTATTCGATATAACTTGGATAGATTGGGCAGTTCTAATGTTTAGATTCCTGCTTTTGATGAATTTGGCATATGCTTAAACCAGTCCGGTTTGGAGGATTTGAGGTATATTGGCCATAGATTCACTTGGTCAACATATTCTGGTGTCACTCGCAAACAAAGGAAAATTGATAGAGCTTTAATCAATGACCAGTGGACCAATACATTCTCCTTCTCGGAGGCATCATTCCTAGCATCGGGTGTCTCGGATCATACTTCAATATTAATCAGAGTCGCTCATGCTATTTTTTCCAGGAAGCCATTTAAATTCTTCAATTTTTGAATGAATCACCCTTCTTTTTCGGATCTTGTATCCCAGGTTTGGAGTTCCCAAATAAGTTGCTCGCCTATGTTTGTCTTGTACTGAAAACTTCAGCTATTTAAAGGACGCCTTAAACACCTCAACATGGATGCTTATTCGGATCTCTACTCATGTTGCTCAGGCCAGGTTAGATCTTGAGTCTATTCAACAAGCTCTTGCCTCCGATCCTGTTAATTCAGGACTGACAACCTTAGAAAAGGAACATCTTCAAGAGTTCTCCTTACTTAGAATTCAGGATGAAACTTTTTTAAAGCAGAAATCTAGGATTAGATGGTTAAAGGATGGAGATAGAACTTCGAAATATTTCCATCATTTTGTCAAGAAGAGGCAACTACATAATCGTATTCTCTCGGTTTATGATAATAACGGTGTCCTCCTCAGTGATCCGCCTATGGTCAGTAGGCATATTGTTTCCCACTTTCAGAATCTATTCGTGGCTAACTCTACAACCGTTCGGCCTTCCTCTGTGGAAATAAGCCTTGTAGTGGAAGGAGTCCTTATTGATGATCAGATACTTTTCCTCTCTCAGGAAGGCATAGATATTGAGATACGCAACACCATGTTTTCCCTTGCTAAAGGAAAAGCTCCTGGCCTTGATGGGTTCAACGTGGATTTCTTTACTTCATCTTGGGATAATGTGGGCTCCTCTATTATTGCGGCAATCAAGGATTTCTTTCGCTCGGGCTCTCTACTGAAGGAGGTAAACACCACTATTCTCACTCTTGTACCGAAAGTATCTAATGCCTCTCCCATGAGCGACTTTCATCCCATCGCTTGTTGTAATACGATCTATAAATGCATCACCAAGATTCTGGCAAATAGAGTTGCATCAGTACTACCTTCGATAGTTAGCCCTTCCCAAAATGCATTTGTTAAAGGACGTAGGATAGGTGATAATATCCTACTTGCTCAAGAACTTTTTGCTGGGTTCCGCCAACAAGGTGGATTTTCAGAAGGCCTATAATTCTGTTGATTGGGCCTTTTTGGAATTTGTGCTGGTAACTTTTTGATTTCGTCCGATGCTCATTAAACTCATTATGGTATGTGTCTCATCCCCAAAATTTTCGGTAGCCATTAATGGGGAACTTCATGGCTTCTTTTCTAGTGAAAGAGGCATTTGTCAAGGGGACCCGTTGTCGCCCTATCTATTCACCTTGGTCATGGAGGTACTCACTGGGATTCTTAATGCTAAGGCTCGGCTCCTTGGATTCAAATTTTATTGGCGATGTAAAGCTATTCGCCTTACTCACCTCTTCTTCGCGGATGATGTCCTCCTATTTATGGAGGCAAATGCGACTTCAGCTGCTCTTATGAAAGAAGGCCTAACCTTATTTTCTCGATGGTCTGGGCTTATTCCAAATGCCAACAAAAGTGAGATTTTCATATCTGGTGGGTTGTCGGAGCTTCGGGAATAGATTCAGTTTCTCTTTGGATTTAATGAAGGTACATTTCCTTTTGCGGTACCTAGGAGTGCCTGTCACTGCGACTAGGCTATGTAAGGCTGATTGTAGCTCTCTAGTTAACTCCATTACTGCTAGAGCTCGGTTTTGGTCTCAACGCTTTCTTTCCTTTGCTGGTAGACTGCAACTTATTAAATCGGTCCTCCACTCCATTCATGTCTTTTGGGCTAGTGTCTTAACTATTCCTTTCTCTGTATTAGCGAGGATCGAATTAATTCTTAGACAACTCCTGTGGAAGGGCCCGGGCATGGGTATTGGCGGGGCTAAAGTCCCATGGGCTAATGTGTGCTGGCCAAAAAAGGAAGGTGGCTTGGGTATATGTAGGCTCATTGACTGCAATAGGGCGGCAATGCTCAAGCATATTTGGATCCTGTTCATGGATAAAGAATCTTTATGGCATAAGTGGATCCACTCCACCTTTCCTTTAGCAAGGGAAAACATGGTGTTGCGTATCTCAACATCTATGACTTCCTGAGAGAGGAAAAGTATCTGATCATCAGTAAGGACTTTCCACTACAAGGCTTATTTTTATAAGGGAAGGTCGAATTGTTGTAGAGCTAGCCACGAATAGATTCTGAAAGTGGAAAACAATATGCCTGCTGACCATAGGCGGGTCACTGAGGAGGACACCGTTATTATCATAAACCGAGAGAATACGATTATGTAGTTGCCTCTTCTTGACAAAATGATGGAAATATTTCGAATTTCTATTTCCATCATTTAACCATCTAATCCTAGATTTCTGCTTTAGAAAAGCTTCATCCTAGATTCTAAGTGAGGAGAACTCTTGAAGATGTTCCTTTTCTAGGGTTGCCAGTCCTGAATTAAAAGGATCAGAGGCAAGAGCTTGTTGAGTAGACTCAAGATCTAACCTGGCCTGGACAACATGAGTAGATATATTCAAATAAGCATATCTGTTGAGGTGTTTAAGGCATTCTTTAAGTAGTCGAAATTTTCAGCACAAGACAAACATAGGCAAGTCACTCATTTGGAAACTCCAAACTTGGAATACAAGATCCGAGAAAGAAGGGTGATTCATCCAAAAATTGAAGAATTTAAATGGCTTCTTGGAAAGAATAGCATGAGCAATTCTGATTAATATTGAAGTATGATCCGAAACACCCGGTGCTAGGAATGATGCCTCCGAGAAGGAGAACGTATTGGTCCACTGGTCATTGATTAAAACTCTATCAATTTTCCTTTGTTTGCGAGTGGCACCAGATGATGTCGACCAAGTGAATCTATGGCCAATATACCTCAAATCCTCAAAACCGGACTGGTCTAGGCATATGCCAAATTCATCAAAAGTAGGAATCCAAACATTAGAACTGCCAAATCTATCCGAGTTATATCGAATAGCATTAAAGTCCCCTGCAACTAACCAAGGTTCAGACTTAAAGAGACCACTCGAATTCACAAGGTCCTCTCAGAGGGAGCGGTGAGTAACAAATGTATGATCACCATAAACTACTGAAAAAATACAGGTTATATACAAAGCCAAGAGGTGAGCACGGCAGTGAATTACTTAGGAAGACATAGATAGAACTCCCAAATCAACCTCGCGAGGCTTTCAACCAATCCAAATCCTATCACGAGGTGGAAAGTCGTAATTGACACTCCAAGCCCAACCCGATAATAGACCAGGAGAGATATTATAAAAAAGAGACGGATTAATCTTAATCTCAAGGATGCCAAGGCACAATATATTATGAGTACTAACAAAAGTTCTGATCTCAGTTTGCTTAAGGGGGTCTACAAGACCCCTAATATTCCATACCCCAAAAACCATATAACAAGCGGAAGGAGATTACCGCCTTTTAGTGCCTCCCTGTTTCTTTGGTTTCGGTTTGGCCAGTTTGGCAGTGGAGGGGCTGCACATTAGGGTGGTATCTTCTATCAAGGGATCAGGCGAAAGGGAGAGACCTACCTGGTCAGGGGCACCAGCTAGGGCCTGAACGAGTACGGAGGAAGGGCTAACTATGCTTGGAGAAGGTAGACCAGATACCTGTTTGGAAGCTTTAGGAATACTCCTTTGATTTACAAGAACCGGTATGCCAGCTAAGTTCTGGACGGGATCGGAGGGAGGGCTAACATGGCTTGGAGAAGGTAGGCGAAGTACCACTTCTAGAGCTTTAGGGATATCCTTTCGTTCTTTCTGTTTGGAACTAGAGGAATCAGGGGAGGCCAATTTGTCCTTTGAATCGCTGCTTATCTCACTTGCTGAATCATCTGAATAATCATTCGAGTCAGAAGACACCTCAGGGGAAGTCGAAGAAGATAGGCCATCCTTCCCAATATCAGGGACAGAAGTAGAAGGATTAACCTTCAAAGCCGAACCTAACTGCTCAGCATCCATGCTCCTGGGTTTTCTAGACCCCTTTTCTCTTGCCTACCTTCTGCCATGATTTTTCCCTAAGGGAATGGGGTGCTGAATGGGCAGAAGGGTGGGGATCGTTCACCATCGGGACTGCTGTTACCAAGCTTGGATCAGGGCATCTATGGCCAAAAGTGCCACAGGTTTTACAGGAGATAGGCCTCCATTCATATTCAACTTTGATAATCCATATTTCACCGTTAAGCTTGACGTCAATCGATTCCAGCATGTTTTGGGTGGCCATGATGTCTATGCAGCATAAGAAAGCATCCTCATTTTCTCGGTTTGAGAGTCCACATGGAGTAGTTTACCAAGAGTATTAGCGATGACACTTATACCAAAAGCTGAAGATAAAGTATAAGGAATATCCCTAATCTTAACCCATAAAGGAATGGACTGGTACTGGTCCTTAACGAGCCTTAGATTAGGGTGCCATTGTTTTAAGATCGTAGGCACACGCAAGATAGTGATAGGGCCCCCATCAAGGACTTTCCGACAAAGACTCATCGGGGATATGGAAGAAATAGAATCCATCTACGTTTGCCATAACATCCACAAGATTCTTTCCCCAAACATTCTTAATTGTACACTCAGTGAGCTTAAAGGGAAGCTTCTTGCCCACAAAATACCTGACAAGGCATTCTTTCCATTTGGGATTTGAATAAGCCAAAATAGCTTCTGAAATTTGCACTAGCGGTTTACCATCAACAACGGTTGGGGGAATGAAAGAGAGACCATATCCTCTTTCAGCCGTCCTTGCAACAGCTGCCCAAGTACGTTGAGCAGGTTGTGATTAGGGGTCCGGGGGAGGATACTTGGTCGGTGTCTTCCCTTTGCTATTTCTTCGATCAGTACCAGATTCAGGAGCAATGTGCTGGTTTATAGAAGTTCTAGCAATGTTCTGGGAGTTGTGGGAGGGGAAATGCCTAGATCTTCCCTTACTCCGACCTCTACTAGGAAATCTACGATCTTGGGGTTCTTGGGCAGAGGATTTTGTAGGCATAGCCAAAGAGGAAGATTTTCGATTCGCATCGAATGTGCCACCATTAACTGTTGTAGGGATTATAGGGAAGGCATTAAACGTCCCAGCTTCCGCTGAGGTTTTAACAGATTTTTGTGTCCCTTGTTCCACACAAATAGTGGGATGCGAGGAAACTTCAGGTTTGCCAGATTTAGCCATGGCAGAGGCTTGAGCAGTAAGAAGATTTTTAGCCAATCCCTTCTTTGACTTAGCATTCAAACCTGTGGCTTTTAGTGGTGGCTTCATTATTGAGGGATTTCCAGCCAAATATTTTTAAAGAATTTAGACATTGGATAAGCTACTAAGTAAAGAACCTAGAAAGTCTAAAAGGCTTTTAGAAAACCAGAACTTTTAATATAGAGAAACAAGCGCTGCAGATTTCGGGGTAACTCATAGGTCAAATCAACCAGCAGATCCACAAACAGAAGTCAAAGTGCAACAATACCCGGAGAGCCCAGTTCGCCTTCCAGAACACACAGACTTCGGAGATACCCAGAAATTCAGAATGACTTCCAGAATACACAGAACTTCTTCGCAAAACAGCAAGCACAAACGATGGAAATTCCCTGGGAGGAGGAGAACCCCTCTTAGTGACTCCAGTCACCAAAACCAACTAAAATCAGTATCACAACCTCCCCGCAAATCCAGAACCCTAGTGGGTGAACAATCGTATTCAAAGGCAATGAACAGAAACAGCAGTAGCAGAAGACGAGAAACCCCAGATTTGCTCGCCCACTCACAGGAGTGCAATGCACGGTGAGCCAGAGGAGTATGTTAAAGAGTAATACCTAGCGCGACCTTAACCTTCAATTTCCAGAAGAACCACATCAGTAGAACATCAGAAACGCAGCAAACCCAGACGGGTGCACTGTAACATCCAACGAGCAAACCTAGATCTGTTCATGTACACCATAGAAGGCCCCGAATGAGAAATTCAAGGATTGAGATGGGGAGGATCACCTCACAACCCTATCCACCAAATTCCAGAAGAATCGGGCCGTCAAAACACCCAGAATCATAGAAGATTCAACCGGGTGAACAGTGCAAGGGGAACTAGACCGAGAGAGAACTTGGGCAACTGTAATGAATAGTACCCCAAGTAAGAGTGAAAAGTTTGTGCTTTTGCAGTTGTTTTTTTTTTTTTTGGTAAAGGTAAGACTATATATTACTTTTCAAACCACCATATACAATATAACACTAAAGACAACTCTCGACCCTAGTAGGACAGAAAATTGTTCGAATGGGGTCAATGATGGTTTAGCAAGAACTATACAAGAAACGGACAAGGCGACAAAACCCGAATGGTACTAACAAACCGAAACTAATGAGTCATCAGCATAGCTTTAAAGATTGACTGTGGAAGTCCCCATTTCCTTTGTAGTTTGCGGTTCCTAAGTGTATCCGTAATTCCCCCAATGAATATAGCTTTATCCTTCACCACTTTGATCAGATGGTTGCGCATGCCCGGGATGTAGACACTCTTGTTTCTGAATATAGAGTTATTTCTTTCAGTCCTTATGATGTGACATAATGCACCGAAGGAGAACCTAGAGAGGTGTGGGCAAAGGATGATCCACCACATACTTTCATCGCCCAATAAATGTTTTCTTACCAAGGGCGATTGCGCCATGGCAGGTTGCATTTTGTAGCCCAGAAAGAGGCCAATATACTAGAATGCGTGCACGCAAAGAAAAGATAGTTGACAGAATCTGGTGTAGTAGCACAAAAAGGACATAAATCCGTGTCAATTATTCGATTCTGTAAGAGAAATACCTGGGTAGGCAATCGGTTAAGAGATGCTAGCCATAACAGAAACGCATGCTGTGGGACAATATACTGATCCCAAATGAAAGAGTGCCAAGGGGCTGGACGCCCTTTTGTTCTGATATGATTCCAAGCCAACGAAACCGAGAATGAGGCCGACGAATGAGGGGTCCATATGAGTTTGTCCGGAGTATTTTCCGCGAAGATTGGTGCTGAGTCCGACCAGTTGAGGATAGTATCAAGAGTATTTGAATGTTGCCATATATAATCATAAAAATCATGAACGGAGGTATCCCTAGGGATTCGCGACTGGTATATGTCGACATTGCTGAAAATAAGGTAGAGAGGGCCTTTGTTATGCCACCAATCAAACCAAAGGGAAACTGAACGACCATTTCCAATTTTCCACCGAAAGAGAGTCTGAGCGGAGGCTCGCATATCCAATATTTTCTTTCAAGTCCAAAAGCATATTGTAGGTTTGGATACAACCCAAAAGTTTGTGTTTTTTAAGAAGGTTGTGTGTATCCATTTGCGCCACATGAATTCCTTATCTGAGAATAGAAGCCATATGTGTTTAAGAGTCATGGCTCTATTATATTTTACAAGTCGTCGAATCCCAAGGCCACCTTCCGCTTTTGGAAGACATACACTTTTCTAGGTTACCTTAGCTCCACTAATGCCTAGCTCAGGCCATTTCCATAGAAATTGTCGTAGAATAATCTTAATTCTATTCAACACTGACTTCGGAAGCGAGAAGATAGTCGTCTAATACACTTGAATAGAATGCAGGACTGATTTGATGAGCTGAATCCGCCATCAAAGGAGAGAAACCATTGCGTCCAGGAACGAGTGCGAGTAGTTATAGAATCAATCAAGATTTTGCAGTCCTCTTTACGTAGTCTAGGCGAAATAACAGGAACGCCTAGGTAACGGAAGGGGAGTGTACCTTGTTGGAAGTCGAGGCATTGAAGAATTTGGCCATGAAGATCCGAAGTCCCTCTCAATAGGAAGACATTGCTTTTCTTATTGTTAGGTCTTAGGTATGACCAGTTAGAAAACAGATCAAGAGATTTCTTGATGAGTGTAATTGACTCCAAATGAGCTTTTGAGAATAAGAGGTTATCATCCGCAAAGAATAAATGAGATAAGCGGGTTTTTTTACATCGCCAAAACCAATGGAAATTTGGGCTAGTTGTTTTGGCTTTAAAAATACCCGAGAGGACTTTCATTACCAGTATAAAAAGATAGGGCGATAGCGGGTCACCTTGTCGTATACCTCGGGAACTAGCAAAGAACTCATGTAATTCCCTATTGATTGAAAACAAGAATTTGGCTGTTGAGACACGCTATAACCATCTTTAAGAAAAACTCAGGAAATTTGAAGGCCGTTAAAGTCTTCTAAATGAACAACCAGTCTATAGTATCATAAGCTTTCTGAAAATCCACCTTGGTGGCGCATTTTGGAAGGTAGGCCTCATGATGAAAGTTTACGAACAACTCTTGAGCAATCATAATGTTGTCACTAATCCTGCGACCTTTAACAAAAGCCGCTTGGGAAGAGCCAATCAAGGTGGGTAAGATATGTGCAATACGCTTAGCCAGAATTTTAGAAATGCATTTGTATATGGTATTACAACAAGCAATGGGGTGGAAGTTATTCAAAGCCGAAGCGTTAGGAGTCTTCGGCACTAGAGTTAAAATGGTAGTGTTTAACTCCTTAAGCATGTTGCCGAATTGAAAAAAATCTCTTACCGCCATGAGAATTGAGGGTCTAGTGATCTTCCAAGTGGATTTGAAGAAATCAACATTGTACCCATCCGGTCCAAAGGCTTGGCCTTTAGCAAGCGAAAAGAGGGTGGACTGGATTTCGTCATCCGAGACCGGGACTGCTAGAATGTTCCTCTGATTCTCATCAAGGCCCACGCCAATGAAATCAACAATCTCCCGGATTGAGGCCTGAGTAGGAGCTGAGTTACCGTTGAGAAGCTCCTGAAAACGACCAACAATGTGGTTCCTGACTGCTTATGGGTCAGTTAGTCGCGCACCATCATTTGTAGACATCGATAGGATTCGATTTTGTAATCGTTTTTTGTTTACAAAATGATAAAAATACTTAGTATTCAAGTCCCCATCCTTAAGCCAACGAATTCTGGATTTCTGTCTGAAGAAGGATTCCTCTTGTAATCGCAAAGTCAAGAAGGTTTGAATGTGTTCCAATTTAGTAGCAAGAATGCTTTGATCAAAGGGATGAAGATCCAAGGCTTCCTGGACAGCATAGAGGTCTGACCTTGCCTGCTCAGTCCTTGTCGAAATAGCCGAGAAAGAGCTACAATTCAGAGACTTCAACTTGAACTTAAGAAGTCTGAGTTTGTAGCAAATCAAATACATAGGTATGCCCACTATATGAGTATCCAAAGCTTGAGCTACTAAGTCTAAGAATTTAGGATGAGAAGTCCAACAGTTGAAAAATTTGAAAGGTTTTTTGGAACTTAGTGGCTGTAAAATTCTAATCACCATGGGGAAGTGATCAGATATACCTGGCGCAAGGAAGGTGGTTTCAGAGAAGGAAAATTGTTGATTCAACAAGTCATTAATGAGGACCCGATCAATCTTCCAAAGTTTCATATTATCACCTAATGAATGGGACCAAATATATCTACAACCCACATAACGAAGATCCTCTAGTCCCACCTGGTTTAGGTAGTCTCCACAATCATCAAAGGCCGGAATCCATGGAGTTGAGCTACCCACTCTATCATCTGGATTTCTAATTGCATTAAAATCTCCAGCAACAATCCATGGTAAATCACAAGAGGAAAGCTGAATGAGGTCAGCCCAAAGTGGGCGCCGATTCACAAAGGTATGTTCACCGTATACAATTGTGAGAAGACAAGATTTTTGCATATTCAACAGCCTTAATGAGCATGTATGATTTGGAAAGAAGAGAATATATGACTTACTTCTATCTCATTCGGATTCCACCCGAGCCATATTCTGCCAGGGGGGAAAATTCATAGTTGGATATCCATTGCTAGTCCGCACATAAGCCTTTAGAAATATCAGTAAAAAGAGAAGTTTTGGCTTTTGTTTCAATAATACCAATACAAGAAAGGCGGTTAGTCCTAATAAAGGTCCGAATTTCTGCTTGTCTAAGGGGATCAACTAGACCCCTAATATTCTATACACCAAAAAACATATCAAAAGGGGGGAAAGTTACCTCAGAGATTTCTTTGACCTCATTTTTTTTGATTTCTTCTTCGAGGAGGATGGATCTAATGCCTTCACAGGACAGGCCGAAGTAGAAGTAGAACCAGGAGAGGGCTTAGTAATCTCATCCGTGGCATTAGAGGCCATAGTTCGTGAACGAGTGTTGGGGGGGAAAGAACAGCTTGTTCCTCCTCCATCAAGTCTTCTGAATCACTATTCTTCTCCACTGCAACCCTGGAGTTTGAGTTATCTTCTGAAGAAGATTGTGAAATAAAAGAGGGATCAACCCCTTGCTGATCAACTGGTTCTATCGGCTTCGGAGCTGAGGAATGGGTTAAATCTACCTCAGCATCTTTGGAATGATTCGGATCAGTTCCCAACAACCCAGGTTCCACAGCCGATTTCAAGACAGGATGCAGCAGTTCGTCCTCCCCCATGAACGGTTCTGGATGCGAAGCTGATACAGGATGGGTCTGGTAGTTAGGTCTAGCTGCTGGAGATTTGCCCTTTTTCTTGATGACTTGCGTTCAACCATCCACTAGTTGAGGACGAGCAATGGTGTCATTTCTACATTTAGTATGTGCAGACGCACATTTAAATCCACTGGAACCCAGTTTATGGCCAAATATGCCACAAGCTGTGCATGCTAGTGGTTTCCATTCATATTCAATGTTGATTAAATTCACTTCACCATCCCATCGAAATTTCACTGCTTCAAGTCGGGGTTTTGTAGCTTTAATTTCCACACATACACGTGTATAAGATATCCTGGTCATTTGTTCTGTTTGGACATCCAAATATAATGGTTTTCCAATGACGCTGGCTATTCGCCCAATCCCAGCCGGAGACCATAGAGAGAATGGAATATCTCTTAACCTGACCCAGACCGGGAGAGTATCTGAGGTACCTCTCTTAAGTTTCAATTTGGAGTGTCATTGCTGGAGCATCATAGTGCTACTAAAGATGAAAACTGGTCCCGTGTCAATAATCTTTCTGCGAAAATCTGCATCTGGAACTCGGAAGAAGTAGAACCCGCTTTCATGAAGTTTAACATCGACAATGTGTTCTCCCAATGATTTCTTAATGGCTTCTTCAGTTTACTTGAAGGGAATTTTCTTCCCAATATAGTGGCCAACAATACATTCCATCCATAGTGGGTTTTCATCAGCAACAACTTCTGGTGTGATGTCTACAATTACTTCACCATCCTCCACCAGCGGTGGAACATAAGTAAGGTTGTATCATTTAGTCAATACCTTTGTCACATTCACCCACGTTTTGGGTACGAGTGTAGGGTATGTTGGCCTTGAGGACGCCTAAGATTCTGTCCCATCCCATTCATTTTCACATCTGTATTTTGTCTGGGAAAAGAATGAATAGAGGGTCCTGCATTTTGGGCACGTCGGATAGATCGGCTTTTAGCCTTCAAACGGCCCTTACTTTGGCTACGGCTGGTCTTACTTTTGAGGAACACCTTAGGGCCAGTTGAAGGTTTAGTCGCATGAGAAAGGAGTTTTGATTTTCTTTTGGGCTCTACAGCTTTATGGGTTTCAGCAGGTCTGCCTATCACCAGAGGCAGTTCAGCAACATGGGCAAGTAAGGGGTTCTTTATAACCTCCTCCATAGGGTCTAAAGAAGCAAGCGAACACCCCAAATTTACCAACCAGTTAACCAAACTAGCAGCATTAACCCAACATAGTGAATAGCAACAATGAGTCTTTTTTTACCCAGCATAAATGTGTCCACTAGAATCAGAAACTCCAGTCCCACCACAAAGGAAATGACATCAAAGAGAGTATCTAGAAAAGGGGAAAGCACTTTCCAAGAAAATTAATCAGCAGCAGGTGCTCAGAGTATATGGATTTTCCAGAAGAAAAAGCACGCACCAGATGAAATATTCAGATCTGGTAGCTCAGCTTCTAGACTGAGAGAGAGGAGGAGTCTTTTGGAGGGAAGGGAAAGGAGAGTCCAAGGGACCTTGCCTCCAAAAATAAGCACCATCCACCACTGGAATGCACAAGAATTAACAAAACACCATCGGGTGAACAGTATCCACGAGTTACCCAGTAGAGAGCATTTGCAGCTCGCGTAAACAATACCACGGGATGGTGGAAATGAAAAGTATGCTTTCGCAGTTTTTTTTTTTTTTTTTGGGTAAGGTAAGAATTTGTATTACTTTTCCAAACCACCATTTACAAAGAAGCGCAAGAGAAAACCCTCAACCTAAATGGGATAAGAAGACCAAGTGAGATCAAGGGTCACTCAGCAAGGCTAAACAAAAGCTAACAAAAACGAGCAAAGCGCTATACAAGACAAAGAACAATTACAACCAAACTAAGAAAAGATGGAAGGTGAGAGTTCCCAGTTCCTTTGCATTCTCCTGTTTGAAGGTGTGTCTGCAACTTTCCCAAAGGATAAAGCTTTATCCTTTACCACTTCGAAAAAGTGTTTGCGCATTCTCGGAATGAAGATACTCTTGCTCCTGAAGAGAGAGTTGTTTTGCTCAGTCCATATGATATGGCAAAGAGCTCCAAAAGAGAACCTAGCAAGTCGGTGGGCAAAGGAAGGCCCTCCACAAACTTTGTTAGCCCACAAAATATGGTCTAGCCACGGACGATTGCGCCATGGAAGATTACATTTAGATGCCCAGGAAGAAGCCAGCCTGCTAGTAGCGGAGCACTAAAAAAAAGGTGATTGATGGAGTCTGGGGTAGTGCGACAGAAAGCACATAATCCAGATTCAATCCGACGGTTTTGGAGAAGAAAGACCTGAGAAGGTAGCCAATTTAATGATACAATCCATAACAGAAAGGAGTGCTGGGGGGCCAAATGAGAGTCCCATACGAAAGAGTGCCAAGGGGCTGGATGGCCTTTCTTCCTTATATGGTTCCAGGCATGGGCCACCGAGAAGGATTCAGTTAGGTTAGTACTCCATGTCAAGCTGTCCAGAGTGTCATCTTGAAAGTTTGGAGGAGCTTCCATCCAATCTAGAATAGTGTGTAAGGTGGTTGATGGTTGCCAAGTAGAATCAAAGAAGTCCCAAACCAAAGAATCCCGTGGGATCCGAGACTGGTAGATATCCATATTATTGAAAAGAAGGTAAAATGGCCCTTTATCATGCCACCAATCAAATCAGAAGGATATCGTTCGGCCGATACCAATCTTCCACCGGAATAAGGTTTGGGCTGAGATTCGCAAATCAAGGATCTTCTTCCAAGTCCATGAGCAAAAGGTGGGCTTGGATACAACCCAAAAATTTGTCTTCTTTAAAAAGTTTGAGTGTATCCATTTGCACCACATGGATTTCTTGTCAGTGAAAAGGATCCATATGTGCTTTAGCGTTATGGCTCTATTGTATTCAGTAAGTCTTCGTATCCCTAGACCACCTTCTTCTTTTGGAAGACAAATGGCATTCCAAGCTACCCTAGCACCACTCGTTCCTAAGTCAGGACCTTTACAAAGAAATTTTCATACTATAGCCTCAATACTATATAAAACTGAATTGGGAAGGGAGAAAATCGTGGCCTAGTACACTTGAATGGAATGCAAGACTGATTGGATAAGTTGTGCTCGACCAGCAAAAGACAGAAATCTTTGAGTCCAAGAATGGGCTCGTGCGGTAATGGTGTCAATTAAGAGTTTGCAATCCTCTTTGTGCAGCCTAGAACAAATAATAGGCACACCCAAGTATCGAAAGGGCAGCGACCCTTGTTGGAATCCGAGACATTGTAGAAGACAGCTATGAAGCTCCGGGCAGCTATCGAAAGGCAGATACTGCTCTTGTTAGGATTTGGTCTTAGGCCAGACCAGCTAGAGAACAAGTCAATAGATTCCTCGATTAGCTCTATCGATCTCATGTGGCCTTGCGAAAAAAGGAGGACATCATCCGCGAAAAACAAATGGGATATTCGAGGTTTCTTGCATCTCCAAAACCAATGAAAGTCTGGTTTGTTAGTTTTGTTCTTGAGAATAGCTGAGAAGATTTCCATAGCAAGAATGAATAGATATGGTGATAAAGGATCACCCTGTCGTATTCCTCGGCTACTAGCAAAATGATAATGCAATTCCCCATTAATGGAGACAGACAATTTGGCAGTTGAGATGCATGCCATGACCAGCTTTATGAAAAAAACTGGAAATTTGAAGGCTGTAAGTACCCTTTCAATGAAGTTCCAATCAATCGTGTCAAAGGCCTTTTGGCTCAATGAAGTTCGAACGATATGGTTCTTGACCTCGTGAGGTTCGGTAATTGGCACACCATCCTCTGTTGAAACATATAGGATCCTATTATGGAGCCTCCTTTGGTTGACGAAGTGATGAAAAAATTTAGTATTCATGTCACCTTCCTTGAGCCAACGTATTCTAGATTTTTGTCTGAAAAAAGATTCTTCTTGAGATCTAAAGTCAGAGAAACTTCGTAGGAGTTGTACTTCTCTTGCAATTAGGCTTTGATCATAGGGATGTGACTGCAAGGCTGTCTGAACAGCAGAAAGATCCAGTCTAGCCTGTTCTGTTATGGTGGAAATGCCTGAAAAGGAACATCTATTCAAAAGTTTCAACTTTGATTTGAGAGCCTTAAGCTTGCAGCATACTACATACATAGGTGTGCCAATTATGTGAGTATCCCAAGCTTGGGTGACTAACTCCAAGAAGGTTGGATGCGCAGTGCAGAAGTTGAAAAACTTGAAAGGCTTGTTAGCAGAACTTGGTGGTACAATTTTAATCACCATGGGTGATCAGATATTCCAGGCGGAAGGAAATTTGCTTCGGAGAAAGAGAATTGTTAAAGCCAACATCCATTCATGAGTACCCGATCAATCTTACGCATTTTCCGATTAACACCTGAAGAATGCGTCCATGTATATCGACACCCTACATACAGAAGGTCCTCTAGGCCCGCCTGGTTGAGGCCTTCTCTACAGACATCAAAGGCTGGAATCCACGAGGTAGAGCTACCCACCCTATCATCTGGGTCTCTGATTGCATTGAAATCCCCAGCAACAATCCATCATAAGTCACTGTTGGAAAGCTGAATGAGGTCAGTCCATAATTGTCTTCGTTTCACAAAAGTATGTTCACCGTAAACAATTGTAAACAAACAAGATTCCTGTTGGTTCAAAAATCTGAGCTGAAGATGGATTATTTGGCTAGAAGAAAAGATAAGACTAATGCCGTCTCATTTGGGTCCCATCCGAACCATATCCTACCAAGAGTGGAGAAATCATAGTTGGATATCCACCGCCAAGTAGTAAATAAGCCTCTAGATATGTCAGCAAAAAAAGGAGCTTTAACTTTAGTTTCTATAATACCAACACAGCATAGGTGGTTTTTCCTTATAAAGGCATGAATTTCAGCTTGTCTCAGGGGTTCAACTAAGCCCCTAATATTCCACACACCAAAAAACATATATAAATGTTACAGCTACCGCTGAGATTTTCTTGTCTTCCTCTTTTTTGATTTCTTTTTAGAGGAAGACGGGTTAGGAACTATCACAGGACACATTGAGTTAAGTGCAGTGCCGGGAGAGTGCCTATGCATTTCATCGGAAGCACCTGATGCAGAAGTACGAGATCTTGTGATAGGGGGGAGGCATGAGTTGTTTCCCTATCCAGCATTTCTTCTGAGTCACTAGATTTGTCTAGAATTATCTAGGACTCAGAGGATCCTTCAGTGGAAGCCTGTGAGGGGGGAGATTGATGCTCAGTCTGCTGATCAGTAACCCTTATATGACTAGGGCCAGAGGAAAGGCTTGTGCCTGTCTCAATGTCCTTGAAAGGCCTCAGGTCAGTATCTTCTGTCTTGGGTTGCAAGGATCGGTTTAAGCCAGATGAAGGGAAATCTGTTTTGTTCTGATTCGAAGCTGAAGCCGAGCTTGGTTGGATCTGTATTGGTGTTGAAAATGGCGCTGATTGAAACTTTCCAGCGGGGGCCTTGCCTTTCCTAGATGGCACTTAAGTCCACCCATCATCTTTTTGGGCAGGTGCAGATTGGGCAATCCCATTAATCGAGAGACCATGGCCATTTGCAGGAGATGTAGCTCTGCTTTTGGGATGGACAAGTGCACATTTGAATCCATTAGAACCTTCTTTATGTCCAAAAATGCCACAAGAAGGACAAGCCAGTGGTTTCCATTCATATTCAACATGGATTACATACACTTCATCATCCCATCGAAACTTCACTTGTTCAGCTCTAGGTTCCGTGGCCTTTATTTCCACACAAACTTGAGCATAAGAGATCCTCGACATCTGTTCTGTTTGCACATCAACGTATAGAGGTTTCCCTAATGCGTTGGCTATTTGTCCAATACTGGTTGGAGACCATAGGGAAAAAGGAATGTCTCTTAATCTAACCCAAACCGGGATATTATCAAGAACACCTCTTTTGAGTTTTAATTTGGAATGCCATTGTTGCAACAACATAGTGCATCTAAATATAGACACCGGACCAGAATCAATGATGTTCTCACGGAACTCTGAATCCGAGACTCTAAAGAAGTAGAATCCATTTTCATGGAGTTTAATATCCACCACTTTGTCGCCCCATGCTTTCCTAATAGCCTCTTCAGTTAGCTTAAAAGGAACTTTCTTCCCAATGTAGTGTCCAACAACACATTCCAGCCACAAACCCAGAAATGAGACTCGAGCACCCCAGCTAAGCTCGCCCAAGATCATGAAATCCAACAGCACCAGAGAGCAAGACTTTTGGGATGATTTACCTATAAGGTTATCCTCTTAGGTGAAATCCCAAAAAACCGAACGATCACGTACCCCGAGCTCCAACGACGGAACACAACAAGGTCGAGACAGATTTGGAATGTCGCCCTCTTCGCTTCGAGAGAAGGAGCTAGAAGGAGTATACAAAGAAGGGAGTCCAAAGGCCTTTGTCTCATAATCTCTACTTCAATCGCCGCTGGAATTCACCGGAATCAACGAATTTCCGTCGGGTGAACAGTGTCTTCGGGAACCCTAGCAGAGTTCATTTCTGCTCGCGTAAACAGTAACCCAAGAAGGTGAGAATGAGAAAAGTATGCTTTTGCAGTTGTTTTTTTTTTTTTTTGGTGAAGGTAAGAAATTATACAACTTTTCAAAGCACCAAATACAAGCTAAAGCCGAAACCAACATCTGACCCAAGTAGGACATGGAAGTGTCCTGAGGGGGTCAAATGTGGATTAGCAAAAACTATACAAAGATGAAAAGAAGACCAAGGGAAAACAAAGAAAAGGCCTAAATGTAAGGACACTCAGGTCACTTGAAAGATAAATAGCGGAAGCTCCCAATTTCTTTGTGAAATCCGGTTCCTGGGAGTATCAGGAACTCTCCCAAAGGAAATAGCTTTATCCTTCACAGCCTTGAGAAGATGCTTGCGCATTCCAGGGATGAAGACATATTTGTTCCTGAAGATAGCATTGTTCCTTTCAGTCCAAATAATATGTACTAGTGCTCCAAAGGAGAACCTGGAAAGACAATGAGCGAAGGAAGTTCCATTGCAGACTTTGTTTACCCACAATATAAGTTGTTGCCAGGGTCGGTTGCGCCAAGGAAGATTACATCTGGATGCCCAGAAAGAGGCTAGGCTACTAGTAGAAGGGCATTCAAAGAAAAGATGATGTATAGAATCCGGTCGAGAACTGTAAAAAGCACAAAGCGCGTTGTCAATCCTTCGATTTTGTAAGAGGAGAACCTGGGAAGGAAGACGATTGAGCGAGATTAGCCACAAGAGAAAGGCATGTCTGGGCGCAATATGGTGATCCTAGATGAAAGAATGCCAAGGAACTGAATTTCCTTTTCTTCTGATATGATTCTAGGCAGTTGCTACCAAAAAGGAGTCAGAGGGATGTGGAGTCCATATCATACTATCCAAAATATGATCTTCAAAGGTAGGCGGAGGATCAGACCAGCTCAATATAGTATTGAGTGCATTTGAGGGTTGCCACGAACCATCATAGAACTTCCTAACCGAGGTATCTCGCGGGATTCGAGACTGGTAAATGTCCACATCAGAGAAAATAAGACAGAGTGAACCTTTGGGATGCCACCAGTCAAACCAAAAAGAGACGGATTGACCATTACCAATCTTCCAACGAAAAAGGGTTTGAGCGGAAGTTCGCATATCAAGAATTTTCTTCCACGTCCATGAGCAAAAAGTCGGCTTGGACACTATCCAAAAATTCGATTTTTTTATGAAATTAGTGTGGATCCATTTGCACCACATTGATTCCTTGTCGGTGAAAAGGAGCAAAATGTGTTTGAGAGTTAAAGCTCTATTGTACTCCACAAGACGCCGAATTCCAAGACCACCTTCTTCTTTAGGTAAGCATACAATATTCCATGCTACCTTAGCTCCCCCGACGCCCAGGTCAGGGCCTTTCCAAAGAAATTGCCTCAGGATTGTCTCAATTTTATAAAGAACAGCTTTCGGTAAGGAGAAAATAGCAGCCCAATATACTTAGATGGAATGCAGGACTGATTTGATGAGTTGTAGCCTCCCCGCAAGGGACAGAAATCGCTGAGTCCAAGACCGAGCCCGAGCCGTTATGGAATCAATTAGAATCTTACAATCCTCCTTACACATTCTAGTCGAGATAATAGACACACCTAAATATCGAAATGGAAGAGAGCCTTGTTGGAAACCAAGACAATGAAGTAGTTGAGCTTGCAAAGCTGGGGTCCCTCCTGAGGTGTACAAGTTGCTTTTGCAATTGTTCGGCCAAAGGCCAGACCAACTGGAGAATAAATCAAGCGATTCCTTGATTATTTGAACCGATCTCAAATGGCCTTTAGAGAATAGTAGCACATCGTCCGCAAAGAAAAGATGTGAAATACTTGTTTTCCTGCATCGCCAGAACCAATGAAACTCTGGAGTATTAGTATTTGATTTAATAATTCCGGATAGAACTTCCATTACCAAGATGAAGAGATACGGCGAAATGGGGTCGCCTTGCCGAATACCACGGGAACTAGTGAAGAAACCATGTAGTTCACCATTGATTGAGATAGAGAATTTTACCGTTGAAACACACGCCATAATCATCTTGATGAAGAAATCAGGAAAGTTAAACGCTTTGAGTGTCATTTCAATGAAATTCCAATCCACTGTATCAAAAGCCTTTTGAAAGTCCACTTTGATAGCACACTTAGGAAGATAAGCCTCATGATGGAAGTCCATGAATAGCTCTTGGGCAATCATGATATTATCACTGATTCTACGGCCTTTAACAAAAGCAGTTTGGGAAGGGCTAATCAAAGAAGGCAAAATATGAGCAATTCGCCTAGCCAAGATTTTAGAGATGCATTTGTAAAGGGTGTTACAACATGCAATTGGACGGAATTTGGACATAGCCGAACCATTAGGGGTCTTTGGTACCAAGGTGAGAATAGTGGTGTTTAGCTCTTTAAGCAATTTACCAGTTTCAAAGAAATCCTTTACCGCCTTGAGAATGGAAGGCCCAATGATATCCCAAGAGGTTTTAAAGAAATCCACATTATATCCATCCGGCCTTGGGGATTTGCCTTTGGCTAGAGAAAAGAGAGTAGCTTGAATTTCTCCATCAGAAATTGGTTGTACTAAGTAATTCCTTTGATTGTCATCTAGAACCCGGGCAATAAACTCACGGATCTCACCAACAGATGGCTGAGAAGTAGCCGAATTACCATTGAGTAGATCCCTAAAGTGGCAAACAATGTGATCTGAAACTGCGTGAGGTTCATTTAAAATATAACCATCACTAGTGGACACTGTGAGAATGCGATTATGATTACACCTTTTGTTAACAAAGTGATGAAAGAATTTGGTGTTGAGGTCACCTTCTTTGAGCCAACGGATCCTTGATTTCTACCTATAAAAGGATTCCTCTTGTAATCTCAATGAAGAGAAGGAGCGTAAGGATTCCACTTCTTTATCAAGTAGGTCGAAGGGATGGAGTTCCAGTGCAGTCTGTACAGTAGAAAGTTCGGCTCTGGCCTGTTTTGTTCTGACTGAAATGGAGGAGAAAGAATTCTTGTTGAGGAGTTTCAGTTTTGCTTTAAGAATTCTTAGCTTACAGCAGACCTTGTACATTGGAGTCCCCACTACTCGGGTATTCCAGGCTTGGGTAACAAGTTCCAAGAAGTTAGGATGGGAAGTCCAGAAGTTGAAAAACTTAAATGGTTTCTTGGAACTTTGAGGCATAAGGATTTTGATGACCATGGGAGAATGATCAGAAATCCCAAGCACGAGGAAAGAGGCTTCCGAAAAGGAGAAATGCTGATTCCACAGGTTGTTGGTGAGAACTCGATCGATCTTACGTAGTTTCCTGTGATCCCCTGAAGAGTGAGACCAAGTGAATCTGCAACCGACATACGGTAGATCCTTAAGACCAGCTTGATCAAGACAGTCATCGAATTCTTCAAAAATCGGGATCCAAGGGGTTGTGCTATCTATTCTATCCATCGGGTCTTTGATGGCATTGAAGTCTCCGGCAACAATCCATGGTAAGTCACATGAAGAAAGCCGAATAAGGTTTGCCCATAAAGAACACCAAAGAACAAAAGTGTGTTCCCCATATACAACAGAAAGAAGACAAGTTTTATGCAGATTTAGAAACGTAAGCTGCATATGTATCATTTGACCCGAAGAGTAGATTAAACTCATTTCTAACTCATTCGGGTCCCAACCAAACCAGATTCGGCCAAGAGGGGAAAGAGCATAATTGGAAATCCACTGCCAACCATTACTTAAGCCTCTAGATATATTTACAAAAAGGGAGGCTTTGGTTTTAGTTTCTATAATGCCAATACAAGAGAGCCGATTAGTCCTGATAAATGCCCGGATTTCAGCTTGTCTAAGGGGGTCGACTAAGCCCCTGATGTTCCAAAAACCAAAAAACATAGCTGTAGGCAAATAAAATATCTCTAGGAAGCCCTTGGCCTCCTCCTCTTGGCTTTCTTTTTTGAAGAAGATGGAGTAGCTGACTTGGCAGAACTTGATAAATTTATCGTGACATTCAGGGAGGCCTTAATAGCTTCTTTCGTGGAACAAGGTGCCATACTACGCGACCGTGTAATAGGGGGGAGCAGTAGTAGAATCAATCTCCCCAACTTCGTCGGGAGCTATAGTTTTGTCCACTGGAGTCTGTGATGCAGAAGAGTTCTCCGTGGATGACTGAGAGTTTGGTGAGGAGTCTATATTCTGTTTGTCCAGCGATCCTGCTGGACCTAGATCAGGGGAGGAGCTTGGTCCAGCCTTAGAATCCTTAGTGGTGACCATATCAGGTCTTATAGGGCTTGAATCAGTAACAGGATCAACAGCAGGAGTTGATGGAACAACTGTTGCAGAGCTGCGAGCCAATTGAAGATCAGAAGAAGGTTGCAGCTGGTTTGTTGGCTTATCAGGTGGAGGATTTCCTTTTTTCCGATAGACCTGAGTCCAGCCATCTACTTCTTGAAGACGGGGAAGA